>CM030371.1:17443191-18147274 GCA_003604175.2 Clonorchis sinensis
AATTCCGCGCCCATGATGGACCTCGAGTAGGTTAAAACATCTTTCAACAAAACTGTGCCCGCATGGGGGGGTTTAAGGGACCGAATAAATACTATCAAATGCTGATACTTTATGTTAGAGTTTCCTCCTCCGAACTATGGTTTTAGAGAAATTTTGGGTGTGCATCTAAGGCTCGGCGTGAGTACCAGCTGTAATTAGACTTGTATGAATGGAAATATGGACGTACGCATAAAATAGTAACAAATCCATGGAATTCGACGGTCGCTTGATGTGTAAGACTGAATAGCTATTACTGAGGGATAGCCCGAGCTGAGAAAGGAAATTTTGGCAGCAATGGAGTTTGAAGTGACCGAGTGAGGGCAGAGATATCAGTTCCGGAGTTTTGTTCCAAAGAGTAAAAGGCTACTCAGAGAGGATTTTTGTGTTTAGATGGGACCTGAACCTCCTGGGGGAAGAACTTGCTGGAATTACTACACCGGTGAAAGACTGAGTGTGGGACTATGCCTTGAAAAGCCTATAAATTTATAATGGTGTTTTTTTATTAGGATGATATTCGGACGAGATTGTCAGTGTAGGCGAAGATGACTGCATCGTAATGAAACTGTGTAAGTGAGCGGATTCTCCTAACGTATAAGCTCGGATGGCCACAGAAGTTAGCTTTTGCAGGATGCGGCAGATAAAGGACGAATAGCCATGCTTAATTATATTGATCAGTAGAGGTGAAGGTGCGGCGCAGAAAATTAACCGCTTTGATGGCAACGTCGATGAATGAGGATATACCATGTGAGGGATTTGTCGTGGATCGCGCAGACACCGCGATCTGCGTGTAATACAGTATTCAGAATAACCTAGAGTATGAATGGCTGGTGAGGTAATGTTAAGACTACTAGTTTTGGGTGTGTGACCAGGTTTACCGGGATTTTGCACACAACAACACCCAAGGTCGTGTATTGCTTCATAGCCGTCAGTTTTTCCTCTCGCATTTTATCGTCATTTGTGCGCAAAAATACAGAGCAAGAAAGATCGAGAATTAAGGAAACACACGTTGAGTATTTCCTGGAAATGCTAAAATTCTAGGAATAACTGTAATCTGAGTTCGGGTGCTATAGGGGCACGAGAACATTTAAAGTATAAAATCTTTCATATTTCGTAGCCAAACAGAAGGACATTTGGTCCATCTATCACACAGATTGATATAAGCTGAACAAATGTTGATGGAAGGAAGATTTTTATATCACATGGCAAGTTACGTAGGTAGCAGTTGCATGGTATTGCAAGGCCAAAACCTCCTGAATAAGCCACCCTCGATCCATTAACATGGACGTTCCTACGTAACCACATCCTACCCCTCTACTTTCTCTCTTTTCTTTCATTCCCTTTTTGCGCAACGGAGTTCCCCTTATGGGACTCTGTTGCTGAAATAAAGACTACCACTATAACTCAATCTGTAGTTGCTCCTACCGGATAGTTCAGCCGCTAGCCTCCATGCTCGGTGACACATCGGCTTGCTCTTTACGTTCCCAAATTATCCAAATAATCCCGCGCCATTCTCATGTCTACTGAGTGACTGACGCTCTGTGCAAAGCAAGAGGCACAAATTCAACCAGGATCTCAGGCCGCTTGCATCGCTATCTGAGAGTAGTGCACAGCTGCCTAGCAGAAGCACACTTATATCGGTTTGTCCTGTGCCTCACACTACATCAGAAACATCACCAGTCCTCTGTTGCCAAGTCACCCAGCACAAATCCGTCCGCATTTAGGTTTACCTAAGGAATTCCTGATGCTCTAGTTTAGTTTTTTTCCTAATAATGGACACAATTTAATTGATGTGCTCCAGCATTCACCAGGCTCTATTATTCTGCTCCAATTTTCTCTCCATCCAGGCTTCGAGCTTCGACCTTAGTTGTTCCGCAGTATGGTTGCTCATTCTGCCTGGTCCCAGCTTTACATCCACCTAGGCCTTCGAACTAATCTAAATTAACTGGGATTTTGCCTGCTTATATATGTGTTGATACCACTGGCCAACTCTGCATAAAGGAATGCTCATCCCCTATCCGATCACCTCAGCCAGAACGTACATTGCGAGGCCGTCTAGAAAGCGGAGTATGTTATTTCAATGAAAGCGCGACACTGCAATACCAAGTTCGACGGCACAGCCACAACTATTCTCTTGCTACTATTGGGCGCCTTATCTCACCCTTTTGGGTCTCTGCTTGGAAATGCGAGCAAACTGCTTGTCCTGCCCCAATCACCCCTCTGAGGAGTTCCTTTTAATCTACTGAAACCTTCCCTGGGATCTAAGCATTCCGGAAGTTCACTGGAATTTCGTTCTGCCTCGTCCACAAATTCAACGATTTTATTTACTTTGCTCGTTTGGTCCTGTGTGTTAGCGCGAAATCTTCCTCTTAAATAACTTTTACTTATGATCTTTTCCGACGGCAGTCCTGGCGCGATAATCCAGTTTCTGTTCACATCGTACTTCTCAGGCGTAAATTGCCACTTGTCTATATCAGGAATTTTTCATCTCGTCGCGTCCACTTAAGTTGTAGTAACCATGGCCAATGTCACTGCCCACAGTCACTCATAGTGGGCAACGCTTTTCACTTTTAGATAAAATCAACCGGCTCTGTGATTCACTTGTTTGCACCTCCGGTCTCAGTATTCCGTACTTTTTCCCCATATTTTTCAATTACTTATGAGACAATAAACCGGTCCCTCCCTTTTTGCCTTCCCCCGTTGTGTTGATTCTCACCACCTTCAAGCGGTAAAAGCCCGGATTGCCACAATCAGTATGCTTTGTACAAGTTGGAAAATAAACCTCCTATTGTGAAACTCTACATGACGTTGCCTGCAGATTAGGGGACTTCCAAATCGCAGCCATCATCATGCTAGAAACCGCTTGAAGGCGTTCCCTGATCAAAATGGTTGCCATTCAGTGGATTCAACAAATTCCTGCCCACGCCTTATTAATTACAGCCACAAGCCACCGCTTGGACAGTTGAGATCATCTGTGATATGCAGCTCTTGCCTCAAGGATGGTTAAACATTAGGTTGAAATCAAAACGGTGCAGCGAGTACTGGCATCTAACATCCGATCAGTGTATCCCTTAGGTCGCAGAATACCGTGCCACAATCTCCATACTCCCAAAACGTCCATATTACTTCCAATATAGCCACACACTGAAAGCGACGAGCCGTAACATAAATATATGGGGGGTAAGCAGTCTGATTTAACACAATACACGACCATTACTCTTTTATTACTCCAGAGAAGTAGAATCAGTTATGAAGGATTATGGTTAAGCACGTCTCATGTAGCATGACGCACTATCCCCCAGAATAGTACGGATTTACAAGTGGGAGATGCAGGCCTAGCGAACCATCTGTGCATCAGGACTATCTGGTCCGTGACTAAACGCAGGGATTAACTAGTATCTGGGTTTCGTCAAGGCCAATGATGGGACACGGTGCCACGCTTTTCTGGCAACATCGGCAAGTTTCCTGGTTTGCTGGCCACTGGCACTATCAGACGAAAAAGTCGCCCATCGGCTGCAGTCAGCCACCGCTTCTAACCTGCGGTCACGAAAAGCGACTAGGTTAGACTCGATAAAAGGTGCTAATGTGCTTGCTCGCGCTTCCTTGAAGACGATCGACCCCAGACGAAAGAGACGCTTTCTGATTTATCTTGTATTCCTATTTTGATGATCATGTTGAGTTTCATACTTGATCCAGCTGTGTACAACATGCGGTGAGCTCACCGGCTGACCACAGTTTCCATGACAAAAGACCATTTTATAACCCTCTTATAATTAGATGCCTTCAATCCCAGTCCTCTGCACGTCGCTTTGGAGCTGCGTACCTCGGAGTCTTACTCAAAAGATACACGTCCTTGTGATACAAGTAATCGATGTAACAGGGGAAAAACGATAAACTCTGGCTGCGATTATTAACGCGGATGTACAGACTTTAGCTCCAAGCGGTAACCGGTTCTTCCTTGGTATCCAAATACGCGCCTCGGACTCGCGTCTGAATGCTGAAATACCAACCAGCCTTACCAAACACGGTATCATCTCATCAATAGCATTGCGTAGTGCTCGGCACTAGATAAAGAGCAGCTTTTACATACGCAGTGTTTTCCGCAGCATCGGAGACACAAGCACGAGACATCTTCCGATGTTTTTCACCAGCGGAGCTGAATTCGCTATACTTAAGTGGACGTAGCCTGTCAGAAATGGACTATCCCAGGTAACTCTCTAGCTTTTTGAAGATGCTTTGATAAACTTGGCCTAGAACGAGCGAATGTGTCCGTCACAATATCCAGAAACCGAACTATCTCAGTGCAATAATGGAGCGAAAATGCCATACTTAGATTTCCCGGCGGAAACAGAACTCGGATTCGGAGAACCTGCTGCAGTACTCAGTAGATGGTGTCATATATAGAACTATGGTTAGCGGTACTAAAAAGTTCTCAGTGGATCTGTCAATTGTGTTACGTATAACCGATCCCTATCGCAATATCAAAAGACGTCAAACTGAGTTTGGAAGCAGCCTCTGAGTAGTGGTGAAGCAACGCGTGTAAAAGCGAGCTGGCATTCAAAAACCATCCCGATGTTTCTATATTGTTCTTTCAACGAAATATCAAGCACAGCATAAATAGCGTCTTCACACCGCTGATGATAGGTGGTCTGGATTGCGGTGCAGTTGGCTCGGCTGATCGGCCAATGCACGAGGTTTTGCTGGCGGCGTACAAGTGAAGGGAAAAAAATCAAGAACAGACATGGTTCGCACCACTGTCATGAAGTTGAGTTGCGCTCCTTGGACAAAAACCAGAGACCGCATTAGCGATCGGGCCAGCACAAGTATTGTCTGAGAGTGGCAAACAGAAATCCATGGTCTGATCAAACTAGGTGCTAAGGTCTTCAGAGTCAGACAAAGGCAGATCCGGTTCACAGACATTTGGTCTGGAACAATGAATGACAATCCACTAAAGCGTGCTTTCCAGTTAATTTCACGTAACCCGTTTTGACACTGATAGATGATCGACCATAAAATATCGCTGCGTTGTTCCAAGCAGCACAATATGCATGTCACATGGTGTATATATCCTGCAAGCAAAGTTCAAGAGGGGCTGTGGCCCCTGTTGCGACCGGGGAGCACCAAAAGTGTCCACTCAACCAAGCCTAGCTGCATTACGCTGTGCGAGGTGTGCGTGTCCGTGGTGGTTACTCAGGCTAAGTTTCGTAGGGAACAAGCACGAGCAATGAGCGCAGGTCAACTGGGCAACCGGATTGTCGCCGTCATCAAATAGCGGGTCTGAATATGTGCAATGAATGAAATACTTGCTTGGTTATACAGCCCACTCATTCACACGCACATAAAATGGTGGTGTGTCTCCGCTTCACATGGTAGTTCACACCAACGCTCCGTCATCGCTTAGCTGGAGCAACTGATTAGTGTGGTGCAAACGTAACTCAAACGAAGGTGAAAAAAGCACTGCACGCGAACATTGGCCGCTAGCGTCACAAGGTATTCTCAGGCAACTCCACACATTTAGAAATGCATCAGACAAAGATAAATTTTCTTCGCCTGTATTTCATGGAGTTATCAGGTACGTGAATCATCCGGTGCAAGTCCAGACCAGCAGCTGCAGGCAAGCAACAACAGTGCCCCTGAGTTAAGGGTTAGTCTCTGAACCACGGGATAGGGTCAACGATAGTGGCATCGGATTCGTAGAAATAGTTGTGGACCAGGAGACTTATGCGTCTAGGGGGATACTGCTGCCCGGCCTCTTTTGCCGCGAGTTGCCTCCTCTTCACCGGGTAGTTGCCTCATTTCGTTCTTTTGCTTGTAGAAGTATCACCGCATATCATCCGTGCAGGAGTTGCGTGCAAAGAGCGAGCATCTCACAAGTGTTCTATTTTGACAAGAACGGCTCAGAGGACCTGGAGCACACCAGGCTCCATTGTTAGCCCTGTTGTGGGCTTGAACGTAGCCTAATTGCTCCTGTTGCAGCAAATTGCATTACATTCCTTCTTATCTCTCGCTTTTGGACCGCAAATGACAACGCAGTTTATTGCGCTTTATTCTATCAGCCCGTTGTGACAAATTTTCGATGATTTCTTTCGTTGGCGCCCTTCGAATCTAACGTCCCAACAGCCGGTAGCATGACGTTACGGTACCGGCGGCTTAAATACCCCGATGTGGAAGGACGGCACTCAAAGTATTTGCATTAGTAATAATAATGTGTAATCACGACTAATAGGTGGCATACCGTCAGGCATGATCATAGTGTTACGGCCAGAAAAACGCATGATTGGCGAGTTTTGTGGGTGCAGGGGATTGCGCGGATAAGGAATAGTGTCACAAACAGTAGATATTATCCGATGTAGACGTCGGAATGTGAAGATGGCGGGTGAAAACAAAACAAGGGGGTAAAACAAGAGGCATAGTGCCTGGCGCATGGCAATAAAACTGCAGGTTGTGGAAAATGCGGAACCAGAACCGGATCTGGTGGAGCAGCATAGTTGGCTTAATCTAAACCTGAAACCACCGCTGAGGCTTTGTGGCTTCGGACTGTTAAGCTTATGGCCAGGCTCACGAAAATCATAAGTAGAGCTGATGAAGTGGGGGGATTAGCGATACGGATAAATGTTGGCGGGAAGCTCAGAGTTATGGTGTACGGTGGAACCGTAGAGACACTCTGGTGTCGCTGCTGTAGTGGAGTCAGGTGTAAACTTCCTTGGAAGAGTGAGATGGTGAACACACGCAAACTGGAACGCGAGCTGCAGAGAAAATTATTAGCATTTTGGAAAGTCCACCGAAATGGCCAAATCCGAACAAAGAGCTCAGTGGATTTGCGTGAATATATCTTGGTGGGGCCCGGGGCCGGGTTAGGAGTTTATTCTTATTTGCCGTTCATTGGACGAGTAGGCATAAAGTGCGGTCAGTGGTAGTTAAAAATAGTTGTGGGCGTGTCGTGCCGTCGTTGGCCTGATAAACTTCGGTTTCGAACAGCATTGTAACGGATGTCATATCCAAGGTCATCTGACTGGGATGTGCGATTCTCGGAGCAACGGGATTTGTTCAGGTTATCGCGGGAGATCTGCAGAGGAAGAATGGAGCCGATATGAGATGGCAGGAATATTTTTTGTCCGCTTGAGGATCCCTGTGGATGCAGATCACAAGCCATGTGGAGTGGATAACCGCCAAACAGGGCGCCCACTCCAGGTCGAGGCTCGGGAAGACGAGGGAATGGGGTGAGATCAGTTGAGCCTGGCGAGTTGGAGGGGGCATCAGATAGGACAATGCGCATTATTCGAGAGAAGAAATTAACTTTTACCACGATTAGGGTGGTGACAAAATAAGGCGGATTAGGCGTGGATTGGCACTTAGTAGACAAGCTTTCAAGCAGGCGTTGAGTTCGCTACTATATGATAGTAAGGCACAAGAGGTCAAGACTAAACCAGTACAGGCACGCAGAGCGGTGATGTGGTTAGGGAACTCAAAAGTAGGAGGACAGACGGGAGTGGACCCCCGGGATGATGGACTGGTTGATCTGGAATGTGTTGCGTTAGCTGGACACTACTATAACCTAGGAGAGAAAGTGAATGTAAGAGAAATGGTCACCAGATCCCGGAGCAATGATATCAGCTTCAACTAACATGTGGCGCTTGGCGAAAATGGCCTTCAGAATCATTCTGCTTACTTTGAATAACCATGGCATCCTAAAGTACTTTTAATGTCCTCGGAAGCCAGTGGTGCTGATTTCCTCACAATCGAATTGAGGGCAGTCGCCGAAGGTTGCAACTTCAATGCTGTTATGAAACACAGCATCGTCCTCTGGACTGCTGTGACTGTACTGGAGACATGGATTTTCCGTCCGGCGGTCCTCCTGCGGTAGTCCGCCAACTGACTGCTTAACAGTATTGAACTTGTATGGTAAACAAGGTTTTCAGTTTACCCCGTGTATTACCTGCGGTGGATATGATGGGAACAGCACCGCCTTTGCTGATTTAAGCACCCATTTGCTTCTGTGATGACGCTTTAACCGTGGTCAGTTGCCCGGACAGTTTTGCACCGCAGGCCTTCAAGGTTATATTGGCTCTTTTGGATAGTAATTGTACACATTCGCAGTGTTCAGAATAGGGCTCACGTGTATCGGGGTCAACATCATGATCATAAACACTATTCTTGTTTTCGTTCGATGAAAGCAGCGCTTTTCCTTGGACAGCCGGCTTGAAGCTTTCGGCTCGCCGCTAAACGTGCATGGGCTTATCGACGTACTGTGGCACTTGATGTTCATGATGGGAACAAACGAGGTCTCAAAAGCCTTTTTAATAGCACCGTTCTGCTTATTTACGCAAGGCACAAAAGGAAATAAACTTTGGGCAATGAATATATTCCCGGCTTATCAGCCTTTAAATAAAGGGAATCTAACTTGAGGCTCTACATAGGGTAATGGGCTTTCTGTGAGTGAAAACTTCAAAGATTTCCTCTATTATCCTTAAATCGTTTATCTTTGAACTCTATTTTTGAGCGCTTCTGTGGAAGCCCCTTTACTGCGTCCTGACGAAAATACTACCGTAGATGGCGGCACGAACCGGAGATTTCAGGCCGTAGTCGGAACCGATTCGCTTTCTTGCGTCTACAACGAAGTCCTACAAATTAACTTCCGAATTCAAAAGACTCTCGATGCCAGCGATTTCTAGAGGGCTATGGATACAACGTTTCGTGTTGTTTGTCCTCCCGTATTGATATTCACGGAGAAGAGTTTGAAACCCATTTTCGCACTCGCCACTGGGGGGCGTACATGCTCGCTTCGTCTGTTTGATCGGCTGACGTCAGTCATTCAAACGCTTGTTATATGCTACTAGTCACTTTTAGAGAGAAAACTTTTTACGGCAAGCTGCTCAGAAAGTTTTTATACACAGTCAAAATACATGAACATCCATGACTGATTTTTGATGAACACTCAATCTTACCGGTGCTCACTTTGAGAATTCTCGTCCCACATTAACGCTGAACCCCCTAAGTGCAGTGTGGCCCTTTTATGCTGGTGACCGTGCAACTCGTAGTACAATATCCTGAATACAAGATACTTTGCAACGGTGATTTATGAGGATCCGAGCTCACAAAGACCCAACGAAATAAAGATGGCAGGCCTGAGAATCAATACAGCTTTCCACGCATCCCTAAGACTACCAGTTTGCAATAACATATTCCTAGGTACGACTGCGATACACTCAAATTTTGCTGACTGAGATTCCTGATAAATTTTATCCGAGTTTCAATCTTGTGATACTTCTCAAACAAATAGGCCATCTATCGGTAGGAAAGCTACTTGGGTTTGTTATATCTCTCAGAGTGAGCTTGGAGGATCCGAGCTCACAAAGACCCAACGAAATAAAGATGGCAGGCCTGAGAATCAATACAGCTTTCCACGCATCCCTAAGACTACCAGTTTGCAATAACATATTCCTAGGTACGACTGCGATACACTCAAATTTTGCTGACTGAGATTCCCGATAAATTTTATCCGAGTTTCAATCTTGTGATACTTCTCAAACAAATAGGCCATCTATCGGTAGGAAAGCTACTTGGGTTTGTTATATCTCTCAGAGTGAGCTTGGGGTTCATTAGGTAATTCAAGTGGCTTGGTTTCGCTAAGCTGCACAACTTTGGTGGAATTAATTCATTTGCAGATTAGTTTGACATTAACAAGAATCTGAAGCAAAGTCTGACAGCATCTATTGCTTTTGATCGTAAGCTGTTGCAGAGGCCCTGGAAATCATATGAACTCCACCAGTGAAAAGCCTGGGGAAATCATACATTTTTGGCATCTTCAGCAGCTATACCTCGTTGAATCGAAAATGTTTTATCAACACAGGACACCGAATGGTAGAAGGAGTATTTTTGCGTGGCCATTTCAGCGCCATCTCTATTTTATAATTATGGCTCATTCAGAAAGAGTGTGTATGAGTTTGTCATGGACGCGGTTTCGGAGCTCAAGTAGTCCGTCTTTAGGACTTCAGCGGAGGTTAGGAAAATGTTTTGGTACCAGTCAACTACGGATGAGAAAAGGAGAAGAAACAAGAGAAGCGGAAAGTCTAGACTCGATATTTGACATGGTGTTTAAGAAATATGAATTGGGGTCCTATTTTAGCTTCTCTTTAGCCGGATATGTGAACACAATTCAGGAAAATGCTGGCATATTTCGTTGCAATTCTTTAAAGGAGAGCTCGTGGATTGACAGCGGCCAAGCCCGTATTGACTTTAAGGGTGACTTTTGGGTTTAGGCGTTTTATCAATTTTTTAAATATTAGAATAAAGTGAACTAAAGTTAGACTTGCTGCGGCCTTTGCACCTAATAGGAGGATAAATTGAGCAAGAAATGTATGAAAAACTTTAGAAACAAGCTGGCTGTGCTTGCTTGTGATCATGATTTTAGGTAACTGCTTTAAGTTTCGAATAATAAGGTCCCATCCGTCTCCAAGAAGGGGGCCAGAAGCTATTACGTCGCTGCTAATAACGTGCTTTGAAGACTACTTGCACAGCTGAGGCCGTTGGTTTTGTAGAATTCAACGTTTGCTTTAGCGTGGTGCCCGAAGCCTTGCAAGGATCTTAAAGTAGGAAACATGAAGTACTAGAGTGTTTTTAATGCCACAAATGGTTGTATCTAAAGTTGAGATCATTTAATCCCTCTGAATAACATTTTGCCTGCCATCTTTTTTAAATCTTCAGCATTATTTTACCTAATTAAGAGACTCCCAAACTGAGACGGTAAGGGATACAAATGGTTGCCGATTCCCCTGGGTTGTTCTGTGAGGCCTGTGGAAAGCAACGTTTATTGAACGAGGATTTGACAACAACCATTCTGCAACCGCTTCAGGAATGCGTTCAGAACAATATTTAGGTAGGTTGTCTGGCGGGCTCACGCAGTTCCAAAAGTATACCGCTTCAACTGATGAGACATATTGTTCTCAGCGCAACGGCTATTTGTTTAAATCGATGGGTGAAATATCAAATGCCCTTTATGAAGCAATCAATCCCCTTAGTTGAGGCAATGTGGTTTTATTTGTTGAGTCCAGCGCCTGAATATTCTTTGAGGGCGTCTATATGTCAGCAGTTCTGCCTTAGAGTACAGTTTGCTGGCACGTATTTCAAGGCATTCATTTCAAAATAGGTGCGTTAGTCCGTACGGGCCAAAATTTTCTTGCCCCGTTAGATGTCCAAGGACCACTGCCCTTCAAGATGCACCCCACACACATCATGTCAGTGTGTGGAAGTCTCTTCCGTTGGTTTTCCTAAATAGTGTTGAGACCGTGGCAACACCTGCTTTTCAAAGTCGGCATTTAATACTGTGGACTAAAAGGATATATGGAACCCTTCCAATTAAGCTTATAGGCACAGCTTTTCTTATCCAATAAGACTCACTACCCCACCATCAGTTGTTTCCAAAAGGTCTGTGCATTCAACAGCCGAATAATAAATCTTGCCGCATTGTCTGTAAGTTTAGATTCCGCCATATAAGGCAGCGCACTATTGCGCCTAAGCACTCGTAATTTCATCACAGTTAATCGGCCTGCATCGAAACCACATATATTTGATTGGAGGAGCTTTTGATTCAACCTCAGATGGGATCTTAAGCGGCAAGATTTAGATCAGCTGAGAAAATGGCTCGAAAGTGTAGAAAAAACAGTGCTAAAAGCATGTTTGAGAGTTTGCGCGCTGCCGCGCAACCGGCCACAGAAGAACGTTTACAAAATTAACAACTCTGGAATGGCTCAGTGTCAAAAGGTTTTTGGATTCAGAATTCAGCCCCGCAGTCTCTTAGTAGTCGACGAAATTGACGACCAAATTTCTGGTAACTGCTCCATTCAATATCAAACCAAGTGAATTGAAGGGCTCTCAAAACCGACTGTGATTAGCTCATCAACCATCATTTTTTCTCAAATGTTGTGTTCCAATACCTGTGGCTACGCCTTAGCTTTTGAGTCCGAATAAAAACCCACAATGAGATTTCAAACTGCTCGATCCAGGAGCCCTGAGATGCTTGATAACGCTTAAAAGCTCAGCGTTTTTTGTATGAGTAACATTCAGTATATCAAGATAAAATGCAACTGCTTGGTATTAATTCATTGCAAAACAGATGACAAAACGTGTAGCGCGTCGGCCAAATGTGCGCTAATATATGCCCAAGGCTGGAATCGCACAATTTCTCATGAAGAATGACTCAGTGAGTGATTTTTAGATGACGTCGGCTTTATCAGTAAAAACCATGAGTTAAACGTTGCAAAGAGCCTCCAGTTTCTATGACAGACAGTGAAGATTTCTCCGAATTTCTCTGCGTAAATTAGGAGATTTACAAGCAGCTGGAGAACTTGACAAATAGCAGATCCATGCATGCCAGGTGGTTTACTGGGGGCCCCATCCACCACTTTGCACCGGCGGCTAAATGGCGGAGCTATTTGTCGGACGAACTTGCCTTTGAAAGGAGGAAAACCCTATGCAGCGGAGGTATTTGTTAGATGAAACAGCTAAACGGCTACAAACTATCGGACAAGGAAATAACTCCCTCGTTTGCACCTTGTTTTTTTTTAAATTGGATATCCGCCTTCTTCTTGAACGCGTCTTACTGAACTTTCCTGAATATTCATTGACTATCAGGCCGTTGTAAACGAATGCTGCAGAACAGTTCTAAAAATCCGTAATAAACCCCACCTTCCTTTGGACGCGAAGCGGAGTTACGAGAGAACCACACGCTACTCGCACGCCTCACCAATAGTATTCGCCGTTCCACCTTGACCGAACCAATAAAAATTCTGCTCCAACGGCGGATAGAGAGTTCCATTAGCAGAATATCAGGTTAACGAGCTCCAACTATTTGGAGGGCTCCCACTAGATATTAGTTTCTGATTAACGTTTCCTTCTTTAACAACATCATCTACTTGTAATGCAGAATAATTGGCCAAGACATTCTTAACAAAGTCAATACTAAATGCTCCGCTCCATCGCTATCAAAGCTAGTTGCTACATCCATGTGAGCATAACTTGTCAACGAACGTCTTCTACGCTGTTTCTGTTAAGGGGTCCAGATGGAGGAAGGGGCGAAAAAAAGTACCTGCCTTGTTAAAGGGAATCTTTATGCCGTGAAACTAGGTCTTCTTAACAAAAACGTTTCCGTCTATCTCAGCGACATATATCCGACTTAACGTAATGGTTATTGTTTGACCATCGCATGTTGTATCCTGGAGACTTTCTTGGATTTCGTGAGGGGCCTAATGCAACATTTATTGAACGATGCTCCTGTTATCAGTTAGACTCGAAGTTGTTGGTTTCCACTGCTTGCAAAACATTTGCTCTACTAGTGTTCAGAGAAGCGTTCTCGGGCTAATTACCTTTGAGGTTGGAAACTAATGCAACGGATAAAGCGATCGTTTTGGATGGAAGACCAACATGCTAAAACTTCCCTAAGCCTAAATGTTTCTCTAGTTAGTTCTTACCAACCGTCCCAAGGTCACGATATGGTCGGCTGCATTATCTGGCAAATGGCTTCCTCACTGAAATATAAAGGCAAACACTTTGTTCCCTTCGGAGTATCGAAAATTCCTCAAAAACCGGAGAAAATTTCACGGCACTCACTAGTGTAAGATATTTGTTATAGAAAATTTTAGGAATTTTTGACGCTGTATTCGTTCGAACCCTGTTTCCCACCTTGCTATTTTCCATTTGTCAACAGATCGTTGTCTTGTCCCACCAGTTCAACAATTTATTGTGTGTTGTTATTGTTTTGAATTACGAAGAGGACAACCTATGCGTATGGAGCTTTTGGCGGGTTGCAGTTATTTTTTGTCGTTTGCTCACGTATTCAGAATGAGAAATTTGATCACAGCAGACCGGTATCCACCGAAACTGCCAAGAAAACGGTAATAGACAAGGAGGGTTAAACAATTTCATCAAATGGAAGGCATGGGGCACAATGTCAAGTTCGCATACCCTGGTGGAATCCGAGTATACGGGTTGGAATTTTGGAAAGATAAACTGATCAGATCTTCCGAACCTTCTGCCTGTGCCAGCTGCCCCAACTAACAATTACTGTACATTCTTCAGATAGAATACAGGGCATCGTTCCTGAAAAAGCTAAATGCAGACCTCTACATGGAGAAGGGTCACAGTGAACAGAAAGCAAGCGTACCCCCAGGCTTTTCTTTTGAATCTCGCTCTTCAGCTGACATAAGGGAATCCTGACGCTTTCCCCGGTTATTCAAAAGGTTCCTACATACGTTCAACATACGACTTAATATCGCCCTCTGGAAACGCGCTACCTGCATCACGTCGACCCTAGAGGGGATGCGTAGGTAAGGCTTAGCTTCAAAAATAGAATATCATATCCGAAACTCCGGTAAGCTCGGTAATGATTTCTATATTGTGTTTCTAAAAGCACACTCATCAAACCGACCGTATCCTCATATCGCAGCTCCTACTGAACTGTGGCAAACTCACTGGCTACAAACGACAGTGGCGCATGTGTTGAGGCAACATGGCAAACACGGGCCAACGAATATACGCAAAATTTCCGCCACTTGTCTGCTTATCGAATGAGTAGTGTGCATTATTGAATTCAACTGTGTGGGCGTATACCAAATCTCCACCAAGGGGACGAGTTGGCATTTCTAAGATGCGAGGGTCTTTCAAACCTGAAATCCTCCCACTGATTGTACAAAAGCAGGTCACTCGGGCAGTGCCACAAGGTACGGTCAGAGAAACAGGAAACGACTTTCAGCTTGAGGTGGAAGAAACAAAGGACCCAGGAGTGGCAAAAATTCGCAGCTGGCGCCAGTACAGAACGTTACACATACCTGCCTTCTACACCGACGCATCGGTCATACATAATCCGGAGGATGTACGACGGTCGTGATCCAACAGTCACCTTTGTGAGGGAAAGTTACTTAAGATTTCTATGAAAGACCCATTCAATACGTTGCGGTTAGATGAGAGGCCTCAAGGGAAACATCGCTCAGCTTGTCAAACATTTTCTAGCCGAGGTTTCGTCAGCCGTTCAACCAATGTTTCTTTGTTTCTGCTCAAAACGAAGCGCGTATTACGCCAAACTACAAATCTGCAGATATTTCGCATGATAGTCTTTTGCACGTCAAACTTAACAGCATACCGTATAAGGTAAAAGAACTCATTCTAAATAAGCTCAGTATCGACATTTTGATATAATCTGCTCGGCGCGGATTTCCTCCGACAACTTGATGTACTTGAATTTGTACTGATTTGCACTCGTTCTCGGTAATGTTTAAGTATACCATCTATATCAGGCGAATGAAGGTGACCTTTTAAAATCTATGGCGTTTTCCATGTTACCACCTCATAAGTATGAATGTCCACCCTGTATGTGTTCTTCCGCGATTCCTTGGTGTAAGTTATTTGCTTGAGTGTGTCATTTTCCAGGGTCAAAACTAACTCGAAGCAGGAAACAGTGTTTAGTTAAATACTACAAATCGGCTTGTCGAGAAATGCGACCCGCCCAAAATGGATGAATGATGCTGGTAGCTCTGTTCCTATAACAAGTTGCGGAAGCTGGATTAGCCTACAATACAGCGTTGACGCGGGAGGGTTACCCTTATGTATTGATTAGAAACTAGTATCCCCTATATCAATAGGCTTTACTTTCGTACTACGAGAAGCGTTATTCGGAAGACTTCTCGCAGTGAAAACATTCACTAAACTCTAATGTTCGTGCGAGTTTGTGAGGACATATGATGTTAGGTTATTAGTCGTCTCATAATATGGACGATAGCGACGAATACCTTCAGGAATAGTGTATCACCCACTCTCTTAGGTAGAGTTTCTTCTTGCGACTGATATCCTTGCATAGGTATTCAGGAACTATTCACGGACAACAAAGCCCTTGATTACATGTTACGCTAGAAAATAGGCCTTTAAGGAAGTTAACACCTTGATTTATTACATGATTCTCTCCTATCGATGTATATCCTGATCCGTCTCGCACAAAACAAAGGATTGTACTCTGGATTTAATCAACCAAAAAGGTCAAGCTGTTAGTTTAAATTTCTCAACAGGGCTGCCGTTGCTCTTGCTACACAAGCAAAAATACACAGGTCTCATACACCACCAACACGTGGCTTAGAGTCAACGAAGTCTACATGGGAGATGTAACTTGTGTAGCTCACGCAGGAATGCCAGACAAACGTCTGCAGACCATCGAAGCAAAGCAGCCTGCTATGCTCTGGCCAAGCATACATGGTTATCATCTGCTTCAACCGACCGTGACAGTGGTGTCCGCTTGCATTCGTGAAGCCTGGTCAGGACCGAAAGCATAAAGCCTGCCATAACTAAGTCAAACAACCAGCCCGTACTCAACAGAGCAAGTTGCTATTTTCGGCAGTAGTTGTTGATTTCGTGAGTGGTAAAAGCTCTGCTCAATTTGTCGTCCAAAAACTGCCACCGTGTTCTGCAGTAAGTCACTTAAAGCTGTAAATAAAATGGCACGGGGGGACGGGTAGTCGGTGTGAATGCCTTCCCGGGCTTGGTAACCGCTGGCTCGTGTTTCCTCCGTCATTAGATCATGCCTTCAACTTAAAAGGTAAACTCGGTTGCCCGCCTGTCGCATGATTTTGAGGGCCGTTTACTGCACTTATAATACAGCCACTGATAAGACAGATCATACGCGGTTTTTGCCCGCTGCTGCAATCAAAATCGGGCCACACAGCTGTCCTTGGTTTCTTGAAGACTGTAAGGTATGAAAACCATCTAGCAAGCAACTCTTAAACAAATATACCTTATGAGCCGAAGCCTACAGTCTACCAAGTCTTGCAGGTGGACAGGCAGCTTTGAAAGTGAAGTGCGTACCCGAAAATACAGAAGGACATCAGTATAACAACATCGTATAACAATTTTTGAAGAAACTGAATACGCCGGAAGAGGATCGGTTCGTGCCACAAACCGAGGGCCAAATAACTATGGGGGCCGTAATCACTGATTTCTTAAGAGCAGCCGATGGAATTGTGGACGATCCGTTGATGCCCGTGGGTTATGAAATAACTGTCTTCTCCAACCCACGCAAGCACCCCTCTCGATGGATTCTTAAGTCTGTCTACATTTTGACGGCGTCCGGAAATCACTGAATTCCAATGCAAGCGCGTTTCGACCAGACGTCGACGCCGGAGAAGTGTGGCTATATGATCGGCACCTTCCTTCGGATGACGATGAACGTGACCATGTGTCGTCCGGAGGAGAATTACAAAAGTGCCTTTGTTGTGCATCGTGAATTTGAACCTGGAGCTATTATGCATTTAGATACAGAAAGGAACTTATGTAGTTGGCTCCCCCTAAGCATCTCTTTCTCCTTCTCTCGAGGAAAAACAGTCTAATAGGTATCCGCTGTTTTTCGGATGATCAAACACAACTTCCTACGTACTTCCCACATGGACTTCCAGATAAACTGCGAAGCGTATATCGGACCGATTCCTGAATACGGCAACCAGGTTGTCTGCTTGGTATGCAGGAAAGACAGCCCACCTTGAGCTGATCCCACGGACTGCTGCAAAAATGTTTCCGTCCGAAAACTAGTGGACCACGAAGTGCAACTGGAGGTACTGGAACTCTTTCCCCTATGCCGTCGTCGCCTGTGGGTCATACGCTACTGACAAGCTGGGTGAGCGAGTTTTCACCCATGAGTTTTTCGCCGTCGACCCCACTAATACAAGGCGGAGACTTGCTGGGAACAGTTTAAAAAGCAGAGCGCGTAATTTTACTGAGTAGCACTTTTCTCATTTCGGGTATTTGGTGCTTGGAATAGTCTTCCTGTGACAGTTGTCCACGCTGAAGTTAGATCCCAACTGAAATCGTTTTTAGGCACTTCATACGACTCTTCGAGCTGGAAGGCTTGAGAGGGCTGTGCTAAGCAGTTTTCTCGCCTGTGCCTCTCAAATGAACGGCAGACGATGAACGACACGAACAGACCTGGCCACAAACCCGTGTGTCAATCCATGAATTCATGACTCGAGTCTCGGAGACGATATTTCAGCCCTTTTTAGTGTCTTCGGATCTGTTCAACCAATCAAAGCCGAGCCTTCGTGGCCTGGGATATCCACCAATACAAAATTACTACGCTGGGGTACATGTTTAGGCGTGTGCTAGTCCGCAGCGGCGTGCGATGGGTGTTGGTTGAGTCTTGATATTCTGCATTGTCTCCGTGTGAGCACCGTTCATACATGCCGTATTTTTTTGTGGGCGTCGCCCACGTGTTTTTCTCGCAACAGAATTAGATCTGTTGGGTAACAGCAACCACGGTGTATCCTATGCTTGGCCTTGTTGCGCGCCGTCCTAAATTTAGGCATGAAAGGAAAACCTGACAGTTTTGCCTCTACAGACTACAAGGCACTGACCGAATTGTGGAGGAAATCTTCAAAAGACCGGCCACCTCGAAAAGAAAAACAAAGCACCACGCATGAGATACCGGTGTTATGCCGTAAAACCACTCCTGTGTGCCCCGTGATGACTGCGACAAATAGCAGCATCTCTTGCACTCTTGCCGCTGTAGTAAAAACATGTGATGGTCTGACGGGGGACCTGCGTGATCATCTACTACTTCTATACACCGTGCGCTGCACTACTACTCGGATAAAGGGGTAAGACCGGAAATTCGATCACCACGATCTCAGCCCCCCGCACTGCCTCTGAAACGCCTGTCAGTACGCATCTGTAAGTGACCAGCACTGGACAGCCCGCGCACTTCGGGCTTAACCAGGGTCTGGATTAAACAAACCGCTTCTTGTTTAGAGGTATGTCCATGATGTAGGGTCCTTTGCAAAATCACCGGTAAGACTCAACCCTAGTGAACATGCGATGATCCCGAAGTCTGTTAGAGCGGTGCCTGCTAACCTACATCTATTCCTCCCCAATATGCATATACTGCGGCGTGGTACCTGATAGGACTGGCACGATCAGGCAAATCTAAAAGTGACAAGCCTAGGTAAATAGAATTAACACAAATATGTAGTTGAAAAAGCTATGTGGTTTAAGCTACGTCTAAAACAGCTGGTTCAACTTTGGGAGATTAGAGAGCAATACAGCAGAGCCATACACTCGACCGTTGAACGGATGTCGACAATCCATGCTCATTTAAAGCGAGCAGTCATCGGTGGCGATAGATCTAGTTGAAGGAAGCCGAAGGTAGAAGAACGTCTGAGTGCCTCTTTTGATAGAACACAGAGTGACGTAGTTGCGCCTTGAGACGTAATACGAAGAAAGCGTCAAGTTTGAATGGGCACCATGGAACGACGGGGAAAGCGTGTGAAGCGAAAGTCTTAACTGCGGCGAGGGCCTTAGTCGAACGCTATAGGCATTCATAATGTTAAGGGTTCAACCGGAGATGGACGAAAATACAGTCGATTCATGAGTCCAAAAGACATATACTTAAACGATCCTACAAGGTAAAGTGAGGATCTTACATAATCCAGCCAGGTAGATGCCCAGCACCGGGCTGCGTCAGTTGAATTGGACCAACGCCATCTTATTCTCAAGAATTCGGAGGACCAGTTTCCGGAAACGCCGGCAGGCGGTTTAAGTCCTCAACCGATCCAGCTCAAAAGTCGCAGAACCAGATCGGGATTGGGAGTTTTCCGTCACCAACAGCATGTCGTCTACTTTAGACGTGTTTCATTGACAGAGGATTTTGGTAGACCGCAGAAGCTCGCGAAACAGAGAGGACTTTTGTAGCAGGAAGCAATGTTCCAGCCAGTTAGATCAACTGCTCCATGGAGGGGGATGTATGGTATAAGGAAAAGCTTCCAACAGAATGGAACGCCTCGAAGATGATTCCCGTATTAAAAAAGCAGTGCAAGAACGTTGTACAAACACCCCCGGGGCATCCGCTTAGTGGCTATAGCTTCCCTGACGTTATCATGCACACTTTGATCTGTCATCGGGAGAATCAGATTCGCGGGAATCAAGTTTGGTTTTGCACTTGCCGGGGTTGTATTGCTTACCTCTTCACATTGCAACAAGTGTTGAAACTGCGCCCCTCCTTCCGACGACCAACAATGGTCTTATATCTTGATCTCAACTCTGCTTTTATTCCGTTGATCGTCAGAAACTGTGACAGTGTCCCTTTTAAATTCTTGTCTCTCATAAAAGTCTTATATACCTCATTTTGTGGACGCGCACGCGTCGGCGGCGCATTCTCTCCTGAGTTCTACACATCCATTGGTGTCAGGCAAGGATGTCTTCTGTTGCCCTTTCTCTTTAACTTCGTAGTCGATATTCCGCTGGAAACTTTTCCTCACTTCTAGCACCTCAGGGATCAAAATACTCCCGGACTGACTTCGGTGAATATACTGATTTCAAAAAATCGAAGTCATTCGGCTGTAACACCCTTTCGGTGCCTAGCTGCCATGCCACCCAAGAGAAGCACAACGGCTGGGAAAGTGCCAAGTTGCGCAAGCCTAAACGAGGGCAGTCGAGAGGCAGGGGTCGGGTTCGAACCACGGACCTTCCGGTCAGTAAATTCGCGCCTTAACCACAGAGCCATCTCACCATCTCGCTCGCAGACATTGAGTAGGCCGATGATATCGTTCTTCTTGGAGCTGATCCTTCAAAAAAATCCAGCCATTTTGAACGAACCCGAGGATTGTTGTACCGGTAGGGTGAATACGGCGGAAACTATTGGTGACATTTCTTTCGGATTGTTTAAGACGTGGCAATATTTTGGGCCTTATTTTACCAATCATCTGCGTCCCGTCTTCCTCGGTTTCCAGTTTTTTAAATTTGAATCCGTTTGAGAAGGTGGTAGTCATCTTATCAATGTCGTCCGATTTATCCCTCAAGATAATTCATTGGCCCATATCTGGCTTGGGCAGTAAAACTTGATCGTTCTGCTGTCCATTTCAGTTTTTAGCTCACGTAACATGCGTCGAAATACAGTGTTTTCAGCTGCTACGGCTTCGTTCACCGGGGTTAAGGAGAATAAGGTAATGAGAGCCCCGTGTTAGGCGCGATGGCCCAACCTGTGCCTTGACGAGGGACAGACTAGTTTGCCCAGTATGTCATATGAGAGCTACGCAATAAAGGTGACAACTGTGATGCAAGACCGCCATTAACTGCATGACATACCCGTATCCATCAGGGCCAATAACGCCAGAGTCTTGTCCCGTGCTTACCATCCGGGAACACGCCGTCTACCAACATAACTGAGTTGACGGGTAAGGTCTTCCATACTTTATTCCCAGGTCATAGACTGACCAACCCTTGGTCTTAACCATCCAACGCAAGGCTGAGCGAAGAGGGCTCTAGGTAGTAAACGATCCTCTGGTATACGAAGTACATGACCTAACCAGCGTAACCTGTGGAATAGATCAGCTGATCTGTCGAGGAGAGTGAACTTTCCTGAAAACCATCTGCCGTAATTCATCATTGACGATCTAGTGTTCCCAGCAGACTCGCACAATTCTTTGGAAGCCCCGACGGTCAAACAGAGTCTCTTGAAATCTTCCACAAGAACTGGCCACCTTTGTGGCCTGTGCATTAGGATAAATCGAACCGCGTCATTGTACACTTTGCCCTTGACAGTCGGGTTGATGCCAAATCGGCAATACAAATATCGATGTTTAACAAACGCTACCCTGGCCTTCCTAATTCCAGAAGTGATCGCGTCTTTCGGCAGACCGCCGGGGTATATGCAGCTGCCCATGTAAACGAACTAACCTACTACATCGATCAGTTCACCTGCAAGTATGGAGTTTGGGTTTGGTCCCACCCAGTGTTGCAGCAGCACTTAACACTTTACAGGTGCGAAGCGCATACAGGAGGTAAAGGATGATAGAGAATACCATAGCCTTACATCAATGGATTTGGTCAACTCAGGACAGAATCTGTCGTAGGTCGGTTCGAGTCCTCGAGGGGAGGTATGTAAAGTCTTTATAGGAGACTATGATTTAGAAGGGACACCTATCATCACCAGACAATACCACAGCTTCTGACGATCAACTGAGTTAAAAGCAGATTCGAAGTCGAGAAGGTCGTCGGAAGGAGCGGCACAGTTCCAAAACTTACCGCAGGATAATGATCTGATCGATGCAACCCAGCCTTGCAAAATCGAGCTTCGTTTTCGTGAATCTGATGCTCTCAACGACGCACCAACCTGCGCAGGGTAATGTCATTGAACACATTGGAAGCTCTTTCCACCAGGCTGATGCCCCGGTGGTTTTCGCACAGTGCTCTTGCATCTCCTTTTAATATCGTGTTATATCCTCTTGTGATGTATTAGTGACTCGTCAGTTCACCGGAATGGAGAAGACGAACAACTTCGAGGAGGTCATGCTACAAACAAGTGGATGGTTCCGTGATACAGGATTCAAGTGAACCAGAATATAAAACAGCTAACAGTCCAATGGGATGCCAGTGTGTTACGGTTCCGATAATGAAGCGAGCAATGATAATATGCACGGACTGTGACTGTATGGTATCCCCGGCCGTGTAGCCTGATCCCGACTCCTGGTACAACGGAATAGTAAGAAGACGAAAACCTGGACACAAGTGTAGTGCTCCGAAGAACAAGCGATTTACAGGCGATAACGGAAAAATGACAATGCGTATATATATATATATCCATAGTTTGACCTTGAAAATGCCGGAAATTCGTTAGCACACACAAGGGTACAGTTTTTTGGGGGTTCTGATATCCCCAACACCTCCCCTTGTGAAAAGTCAGTAACAAGTTCGACGTGGGTCGACCTGGATACGTTCTGGCTGGCGGCGACGTCGGTCTGTCCACCGCCTGGGAAGAAGTGCTGGATCAACCACTGATCTGCCGGTCACACTCTCTTCTTTCGAAACTGCATCAGCTTTCAGCTCAAAAGTATCGAGCATTATGTCCAATGGTACGGTACCCGAACGTACTGGAGTTTCCGGCGTGCTGTTAAAGCGGAGTTGGTTTTGATATATGGTCCAGGTGTCTTGGCCAACCAACACGTCGTACATCACACTGCCGCGTTTATTCAGGATACGACCTGTAATCCACGCATCGTGTCTTGGACGATAATCACGGACAAGTACGGGCGTTCCCACCTTGAATGGAGCTCCAGCTGCCACCGGTATGAACCTTGACTCAGTAGACTGTGTTGGCAACACGGAAGAATGCACAGCTCTCAGTTTACGGCCCATGAGTGTCTGCAGGTGACTGGTGGTTCGCCAAAGCATCATTCGGGGTGTTCGGTACACAAACAGGAATCTCTGAAGGGCTTCGACGGATGTCTCCTCCCCTCGAGCTTCGCAAGGCTCTCTTGAATGTGTCGACGAACCTTTCTGCTTGACCGTTCGATTGCGGGTGGTACGGTGGTGAACGAAGGTGTGTTATAGCATGTCGAGTGCAAAACTCGCGGAACTCAGCGGAGGTGAACTGAGAACCATTGTCTGAGACGATGGACTCCGGTAAGCCATGCTGGCTGAAAATGTTGGAGAGGACACCGGAATGATTTCTGGCCACTTGGAAAAAGCGTCAATCAAAACCAAATAGGAAGTGCCACGTATCGGTCCTGCGTAATCAATGTGGACCCGAGACCAAGGCTTCTCAGGTCGAGGCCAAGGAACCGGTGGTTGATGTGGCGGGTTCTTGGCAGCTTGTTGGCACCGGGAGCAGCGTTTTACGAAATCAGTGATGTGCTGGTCCATGTGCGGCCAGTAAGCGTAACTGCGAGCTATTGACTTCATGCGGTTTATTCCTGGATGCCCAGAATGGAACTGACGGAGGACTCGATGGCTTAAAAAGACTGAGGAATCACGACCACCAATGCATCTCGGCGATGAAGGAGCTGTCGAAGGCAATCATCTTTGAGGTTAGGAGGCCATCGAGAATTCACGAATTGATCGCCTTTTGAAGCGTCGGATCAGCCTTGGTAGCTTGTTGAACTCTGTCACTGTCACGGCTGGGTCCTCGAAAGCAACCTGCGCAATAACCGTGTCTTCTCCGTGAGTTGGCTGATTGCTGATCAGGCGAGATAATGCATCGGCCTGACCGAAGTCGGTGGTGCGACGATATTGAATATCAAAGTCGTAGCCCAGCATAATAAGCGCCCATCTTTGCAGGCGGTTGGCAGAGTGTGCGGAAACACCCTTCTTTGAACCGAAAATGGAGAGTAATGGTTTATGATCCGTAAGTAGGGTGAAACGGCGACCGTACAACAACTTGTGGAAACGCCGGACGGCGAACACTAAGGCCAACGCTTCTTTCTCTATCTGTCCATATCGCTGTTCTGCTGGTGTTAGTGATTTCGACGCGTGCATGATGGCCTTCTCTGATCCGTCTGGGAAGACGTGCAGAATGACGGCACCGACTCCAAAAGAGAGGCATCAGCTGCCACGACGATCGGTAGCTTTGGGTCGTAGTGGGTCAGTAGCAGATCGGAGCTGAGCATCGCCTTTAGCTTGCAGAATGCTTCCTCGCATTCTTCTGACCAACGCCAGGGGACGTCCTTTCCAAGTAATTGATTTAGTGGGGTCGAATGTCGTGTAGCGAAGGCAAGAATGCTGATTAACCCCCAAAAGGAACGTAATGATGGGACATCCTTAGGAGGTGGCATCTGCTGTATAGCTCGAACGTTCTCCGGGTCAGGATGACGACCAGAGGCGTCGAAGATGAAACCAAGATACTTCACTGTTGTCAAGAAGAATTGACACTTCTCAGGACGGAGGCGGAGGCCATTGTCCTGAATGCGCAGCAGGACGGCATTGATCCGATCAAAAGCTCTTCGGGTGAAACAGCAACGATCAGCACGTCGTCCAGGTATGCGACCACACCTGGAATGCCGGAAAGAATGGTGTCCATCAACTGCTGGAAAATTGCTGGGGCAGTTTTGACCAAACGGGAGACGGGTGTATTGATACAGCCCGCGGTGTGTTGATTGTCAACAGTGGGCGTGATTCTGGTGCGACTTCAACTTGAAGATACGCTTCAGCAAGGTCGATTTTCGCGAAGAACTTTCCACCGTTCAGAACAGTGAATAGATCGTCGGGCACTGGTAGTGGATAGTGGTGCTGCTGGAGAGCGGCATTTAGGCCGGTTGAGAAATCGGCACATATGCGGATGTCACCGTTGGGTTTCTTCACCACGACGATTGGCGCTGCCCAGGCGGAGTAGGATACAGGGGACAGAACGCCTTGTTGTTCCAGCCGTTGAAGTTCGGCATCTACCAGTGGGAGGGAAGCGTACGGGACTGGTCTCTTTGGACGGAAGACTGGCGTAGCACCCGGCCAGGAGGTGGAGGACTGCTTGTGTCGCAATGCACTGACCGAGACCGGATTGGAAAACAACTGGAAATCGCTTGATAAAGTCGGATGCACGGTATGGATGTGCTGTGGGAGACTGAACTGTATTGCAAATGATACTGATTGGAATGTCGGCTAACCCCAAACGATCGAACCAATCAAGACCCAATAAGTTCAGCTCAGCTGCCGTTACGTAACATGACTCCACGAATTTAGTTCCTCGGGAAGATACACAGCATTGGAGCTCACCAGAAAGTCTTAGTTCTCCACCGCAGGCACTGGCAGCAGTTCGAGCAGCTTGTCTGATCGGAGGTTGCCCGAGCGTGCGCCAAAGCTCCTCCGAAATGATGGTAATGTCCGACGCAGTGTCCAACTCCAACTGCAGACGGACTGGATGACCATTGACGGTGACTGTGAGATACTTTCGGTGACTTGGGGTGCTGGTCTGGAAAGTAGCCAGCAAACTGAGAGAGGAGCCAACAGGGTTTGGGACAGACGCGTGATGACAGCTTTGAAGCACCAGAGGCCGTATGCATCTGTGACTTACAATATTCATCTTTGTGTCCCACGGACGGCACCGATCCTACTTGTAGGGACAGAACCTGACGAAGTGCCAGGCTCCACAGTGGCAACATTGTGAAGGTGGTGTCTTCTTTGGGTCTTTGTTTTCCTTCGGACCAGAATGCTGTGAAGCGGATTTGGTCGGACCGGAATTGACAGGGCCAGGCTGTTGCGTAGCCTGATGGATTGCATGAACTTCGGAACCGCCATGACCCCCGTTGGACCATCGCGGTGTCGTGCTTCAGGTTGAGCAATCGTTGACATTCCGAAGTGATGGCCTGCAGCCTCATTGGTGGGTCTTGTTCGATGCGGCTGAGGAGTCGGGTACGGATTTCTGCATCCTTCGGGGATTGTAGACCGCATATGAAAATCAGCGACTTGAACTGACCTTCCATTAGCGATCCGAGTTTGAACCGTTCGCATTCCCAGTTCACGATGCCAGAATATTCAATTCAATTCAATTTATCAGCTATAAACCGTGTACCATAGGCACATTGGTTCCAGCTGCTACAGTTTCGATCACCGGAAAACGGGAATGTGGAACGTACAACGAAGCCTTAGAGGCGATGGTATGTTCGGTTTGTTGAAATTGAGTAGCTACGCATTGAAGGCGATAGCTTTGATGCACGAGCGCCACTGACTGCGCGATTGGGCCATTTCTGCCAGTGTCGTTGGCCACTCTTGATTTGAGTCCGGTCCCCATCCAGGGGAGGCGGCAGTTGCCCGCCCGACTAAGTTTACTGGTTAGCGCTTTCGTACTTCGTTGCCAGGTCATACACTGTCCACCTCTCGGTCGCTTCCACTCAGCACAGGGCTGGGCGAAAGAGCTCTGCGGGGCAGACGGTCTTCTGGCATGCGGAGTACATGTCCCAACCAGCGCAACCTATGAAGCGTGAGTAATTCATCTATCGCGGAGAGTTCCTTCTTCCCAAGACCATCTGACGTACCTCAGCACTACTAATCCGATGTTCCCACCAGACCTGACCAATGCTGCGGAGACATCGATGATCAAACACTGACATCTTCCGCATGTCCTCTGCGCGTAGGGGCCACGTCTCTGATCCATAAAGCAGTATGGATCGCACCACCGCAGTATAAACTCTTCCCTTGACAGACAAGCTCACGTCACGTCGGCGCCACAGGTGTCGGAGGTTGGCAAAAGCTGCCTTGGCCTTTCCGATTCGAGAAATGATCTCATCTCCAGCCAGTCCACCGGAACTTATACAGCTGCCCAGGTAAACAAATTTATCTGCCACATGGGACGGCTGAAGGAATGGCGCTGTTCAAGAATTTGTCTCAAGGTGACGATATGGTCGATGCATCCTCGACCGGGGCGAAACCCAGCTTGATTCTCACGAATCTATCTCTCGCAATGCCAGAATTAAGTGAGAAAGTCGTCTGCATCATTTTTTACCAGCTTCAGGCACCGATAACATGTTGAAAATTGACGTCTGCTCGCCAAATATTTTCGAAAGTGTGAACCGTCTCGTCAAAGGTGAAATCACGTTGCTTCTTTGGAAGAATATAGTTAGCGTACTTATCATGCTCTGCGGGTCCAAGTTTGCGGAGCAGGAGGCGAACATCCCAACTATCGTCCTGGATTGAAAAGTAGACTCTGAACAGGTCTTCGTAGCGGCGAAACCAAGCATCAAACGTTATGCCAGCCGAGGGTTCATAGCAAAACTGGTTGATACTTCCAGCGGTTCCGTCAACCGACTGTGGGACGCTCGACGCAGCCGGTGAAGCCAAAGATGTAGTTGATATTCGCTTCGTAAGTACTTTTATGAGTTGCAGTTGTTGCTCAAACATTATTTTGAGTTGATCTGCTTCCATCTTGCGTCGCAAAATATGTTACGGTTCGGCAATGCAACGAGCAATGATAATATGCGTGGACTGTGACTATATGATATCCCCATGGACCTTCCCGTCCGCAAGCTGATGCCTTAACCACTGAGCCCTCTCGAACCCCGTTGTTTTTATCAGCTTCTATTCGGATCGCATGGATGAGTGTTTGGGGATGCAGACACCTCGGATTGATTGTGGACTAGCACCAAGTCCCTCCCCCATCCACTCTTATTCCTTTCTTCACAAAAAGGCTTTTGAATAAATCATAGCTGTAGGGTAACGAAGAATTAATGTTGAACGCTGATGTTATACTGTTGATGATGATGACTACAATTTCACGATACCATTCTCAACTCGTCAAGGTCGTCATGGAATCCCTGGACGAACGACATAATTTAACGAGTCAACTCAATCAGGCTCCACATACCACCTCTCCTAATGCTTTGGCAGAAGCGGTAAGTATTTTCAGGTTAATTTTATATTTTCAGGCTGCGATTTCAACGGTCGTTTCTCGAAGGTCCTGCGCACTGGATTTGAGCCCCTGGATGGATCATCACGTCCTAGTGCAGACTGCATCAGGTTTGTCTCTACTTCCTTGCGCACTTATCTGTTCCAACAGGATTTTATCAACCAGGCATAATCTTGAATGTTGAGAAAACCACGGGTGAACTTGTGGTTCGTCTAGACCACAGTGATTCGAACACCATCTTGGTGGAAATCCTTTCTTCCTCAACCTCTGAACCAAGGGTCATAGACGATGCCATACCTCATGCCAACCAGTTGATTGAGTAAGCGTCAATCCAAATGTCTTCATCAGATTTTTTAGTGGAATCCGTGTATGCTACCGAGACACAGCAACTGATGGACGGCGCTATGCAACCGGTCGGCTAAATTTCAGGAATCGTGTTCCATTAAACCATCAGAGACTCTATCCTGTTGATTGTGATTCAACCGTACCATCATCCACACTCTTTCTTACTCGTACACATTTACGCCTTCTTGTGGCTCCCTGGCAAGATGAGCTGGATGATGTGAGTCTCCAAATGTGCTTTGGTTTGTACGCTGCCTCTGTCATCTACTAGAGGTTTTTCTGATTATTTTTCCCTTTTGCATTGGCCTCTATCGGGGGCGAGATGGCTCAGTGGTTAGAGCGCGAATCTACTGATCGGAAGGTCCGTGGATCGAACCCGACCTCTGCCTCTTGACTTCCCCTGTCTAGGTTTGGGCAACCTGGCAGTATCCCAATCCTCGTGCTTCCTTCGGGTGGCATGGCAGTTAGGCACCGAAAGGGTGCTACAGATGAATGATTTTTTTCTATCGGATAACGCTGTTTGCTTAAGTTCGTCAGCCAACTGTTATCAGCACGGCCATCAACATCTGCGACACCACTCATTTCTTGACCTTAATTAGCTTCATTGGTATGGCGAGGACGCGAACGCAGACGTAACGAGGACTGAATATAACTGGATAGCCGACGCATCAAAGTTTTAACACTCAATCCCAATAAACATTAAGAAACCCACTTCAATCTGCCCCGAATTCTGACCACACAGGGGTGAGGAAAGCACTGTGTTTTAATTCAGTCCGCGTGTAAACCGGATTGAGGTCCCTTAAGGATTCAATCATTAGTTAATATGAGTGAAACCAGGTGTCATTCAGTTCTTGGAGGAGAAGTCATTCTGGCCGGTCCGTATAGTTCGAAATACAAATGCAAGAATCGTAGGTGGAGAAAAATAGCTTTCAGTGATCATAATCATCACTGTGAAGCTCTTTTTTATACTGGATGGAAGTCGGACAACCGATTTATGTGTTATAACACTGAATCTTTGCCTGGTCTCATTAATTGCCGACTCTGTACACTGGGGGATAATTTTCTAACACAGTAGTGCGTCGCCTGCACCACATGTCACTCACAGTTATTACTCCACGTCATCATCCTGATCATCATTGACAAAAACGCTGGTGATTCCCTACCGTAGAGCCATATCAGTTTGTTTAGAAGAAGTCTCATAATTGAATGAATAAAGAAGTAGAAAGGGAAGAGTTCCGTGAGCTAGCCTATCACAAACATCCGAGATGCATACACGAACACCAAGATACCTCCGGTTTACTCAGACAGTATGCATGGAAGCTGACAGCTAATGACATCTGTTGGCCGGTGTTGGAAACATTTCCTCGTAGTTATCCTCCCACAGAGGGGAGTACCTAGGCTGGCGGTTCCAGTCGGGCTAAAATAAATTTGAAACAAAACTGCAACCCATAGTGGGATACTTAATCAAATAACAATGACAACGGACCTCTACTAAGGATTGCACGGGTCGAACAACCTTCCAAACAACACAGTTACAAAGGTGCATACGACAGGCGATCAATCAGAGGAGTGAAACGCGCGAGCTTGCACAGACTACCATGACCAGAAGAAGCATTTTGATATCACCTGAAGGAACTGTCTCGTGAGAGACTAGTGTCTCTTCACTATATGGTTCACTTCTACAACACCAGTTTTAATTTTCCAAAAAATCCTCCAAATGACTGTGTCGTCATAATGAATCCATAATTTCATGGAGTTATTGTTTAATCTAGCGGTGAATTTCTTTCAGCCGAGAGAAGATCTAAATATCCTATTAATGTATTTCACGGAAGGAGATGTTTTCAGCACACTGTCCATTTTGTGGACAATACTCTATTGGTGATTCTCTTGTAGAGTATAATGATGCTGTCCGTAACAGCCAGCATAAAGTCATTAACAGTACGGTAATTAAAGCCCTAAATGACTTCTCCCATTTGCCATGTTTATGGTCGATTTGTGTCTGCAGATTGTCTTATGGATATACAGCTGTAACTTTCACGAGGATGTAGGTGATATCGTTCATTCGTCTACGGTGTTCCCTCATGCCTACCATGACCAATCAGACGACATGCAGTTTTAGCCTCAATTACGCACATAAACGGCTTTTTCCGGGTTTCATACATTTCAGCTTCAATTGCCATCTGAAACAACCCACGAGGATTTGGGACCTCCTAACGAGCTGACGAGTGCTACACACAACAGTCGAAATGAGTCTCCAACATCTGAGTGTGTACAAGTGGAGCCCGATAAAGCAGTGGGTAAGGCTTTCGTTTTTCTCGCTGATATTTGCTGACTTGGCAGGGTAATCGACAAGCATAATACTGTTATTCCATCTAAAAGTGTGCGAAATTCCGGCCTCGTTAACAGTTCTTTGCCACCGTACGCAATCGTTGATGCTTCGTTAGTTGTTTGGTTAAGGTCCACACTATCATTGGTAAATGCTGGGGGTGCGATTCATAACCTTGAACAATTCGAATTTCAGGAAATGCTCTAGGGGATGTTTTTGGGTAATCCAATAATATTGCCTCGAAATGGATGGACAAAGGTGAAGGATACCAGGAATCATCACGCTAAACGATCTTCAAAGTCCCATCGTTCGGCAGTGACCAAGAATTTATCGATCGATTGTGAATCTAGAATAAAACCCAGAGTTCGTAACTGGAATCGAATGTCTTTCCATCCCTTTCATGTGTTCTGTAGCGTGCAAATGTGCAATCACGTTCCTTTACACTTATCTGTTATAGTCCGTAAGTTTTCCGAACAAGTGCGTTTCTCGTACGTGCCTTCAACTCCAACTCGATCACACTATTTGTTGATGCCATGGGGTGGTGGGCCTCTTAAGAGCTTTTCAGTTGGGATGTCATCGCTGGATCCTCGAGGTATCGCCCACACTCCGATGTTTAGAGTGTAAAAGAAAGAGGACAATTGGTAAAATACACAGGTTTTCATACCAAGTTGATATAAACGGGAGACCTTGCTCAATCCTCACTGACTTTCTGTCATTGGTTTCTGCTGTCATAAGGGCTCATCACGGGGTGATCTTGTCTTGTCCACTACTGATTATTCGAATGACCACTTCATTATTGACGACTAGGTTTTCATTAGAATGAAAGTGTCCAATCGTACAATTTTTAGGAACTGTTCGGTCAAACACTGATCAAGTGCAGTAAGTGTGGCTACCTACAAGTCATAAATATGGGTATGTATTCTGTTATATCTTATCTCAGTCCGTTTGTGAATCATAAGCCTTATACTACGGTATGTTGGTGCAGGCTACTGCAGTTTTATCTTTGTTCGGGGTAGGGAATGACGTGAGTACACATGCGCACTTGAAGCAATACCCTTGAGTTGATTGACTGAGTCGTTCCACCCTACTCAGAATTGTTGATGCTGTGTATCGAAGGTCACCTACAATATAAGGATCGACCAAATCCGAATTTGTGGTACGTACCTCTTCCGGTCACCTACTTTTCATTCCAATATTTTTCTGAACTTCCAGCCTTTTTAAACAGTACTTTGTCTGTTTGCCTTTGGTAGCTAACCGTTGTTCAGCACGTTTTTTGTGTTCTTTTTGCAAGGAATTCCCGCAGTTAAACGGTGAAATCGCTAGCTGACAAAATATGAAACCTTCTAGGAAAATATTTCAGTTCCCGAAGCTGACTCTCGAAATTTAGGTTACGGTCAAAATGACAACCTGAATACACAGGTTATTGATCTCGTCGCGTACGCATGAATCAATTAGATGGGTACCATTTTTATGTTCGTTTAACGGGAGCAATATCCTGGTATGTCTCTCGTTTAGAGTTCTTTTTGTTGCTTGTCGTAACGTTGCTAGCCTGATGTATCAAAAAACCGTTGCCACGGTTAGTAGTAGGTCTAGACAAACGAACAAACGGTAGAAGGACGGTGAACCAATCAGACTTAGCCACTTTGTTCCAGTTCTCTTCCTACCCAGGTGCCGTTCCTTCACGTGATCCACCGCTCTCGTTTTCAGACAGACGGCTGTCGAGACCGAGCGCCAGACTGTCCCGCCTTACTCTCTGCTATTGTTTACGAGCTTGAATGGCCGTGCGCATTTGTACGTCAGTCTGACTAGCTCACTGGTCATTCGTGCTTGTGTCGACACTGTGTTGGCTAGCCAGCTCAGGCACCTGCATTCCGAGTGCAAGTTATATCAATTGCCCTAAATTGGATGCATGCGAATCTATCGGGTTTTCGAGTCCGACAATGTCAACGAATCAATACGCCTTTAGTGATTTGTTTTCATCCTTCAGTGATTTGGTTTAGCAGTGCCAATTATGGCGATTTCTTTTTCTGCGTTGTCTTATCCACCAGCGATCAAATTGATCAGTATCAAAGAGGCCTGCCGAAATTCCTCCATTTTCGTACGTGTCTTTTTCGTATCCTGCAAATTTTCCGGGTACATTAAATTTTTTACCATCGTCCTGCACGGTTAGTGAACCTCATCCCATGACTGACAGAATCGAAGTTAGACTATTCGTCAGCGTCAACTCACACACTACTTTCTTCAATGGTTTCTAGTGCATTTTCGATTAATTGCGCTGAATTCGTGGTGACGTGACTCATCAGCATTTCGGCCAGATACGTGGGAACTAAGCGAGCATTTTCGATTAATTGCGCTGAATTCGTGATGACCTGACTCATCAGTATTTCAGCCAGATACGTGGGAACTAAGCGGGTCCATTGCCGTGACAAACTAGCTGGGACTCGTAGGGGACTTTTGCACCACACGTGAATTGGAATCATCGATTAACACAAGGCAAGTGCATATCACCAGTTTGGTGGCAGTTGTTATCTTCAAATTCACGCGTGACATCAAACGAAACAATCTGCATACCAAATGGGACAAACAAGGCTGTTTACGGAAATACGAAGACCTGATATGTTTTAATGACGGATTGAGGAATCCACTGTTCAGACCTGGACTTCATCAACTAGATTTGACATTTTTCATGATTCCCACAACAGACCTCGATCATAGCCCTTGATGCACGAATACAAGAGGAACTGATGAAGTACAAATCTGACTCTAGAGACAAGAGTAAAAGATCTCTAAGAATAACGCAATCAGTGTCAGAAGCTATGTCAATTCAAATCGATCAGTGATTTCCTAATGAAATCAGCTTTTTCTCGGGGCATGTGTGAAATTCAAAGAAAGCGTGTTGGGATGTTGAGATCTCCATGGGAAAATCAAAAACAGCAAGTCACAAGGCGCTACTTTTTCAGGTACGCTGTTTCACTTGTAGATTGCAATGGAGAGAAATCAAATTTAGTAGAATTGAGAATGAGAACCCAGGTTGCAACTCATTTAGTTGATGAAGCACATCATAACTGAGCTATTGAGCTGGATTCCATTGAGTCTGTCGTTAAAACCGAATATATTTCCCGAATTGCCTCCAGTTTTGGTCGGAAACTCGGGGGACTTCACCTATATGAGGAGCCCGAAGAAGAGCGAAACCGGTTGTAGACTGTTGGGGAGTTTCTAGCATCCTCATGAGTAGTGTGTTCCCTCTAGACAGAGTCAGGGTATTTTCTTACCCCACTTACTCAGTTTCAGATTTATCAGTATTGAAATGCGATCTACGGTCACAACCGATTGCGCAGTACGTGTTGGGTCCGCATTGCTCATGTGACCCTGACAAATTGTTCATGCTACCCTTTCCCAATCGAAATGTGACGACCATTTAGTTCATCGAAACCAACTATTCTCGCACGAAATTTTTTTCTTGGATTAGGGTGAGAGCATTTCATGATTTATACCGCTGTTCTTTATCTTAGTGTATATGGGTGCCTATTATTCCCCGTTCCAGACTTGGGGATGACTATCCGAGATGCGGACAGTCCTGTTTTGCTGGATTCTGTTTCGGTGCCTTCCCACGGAGGGCCTAGCATTGTTTCCGGGGATATGACGTCCGAAGATGTGAACCGTTCTGTCGCTTTTGAGCGTTCTTCCTCGAAGCCCATCCCATCTGATCAGTTAATTGCTTCAGAGACCACTAACTTCTCTACTAGTTCAGCGCCACCGACATACTCAGTTGCAAACAATGGAGGGGTTCCTGAAACCGAACCTGGTCCCTTGACTATTTTAGGAGCGGTCCGTGGTTCTGAACCCACTCCGTTAGCTCAGCTCGGTCGGAATTCCACGTCGTATTCCGCCAGCCCTGCCAGCGCTCTGTCACTTTCTCTTCTGGGCCCTTGTCTCGGAACTTCGTCCTCGATAAGGTTCACCGCCGCTGGTCCAAAGTGGAGTCCAGCGAATCTTTTGGCTGCAACGACATCGCTTCCGAACACTTTTGGTGTTCATCATCAACGGTTTAAAAAGGTAAACATTGCTAAACTGTGGCAATTTTTGGTTGACTTTTAGATTTTCTGGGTAGTGCTGGGATTTTATGAAACTCCTGTCGAAATCTCAGTGTTATTCTTAATAAAAGCACCCGACACTTAAACTACATTTAAACAGTTTGCAACCATGATCGTACTGGTGAAGCTCACACTTGCAGCCGCTTTCGCATTGTTTTCTTTTCCTTGCCTAGGGTGATGTGGTCAAGACACCGAATGGTGTGCGCAAGAAATTCAACGGAAAGCAATGGCGTCGCCTTTGTAGTCGTGAGGGCTGCACCAAGGAATCACAGCGACGCGGGTTCTGTTCCCGTCACTTATCAATGAAAGTATGTTGGTTTTTGCAGTGCTGGACCTCACATGGTGTTTTTGAGCAACTGCTATCCATGGTCCATCGTTTTCATCCAATGCTAGTAGACTGTCTGTTTGAAAGTACATCGCAACAACTCGGGCGAACGGGTACACTTTCACCGAAGGATCTTTCAGAGGAATTTTTATTTAATGGTTACAGCCCTCTCAGATAGGACCAAGTTGGTACGTTCAGGTTTTCTATTCAGAGTTGATGAACTATACCAGCTAACGGTACTACCGCTAAGAGACTGGATGGTTCACAATCAGCGTTCATTTACTCATTTTTGTGATTATTTGATGAATTCTCGCATACCCGATGGACGAACCACTGCATCTTTGGAATGTTTGAACACCGCTGAACAAACTCGCGGAAAACTGGGAACTCTGGAAGCAGAGCTGTGAGGGCTTTCTAATTTTGAGTACCAAAATCAAAAGAACCCCATGGTAATGTTTCGGCATGGGATTGGAGGAAGCGCTCGGTTCATCTTCAGTGCAGTCTTGTTTAAAGGCAATGAAGACCCCAGGAAAACGAAAACAACTTCGACTGTTGCCATCACCAAGTTGGACCGCCGTTCATGAGCTGCATAGTGGTGCGGTGGCGGCTTCGGCGTCTGAGATTGAAATAAAAATCTTTGTGGACCTGATGACGTCACTTGGTACAATTATGACGCCTTAACGGGCAATAACGAGCAAAATACCACTCATTGCTATGCCAGCCGCTTGTGGGAGGTTTGCTCCGTTGTCGATCGGGTTTGTTCTCGGACTTTATTTGGACGGTAAAATTATCCCTAACGGGACCAGTCAAAACTATTTCCTTTCTATGTTGATCTTATCGAGTAAATCGTGCAGTTCTCAAGTGGAAAGCCAACTTTCGGAAGTAGGAAAATATTTATTTGCTGCAATTTGGCCCATTACAAGCACCAAGCCTCTTTTTTATTTTAAATGACTAAGAAAACGTTTGTAACTTTGTCTCAAAGCATTTTTTTTAAAAAAACACCTCAACCTGTAGGCAATGGTTTGCCCAGACAGCGCTGTCCCAGCTGCTTATTCATGAAGTTAATTGTTTTATGCATAGTGTTGACACTATTCATCCTGCCTGATGACTATCAGTTCGGTTGCTTCTACTGGGTAAATGATTTGCAGATTACCTTAAGCACTAAACTTCCAGCTAACCCACTTGTATGGGTGCCTTATTTATAACATGCATGTATGCGTCTCGTTATGTATAACACTACAAAGTGTCATACACATAAATTCCTTCGTAATCCTAACGATTTTAAGAGTATATTTCTACCACTCGCTTGAACAGTCCCAAGCTGTCCTGGCGCAATCACTGTGGTCATAGTACACTTAAGTTGATTTGGATTTTGCTCTTACCGGAGTGCGTGAACAATGACGGCTGAAAAACTCTAAAATCCAGGCTTCTGATGGCTGTTTCACGTATATACCTAATCGCAATTTCTGTGCTATCCTAGCCCATTGCAAAGATTCTTTCTTTTTGTCCATCCAGGGGAAGGAAATTCGTGCTCTCGGTTATGCTGCAGCAATTGCAGCCCTATCTTCCAGTGAGTCATCCTACAGCCGTGCTGACCAGCTTCACAGCAATTCTACCAAAGCCCACCAAACTGCTCACAACCCTGGCGGATATAACCTGCACCCCTCCACGTCATTTGCACCGGCTGTAAGACCTACGCTTACTCCCGTAGCTGTTAGCTTAACCCATCACTCTACGCAAAAGGCGACAATCTCTGAGTTCATACCTTCAGTACCGGCAGATCCATTATCACGTTTATCCTCTACAACAACTGGTTCTACACCGGAATCTTCTTCCGTCGGACGACCTTCACAATCGATCATCAGCAGCCCACTGGCTCTCTTACCCGTTCTCATCGACTCGCCTCAGTTGGCGTCCAGGGAATCGGTTGGTCATTTTTCGGACCATGGAGATGGCTGTGGTGGTGGTGGCGGCGGCGATAGCTTTGATCGTGAGGATTCCAGTCGTAGAAAGGGTCCAAATCGAGGCCACTCCAGCTCAGGTGGCGACTTCGATGACCACCAGGATGTGATACAATCTCATCGAACACCTTTGGGTGAGTTATCCGAAGGTGTTGATATGGAATCCAAGGACACTGTAAACTCCCAGGATTCGCGTAAGTTGTCATGGGTTTTATAGTTTGTGTTTTTAGCCATTTGTGCGTCCTATATCACAGCATGTATCTGACGTGGTCTTTTATTACAGCGGACGAAAATAATATTGCGGGGAACAGTGACCGCGCTGTGGAAAGCATCTCGCATGATTGTGACGACTTGCCATCGTCCAACCAACTACTGTCGGTAAGCATATTTTGTTTCAACATGAACTTGAAGTCGTGTGTTCTTGTTAGGATGTGTGCTTCATCCTTTATCCAACTTATCTAAACTATGTGCGCTTGTTTTAACGTAGAACACAACTTACTGGTTGCCATTAAATCCTCCCATTGGGCAGTCTTGACATGTCGAATTACAGTGATATCACATACGAATTCCTGACAGACTCGCTGAACACGTGTTTCACATCACCGTCAACATGATGAAAGAAATGACCACTCCTCACCTGGTTGGTTATTGGACTAATGTGCAATCAGATTGCAATGGGCGCCCTCGTGACTAAACCTCTCCTTCTAGACTTAAGTGAGTATATTGAATCATAGCCGATGAGTAATGGGGTCCGGCGTTGAAGTCTTTAGCTATGTGAACACGCATACTCTTCGGTGGAGTAACTATGCGTGACAGCCATTGTGGTCCGTGCACAGTGCGAACCATCATCGGTGCAATATCTTGTAGAGCTTTTTAACCGCGAAAATGACCAGTTTTCCTGACAGATGACAGAGTTCGCGAAGCATGGCTATTTGCCTCTCGGTGACCTTCAGGAAATTGGTTTAATATTACACTTTCAATGCCTTAGTCGAATTGCCATCAGCCTCAGTAACATGCAGATTGGAATCATGATTCGGATGAACCCGTTGAGCGCAATGCAAATTTGATAGCAAACAAAAGTCTGTCATGGTGGTACAGCCGTTGCTGTGTGATTATTGTTAGCAAGTCTTTGCAGTCGTCTACTACCTCAACCCAGAGGTATAAATCAGAAAAATCTACCTTAAAGAAAACTTTGCTGCGGTGAAAATGCAGGAGACTACACAGCGGATATATTAGGCAAAATCGTCCGGTGTTTCGACCACCGAGAGTGGCCTTCATCAAGGAACAAATAACTGACATTGAAACATTACCACCTAGGACTGGTCAACATATCACCATGTGTACTGTGTTTCGCGTGCAAGTCATGCGTGCCTTGCGTATGTGTTACACTGTGTACATTTCCGACACCTGATCTTGGGCCTGAATTCTCGTGTCACATTTGGTCCGTCATGCTCGGATCGCCTTTGTACGACGGATTACGCCGGACCAAATGGCAGATAACTCAGTACTATCAGAACTGTTAACGCCCGCAATGTCGTGCGAATAGCAGTCGGCTCAGCACAGAACCCATGTACATACACTTCGAGACTTTGCTGCGGTATATGCACCGTACCAAACTTGACCCGATAGTTTTCAGTTAATTTTATAGGAGTGCGATAGCTTAGTCACGCACCAGTTTTTCTAGTTTGCCCGCGTTTCTTCCAACAGCCCGTGAGTGTCCTTTATGCTGGTTGATTCGAGCCTTTAGCTGTTCGCTGTGCAGGGGCAATCGCAATCGTGACAATCAGTCGTGTACAAAGTTAGTACAGTCATCGGGATTGAGCGGGTCTTTTGTACAAACGAGTCATCTCCACAGTGTCTTGTCCATTTTTTGACAATGGTGCGGATGTTGGTACGACGGATGCCGGCACGGGATCAACTCTTGCTTGGTCTGTTTTGCTATACCCGGATTGGGTGGCTGAAGCGTGCACTCGATGAAATCTGTTCGATACTGATCACCTCTCAGACAACCCGTGAACACTCACCAGTGAGTTAGTTGGATAAGTATTTTCGCACAGGAATCATATACTGATGTGTGTGGAAAGTATTGTTCAAACCGGTGAAGCAAGTACGTCAAAGTCGATTGGAGGCGTTAGCTTTTTTCTGTTATACTGTGGAGAAGTACGCCAGAGAAGTAGTTCACCTTTGCAGGAACTCTTGTGGTTACTGGGTAGCCTGTTGCACCCTATGATGCTGCTATTGTCGAGTATGGCACATAACGCGTGGGAGAAACAGAGGCTCACCTTGTTTCTGCGGAGAGCTGACCTTTGTGCGTCTGTCCGAATTCTTCGTAAACTTGTTTGATAGCTGTTGCACAAAATCCGTGAACATTCTTCTGGATACTGCAGCCATATCACGGAATGTCGACAAATGAGTAGCTCCATGGAGGTCACTAACAGAATTAAGTGCTAAATCCCACCGACCCAGTTTTCCTATTCAGTCTATATTCAAAAGATTTAAGTGATTATTGAGACGTATATAGCAAGCAGGAAACAGAAGGTACGAGTTAAGTCACCACAAGGGAATCTGCTTTTTTGACGAGTTCGATGTGTAAACCTTTCATGCCTGGTGCTTTGTCGGGTTGAAGGAACGCTATCTCGTTTTGGATTTCTGTTGCTGATAGGAGACTGATCTCAAAGTCTCATTCAGGCTTATTGAGTTCTTCCGATGACCGTGTTCCGGAATGCAAGCTGGATTGTTTGCAAGTGTCCAACCCTTCACTCAAAATGACACTTCTGCGAATGAACTGCTTTTTCAAGTCCTTGTCAAATTGTTTTGCTGACATTCTTCTTTTGGCCAGTTGATCGAATCACCTTACGTAGAGAGTTGTCGTTCCCTGGTGCTAAAATCTCTGCATCCTTGGATCTCGCATGTCACCAGTGTTCTCTTTCATTCTTTAGGCTCTTGCCCAATCCGTGTTTGACGTATCTGTTTATGACACCATAGTTGCTAGTTTTTGGTATTCATGTCATGGCATGATTCCTTTGGTCGACTCAAATGGCTTGGGCCGACAGTCCTGTAACTGGGATAATCGTTTCTTCCATCTTTCTATTTATCCCTCAGTCAATCACTCATCATCGCTGATCACGCATTTGCACTAGTTTTTGAGCGAGATCACTTAATCTGTGGGCTTCAATAAACCGCACTGCCAGAATGATTCTGATGAACAACTGTTTGACAAACGAGCTCGCATAATGGATGGCAGGAATCCAGTCGCATGCTGCAGGAAGAACTGTAATCTTTCATAGGAGCTATCCACCGTTAACCGATGGCCACGTAATCTAACTGAGTTCACGACTGGTTTGTGGCTTGGGGTTGCCAGGTGATGGTTTGGACGCTTATGCTAAATTTTATTGTTGGCTGGGAACAAATATTCCAATACACACTTGTGTAAGCTTTCTCTCATTATCTGTATAGTGAGAATCGACCCTGAGTCTACCACTTAACTGTGCTTCTCCCGGTCTCATTCATTTCTATCAATCACATAGTTGGTCAGTTTCACTAACCGGTGTGATTGTAACGGTTCCCAAGGAAACTCCTTTTTTCTCAAGCTTAGTTGCAGTCTGCCGGGACGTACTCTGACCCCGTACCAAATTTCGTGCGTAGCAATCGAACCAGACAACCATGTCGAGCAAAGACGCTCGTTTATTGCCATGAGCCCAATAAGGCGCTTCGACTTCAAGGGCTGAGTCATTTCGTCAGAATCACCAGATACCCTAAGAGTGTAATGTAGAACGTCCGAGTTCCTCCGAAGTGCTTGAGGGCGCATGTCCCAACCGGAGTCTTGTATGCATGTTTCGGGGACACGAAGTACATCGACAACAAGGATATGTGAGGTTCCAGCAGCGGACGCCCGCTTCCCAGGGATTCAGCAGTCTGAACCGCTTGACTGAGGGGGACTGGTCCAGTTCGATGGTGCGGGGAATCAGGGACAAATGTTACTGTGCACCGCGGGTGTTTTTGAGCCTCTCCGGGCTCTGAGGAGATTTGAATTAGATTTTTGGCTGTGTTGGGTTATTTTCCGGCGGTTACTGTCAACGTCCGGAGTTCGCAGTTTCTAAGACCGGCATTTTATGACCCGTCTTCCTCGTGACGTCCAGTCGGTCTCGCTGGTTCCCTGATAATTAACATGCTGGTCGCCTGAAGGATATATCATACGGCTTTAACTCCTCTCGTAACCGAAATTGATACGACTGCCTACAAACCACCTTGTTATGCAACTGTTGAGTCCCGTGATGCGTGTAAAGGGACTTTTGAAGGCACACACCACCTAGAACACATATCCTAGGCACGCACTTATGGCTAGCTAGTTTTGGCCGTCGTCTAGCAACGGTGTTCACCTGGTCATTTCTAGGCTCAACACTCCGGAATATCCGCTGTCTATTCTGCTCTTTTGCCAATAGATACACGAAATACGCATAATATAGTACAATAGGGTACAGTAAATCACAACTCAAAACGATACGAAACGATATAATGCAAAGTAAAGTAGATCTGGGACAAGAATAAAAACTGAACCAGAGTCCTTGGGAAATCTTTCGCGTATGTAAAGAGGTGTCTGGTGGTCTGCACCACACTCTAGGCACACGCCAGCGGCCTGGTCTCTACGGTGGCGGTCACATACGTTAATTATAGCGCCGTTGTAGATTTAAAGATCCGGTATCAGGCAGTGAGGCAAGACCCCGCTGACACTTGGGAACGGACAAGCAGCTGAACTTAACGGTGTGCACTTCGGGTGGACTCGGGACTGCATTTCTCCTAGATTGAACCAGGGATACACCGCATGGCGTTCTGTAGTTAGCCATGATTCGACTTGATTCTGTTGACACGATGATGATCACTGAAAGTTTTTTTTTGTAGCGTGAACGACGACCCAGCACACCTAATCGCTCAGTGTGTTAAGCTATCTTAGTATTCATCTGTACAGCGATAGTCAAGGGAAATCACTTTTAGCATCGTCTCAGGATTGGCTATTCGATAAGTTCGGAAAGCTACTGGTCGTACAGTCGAGTGTGCATACGTCGGTGGGTCTCGGTTTCCGGCCCTCGTTCGGTCGAGCGAACACCAATTATCCATCTCAGGCAGATATCACAGGTATCCCCCTAGAGGCTTAGGCTTTGTGTACATAGCAGAACTTACTAAAGGCAGTGTAACTTGACATAATGCGTGCAAAACATACTTGAAACACGATAACCCAAGCAAAGAGCTCTCAGTGGTGAATTACATCAGGCTAATATAGGATTGAGTGGTGGATAACAACTAACTGACTAACTAGCTAACTAAACTAAGCTGAAGTTCTCTGTAGCTTTGCGGCTTATTTTCCTCAACAAAGGCTGCATTGTTTCAGTCGTATGGTGTTTATAGTACCGTGATTTAGCCACCAGCCCTTCAAACCAGACCCGTTTATTGCATACAATAGCCATGACATTGTATTTCGATGTGTAATTCGATCATATCTTCTTCATCATGTCTCATGCTATCTGGCCGAATTGGATTTGCCTCATCACAGTTCGTGCAGCATTCCCGAATGAATATCACATCCATGTGCATGGAAGTGGTTTCAACTACTGGATACTGCCTGACTCCGTTTGGTACATTCAGTTACCAGGTAGATGTTAAAACTAACGAACCTAAAATTGACAACCGTAATGGCCTACTGGTTATTACAGGTTGAACAGACCACTATCAACTTCATTTCATCTTCTTTCTGCTTGATTTATTCTGTGCATTGTGCGTATTTCCAGGATGCATTGAGCAGTAGCCAATGTTCGGCCGAACTGCTCGTCAACGGATTCGGTCGCATTCTCTGCCTTACTTAGTTCGTTCCCGCGATATAGTGGTCAATTCGTTTTAGTGTACAAGGTTACCATAGGCTTTAAGTGAGCCTTCTGTGTTCAAAAACTCCTACGCCCCAGCATCTGATTAACCGAATTGAGGTTTTTCCTGGATTCGTTTGACGCAGCTTGCTTTGGATAGTTCTCCAGGACCGCTACTGTGCAGGGCAAACATTTCTTGTCCACTCCAGTGGTACGCCTACGCGGAACGATGTAAACAAATTTCTAACAACCCTCGAAGACACTCATTTTCCAGTCCTCAATTCTTACCACACAAACACTGTCAGTGTCTCCTTGAGGATGGACTTGTAATCACCGGACTGAATAGCCATGTTGTAAAATTATCTTGAATAATACCTACTATTTGTGATGAGGTGCGAATCTACTTGACGAGACAGGACTTCCTTATGTTTTAGTCCTGTCAGTAAAACGCATACACTTCCAATCATATATGTTTAGAAAAGAACGTCACGGAGGACCCAACTGTTTTGTTACTCGTTTCACCATTTATGTGTTTCAGGACGATGCTGTGACTCACAAACTGTTGCTTGATCCGGCCACGGATACCGATAAAACGTCGTCCAATGAAGGAGGTGCAATCGCCATCTCTGATTCTACACTAGATCGCCATGTTCGTCGTCCAATGAATGCCTTCATTCTGTTCTCCATGCGACATCGGGCTGAAGTCCATCGACTTTATCCAAATAAAGACAACCGCGTTGCCAGCCAAATTCTTGGAGAGTGGTGGTACAGAATGGCGACGGAAGAAAAGGCACACTATCAGAAGCTAGCTAAAGAGGTATATCTCATATACTCTGACTACTCGGCTGTTAATTTGATTTGTTGTACGTCAGCTGGCGCAAGCATGCACCAAGCACAGTATCAGTCTATGACTATCCAGTGCGCTGGTCCAATCACGTAGTCGATGTTCCTCCTTTATCCGAACTACCATCCATGCGTGAGTGTTTACACCTCAATCCAACTCCTACTTCCGTGCCTTGTGCTCGACGTTGTCTACCCCGTAACTGATGTCACAGTCATTTTGGTTTGTTTTCAGACTTGCTTGAAGTGTGACAGAACGCTCTTCGGTTTTTACAAAAAATTATGGTATCCTCGAAGTTTTTCACTAGAAAACTATATGCTTGTTGAAATGCCACGGCGAGTGACTCGGGAATAATGCCATTTACCTCCCTGTTATTGGTGTGTAAGACTGCGACATTCTGATTCGTGAATGTTTTCACGTTTTTGCATGACATCTGGTATTGTGAGCAGTTGTTTTTGCTGACGAACACAGTTGTAAATAAGAGTACGTGGCAAAATTTTTTGCATAAAAGCAATTGGGTGGTCATGGGTACGGCCGTGAAAGTGATATGCAAGTCACTCCTTCAGGGGTAATTTAGATCAGTGTTTGAGCGGACACACCAAGGTCTGCGTTTCTTGCGAAGTCTTCTGTAACACGAAGTTGGTTGGTGCAGTTGAATAACGGTCGCCTCAGTTACGATCACTGCATTCTGTCTGATAACCTTGGGTCGATTCGGGGGCACTCGACAGATCGCAGATCGACTCAGTCGGATTGATCCGGTAGTTCGTATCCATCAGGTGAACTGCAGTGGCACCCGTCACGTACTTCGGTTGTGGTTTTTAACTTCAGATGGCATGTGCTCAGCAGTTCTTTGAGATAGGCGTTTGTTAGTCTGGCTGACATAGTTCATGCAACATTCGAAGATCATGCTTCCGTAGGATAGTTGGACCATAACCTTATTCTTGATGTTCGTGTTGTGCAACCGATCACTGCTTAAGTGAGCAGCATTGGACATTCTGACTGAAATCCACTGAAATCTGAAGTAACGAAGTGAATCAGTGCACATTGATTTTTGTTACTTGCAGCCTTGGACTGTCAGCTGCTTCCATCATCAGTGACTGGATGTACTCTGACAAGTTGGTATCCCAAATCCTGGCCTGCCTGTTGTCTGTTCTGTATTCCTTAACTACTGAGCTTTCATCATCTGTCTTGTGAATACAGACAGACACTACTTTCGGCCTGACGTAAAGCGGAAACAAGAACAAGAAGAAATTAACACCCTCACGTCTTTTTGGCAGAAAACTTATCTAGGCAAGGCTTCATTTTCACTTCAGATATGGTGAATTGGTCAATATTTCAACCTTCTTAGCTACTGGCAGGGAATATTTTGGCCCACTGGAAACAGCTAACCAGGCGCAATTGCATTGAAAACGACCCTTTGGGGAAGTCTCTAAACTTTTTACAATTCTCCATTATGTATCTTGCAAACAAAATGAATCGAGAAGGATCCTGAAAAGAATTTTCACCTGTTGAATGAGTCAACATCTGATTGGTTGTATTCGGATAAATATTGTACCTTGACTTAGGGAGGACGAGTTTCCTATTAATCAATCTGTTCAACAAAATGAGCATTTCAAACCTCAGCTGAAGCTGGGGGTAAAACGTCCGTTGGTATTGCGAACACACTAACTGCTTGCATTGGTGCTGATAGAATAGACTGTTTCCCGACTTTCTTTGCACTCCTCATACACAGCTCAAGACTGCTCATTTTCACTACTATCCCAATTGGAAGTGGTCATCCCCAAAAGAAAGGCGCAAATCAGCCCCGCTATCCCGCCATGACACAGACCGACCGAAATGGATGACGGAGCAAGTTTCGCCTCCTGTTTCAGATGCTCGCTGCGTGGCTCCCCGGGCAGCAACTAGCACTTGTACTCCGGCACTCCGCTCAAACGTCGATAAGAGTTCCCCGACTGATGGGGTCCGTGCTGTTCCTGCGACGAATGATTCTGATCTGGATATATGTTCAAGAGATGTGATTGTACAAGAGTCAGCCACCACCAAAAGACCCAGTTTACCAACTTTTTCAGATGCTCCAACCGGTTTGGAACTTCTAGCTCACGCGGTGGAATATTTAAACGTTCTGGAATCCCTGAGAACGACGAACTCCGACGAATCATATGATTCGGACGTCCAGCTTGAACGTCTGACCTGCGACCCAGCAGCCGAAAGCCGGTTGCAGCATATCCAACGGTCTTCGCAAACAGGTCAGTGTCACTACTGTGTGCTTGACTTCAATGTTTGTTTCCAGTTTTTCAGTTTTGTTGATCACTGGTTTATTCCGCATATTCCAGTTCCGGAGACACAGTCGAACTGTCTCATTAAAAACAAGGCCAGCACGTCTCCGGCAACATCCCCCACACCATCAAGCAGCCAAAAAACAACTTCCGTTGATTCATCGACCCATGTTAACACTTGTGGTGATGTCTGTCCGAAGAGTGAAGTATGTGGTATTGAAGGCCTGGCTGAATGTGGGTCCATCTCTTCATCGAGCATGTCTACCTGTGAGCTTCCTACCTCTGAGCTGGCTCCCTTAAACATAATACGTGTTACCATGTAAGTTATGCCTATACTTTTCGTTATTACTTGTTGCTACCTCAGTCCTATCGTGTCTTAGGTCACCTTCTGATCTAGTATGGTGGGTGATTTGCGGTGACCCACAGTCTCGAAGTAATGGGTTTGAGCAGTTTTTGGGCCGAACTGACATTCTATATTCTAAAAAGTGCACCATATGATCCAGTTGCTAGTAACAAGTGGCGTAACCATACTCTAAGTGAATCAGTCCGGTCTATGAGCTGTTTGGAGAAAATGAGAGTAGGCTGCGATGACCGCTTCGATAACATGATGCACACGGCTACCGCTAAGACTCTCTAAAGAACCGCCTATGTACCGCCGGAGTGATCCTATTCTAACGAGAAAGCAAGCTCTGTTGTTTATCAGACGAAATACCGATGTCCAGGCTCAACCTGCGAATCGATGTCCTATGTCTCAAGCCGCAGTTTACAACACCGAAAGTGTGAAAATGTTCCATGTGCATCCTTAAGAATAGAAAAGTTTGTTCCTCGGGAAATGACAGTACGGTGAATGCAAGACGCTTATTTACGTCATTGTCAGTGCCAAAGTCTCCATGTGTCGGTCTATCAAAGGAGGCCCACGTCGCAGCGTAAACGGGTCGATTACCACTATGATCCAGGATGGCAAGGTATCCTTTTGAGCCACATGTCTTCTCCAGCTAAAGTGAGTGGGCGGGATAATGTGTTCATTTGAACCCATTTAGTCACAGAAGGTGTAGGTGTTGACGGACATATGATTTCGATAATTTCTCCTCGGGCTGTATAAGTAAATAGGTTGGAACCTTTAAAAATTGCCTCCAGGACACCCTACAAAAGCTATCAGAAGATATCCTGAGCTAAATGGCTTTCCCAAGAATTTCATATTGCGTAATATGCGCAGTTTGTCGCCACAATCTCAGGTTGTCACAGCAGAGAAGAACCCGCTTTACCTTAACTTCTCATTCAAGGACCATTCGCAGACAGACTGCCCCAAAGCCATAACCAAAGCATGTCCTGTCTCCACTCTTCATGTCTGGCTTACGGCTGGACGACTGTTATTTTTTACTGTGAATCACCGAGTGCTAGCCCGACTCATGCCAGTATACTTCTCACCCAGTTGTGCTGTTCAACCTTAGTGGCGGCAACATGACATCGGTGAGCAATACTGTTGACGATTGCCCCATCGACATACCGCAGCATGGACCCCACTAATTTTTTTCGGACCCTTTTTAAGAACGCATTCACGTCAACCCAAACGGATACTGTCACATTATCTCTGGAGCAGGTGATTGCTTTCATACTATGTGACACTATCCTGTACTGTCAAAAGCATTTTATCAACACACTTCAGTTTCTGTGTTCAAGCACGTCCGCAAGCTCATGCACATACACAACCTCACACCCATACAACGACCACTATCATCCCCGCACTGTCTGCATCTCAAGGTCAATTCAATTCAATCCAATTTATCAGCTAAAAACCGTGTACCATAGGTACATTGGTTCCAGCTGCTACAGTTTCGATCACCGGAAGACTAGAGTGTGGGACAACCAAGCCTCGGACGCGGTGACATGTTCATTTTTTTTCGGAAATTGGGTAGCTATGCATTGAAGGCGATAGCTTTGGTGCACAAGCGCCACTGACTGTGCGATTGGACCATTTCTGCCAATGTCACTAAACATTGGTGATTTGAGTCCCGGGGTCCCCATCCAGGGAAGCAACAGTTGCCGAGCCGACTAAGTGTTTTCGTACTTCGTTGCCAGGTCATACGCTGTCCATCTCTCCCATGACCATCCTGTTGGTGATTTAAACCCAGCTATCAGATCCTGGTGCTGACCGCTTACGTTCTGTTGTGGTATTTTAACTGTATTTTACTTGTTATTTACCCATATATTTCAACATTTTAACATCTATAATTGTATGACCTAATGAGAATAATCAGAACTCAGGTCTTCCAACACCATATGACATGTTTCTTTTCTGCCCACGTGAATAAATGTATCAACCACGTTGAGTGGCTGGTCTTCAAGTATAGGGTTTGGGTTGGATCCCACCCACCTTTGAGATTTAGTACACATCAAATCGCGTGGGTGGATCTGTTAGGTTATTAGATTGAATCACCCCGTGAGCGTTTCGACCCTGAGGTTTCAGAGACAGGCAGTGGAGTTTTGAGCAGCGTGCCAATGGGGAAGTTGTAGAGGAACTGCGGGAAGGTGAGTTATGTCTCACATCACTGGGTGTGGTAAACTCAGTAAAAAAAACTTACCGTTCAGCCGTGTTCTTCCATTGAACATGACGTACAGTGCTTTTAAGAAGGGTGAAAACTGGAAATGGACACCTTTGATCACCAGTCACCACCGCAGTTTCTGACGATAGACATAATCGAATGCAGCCTACGGCCTTCTATTTAAATATCCAACGGATTGCGGTAGTCTTGGGCACAGTTGCCTCACTTTCAGTGCTACTGCACTTAGCAAATGCTTTCGGATCGGTATTTGGCTCTCGGTGGGTTTTAATTGCTTCTCAGCAATATTTTATAATCAACCGGCGGATAACATGAGCCTTTGTTGATCAGCATTTGCGGTTTTTCGGGTAAAACCCTTTTAACCCGAAGACATTGTCAATGTTTCCATTAAGATAGACGTGGTAGTCACCTGAGGGGGGGACCGCTTACAGGTCTCACACTCGTATCACAGAGAACAGCACAACTTTCTTTCCTAGACCGCCGCCTCATGCGGTAGTACGAGACCACACGGTGACCATTTGTTGGGAGGTCAGTGATTCAGGGTTGTTATTACTCCGAAAATCGATGAAAAAGAAATCTCTCACTCCTGGAAACGTTCATTTTATTAAATAAAATCACAACGTTTCTATTGGTGTGCAATATGTCGGAATATTGTTAGCTTGGGTGCGTCAACTGAGTGTAGGTCACGTGACTGTTGTCTGTTTGGCAGTTCGCTTGAAGACGTTTCGTCACCTATTTTGGGAAGATCATCAGTGCGTGGATACCCGGATGCCTTTCTGAATTCTGCATTTGCGGTTCGGATTCGGCTGATTGGGATTAGTTCCTGACTGATTCATTAGTAGCTTTTATACACTTCTTTCCATGTTCAGGCGTCGTACGATGCCTTCTGTAGTCACATCCACGGACTTCACCATTACTCTCTCCCATAGTCGCGTTTTGGCAGTCCTATTCTGGATACTTGGCGAACGAACCAACCACTTGTCACTGCAATGAAATACCCAACACTGTAGGTTTCACCGTCGTGTTATATGCAGAAAATGCTTATGAGCCAAAGTAACTAGCTCATTTCGTTTTTAGAAGCCTTTTTTTGGGGAACAGCCTACGTTGAGTAATGCGAGTAGACTGGTCATTTCGATCTGGTTTTAGATAGGACTTCTCCTCTTCCGGCCTGAATATCACTGTAAGTCAATACATATTTCACAAATTCGGTCACTACCTGTACGACATTCGGCTCGATTGTTTCGGATTCTTATGCACTGATCTCTGATATGAGTGAACGTACCATAACTAGAAGGTAAGCGCTGTTTTTTGTCCACAGTGTCCCTTTCCTTAACCTTCATTTCACTACTTGCTCCGAATCAGACGTTAATCGTACTCGATTCGTTGCAACCAATTCTGTTCGTCGGCCAATTTCCGCGCACACTTTTCCTTCTAGACCTGATGATAGAACACAACCTGTTTCAACGCTGCCCATCCGTACAACTACAGATGCCGCCAAGGTCGTAAATAGACCGGCTATGGCCAAACTTTGTTGGCTAACCCTCCCCACGCCTTTGTTGACTACAGGCTGTGTTCTTGTCGGAGGTTCGAAATCCCCCACATCCAATCTCCTACCGCTGGACGAAAATCCTATTCAAAATCCGTCCGCAAGTCGGCAACCAACGGTTGGAAGCTCATCAGCAAGTGAGTTCAACTCCAGGTTTTTATGGCATAAGATATCTATGTTCACTTCTGGGTGGGTCCGAGGTTTGTAAAATCCACATCACCGTTCCTCGTGTTTGAATAATTGTTCTGGTCAGCCACACCGAAGAGAGGAAGCAGCGGACTCTAGCTCCTTATCTGTACAAATCCTTCTTCAAGTTCAAAACCACATCAACTCAAAGCGAGACAACTTTGTTGATACGTTCCTCCTCTGGGTTTGACACTTTGTGAGAAGCCATGCCACCCACCCTGTGTATTCCACCCAGTTTCTAAAGAGAGTTGGCATCAGTAGAAACTTCAGCGAGACAAGTAGTATCATTCTATCAGCGACTTGGTATTTTGTTTGGATGAACAAACAGAGTCCCGTGAAAAGCTCGAACACGGTTGCGCATGCTGGACATGATACACGCACTGTTCGTCGGAACTCTTGTGACGAATACCTGCAACGTTGAAAACACAAAATTAACTGACAATTTCCCACTGGTCATTAGGGAATTCCAGGACCGCTGACTTCATTAAACAGAAGATTTTAAATGAGCTAATGGAATCTGACGTTGTACTTAGAAAAGCAGCGGAAATCAGGCATCCAAGTTGACCCAGACAACTAAATATGTGTGTATCGTTCATTGCTGCTATTCTAATTGGCACCTTTAGTCTACCCTACCCTAGTCTACCCTACTCACTAGACAAAGTCAAACGTATTCATATGGTCACGTCGAACTTGTGTTCAGCACAACGTTGGTCACAAACCTAGTGATTCTGTTCCCCCTCGCACAGGTTGGGGCGGATTATACCCTGCGACAAAGATATAGAGTTATTCATGTTTTTCGTTAGGTGTCCGCTGCGAGTTGATTGATCAGTGCAAGCTTTTGGTCATCAGGTAGTGGTAAGCTAAGAAAATTGACTCGCAAGGTAATCGGATATTATGCGAAGATACGGGCATAAACTTGCAAATAAATGGGGTAAAAAGAGGGGTCAGCTCTCGTTGACATCTAAAAGCTTTTCGGCACACACCGAGAGGGTGTTCAGTCGACATGTCGGTGAGTGCTCGTCGGTTCCTGTTTGAGGTTATCCGTTAATTCATTTCCGGAGCTAGAAACCTTAACAACCTTGTACACTTGACACAACTGTATGCCACAGAAGCTTCTAATGGGTTTGGGATCCGGGCTTGCATACTGGGCACTCCAGCACCTTGATGTCACGAAACCGAAGTTAGTTTTTTGTAATGTAGGAAACGTCCTCCGCTGTCCCATTGTTTTGAAGTGACGTGTCTTTCTACCTAGGTAGGAAGACGTGTCACTGACAGTTAGAAATTACAGGAACCAGTCCGTGTCTTCATTTATGCATCGGAGTCTTAGACGTCATTCGGCTTTCTTACTCCGCTCAATCAGCAGACTGAGAAGCTAGTCCAAACGGGTACAGAGCATCCCATGTTTTTTCTTTACTAAAATTCGTGTTGTATGCATGAACATCTCACCAGTATTATGTTCGCACATCTGGTCCCTCCAAATACTACTTTTTCACCGATTAAGTGAAGACACTACACCTGACACCACGTCATAGGAAAGTGATTTCCAGTCTAAGGCCATGTCAGTCCGATGCACATCTTCAACTTTTTGTACTTCAGAATTACTTCAACTTTGATCAGTCTCTGTCTGTCGACGTACTGGCACCATGTGTCGCTTTCAGCTGTGATGCATTCGTAGCTTATTTGGATGCAAACGTAATCACTTGCTCTTCGTCCGGTTTCTAAAACATCCCGGGACACCCTTTTCTTTTCTTCAAGGTACCGACACTTTCTGGAGGTAATTTCTCACATTCATTCCGCGTCGTTCCACTCCCCTTACGCCATCAACTATAATATGTTGCATTTTACTGGAGGTTGTGATCATTTCCTCCCCTCAATAAGATATTTGAGGCCTTTGCGGCTTGTTACTTCTGTGCCTGATCTCATCAATGTGGGTCATTTTGAATCTTTGATGAATCGAGGCTGTTATGACCCTACTAGTCGTTAAAGAGAATTAGGATTAGGACCAACAACTAATATCGCGGTTTGTCCATGTAACTGGGCGACTGGGTCACAAATGTCTCATCAGCATCGTCAGTGTATTTTTGTGAAACGAAGCGTTCCCATCGACGCACTCCTCTGATTCATGGCAATGCGCGGACGGTCCCATCTAGATTGGTGCTGAAAAGTTTACAACGTAATTGCCCAGCTCAGCGAACCAACCAACGGGCAACCACGTAACTTGAGCTACTAATATTCTCCACGACAGAAACTGGACAAATCCAATTCTGTCTTGTGAGTAAAACTCACTCGAATATGAACCCATAAAATGATCGACGCAAAGAAGCGATCAGTAATACAACGAGCATAACAACTGCATCGATACGCCAGGTGTACCCAACCATTTGAGTAGTATTTAGGAGTACAGCTGGGCCAACATAGAGTAGCCGATGTGTCACCTATTTGGTTTAATGTAAACTGCTTTAAGAAGGATATGGATGTTTTGGTTTAATACCTAACATTCAACCACCAACTCAACACTCTTGAATCGTGCGTTTGGCACCCGGACCAACCATGTGTGTGCTAGTCGGTTGCGATGAGCCAATGTCATCTGAAATAAATGTCCCACCTAGACGTACTGTAGATACATTGATTGGCGAAACACCGAGAAAATGCGTTCATGCCTTCGCATGAACGGTTGTATGGTTCGTCAAATACGAGAACTTCGATCCAGAGGACACATGTTTAGGAGTCACAGAATCTTGACCGTGTGGCTACTGTAGTAGCGATTGTTTGATTTCCTGCGTTTTTGTTTCATATTCAACTCTGGATGTTCTGAATCGTTGAATTATTGCTATACTTAATACAGTAATTCGAGGAAAACTGATTATTACTCACTACTTTGGAGAGCTTGTTTACTTCGTGGGATCATGCTTATATCTGAGCTGTGTCATGGTAATGTGGTCCGAGCACAAATGTTGAATAAGATTCACACTTTTCTTATTCGCCTTTTAGGTTCGAGTGGTTTCATTTACCTGAAGCCGGTTATTCAACTTGTTCCCACCTCCCAAGTGGTGTCTGTTAATCAAGCTACAGACAATCCATTGCTTCAACCTCAGCCTCGCCCGGTCACTTTGACACCCCCATCAATATCTGCCCTCCCAACATCACCGCCCGTCATTCTGAACTCCAGTCACCAGCCAGTTCGAGTCACAGATATAACAGCCCTAGAAAAACGCGAATCAAAACGTAGTTCCGCTCCGCCGACACCCATTTCTGCCAACGTCACTACATTGATCAGTTCTCATACGACAAGCTCATCTCCTCGTCTAGAACTCTCACCTACAACTAATGAGGGATCAGAAGGGGGATCTCCGTTTTCTCCTGAGTTGATGGCTGTGGATCCAAATAATACTATCACAGAGGTGAGTACTGACAAAATAAGTCAGAAATCATTCAATGACGTCTGATAGGTGTCGGCTGACGCTCACTGTCGTCTTTGATTCTTTTCAGGAAAAACTCTCCGAATCCACCATCCACAATGCAAAAGAGGGCTCTGGCGGCTTGAACAGTAACTCACCTTTGCTCTCTATGGCATCGGATGCAGCGGACTTTAGGCCACTCGACAGACCTCATCTCTCCGCTCGGTATCTGAAGATTAGACCTCCGCCGTTGGATCTATCTCTCGCCTTGATGAAAGACTCCCATAAAGAAGATGAGAATGTTCCTGAGAAACATATTTCTGGGGGCAACGAGCGAATCAATGGGTGTAGCACCACGCGGCGTCCATTCTCTGCCAGTCTATGTAATCGAGGACCGAAACGCAAGCCTGATTCCGCAACCGAAGCGTGAGTGTGTGATACCAGCTTATTTGTTCAGTTTCCCGTGCTCCGTCGGACTGAAATCATGTCGTGCAACTGTGTTGCGCAACGGGGATAACGGAATAGCACCATTTAGGTGGGAATGGATTGCCAGGTGGCAGACTAGTAGCGAAGTGATGTCATCTCGTAGTACGACGGCAGAGTCGCGCAGGTGTTAGCTGGAAATCGAAGCAGATCCACCTTTGGCAGAGGTTAACCCTACAAAACGACTCCCCATCGAGCTTAGAGTGATAACGTTAGCGGCCGGTACGTCCGATTCTACTCAAGCATTCTCACCCGCCAGTTGCACAGATCCAGATTACTAGTTGTATGTGAGCAGGGCGTTACCGTTAGTTTGAGTACAGCCCAGGGAAAGGTTGATAAAAGACAAGCGTTTCAATCGAATGTGTACTTCTATCAAGCCTAGGTACTTCCGAAGCAAACGCTGTAGTTTCTAGCTAGGTCTCCTTCGAATGTACACAAGGAACACAGTCATCATCGGATCATTGATTCGTGCAGTTTCTCTCTGGTCATCAAAGAGTTCGAGTTAAAGGAGTGACCGCCTCGACGACATTGGGTCAGTTACTCCTCTTCCGCACAAATCATAGATACGAATAAAATGGAGCAAGAGAGCAGGCTTGCTTCACTCTTGTGCTAGTTTCATGCTCTCCAGAGGTGGTTCCACGGGTACGCACTCGAGCCCTGGTATGACATGCAATGCCCCTGTTCACCGAATCAAAGTCTCATGAATTTCGTCAACTGAGCATATAAATTTCCCAGCATTTTTTGTTGTAGATGACACGTGTTGCTTCTGCTTCAGAATCTAAAGTGTTAGGGGTATTTCTTCCCGGACATTAGTATCCGGTGGTTGAGTTCAATGCTACCTCGACTTTCCATGACAGGGAGAAGATTGTTCCATCCACAATTGCCCGTTTTCTGTCGAATTCCTTTTCATTTGGACATTGGTGTCCTTAAACTTTTGTAGGGATTTTTTTGTTTCCTAGATTGTGCAGATCACGTGAAAAACTTCATCCTCCTATGTTCGTCCCCTCAATTTGCATATTTCAACAAGTGTTGCTTCCTCTCTGCTATCCTTCCTTTTTAGTTCACTTGTCTCCTTTCAAACTCCAGCTCTCGTTAGCGGGTACGGTAATGTCGTCCACACAGAAGATTAAGATGACTGTGTTAGATGGTTCAATTTTTTAGTAATGTCGAGAAATGGGTCTTTTAAGCAGCCAGTATGGTTTAAGACGACACTATTCCGGCGTGAGCTATTCCATGCAACATCCTTCACCAAGTTGACCGAGCCTGTTTAGGAAATAGAGGGCAATCTTGGAGCAGCGAATGACTTGATGCAGAATCAGCGTTTCTTTTTCTATTCCGCGATGCGCATTTCCGGCTGCCTATTAATTCTTGTAATATGGCCATTGTCATGATGTCTGCACCGAGACAGCATGTGTAAGATTTTCTGTGGTAGTCGCTTTTCATGTATCTCCACGGCCGAATTCTAAATTAGTTTTTCCTGTTGTGGCACTCCTTGCCTGAAGGTCACTTGTAGCACTGTCGTCTGTCATAAGTACGGAAAGTGGCAGTCGTACCGGTACAAGTAGTCGGCCCCGCCTTTTAGGATGAGGTCCCTGTCACCCCTTTGGCGCTTGACTGAAAACGTTGCAAGAAACGGCGGCGGATCGATGTCAGTGGCGTTTTTGCTGTCATTTTCTTCCCAGACTGTCTGCTTGAGCGCTTGGAGATGTAGGCACCTCAGACTATAATAAAAATAATCGTTCAGTTGTAACACTCTTTCGGTGCCTAACTGCCATGCAACCCGAAGGAAGCACGAGGGCTGGGATACTGTCAGGTTGCCCAAGCCTAGACAGGGGAAGTCGAGAGCCAGAGGTCGGGTTCGAACCACGGACCTTCCGGTCAGTAAATTCGCGCTCTAACCACTTGAGCCATCTGGCACCTCAGACTGCTTGACATAGACCAGCACTAGGTCCCCCTGGCCTCCCTGACCTTATCTCTTCTTTTCACTCTAGGGATTTTATTATATATATATGTTCCTGCAGCCAGGACAGGTATTGCTTCGGGTGACAGTTTACATTGCACACAATATATCGGGGGCTAGTCAGAAAGCAGAACAAAAGAGCCAAGTAACTTTTTATCTGTCCGGTGTTGATGGCGTATGTGGTGTGTGTGGTGTGTACTCACCACACATGTGTGTCCAGAAAATCGGCAACACGTCGCTTTCTGATAAATGAATGTGGACTTCACGTTCCTGGTCGCTTGTGTTTGAGACAGTTCACGGATTTCTCGAATCGCTGTAAACCTGGTAACATTCTGCCTGTAAGAGGCATAGGTTGACCCCGAAGTCTGCTAATCTTAAAGTCCTAAACGATTTGAGATGGTGGGTGTTTTTAAGCCGCGACTGAAGCTGATGTCCACGTTCACATCCCGCTCGTTTTAACAGTCCTTCTGTCGTGGCGCAATCATTCTGATTAGTTCCTCTTGGGTGTGGACTCATCAAAATAACTGCGACAGGACAGTAGGAGAACTGTTCAAGCAAGAGTGATGTGAACGCGAATTCCACAAGTCCCGCAACCGCTCTTCTTCTTCTTCTTCTCACTGTTGGACTTTAAATATAATTAAGTTAATTTTCAACCAATTGAAAAATGTCTAGGACCCATTGGGTAGTCATCGTTTCAGAGAGGGCGACGTTTCGCTTTTTTCACAAAAGCCTCGTCGGACCAAGTTATTAAGTTGGTTAGTTGGGTTTTAAGACATTCAGGGAACCAAACTGTGAGATTTCTTCTGACTAACCGACTTGATCAATGCTGGATGTCGGTCTGAAGTTTCCGTTTGTTGGTTAGCGGGGTTGACTAACATTTACGATAGATTGGTTAGGGGGATTGTCTTCATGTTGAATCCGGATTTTGGAATATTCCACTTAGAGGTCGTCCACAGATTTTATTCGTCTGTATGCGTCAAGGGATATCAGGACTGTTGGATTGGGGGTTGCGGGGTACGTGGGTGGTTTAGTGGATCATTGCTTGGCTTTTGTACTTTTACACCCAGGCCATTTTTCTGATATTTGCACACCGCCTCGTGTCATCTTGGCTGATCTGAAGCCGCCCTTAACACACTTACCAGATCTACGTCCTCCATTCTATTCACGTCTGAGATGCTTGGCGATTTCCAACGCCTCAGCCACCAGTCGTCGTGATGTGAATCTTATTCGCCGTCTGAAAATGTCCACGTTTTCCAAATTGCTCAGTGTGTAATCGCTGCCGAGATTTTGACTATCGCCTGATATTGATCTATGTTTCTCGGTGGTCTGCTAGTTCATCGCTTATTCTCACCTATTCTGGTATGCAATTCCCTGGCTGTCTGACCTATATCAACCTTCGAACAGTCGTCACATTTTATTCTGTATAATCCCTAGTTCCATTAACCGGAAGGCGATCCTTCAACTGCACCAATACTGAGGGCAAAGTCTTTCTCTTATGGAATGCTACTCTAATGTTGGCCGTATTCAACTTCTTCTAATGACTTCAGATGTCCTTGTTTTGTACTGAATGACTTCTGTTCCAATCCACTCCTTGTTGGGACTTGGCTCTGGGATCAATACCCGTCTTGGATGCCGCGTACTTAAACCCATTGCGTATCCGCAGCCTTGAAGTCCATTTTTTTACCTAAAGCTGTGCTGCCCTTGGGTCGACCTCCTCCGCTCACGGTGCTGTCACTCTACTCAACACTGTTGAAAATGTATTAGCATGTACTGCTTTGGGTGTGTTGGGGAGTAGTTTAAAACCGCACCACTATCTGTTGATTTTCCACCAATGTTGTATGTCATGCAGTCAACGAAGGGTAATGTACCTGATGTGAAGTCTAGCTCCATGCTAAACTTAATGTGAGGGTCCATAGTATAAGATATTGAAAGAATTCGTTAACCTCATCACGCTTTATCGCGATGAACATGTCATTTATATAACCCCAGAAAACCCTTGGTGGACAGTTGAATCCATCTAAAGCTTTCTGTTCAAAACATCGGAGATCCCATCGCTAGGCCTTGTTCTTGAGAGTATATAACTGAGTCAAAACAAAGTGACTGAGTTTTAAACATACTTATATGCCTTCAACTATCTCGTCTACGGGGAGTTGCGTTCGTTCTTGCAGCGTTGTGTCTGCCAGTCTCGCTGCTTCCAGAGCGTTCGCTTTGGGGATATTCATGTACATCGAGTTGACGTCAAAGCTAACGAAAACTTCGTCTAGCTCTAACTAAAACGCAGCTACTTTTTTTTTAGCAAAGTCATACTAATTTTGGATGTGTGTGGGTGACTTGCCGGCAAGCGGTTTATGGATACCTGCCAGAAATCTGGCCAGCTCATGTGGTGGTGAATCTATGCCTTGCACTGTTGGTCTTAAGGGAACACCTTGCTGGGGAATTTTCGGTAGCCCCTAAAATTGTTTTTGTATCGCGCGTTTTGGGTACAGTCGATGCCACTTGCCTTACCCCAAATGGTTTAACGTCGATCTTAACTACCTTCCAACTTCAACCGCCCTCTTATTCATTATTGACTTAATCGTCTCGTTGCTAACTTGTCGGTAAGGCCCATCAGCTAGGTGTTGTCTATATTTCTGCAGTTAGTCACTCTTATTCATGACGACTTTGGCCTTACCCTTATCAACCTTTGTAGTTACTGTACTGTCTACATGTTTTGATGTGTTTAAGGCTCTTCGCTCTGCCGGTGCAATGTTCGGAACCCGTGGTTGCTAGAACTTCAGAAATGTGACCAACTGTGCCCCTAATTTCCCCGCTTCCATTGAAGGAAGCTTGTGAAACGCGGACTCAACACTAGGAATGATCTCTTCTGTTCTAGGACTCCTTTACTTACTGCTCAATTCAATCTCCTCTCTACCAAACGACATTCTTCGTCACTTAAGGGTTTATCTGATAAATTGACTACGCTATAATAGCTAGCAGACGACTTACTCTGTTCTATTGGTTGACTAGAACAGCGAGTCGTGGACTACAATGTTGTCTCAAACACGATCTTCATTCCACACTTCCACCCACAGATTTTGAATTACTTGATACCAAAGACAAACAAATAAGTAAGTTCGAGAATTCGACAGTAAGCGATGCATCAACAGACCACCGAGAAAAGTAGATGAATATCAGGCGACAGTCAAAGACTCAGCAGCTTCAGGACATGTACTAGGCACTGGGCATAGGATAGATCTAATAAATATGAACAGTTTGAGAAGTTGCAGGCTTGTGATGATCCCTTGCCATAAAAGTTCGAAACTTGAAGTGGTGAAGATAAGGGAACCAAACCCAACGCAAACCTTACGAAGATTGTGATCAAGACCGGGAACGAGTATCTCACAAAGAACTAGGTATATGTTCCCTAAACAACTGCTCCTAATTGCTTGAAGGTATTTGTGGTTAGAATAGGTAGACTGTTGTGGGAATTCAATCGTCAGTCTTGCGTTGAAGCTTAGAAGATATGGACGGATAATAATCGACTTAGAATCTTCCTGACCCTGAGTTTTCTGCTTTTCCTCCCTACAGTTTGATGGCCTCGATCGACGTCCGCGATCGTCTGTCCAATCTACCCCCATTCCAGCCTGTTTCCGCTTCTCCAGCATCTAGGAAAGCTTGTTCGGCCGGACCTTTCTTACCTTGCGAGGGGGCACACAAGCGTGAGTTTCGCCCATCCGTTTGGTTGAATAGTGTATTGTCTAGTTGGATTCTGTCTTATTCCCTCCCCCAGATCTAGTACGCTTGCAGGTTTTACATGTAACGAGTAGTGGTTATCGGGAATTGTTGCTATCATCCAGGTGATGCATAATTTCCATCTTGCTGTAATTGCCCTAGCTTAGATACAACTTTTAAAAAATCTTCTGCAGAAATTGAAAAACAACCGCCGGATGAAAATCGTGCTAACGTCCATCTGCGTAATTGATTCTAGCTGGTTGGGGGCATTTGTAGTGTGAAGCACGACTTTCTTTTGGTCAGTCCGGTTCAGACGTGCGTCCGGCACACGCCGATAGAGTGGTGCTAACACACTCTTCTGACGTTTCCGAGTCGGCATTAAAATCCTGGCACGCCGAAGGATATGCACCACTGATAAACGAAATTGAAGTTGTGGGCTTACGCAAACCAGATTCCGGTTGTATAGACGTGATACTCTACTCATAAGGTTGCTGAAAACTCTTCGACAACCCGCGATTAAGAAAACTATAAATGAGGGATTCAGATGGGTTCCAGGTGAGTGTGTCGTCAAAACCAGATGGGTATGCAGATGATTGTATAAGTCAGATTCCGGTTGCTTTTGTGAGTGTGTGTGTAGAGTGTACATTATCATTTGTGACTGCTATGACCGGAAGGTCCGTGGTTCGAACCCGACCTCCGCCTCTCGACTTTCCCTGTCTTGGCTTGAGCAACCTGGCAGTATATCAGCCCTCGTGCAACCTTCGGGTGGCATGGCGGTTAGGCACCGAAAGGGTGCTACAGCTGAACGTGATTGCTACACGGTCCAGTGTCTTAGCTATCCAATGGCTAATTCACCAGCAGCACTGCGGATTTCAAAAATTTATGGAACGACATTATTGGACGTGCATTCATGTTAAGCCAGCCGCTCTGATACAATCCGCATACGTCACCTTTCTCACAATAGATCTCCGACAATGATGCGTTTGTTCATCACTGAGGCTTTTCGTCCTCACACCCTTCATAATTTGCCGTTGGTTTTGATGCTTGGTGTTTATTTCTTTCAAAGAGTCACATTGAATTGACAATGTCCACATGGCGAGTCGTTTTATATAGTTCCCTCTCTTTTGTTCAGGGCTTAGAACAAAACTTTCGAACGACCAGTTTCCTGTGGCATCCAATGTGGCAGCTTTGGGGTCGAGTCACACTAGTGCAGTAAGTTGACTTACTAGAGCTGGCAGCACCTCGTTTTATGGTATCATGTCTTAATTGGTTTCTTCTTAATCCTTTTTCGTTACTGCATATACCTCGTCAATGTTAGGCCAGGTCCATTGACGATGTGCACTGGAGCGGGGTCAGCAGTCAGGTACAACCTACACAGTGGGTGCCCTCCTCGTCACACTAGAAAATCAACACAAAATATCATGCATTCATCTGGTTGACGTACTTGGAACTCTCTTTCTTGAGCAATTTCCATTTGAACACATTATATTCTCTTGTTATTGCTTAACAGATCTCGGTGATGTTTGTTCAGGAGAACTTGCTGTTCAACGTAAAATTTTATTTTTTGGAGTCTGAATACATCTTGATGCCTTCCTATTGTAACGCAATTGAAACTTGACTGTTCCCGCTTACACATGTTTAACGTATGCCCTTACGTGTGCACCTCTCCCAATTACAGGTATCCCGGGCGAGTCACCACGAGCGAAGAACGGAAGGAGTAGCCTGCTTGTACACCCCCCCCCCTAGGTGACCTTGACCTGTTTTTCTGTAGCAGGATGTAGCAATGAAAGAAATGCCTTCATTCGAACCGACCAGAGCGTGAAGTCGTCGCTCAGGTGAAACGTCCCTGGTAGTGGTAGAGGTGGCTGGACATGCGACGTAATCAATTATGAAATGTCAACCAATTCTCTGGCAGTTATGTCGTCCGTGTGCCGTTACGTTTACGAGAAAATCTTACATGAATCTCAAAATCGACTGTATCCCACCTCTGTCACCAAATGTAGCTTGGGTAAGTCGACGTAGTACACTGAAAGGCAACAGACACACAGAGTTAACTCCGAAACAGCGGCACGCGGAGACAGCAAGCACGACGCCCAGATAAGAAGGTAGAACGACCGCGGTGCAGGAACACGTGTATTCGACACCGAAACTGGAACAACGGGCACAAGTCACGTGAGGTACAGAAAAAGAGATCAAGGTCACTCAGGTGTACAAGCGGGCTACTTCTTCCTGTATGGCGCTCGTGGTGACTCGTCCGGGATACCTGTAATTGGGAGAGAGAGGTGCACACGTAAGGTCATATGTTAAACATGGAACAGTCAAGTTTCAAGCGCGTTACACTATACTTATTGTGCTGTGAAAGTCATTTTTCACTATTATTCAAAACATACGACATGGAAAGTTTCAAGTGATTGAGTCACTCAATGTAACCGAACAGTTCCTTCGGCGTAGCTTATTTTTACCATTCGTTTGACGTGATAATCATTCACATCGGCAGAACTGACGTCTCTTTACTTGTCCTCTGTAGATAATGTTCTCCTTTCGTTTCACTAGGGTACATCGCAGTTAATCTGCCCACCATTACTGCCTTGGGCTATCGCTAAACTACTCGTTTCGGTGTCGCCGGAAACTAGCATCCTTCCTCCTGTCTGTCTTGGCGATAATTCGCTTTTTCCATATGGTCGCATAGGCTGATGTAAAGTGTAGTACGGATATACCAATATGTGTGATGCTGGTAAACCACGGTGGCCCTATACTTATCTTGCGCCTGTGTTTCCTCAGCCCAGTCTCTAACTCATAGTGTTGATTGTGTTCCTTTGGTATTTTACATGCTTCTGTCAATTACTTTCGGGGGTAACCTGGTCCTCGTGACATTTGGGCGCTCGCTGAGGTGTTTTCCTTTTTACAACTCACACGACATGCTTATTACGAGGGTTAAATCGTGTGGCGAGAATCCTTGAACTGCAAAACGAGTTGACAGATTATAGAAACACCAAACTTTCCACTGCATATCATCTCTCTTCTGCTTTTTTTAATCTGCTGTTTGTGCCCTGTTTGAGTTTACGCTAGTCTGATGATATGTGGGATCGCGGGCATTCAAGCTTGGTGCGAAATCGGTGGTTATGTTGAGAAGTACACAACCTGTTAACGTCATAGCAACAGGGTTGCCACAATTTTTGGTATGTTTCATAGAGTCTCGGTGGGAGCCGCTAAGAATGAAGTCGTGAAATTCTCGGCTGAGTTGGACCTACGAAGCAGCTGCTGCTGTCGCCCGGAAGGTGCCGCCACCCAGCTCACAAAATTTTTGCTGAAAGCAGAACTATTGGATAGGCATTCACGAAAGGCTCGACTGGCTACCGTTATCATCATCAACAGCATGATATCAATTTTCAACGCCAATGCTTCGCCGCTGTACAACCATGATTTATTTGAAAGCCTTATTGTGAAGAACAAAAGTGGACGAGGAATGGACTTAGTATGAGCCTATCACAATCATTCCGAGGTGTCTACACCCCCCCAGACACTCATTTAGGCAATCTGGATGGAAACTGACAACAGGAACACCATTTAAATCGATTTACAGCCATATCTCGCAGCGTCTCCAACTAGACACAGTGGGGGATCACGCGATCCCCATTCTAAAAGACGAGTAGCAGCGACAGCACCCAAACGTTTTGTAATCTCCTTCATACCTCTCTGCCAGGTTAAGGGTTGGTCATCTCTCTGCTGCTGCCACTCCGAATTGATGACCAGCTTTCAGTACCAACTCAACTTAAGGTTTTTTTAAATGGTGAGATCAAATCAAGGGACTTAAGCGTCATTTACTAAGACTGGTGAGAATGGTTAAATGGCTCTAGCCCACAGGAGCTAATCGCTTTCTGAAGACTTATTAGTCCAGTTGTGATAGCGTACTTCACATACTCTATTCATTCGGAGTACGAATATAGTCCTTGCGCCTCGATAATATATCTCTAGGGGCTTCAAGATTCTTTATCGTGGAGAGGTGACTAGTACAAACTGCCTCCCATGGACTATGTACTGGGTTAATCTATTTTCATTTGGATCCTGTACGTCTTACAACAGAGCTCACGAGGGCAGGATAAAGCGTTACATTTCATTTCATCTGAAGTGAACATTCGGCATTCCAACTGTCGATATTATGGGTATCCTAGGCTAAATTATCGGTTAAGTTAAGTCACGTCCTGTCTGATGGAGCTCACCGCTGTAGTGTGAGCTTGTGACAGACTCTTTGTGGTGATAGTAAACTGGTAAATTTAATCCACTCGTTTAGAGGAATTCCACTGGAGGGATGCAAGACAGGCGTTTCAGACTGCCTTCTCCGATGTTGTATGGGATTTGTTTCCCCGAATAAATGCCATGCCTCCAAAACTGTGTCGAAGCATGGATCACTGTACTACAGCGTACAGTGATCCTGCGTTTCTCTAGTTGCCTAGAGAGATTGGTTTGAATTACCTACTTTCGGCATTTCGCAGCGCCCCTGGCTTTGTTCGTGGTGTTGACCAACAAGCAGCTCTGCTCGAGCTGTACTCATGGCCGCTTGTTTGCCACTCAGTATTCCACTGGCTAATAATCCAGGTTTCCTCCGTTAATCAATTGCAGTCACATGGTTGTCTTGCTGATACGATCTTGTCTAACATTCTCACGTTTTGTTATGCACACCAGGAATCTACGTGAATGGTAGAACTAAGACGTTCCACCCAAAGAGGCGTTTATTCCTTCAGCTCATCTGTTTCCGGGAATTTTTTCCCAGAACATCAGTGGGACACTATACTTTATTGGCGCACGTAACAGATTGACCTAAACGTAATCCATTAGTGACTGATTCTGGACGAGTCATCATCGAGTTGAGTGCACCGACGGATTGCGCGGGCCAGTGCACGCGTAAGTGGATTAACGCGTACATGTTTAACCATATACTTGTGAACCATAAATGCGGCGGAAAATTACGCCACCAAGGAACGCCCAGAAAAAACACTGTAATGCTACCTGCCTGAGTCTGTTAACGGCTTGAATAAGGGTTAATCCACCTTGTCCTGCAGGTAGACCGTATTCTATCAGTATGGGTATCGTCATCATCATCAGTATCGACAGCATGACATCAGTGTTCAACACCGATGCTTCGCCGCTGTACAACCATGATTTATTTGAAAGCCTTATTATGAAGAAAAGAATAAAAGTGGACGGGGGAAGGAACTTGGTGCTTTGTAACTCAAATAAAATGCCTCGTGATACGGAAGACTCTCCAGCACGGGCTTTGGGGAACAAGTACCGAATAAAATAGAACTGTACTAGATCATCATCATCATCAGCTGTAAGTGTACTTGTAAGTGTACTGTAAGTACTGTAAGTGTACTTGTCGTACAGTGGTTGTAGTTGCCACAGTTTCGTCCGCCGATGATTTGGGGAGGTGAGGTAGGTGGCTGCGCATTGGAGGCGCGAGCTGCGTAAATGCACCACTGTCAATGGGCTGTTACGCCGGGGAATTGTGAAGGGGGCTATGCATTGAAGGCAATAGCTTGGATACATGAGCGCCACTGGGGGCGCGATGGGCCATGTCTGATAATGTCCCACCAGATTCGGGCAATGCTCGGAGACATCGGTGGTCAAACACTGAAAGTCTTTTGACGTCCTCGGCGCGCAGCGGCCAGGTTTCTGACCTGTAGTAATACGGAGCGCACCGCAGCATTATAAACTCGACCCTTGACGGATAAGCTGATGTCACGCCTACGCCACAGGTGACACAGGTTCACAAAAGCTGCTCGGGCCTTCCCAATTCGGATGGAAATATCATCTTTCGCGAGACCACCGGGACTGATACAGCTGCCCAGGTAGACAAATTTGTCTACTACCTCAATCGGTTCACCCGCAAGCAAGAGGCTAGGGTTCGGGCCCACCCAGTATTGCACTAGCACTTTACACTTTGCAGGTGTGAAGCGCATGCCGAACAGTGAGGCGGAATTAGTTAGATTATTTAATATTCTTAGCATTACCACGGAGTCAGATCCAAGAAGAGCTATGTCGTCTGCATATTCGATATCTGTGAGCGGACGCCCTGGGAGCACTTCAACTCCACAGGCATTAGAGGCTGATAGTGAGTCCTCCATGATCGCATCAATGACGAAGTTGAACAGGAAAGGTGAAAGAGGAAAGCCCTGTCTGACACCACTTGATGTGGTGAACTCAGAAGAGAGCTTCCCGTAGACCTTCACACGGCCGCGGGAGTTGGCGTACAGCGCCTTAAGGATGGTCAAGCATTTTGGGGACACCTTTGCTCCACAGACACTGCCATAGTGCCTGGCGGTCTACAGAGTCAAAGGCAGCTTTCAGATCGAGGAATACAACCATTGTTGGTTGCTGAAGCAGTGTCGCTGCTCAAGAATCTGTCGGAGGGTGAAGATATGATCGATGCATCCTCTTGCACGGACGGAACCCAGCTTGGTTTTCACGGATTTGTCTCTCCCTGTGTTCAGTCAACCTTCGAAGGATAAGACCAGAGAGCACCTTCGATGCCACAGCTAACAGGCTGATGCCACGGTGGTTTTCGCACAGGTCCGCGTACCCTTTTTAAAAGATTGGGATAACTGTCGACATGCCCCATTCTGCAGGCACCTTCTCTTCGTCCCATATAGCAACAACAAGCTTTGTAAGATGGGTCACCAGGGATTCTCCGCCTTCTTTGAAGAGGGCTGGATAGAGACCGTCCGGTCCTGGTGCTTTCTCACGTTTTAGTACGGATATTTCGTGCTTTATTTCCTCTCCGAAGGGCGATCAAGGTTTACATTCCATTCGCCTGTATGCATTATCTCCACAGGCTGTGTTGCAGAAGGCCAGCTAAACTGTTCTTCGAAGTGTTCGGCCCATCTTTCCAGTCGACGTTTTGGGAGTGGATTAATGAGCCGTCCTTTTCGCTTATCGTTTCGCTGACCGTTGCTCCTGGGACCAGTCGATCGTATCAGTTGATATAGGGCACGGCTGTTTCCGTAGCAAAAGCCTTCTCCATCTCGAGCTTTCGGTTTCCACCAGAGCTCGGTCTTTCCTTAGGCTCTTCACTATTTGGCGTTTAAGGGATTGCGTGCGCCGTCGTACGCGTTGACTGCTGGTATGGATTTCCGGGCATCAATCATGGATAGCGACCTCGCCGATATCCAGTGGTTTTGTGGTCGAATCGGGGAGGTTGGACAGACAGCACTGAACGCCGCTAACATGGCTTCTTTCACATTTTGCCTTCATCTACATTCGCACTGCCAGTGCATGTGGAGAGTTGTTGGGCTAGCTCAGATCGGTACTGTTGAGCTATGGTCGATCTTCGAAGATAGTGGAATGGCATGCTTCTTTCTAGTTTGCGAGGGCCTGAAGGAAGCGAACTGTCAGGCGTGCACGCATGGCGTGATCGGAATCAAGTGGAGTGCCCCAAAAGGAACGGGAGTCTTGAATTGTGGCTCTCCACCGGTAGCTGATGGCCACGTGGTCCAACTGGGTCCACGGTTGATTTGCAGTTGGTGGCCGCCAGGTTAGGCGATGCGAACGCTTATGTTGGAAGTTCGTACTTGCCAGAAACAGTTCATGGTCAGCACACAACTGAATGAGTCGATCTCCGTTGTCTGTGCGGCGAGCATCGACTGCGAATCGACCGCCCAAATGTGATTCCAAGGAGCTCAGACGACCCACTTGAGCATTCAGATCGCCTGCAAGGATCATAATATCAGTGCTTTTTGCCTGACGAATGAGCCCGGATAGTTCTCGATAAAAGGTATCCTTCTCAACATCAGAACTGCAGTCCGTTGGGGCATAAGCCGACACGACAAACAGGCATCGCTTTTATGCCGGGAGGCATTGAGCTTGATTGAACTGGATAATCGGACGGCGCAAAGCCGACTGTTCACTGGGATCCAATCCAGCAAGCGCGTTCAGCTCTGGGGCTGAGTGCAACTCCACGCCATATAGTCCACGAGTCATCGCTTCTGGGTCACCGGACACACGGAGGGAGAAATGTGAAAGAGCTGAGTTCATCCTTGGCGTTCTGAGATGCATAATCACGCTTGGGTCTTGTATGCGTGTTTCGGAGACACAGCATACATCAATTTTAAGGGAGTATAAAGTTTCAGCAAGCTCTGCCTGTTTGCCAATTTGACATAGAGTACGGACGTTAAAAGCTCCTATATAGAAAGGATCTCGTGGATTTAGAAGGGTGTTATTTTGTTTACTGTTAACAGGCAGCAAGCATAGGGCCTTTCGGTCAGATAACTGACAGTCAAGTGACCCAGTGACGTTTGCTTGTGTGGTGGGAAGGGGTTGGGGAGGGACATCGGTGGACACAGAACTGCGCGGGCAAATGATACTTCCCGGTTGCCCAGGCCGAAGAAGGGGGTTTGGTTGAGGTACCCCACCTTGAGCCTTTGACTCGAAAGTCTGACCCACAAGGCAGTGGGAGGATGTAGGGTTTTGTTCAGGGACCCTGCCCCTAGCCTATGACTGAAAAGCCTGATCCACGAGGCAGTGGATAGTAGGGTTTTCTTTGGGGACCCTGCCCGGAGCCGATGACTCAATAGTCTGACCTGCTCGGCTGCAGGGGTTGGCTAACCCGAGGGCGCAGGGAATAAGGCATTACTGTCTCATTCCTGATGCGGCTGCGCACAACAGGTGCCTTTTGAGCAACCAGACTCATTGGTTTTAAAAGTATTTCGACCGTAGTGGATAATGCGCCGGCGGTCACGGTCAACCGTTGGGCGATCGGAGTGTGCGGTTTTTAGGGCCGACCTTTTCTAACCCGTCCTTCCTCGGGGAAGGCATCGCTGCTTCCATGAATATGGAGATGCTGGTCACCTGGGAAACACCTTACTGCCTTCACACTCCTGTCGCAGAGGACAGTACGACTTTACCCGGACCGCCTCGTAGCACGATTACTCGTAGTACGGGGTCTCGCTGCTCTTGGTCTGACTGCTCCCTTTGGCCTTCCTGGCTTGGTTGCACCTTGTGGGACGACGTTCCAGCCAGTGTAGCCCGCGGGATCATTGCAGCACTCAAGCCCGACCACCACGTCAAGGTGGCAGCTTTAGGTCGGGACTGTACTAGATCGATGACGCTTGCGAAGGACACAGCACGGCGTGATTGCACTGCAGCGAAAGCACTTGATATAAATTACTGAAACGAGCGTTGCTCATAAAAATTTCAGTTAGACATGAGGAATTATTCAATTGAAAGGAATATTAAAACAAATCACTAACTAGAGATAGGTGCTAAGCGTCATCGATCTAGTACAGTCCCGATGACGCTTAGCACCTATCTCTAGTTAGTGATTTGTTTTTTAATAATTCCTTTCAATTGAATAATTCCTCATGTTTAACGGAAATTCCTTTTTATTAGCAGCGCTCGTTTCAGTAATTTATATCAAGTGCTTTCGCTGCAGTGCAATCACGCCGTGCTGTGTCCTTCGCAAGCTTCACCCTTCTGATACGGTTTAGAATATTGGTTGAACTTCTTGATTCACAGTTGTACCATAAATGTCAGTGGATCGCAAGCTTCTTATTGAGTTGTTTTACCTTGCTTTCTTTTCTCCCATCTAGGAGTCTCAATCTGCCGAAATCTTGAATCATTGCGATACAAGTGTAGACTCTTCCCCATATGACATACGAATGGAAAACGTGTTTTTTGGTGCCGATTTTCCTCAGTCAATCCAGTCTTTTGACCAAGAGAACGATACACCTGAATCTGGTCTCACGCAACGCCACAATCACGGTCACCGTTTCAACTCGTCGGGGTCTTGTGTGTCCACCCCTCCAAACAGCGCTGCGTACCTTCGACAACCTCAGCCACTAGCACCCAAATCGCAACAGTGTTCTACAGATGTGAAGAACTGTAGTGCTGTTAATCCAACAATGGCACGCAAATTGACTCCATCCAGAACTCATCTAGCCATGCGCCGTAAACTTGTTTTGGAGTTATTTCAAGAGCATGGTCTGTTTCCATCAGGTTCGTTCCTGCTTGTGTATCAGCACCTGTGTATCGGATCATTGGTAATTCCGTGAGCATGTCAACAGTCATTTGATCAACAACCAGTTTAACGCGGATCGTCATTGTAGGCTGTTTTCGAGAAGGATTGCTGTATATAGCAAACAGCCCTCAATAAGACAATCACAGACATAAGAATGTTTGCAATAATCCTTTATGAGTTTACCGTCTCAGTTCTCCAGAACAAAGGACACTGATTCTTGTGCCTGTTGTTTTTAAGGGGAACTGTCGTTGTTTGGCCTTTAGTGACTACTATGCTTGCCTTAGATCCTGAGCTCTTGATAGCTCAGTGGTTAAAGCGCGAACTTACTGACTGGAAAGTCCGTGATTCGAACCCAACCTCAGAAACTCGAATACCCCTGTCTAGGCTTGGGTGATCTGCTAGTATCTCATACCTCGTGGTTCTTTCAGGTTGCATAGCAGATAGGCAGTGAAAGGGTGCTACGTTTGAAGGACTGTATGATAACAGCTTTCTACTGGTACGTGATCCTCCTTTGGATCGTAACGTCATATTTACCTCGGTTACCGGTAATGCGTAAAATTCAAGTTCTCAAAGCATAAAGGTTTTATCCGCATGTGTACACCCACTTTGGCTGACTGGAATGCCCGTTATTTCACTGATCACTCAGTTACCAAGTCCAAGCAATTGCTCTATCATGTTAGTCTTTTAGGGAACACATAGGAAGAAGTCCACTGTTAAGAAGCGTAATCTAACCCTGAACTTCATACTTGCTCTTCAGACACATTGAGGCGAAAAGCCTGAGCAAATAACCTCCCTAGTTTACATGGGTGATGCGGACCGCATTTTCGAAAAGTTCATTACCGGTGACGGAAGGAAGGTAACCTGTTTGCTCACTTTCCATAGGATTGCTTGTGTTGAAGAGGCAGAAGCAGCAGAAGTACATAATAATGAAGATAATGCTTACGGATCTAAAAAACAACCCACCGTATATATCTGGGTCTACACTCCTGCTCCCCCCCCCAGCTTAGTTGCGCGGACCTGTTGCGCCCAATTGCCGAACTCCAGCACTTTACATGTGGATCGAGCTAAACAGGTTTCGCTGCAATTTTAGAAACCACAAACTAATTAGAGCACATGAATCCTGATTTCATTTTCATTTTTCTCATTACCCTGGTTATCTGGAGCAAAGAGCATTGCATGACTGATGGAAGGTTTTTGGTCTCTCCCTCCGAGTATTCCTTTGTTTTGGGGTTTTCTTTCTTTAGGCTCCGACTCATGCTGTGGAGTCGGACTACAATCCCAGGTTCTGTATGCACTTAGAAAACAATCAATGTCTGTCGTAGTCCCACGTTAACTACACATAGTATTACCGTCCCTTTTATTTTTATTCCACTCGCCGACCGTGCAGTGTCAACTACCGCCAATTTCCAGCAACGCCATCTGACCCACTTCCCAAACAGACAAACGTTGCAGCTAAAAATCCGTGAAATGCGCCAAAGGATTATGCAATCGACCAATCAACACTTTACCAATCAACCTTGCCGTCGTCACGTATTCCCACGGTGCGCTGACCTAGCTGAGGTCGGCCAACCAGGTCAATGTAGCTGACTACTTGGTACCCGGTCGTGTTTTCAGCCTTCATGTTGTACTTACCAGCGCTAGTCGTTGTCTGCCTACCCAGTTCACTCCAAGCATGTGCCCATCGCAATCTCCAGAAACTAGCATTTCTCGATTACTCGTCAATCCTCTCTTTCCTTTGCTTGTTTTTGACTTCTGATCCACGATTCGGGGCACATCATCCGTCTTCAACACTAACTGTTTTTCCTAATTTTTTCGCCCCGACCACGTCTTTTTATGTATGCCGTGGTTGATGGATTGGTATTTTCTCATCTGTCCTACTCATCATCGTTCATCCCAGTGGCATGTATGCATACGTCAACCGGTTAGTTTTTATTGCCCTGTTTTTATCTACTTCAGTGCTTTTTATTCTATATTGTCAATGACTTTTGCTCTCGGTCACAATATTCACTTGTTTTGGCGCATTATATTTTGAAAGTAGCCCCAGGTGAAGATGTGAACTAGGTGATACAAAAGTGCCACAGAGTGCAGTAAGGAGACTGTCACTAATTGCCACCGTTCTGAATGAACTGAGCATATAATGTCCGAACAAGAACATATGGTTGGATCTCGGAAAGCTCGGTTACATGGTCCTCATTGTTGTTGTTCACAACCGCCTTTTTGCAGAACATACGGTGAATTATAATTTACTGCACATGAGGTCACTGACGAAAGCTAAAATTCGCTTAGGTTCACAATTGAGGCGCATTTTTTGCGTCACCACATAAATGTTACTAGAATTGTCGCTGGTGAAGCCGCATATCGGATCAAAATGGCTTAATTTTGGTAGAAAGTAGCGACACAAATCCAGTGGAATCAGCACCAGGTTTCGACTCGGTTTACACAGGAGAAGGGAAATTCCTGACGAAAATCTCTAATTCGTTCAACACACGAAATTCAAAGCATCAAATTGGTGGTAAACTCAACCAAAGTAGAACAGTCTTCGCTGGTTTCAGCAGTTGAAACTGGAACAATCACTACCGCTTTACATAGGGTAGTTGGTTATTCAAAAGACAGACAAAATCCAGAATTAGGACTCCGATCTGTCGGGAAGCTATTGGATGGTGTGATGCACCAGGATCTGAGTGATACTCCATTGCATGTGAATAATAATAAAATAATCGTTCAGCTATAGCACCCTTTCGGCGCCTAACTGCCATGCCACCCGAAGGAAGCACGAGGGCTGGGATACTGCCAGGTTGCCCAAGCCTAGACAGGGGAAGTCGAGAGCCAGAGGTCGGATTCGAGCCACGAACCTTCCGGTCAGTAAATTCGCGCTCTAACCACTTTGGCCATCTCGCCCCCCTGCATGTGAATACTTCACAGCAGAATCTTTAACTGCATTGAGTGAAAAATTTTTCCCCGTCAAAGTACACACCATCTGATGAATTGGTTATTTTATTCCGCAGGTCACATGTTTTTCAAGCTGGGTGACTGATAACCTTGTTGCGTTGCTCCGATGACCAGAGCTAGTTATCGTAACGCCCAGTTGGATTGCACGGCTAAGCCACCAGCAATTTGATCAGCATTACCGGCGCTCCTGTGGCAAATGACGCTTAGTAATATCAGAAACGGAAGATCCCACTGGGATTTAATTGAGTACTACGTCAGTACCAATTTATTTTACGATCCAATCCTTTGGTCAGGTCAACATCACCTCAACCCACCGAACCAGTTGTTTGGAGACGACCGGCCAGCGCGACAAAATCTGCCTACTCATGAGTAGGCAAATGTTTAAGCTTACAGCGGAGAGGCTAATCGACGCTGAAAAACTGCTTCAACCACGTTGTGAATAGCCGGCAATACGTACCTAACGAATGTCTGGGGCGACTAGAACGCGAAACCTCCGGGCTATTAATTGAAATCTATTGAGTTCAAACATGAGTGGCTAATCAGCAGTTCGATCAACACGCAATTATATAGGAAATAGCGCCAAACATGGTAGAATAGTGTAGTCTTGGATCCGAATGTTCCTAGGAATTTGTGGCGTGCACTTCTGATGTATTCCAACAAGGATGAAACAACTACGCTTCCCGGCTTTGCACATGCAAGGTGAGATTTTTACTGACGTTTCAAAATCTCATACTACCATCATACGGCCTTCGGCAGTAAATTTCTGTTCAATTCGATTCGGTAGACGGATTCGAATATCCGTGTCATGTGGTGACCGAAGATCAGCCATGAAGAAGAGACACTTGAATTGGCGCTTGATCAAGGCGTTGAGCTTGAAGCATTCACATTTTTTGTTGGCCACAGATGATATCTTCAGACGCTAATAGCGAACATTTGCGCCAGGATCTTGATAGCGGCGAAGCCAAAGTTGCGAGGGAGTTTAGGGAGTATAAAATTCCTGAACGGTTCATGTTCCGCTGCTCTCGGATTCAACAGCAACAGTCGAAATTCTCATGAGTTGTCAAACTGAACAAAGCTGGTTTGAAACAGTCCCTTGTACTTCTTGAACTAACTTTCGAAATTTCGTCCAGATTTAGGATTGGAATTAGGTTTATTAAACCAGCTGGCAGAGGCATCTGGGAATGAAGTGGTTCAGTCGTATTCACGGACATACTGCGCATCGGAGATCCAATAAGCCTCATTTGAGCCCTCTGAGCCGTTTCAGTTGCTGCTTAAGAATACCTGAAAGTGCCCTGCTGAAATTGACATGGTGAGTTTGGGTTTTCGCCAGTTGTTATGCCTTGCAAATGATACTGCAACTCTTATGACGATTCTTGGCTTGCAGTTCCGTCCACTGCGGAGGCACTGTTGCTTCAGAAAGCTTATAATGAGGACAAATGGAAATCGTTACAGTTGTACTTATAAGGTTACCAGAGTATCTTTCAAAAGGTTTAGCTAGATTGGGCGAGAAGCGCCGAACTAAAAGTGGTCGTTCCTGATTGGCTCATATTCTGGCGTGCCTTCGTTTGGCCTGTTATCCAGCTCAAAGTATATCCGTCCAATCGACGTGATGTTCGTTTGATTAGGGTGGTTTGGCTAAGAGGAATGTTGTGGAAAACTAACATGGATAAATACGACCTGAATGCAGATGCATGCATAGACAGTTTGGAGGTCTTTCACCATAAAAGTGTAAAAGAGACTGTGCTAGTTTTGCTATTTGGTCGGGTTAAGCGAGTTAAGCGACAGGGACAATTATTTAGTCAATATGAAGTAAAGCACACCATGTGTCAACGAAGGACAATCATGTGAGCAATTGGGCAAGGCGGATAGCAAACAACAGGTGGTGAGTAATTAGTATATTCAGGTTGCCATTCGAAATTCACACGGGGAGGAGCTTCTGAAATCACCGACAGCACCACTAAGACCATCTAATTACAGGTCTCGTACACGCAGTATGTGACTAGTTGGAAGTGATAACGGGAGGACGATGGGAACAGGTTAGCTAGTCGATTTCCATTCTTTGTAAGCTTTGACACATTTGGCCATTGTTTGAGAAGCCCGGCTGATACAGTCAGTGACGTAATAGTCCGGCAACGTGAACAATTTGACCGACAGCGGTTGAGTTGTGTTCGGTTTAAGCGTCGCTGATTTATCCTGAAGTGGAAATACAAAACTGGGAATAAGCAAATGAACATAATGGGTAGCAAGAATTACGGGAAACAACAACTGGTCGCTTACAAAGAAGTTCAAAAGGACCCATCCACCGAAATGAGAATTACATTTTCATCTGTTAATACTCACAATTGCTACAGCACTTACAAGGAGGGTTTTCTCAAATCTCTATGAGTAACATGAAATAAATGGGTTCAGACTCGCAGTGATCCATAAACGAGTTGATCCGGTTTCACTGGCTAGCTGGGGAAATGCGGTAGCCTGTGACAGTATACAATGTTCAAAGTAAATGCGTCGGTCTTCACTGACAACTTTGGTTGACTTGATATCATGGCGTCTACATTACCAACAGTGATGCAGGATACGGTTTTCAACGCCGGTGCCTCAAAGTCCTACTACTGTACCAAACATGCTTTCTGGAAAATCACTAAACTAACGCATTAATTTCCGTTCGATTGGACGTCACCAGTGAGTTCAGTCAATATTTGCCTGCGCTAAGATTACCTGACTATAAGTCAGTGCAAACGACGTCTGAAAATTTCAGGTAGCTGGAATTTTTTTGGATATAACAAATCTAAGTATAATAATCATCCAGCTGTAACACTCGTTCCTTTCCTTTTCGACCTGTCATGCGTCCCGAAGGAAGCACGAGAACTGAGATACTGCCAGGTTGCCCAAGCTTAGACGGATGCAGTCAAGGTGCCAGGGTTGGGTTCGAAGTACGGACCTTCCGGAGGCGACCAACTAGGGAATAAAAGATCACGAGAAATTCAGGTACTATGAAAACTACGATGCTAACCTATTTGGCACACCGTTCCCCCTAAACATTTTACGACTCCTGTTGACCCCAAAAGACCACGCAACGCTATTTGTGTGGTATCTACTCACTTAGTCGACTGATGCGTTAAATCATGGACTTCTGACGAACTATCTACAGCACACCCAAGGGAATAGTCTATTTTTATTGCAAGAAACCCCAAGAAATGCCCACCAAATCTGGTGACTTCTGGAGGCGCTACCCATATGCCAGTAAATTTTCCCTCGTCACTTACTGGTAGATCCTCGGTACAGTTGTACAGCATTGAAAACGTGATATAACACTTGTCCAACTTACGCCGTCCCACCCACTTTAAAGTAATTGTACACATCTAGAAAGAAAACTGGAAATTGATCCTGAAGATAACCTCTCAACAGGGGATAGCTCTATCATATGAGAAAATGCGACTAGTCTCCCGTATAACGGAAGGAATATTATGTACATGAATATAGTTTCCAGTATGGTGTTCTAACAAAAAATAGAAAACCACTAAGGCCTATGATCTTGAATTACAGGGCTGAGTTTATGTGGGATACTGGCAGGTTGGCTGGGAAACTGAGAATCCATCTTCCTCGAACGGAGGAACAATGAAACGTGATCCTCATTGTACTGTCTATTGAATACTCACGAAGTGGATGCCGCTAGCATTCCCAAGCACCAATCCAAATCACTGAGATATTCTCGACCTTAAGTGTTAATTCTAATGTGACACACCACTACTGAAGGTACATGGTACACCGACTTACCTTCGCTGACTTATCAGCCAGCAAATGGGATTCCGGCGCAGCCTCCTGCACAGAGTTCAGCGCAAGCAGACCGGGAGCAATTTGCTCCACTCGATGGCGCACCTGACTCAGATTATCATACGTTAAGGGAAGGCCAATAACTTCGGAAATGGCGCGGAAGATACGCCAGTCCTCCCGGCCCATACCCGGTGGGAAAACTGCCGGACGCGTCTCTTGTGCTCGACCCTCCATATTAGCGTAAATGGCATTCTTTTCTGTGTAAGCAGCTGCTGGCAGAACTAAGTCAGCTTTTGAAGCACCGTCATCTCCATGGTGGCCTGAAATTATAAACAGGTCGCGTAGAAACCCAAAGCTAAAAGAGTTGGAAAAAAGTGAACCGCTAGAAAACAGAGTCACGTTCGCGAAGCTACAGGCAGTACAGCGCTCCATTCCAATACACAACTGCGTCAAAAACAAGGTGAAAATTTAGCAGTGATAAATTTTTGTGAAAAGGCGATAGCCAAACGAATCAGAGCAGAAAGAGTATGGTCTCGAACTTTTACTGGGAGACAGCTTCCCCCTCTCGAACGATCACGTGAAGAAACCGACGGAACACTCATAAATGAGGATGGTCTCTTCAGAATGGGACAATGGGACAAGTCGTGCTTAGACATGCGTTACTGGATCCTGAGGACCTTATCGGACAATGTTAGGAAAAGTGCTGAGCAAAATTTTGGCCCCATGAATTGGCTAGAACCTTGGAATCGCTCCTCGAGCTTCCAATAACAAATGCCAAGTGGCACCAGGAGAGGGAGGGTCCGGTTTCAACGATGAGTTTGACAGTTTTAAAAGCACCCTTTGGCGTACCATCCTGTGTCTTTGACTGAAGAAACAACAAGACAAGGGCCGACGGCCAACTTTGAAGCCATTCATGCAAGGATTCGAATCCAGTTCGCCGAAACGGAAGTCCGCGATGTTGGCTGCTGAGTTGCTCAGGTCGCATTAGTCAGACCGGCGCGCCGCATCGTTTCGCCATGCAACAACGCATGCCTTCAGAATGTGGTAAAACGCTCGTAATCAAATTATCCAGCTCAGTAAATGACAAACCCAGAGAGAGCAACCAAAGGTATGTATCCAATTTCTACGACAAACCACATCAAACCACATCCGATTGGTGAAGTTTGACATGAGAATCAGCAGTGCAAGCAGCCAAATGGGAAAGCATGCAGATAGAGCCGACTGAATATACAACAGTGATGGCCAATCCTTGGCAAGAAGTATCTTATGGGAAGCACTGGAGAAAGACTGACGAGTAGGAGATTAAGAGGACTATGGATGTTCATTAAAAAAAATTAGAGAAATTTGTCAGCGATCCAGTGCGAATCTCGTGTCACATACTTCCACACCCCAGTACAAGAACGATCAACGGTTTGGATGAAAATAGGCAACCAAAAAGGCGAGGCTAACAACGAATATGGCAGGGAATGAAGTCACTCACCAACGTAGATGACAACACTGTCTGGTGCTAAGTCGGCGCGAGAGATTAGATTCCGATCTGCACCCAATAAGAAAAGTATCTTCGGCTTGGCTCGTTTGATCGCCTCAACGCCCGGAGTGTAGCCTAAATCTAGGGCAGCAACTTGACTAGCAGACTAAGGGGGGGGGGGGAGAATGCAAAGATTACTCAGAATTTAACCAAAATTTTGTCCGTCACGAACAATGGGACGGGAGTAGAGACACAGTTGTACTCAATTGGATTCACTCATCACAACTTTCGAACAGACGAGCCACACAAAGTAAACGCATACAGCTAAACAGATTCTTATAACTATGAAAATGGAATTCGTCTTAGTCTGTATTAGGCAACCTCCTATTAGTCGATATCAGCACGAATGAGTATAGGGATAACACGGTGATTGAGCAATTGGGTTCTGCGGCCTTATTTTGTAAGTATTTGTGTCACAAACGATTACGACGCCTACTGCAACAAAACCGGAAAAATTAAAAGCCTCCAAGAGTACATCACTGGACGAAAGTATGTCTGGAATCAGCACACGATTCACAGTAAGGAAGCGCCAGGTTGAGCGTCCACATGCTCAAGGTACAGCACCAGAAGCACCACGTCACGCCTCCTTGCCTTGACTTGGATGACAAAGCTCATTGTTACCGGTATAAAATGCCACTGAATTTAATTTCTTCCAGGCCACCAGGAAAGTTGTAAAGTAGGCTGTTTCGCATCTTGTGTAGGCGTCGATGGAAAATGATTCAGCTTTAGCCCAGCTACGTAAAATACCGACCGGAATCCATCGGTAAAAAATCACATCTGTTCAGCGGTTTCGGAGGTGACCTCGGGTGAAATCAGTCCAACTGCAGTAGATTGGTCATTCATCGGCTGAAAACCTCAGGTGCTCACCCAGGATGACCGAAAAATTGTAATACTAATGGAAGTAAACGTAGAGAGAAGCCCTGCGGTAAGTAATCTCATCGGAAAACCACGTAGCCGAAAGAAAAACAGGTGAAAACTGCGTGACCTCAACCTCGTTAGTAATGGAAAATAAATTCAGCTCTCGGTTTACGAATACCGAAACCCTAACATGAACACTCAACGGGAATCTCAATCAACATGGTGATGGAAAACTGAAAAACAAATATGAATTTGACGTTGGTGGTCGGAAGAATAACGGGATCATTTTGTTATCGTTTGGCTCGGCAGGCTCGTCAGAGTTCGATGGAAATCCGACTACTAATGAATAGACAGGTATGTTCCTAAAATTTTTACTATTCTCAAGCAGGAACCGATTATTATCCAGCCACGAGCTTGGATGTGACTTTCTTCGGTCACCTGGTGTTGAGGTTAACAAATTTGCGGAATCGTGATAAGGTGTTGAAGATTAAGTTGATATTCATCACCGTCCCAACGTACGGATCACAAAAGAACTTTATCGCTGATTCATGCTGATCAAGTGGAGGAACGTCTCCGTAAGCTTATGTTCCTACCATGGAGCTTCGGTTTTATGCATCGAACCACACGGAGTTGCTTTCCTTTATTTAACTGCACGTCATTGCCCTTCCTGAGGACGTTAAATCCAATGTAATCTTCATGGTTCCTGTAACACATCACCGCAAATTCATTCCAGGTTTTTATTCTGTCCTAGTAGTACGTAACCATTTAATGCTAATGTGTTGGAAGACCACAACAAGAGAAGCGATGCACGAAAACAAAGAACTTACGCAGTGCAGCACGTTGAATACCGAACCAGGGCTCGTCTTTTTCGATATATTTGCGGCAATCGACCGCGTGATTGCATGAATAGCATCAGCATCGGGACGCTGCAGACATTCGCTGCCAAGAATTATCATTGGTTTCGACGCGGCATGTAGTTTCTATGGAACAAAGGGGTGATTGACGAATACGGTTGATTAGGCTACCATCGATTGAGCGGATGAAAATAAGCAATGTAGGTAAACTAACCTTTACGAACGGGTGTTGACCGGACAAGAATTCCTGAAGCACTGTGGTTGTATCGCCCAAGTGCTGTTAAAAAAAACAGTAGGTAAAGAGTTCACAACAATTGACAAAGATTTTTCAGCAAGAAAATCACAGATGGCTTGTTCCAACTAGTAACGCCCTATCACTTTTCACGCTGTTTTTGTTACACGTTAGCGGAAGCGGAATCATAAAGTGGAACAGTGGAAAGTAACGAATACCAAGCGGGGGTGTGGTCAAGGGTCACAAGCGCTACCACGGGGTCAGTCGCGATTGAGCAGGAGCATAAGCAAGACCTTTAGCTTTCTTGAACAAAGTCACTGCTTCAATCGATCAAAAACGGTTTCCTCTTCTAGATTTTAGGGTACTCAATAGGACAGTGCTTGTCTAGCAAATAGATAAAATCAAAAGAATCTTTGTCCTCCACCAGGCGTGGGCTAATAAGTTCGCCACATAAGACTAACCGCATCTGTCTCCACCAGAAGAAATGGACTTTCACGGAATCAAAATGCGTCTCCCATAATCCAGACCGATGAATTAGGAAACCATGATTATTCGGGAAAAATCCGTAGTATTTACGACTAGCTGGACTAGATTGTTGGGTTAACAACTGGTTAGAACAATGCCAACCACTTCAACGCCCTGGCATCAACAAACGGATGGATGTTGTACCATTGATGGTTGATAAAACGCACTAAACTGCATTGCTAGTTAGTTCCCGAAGGTTTAAAAATATGGCGCGCATTCCTGTGGTTCACAATGCGCCCAGCCAACTAAAGGTGAAGTTGGCTAGTTTTTTTTATACAATTGACGAGCCACAATAAAGGCCAAATTTTCTATGCTAAACTTTTCTAGGTCTGACAAAAAGTTGCCAGTGAACGATTCGATGAGACCATTCCGGTGTCCTCTGTGGGAATAAATGCTGCTGCAAACAGCAGGGTTTTGGGTAAGTAAGTAGCCAAGACTTATCAGATAGTAAGCACAAGTAACACTGTAAATAAGTCTGAACAAGTTATCTACTCTTAATGAACAAAAAGCTCTGAGAGTCATTCGCCGTTACCGATCATTGCATAGATCACCGGAGAACAGAGACTATCGAACGCAGGCGATCGTTACTCATACCAACAACCTGAATTCATTTGTTTTTCAAAACACAGCAGCCGTTAGTCCTAATCTACGTTTTCCTTTTACTGGATGACATTTGCGAACGGGCAATCGATAAATAGATATTCCAGATACGAATAACTGGGAGCAAGATTAGTTGTAATTCGAAAGGAGTAATGTATCAAAGGTATCCGCGTACCTCATAGTCATAAGTCAAGTCAACTTTCGGTCCGATCACGGCGACTTGAAGTTCATTGTGAATCCAACATTTCCTCAGTCGTGCATTCACTAAGGGAGCCTCGAATCGAGGATTGGTGCCAACAAGCAATACCAGGTCAGCCTCTTCAATACCCGCAATGCGCGAGTTGAACAAGTAGTTCGAACGAAGATCCACACTAGGTGATCAAAAGAAAATTTCACTTTTTAGGTAGCATTTCAATGTACAATCATGTAAATAAAATAGCCTCCGAAAGAGGAAGTTAACACAGTTGAAACGATGGACTACAGATAAAGCCGCTAGCATAATCAGCACATGGTGCTCGGGCTCACGCTGTCACGAGCATGGCATAAATTATTAGCTGGGAAACAAAATTGAAGTCCTGCAAAGCACTCGACAGTCGAAACTCACCTCTCGGTAAAAGTAGGCGAACACCCAAGTTTCCAACCATGACTTCGCTGACCAGAAATCCATAGACTTAAATGGCCAGTCAGTGTTCTCTTTTGTAACTCCGTGCTCCGCTCGTTTGACCTCAAACGTTTCGCTTGAGCCTATCTTGCGCTGCTTTATGCATGTGGCTTCGGTTGGATGTAATGACGGCAGTGACTTTTGCCGTACCATGTACAGATTAACACAAATGAATACCCTGCTGCCGAAGTCTCCAGATAGATTGAAGGGCGGACTTAATGAAAACCGGATCAAATAGTGGATTTCACCAAGCTGCACGATGTGACACAGCACATACCTATTCGAAAATAATGTCACCTCGATATAGCGAGAGTATTTTTCGGGTGTAACGGTACATACCTTGCTTCCTATCTGGAAGAACAAAGTCTAATCGACTGGTCGACTAGAAATTCATCGTGTTAATGAGCGCCCATCACGTAATTGTTAGTTCAAAAATGCCCTGTCACCCTCAGGTTATCAAAAGAATGTAAGTTTCGACGGCGCCGACCAAAAATTAATACACAACGAGCTGCACCAGTTAGGCCATGTGTATATTTATACATGCACATTGGGCCGTATTTATATATGTATACATATATAATGTTAGCCTAGCAATCCTGTGGTAAATTACATTCACAGATAATAATCATGCGTGCTATACGGCAAGTCTGTTCAGTTCTAGGCAGCTTGCCTTAGTTCCAATCGGTATCAGTCAATTCCGAAAAAAAGCTGCAGGACAACAATGTCACAGTGCCGTTACGTGAATCGCAGGTGCCAATCTCCCTCGCACAAAGAGTAGAAAAGTAGATATGAGGGAAATCTAACCTGTCAGAAGGGAAAGACTCTTCAGTGCAACAGAGTTCGGAATTCAGGCGATTTAGTAAATCTTTCACAGTGGTTAACGCTTCCACATCAGCAAACTGACCAACCACAGCCCCGATGCGGTCCGGTTGTATGTCAGGCTTTTGACTTGAAGCACCAGGGGAGGCGAGGGATAGGATCCGCTCACCAATGGTGATGAGTGCGTCTTCCCACGTTGCATTGTGCAGTTTTCCATCCGATGTGGAGCGGATCATTGGGGTCACTAGACGTTGCCGACTGAGACCGTCATAGGAGAACCGCGCCTTGTCAGCCAACCACTCTTCATTGACGTCCTGCCAACAAAAGAGGCGCAAACAAACAATGGAAGTAAGTGCGTGGTTGAAGGAGGTATACGTACGAAATAGCCAGTGGACAAAGCAGTTGTGCCACATTCTACCTGAAAAAAAAATCGTTCAGCTGTAACACCCTTCCGGTGCCTGGCTGCCATGCTACCCGGAGGAAGCACGAGGGCTGGGATACTGCCAGGTTGCCCAAGCCTAGACAGGGGAAGTCGAGAGGCAGAGGTCGGGTTCGAACCACGGACCTTCTGGTCAGTAAATTCGCGCTCTAACCACTTGAGCCATCTCGCCATCTCTTGAGCCATTCTACCTGACCATGTCCACAAAATTTCCTCACGAACAAAACAGTAGTCGGCTCGCGGGGGAATGCTCATAATGCACTGGAGAGTCAAGCTCTAGTAGGTGAGACAAATGCATAAAAAAGGAACGTATATAAGACGTGAGTCAAAAACAACGTAAACTGGCATAGCTATTCCCAAATAGACGAGCTTGAAAAATCTGACAAATTCGGATTGCAGCTGAGATACTCAAATAGTCAAACGTCACTGTTCTCCTAGTCCCGACAGCCTTCTAGCTGCTCCGTTCAAAGAGGGCGGTGAATTACTCAGCAGGCGCCTGTCTAGCCTATTTGCATCCATCTGGCAGAAAGAGACTATCGCAGAAAACTGAGGTGCTTCGATAATACTGCCCATCTTCAAAAAAGGTACTCGCAGTAAAAGTAGTAACTACAGGAGCGTCTGTCTGACTCCCACTGTAGCAAAGCTTCTGGAAGCACGCAAAACCTTTAACCGTGACCATCAAACAGGATTTTAACCGGGCAAAGGCTGCGTCGACCAGATCTTCACAGTCCGCCAGGTGATAGAGTAACGTCGTACGTGTGGAATACCCACAACCTTGATGTTCCCTGACTTCAAGGACGCGTTTGATTCTTTCGATCATTTAGTGCTGTCAACTACACTTGCTCAAACGGGGATGCCCCAGAAGGTTGTGAACATAATCAGGCCTATACACTTACATACATCCGAGCGTCTGAGAGTGTATGGTTGGCTCTCTAAAAGTTTCCCCACAAAAAAACGTGTCTGGCAAGGATATCCACTCGCTTCGGTCTTTTTCAACTTCATCGTCAATGAAGTAATGAGGCGAACACTGGAAGGTTTTCAAAACCCCAGTATTCAAATCGTCGCTTGTGAGGACTTTGTTGATCTGGAGTACGCAGACGACATCGTCCTCATCTTTGAAAAAGAAGGCGAAGTACAAGCCCTGTTGAATAAGCTTGCCAGCATCATACCATCTTTCGGCATGCGCTTTGCACCCGAAGTGTAAAGTCATGCCCGGGAACGTGCACTGTCTTAACACCTTGAGGAGATGCACTAGATGTTGTGGAGAAATTTTACACACCCCGGTTGTTGTATTAGATTTGGCAGAAGTGTTTCTGACGAAGTCAGCACACGAATCTCAAAAACCCGAAACATGTTTGCTAGGTTGCGTCATTCGTGGCATCAAAGTAGGATACCACTGGGTCTCAAAGGCCGTGTGCACAAGAAAGAGTTGCATTATCGCGTGGTTGCGACACGCCCTCCGCGGACAGATGATTAAGGTGTCTTCAGGTTTTTGGACACAAATGCCCCAGCAATGTTACTGTTATCGGACAGCGTCAGGGAATACGCAACGAGGTAATCGGAAAATGGGTACACGATTGTGCCATGGGTACATCAGTCATGGAAAACACCGCACAATCAAATTCGGTGTCTCGGTCATGTGTTATGCATGCCAAAACATCGTCTACCGAGACGAGTGCTCTTCTCCGTGCCTCCTTCATAATGGTAGAAGAGAGTGAGAAAGATTATGAAGAGTTTAGGTGTTGTTGGTGATGCCCACCTTCCACGATGGGAATTCTGTGATTCCCCACCTGCACTTGGCTGGGAACATTGCACGAAACGGCAGTTAATCGATACCGGTGGCTGCCAGCTTCCTTCCACACCGTCTGATTGACCGTTTCGAGGTGCAGGCACTTCACAATGCCAGAGTGAGGGGCTAGCATCAGGTACCTCTCTCATCCACTGTCTTCTTTTTTCTCCTCACATCAAAGCTTTAAATGTAATTAAACAAGCTTTGTGGTTGTACGACAATGATGTTGCTGTTTCTGATGATGATAATGATGATGATGATGGTGATGATGATGACGATGATGATGATGATGGCTCGTATACTGGAGAGAAGCGTAGCCTTAAAATAGAATAGTCGTGTACTGGTGCATGGTCGCATGGGAGGGCATCGAGACAAAGAGGGTGCACTGCCCTCTTATAGTATCCGACTGTACAAAGCCTGATTTAACACGATTCCGGCCGCCCTCTGTTTATTTGTCCCTATAACGACCTCAGGTCGAAAGGCTATCCATCCGTTTAGCCTTTTGGGGCATACCAAAAATAAATTTGGAATGAACGAGGGATATCCGTTAGCTTCGGAAGTCTTAAAGAAACCCACCTCATTCAGTCGTGGTATGACGCGTAGCACTTCGTTCGTGCGCATTGATATCACAATATTGGAACCGACTGCGTCCATCACATCGATAGACTCCATGCGACGTGTTTCCCATGGGCGGGCAGTGAATGCATATGGTTTGGATGTAAGCGCTCCTACCGGGCAGAGGTCGATAACGTTGCCAGACAGTTCACTGAAAAAGGGTTTGTCAATATAGGTACCAATCTGCAAGTTGTTGCCACGGCCAGTTGTACCCAGATCAGGAATTCCAGCAACTTCATTAGCAAATCTGTGAATGACAGAGATTGATTATTTGCATTTTGGGCCGGAAAATTGTGTGGTAAGGGAAAACTCGTCAGATACCCCACGAAAATGTTGTGCAGAGATGACGCAAGTAAAAGCTAACCTGGAGAAGCTCACCCTTTTGATTTATGGTGCTCAACGGTAACTGTCGAACCTCCCGACTAATCAAGACAACAATGCAACACCGGTTCCAAAAGAACCTGTTACGTGAAAGCCATCCCGCAACGTTTGCCATCTGACTGCCGACTTCGGCGAAAAAACCAACATCCAAACCGGAACAAGCTACTGACATTACCTTAAATGGCGAAAACATAAATTTACATGCTGTTCTTGATCGAGCCGTCAGTCATGTGGGGCCCATGCGACTGGTGACCAGTTCTACACGCAACTGGATTTTCAAAAGCTGACCTCTTGCACATATGAAGACCCAACACGACACATAAGAGCATTTCGATACTTAGGTTCTACTGCTTTACACAACGGACAAGAGGAAGATACCGATCTGCGTATCTTGCTGCAAAGCATGAAGACATTCTGGGGAAATGAAATTCGTACGCGCAGAAAGGTCCACACGTTTCATGTAGAAATCGACGGTTCCAAAATGTCATATCGGCACCAGATGTTTTTGATACGAACTACTACAGCGGTTCATCCAGGTCGCTCGATAACCTGGAAACAAGATCTGTAGACTTGAGCTAGCTCCTTAACCACATCTGGGATGACGCTGTCACCTCGGGGTGGAGCAATTCAATACTTGTGATAAACACGATGCAACGAAAAACTGCGGAGCAAGAAAGGATGCTAATTCAAGAAATCTAACTCACCTCACACATCGAGTACAGTGGATGCACCGTGTCATTATTGTCTTTATCAATGGCCCCAAATTTTTGTCCTCCACTGCCCTAAAGTACAGAAAAGCACAAGTTGGTTTGGTTTCTGAACAAAATAACACCAGGGGTAAAAATATCATCTCCACTTGTTCAGTAATCAGCTGTTGCTATGATGGCCTGGTGTGTGGCTGAATATCACTGCCGTCCTTCTGTCGCAATAAGAAACAACTCGAAAGAACAGGCGGGACACCAGCCGTTCATGTTCGACATAAAACAAAAATATACGGATGTAAGCACTTTGACGCACGTACAGCTTTGCTGGTTAGGTCATGTGAGATGCACGCTAGCGCATCACATCCCCAAACAACCACTTTAAGGAGAGTTGAATACTGCGTTACCGATCTAAAGGTCTCAAATATGGCAGAGAAAAAGCTTTCATACAAATTTGAAAGATGGCGATTTGGCCTTTGCCAATCCAGATTTCCGGCCCTCTATAGAAGTAATTCCCAAAAGACCAAACATGCTGACGTAATGCGGCCCAGTTACGTGTGCTCCCCATCAAACACAAACAAGCTGCTCGTTACCAGTGCCAGAAGCGGTAAGTAACTATTTTACTGGTGAGTGCATATGAATGAGCACGATGAGGCTGGTAAAATGCATGTCGGATTATAAGTGAAATCCCAAGGGGTAAGTTATGACGCGGCTCTCAATAAAAGCATGTTTACTCTTCTTGGGATGACAGAGTCATAGAAACAATTTGTTCATCCGAGGGGAGGGCGGCACTAAACTCGAACCTGAAGAAAGTGACGTATAATACTAGCATTTGGACTGTAAATGAGATGGACTGACGAAAGCTTGTGCTAATTGCTACGGCAGCTCACTGGAAATGGCTGTTGTGGTATGCTATTCTATGCCACGTATTATTTCTTGCTAGGTCAGCAGAATTTTTCGCTGTCATTTAGGTCCAGGTAAGAGATTTTGACGGTTGGTGAGAGCGGATAACTATGTTTTAGTTTGTGATACCTCTCAGGCCACGAATAATATTTTGACAGGCTGGCATTAATGCTTGAGACTTTGGAATGGGTTCCGCGCCCAGCTGCCTCAGCACTCATCATCATCATCATCATCATCATCATCATCATCATCAAAGACAGCAACATTAGTGTTTACACTGATGCTTCGCTGTCTCAGCAGTGACAGACAGAATAACAAAGCCTTGAGGAGCACTTTCCAACACATACTACCTTTAGCGCCATCACGATACAAGCGTTCAACTCAGAAAAGGAATAAACGAGGTCTCCATGCGCTCTATGTTATTTCGCAACGGTGGAACTTGGCCTTTACAGACGAAATCCATTCGAGGCTTTTCCATCTCCGATTACTGGTGCATCCGGAACATCAGATATTTAGTGGGAGATTTGCGCCGGTTTGACATGAGACTGCTCAACAGAACCTATCAAAAGGAGTTTCGACGAGTAGGACGCGAGAGTTTCCTACAGAATTAACAGCTTACTGAGAGAAACTATCTGGATTTCAGAAGATAACACGGAGTGAGCGTTTACAGATGGCTACCATCCTAATGGCTTCGACTGCCGCATCCTGTTGATTCAGCGAGCTTATTTAACCGGATGTGTCCGTATATCGGAAACGATGACTTGCGAATATTAAACTATTGAAGTTTTCTCGGCTGTTAGCTGTTGTCCACTCAGCTAACCATTGTCAAAAGCCGAATGCATCTGATCAATTAACAATTAAGGCTGAGTCAAGTACGTACGTCAAGGAGAAACAAACAGTTGATAAAACTACAAGTGTTATCATGTGCTAATACAATCAGCAAGGAGGGATGTGCTTACCGTTTTCCGGAAAAAAGATTGTCAACAAATCGCGATTTATCAGAACCAAAATTCATTGACTGGTCCTGGAAATTAAATGCGATTATCCAATCAATTACAGTTTCAGATCATGAGATGAAAACATTTAAAACGGTTCCTTGTATCATTAGGGCAATTCCATGTATCGCTTATTCATTCTCATGAGATTTTGCCAGCAAGATAGAACTAAATAAGGCGCCTTGGTTGAAAATATCAAGATAAACAAGATATAAAAATTACACGAAATATTTCGCGAATTCGGTAGACATAAAACGAAGCGGAACTTAAACACTGAGTACAGTAATCTACTCTCCAACATAGCTGAAAGTTTCCTGGATTACGCAAAAAATATTTACAATCAGGTGTCTCGAATAGGTGGTAAACCTCCCAACAAACAAGGAATGTCCCTCCAACTCCAATGTGGCATCATTGCGCTTCGTCACTGAAAAAATTTACGTACCACAATTGTCCCAGAAAGGCTGAATGAGACAACAACACTGCTAACTCTCTGTGAGAAACATACAAACAAGGAACAGTCCCGAGGAAGAAATAAGTTTGTAATGCGAGTCTCGCTTACAAGCAACACCTCTCATCCTTGTGGATAGATGGGTCTTCAGTTGAGCCGCAGTTTTTAACCACGCTATCTGATCAATTGGGCAAAACAACATTAATGCATCAGACCACACTTCTTCTGTAGGCCTGGCGACATATCATTTCATATTTCTCTTGTTCCACAAGAAGCTGAAAGATGACAAAGCCATTTATCAATTGCTGCATGAGTTTCTCACTGTACTTATTTGTTCTTTTGTTTCTTACTGCTATTCATTTTGTTGTTTTCCTGGTTCTGCTAAGATTATTGGTACCTATGATCGGACGCAAGACCGAAGAAAATGGTGAAATTAGTAAGCGTACGGAATCTGACATCCACGGGTAAATTTGTTGGAAGTTTATTGAGTAGTTAGGTATGGACAAGTACTTCATTCTCTTAATTCGGTTCGCGAACCGACAAACGGGAAAACATTTCAGAAACGTGGCCGGATAGTAGTTTTATAGCACCCCGTTCCACTCCTACACTAAGCAACACTTCACAGCAAACAAGAAAACAAATAACTTCTAATGATATCACCTTTTGGAGTTTTGCACAGTTGCCTAATGTTTAAAAGGGCTTGAAATGGTACCAGGCCACCTAGGTATGGAGAAGTTGGGGGAAGGAAACCTTTGTGGCCGAATAGTTTGAGCATTGCGTTGTTCCGACCTTAATGACCAATACCGGTAGCATAACGTACTGAGGAAAACAGTTTTCGGAGGAAACATAAGGTATATTTGACTACTGGAACCTAGCGGGGTACCCCGCTCGTTTCGCTTCCACAGTGCACGCAGCACAATTTGTAAAGAAAGCCCGATACCTGACCAGTGCTCAGGGTACTGAAAGTTTGCACCAATTAATTGAAAATCCGAGAGAAACCATCGTCGGAATTAGCACAAGGTGGGACAGCAGAAGGTAACATCGTCAACACGTTTGTATTGCGGAGGAAACAAATGTTACTGGTCAAATGAAGGAGGACATCTAGCAGATCTGAGCAATTTTGATCTTTGCACATGAATTCGAAATAGACTTGACTTTATAGACGTTCTCCTAAACAGACGTGCCGATGGGTCCATCAACTTACGGAGCTGGACTGAATGGTATTCTATTTTCTGCTGTTTCTTGACCACCGATCAGATAGCAGTCGACCTGTTCGCCGAGTTTGGTAACTGACTTGCAAACGTCTCATCACCATGCGAGGAGACCGTCAGATTACAGAGACAGATTTGGAAACGTAGATATACTGACCAGTTCGGTAATCTATTAGTTAATTGGTAGTTTAAGGAGAGTTGGTAAGTTTCAATGGAGCTTTCGCTCTGTAAGTGAAGCCAATATGTGCTGCAAAGCGGCTCGTTGCCGAAAGGTTAAATGATTGTACTACTAGCCGGAGGGTTGCGGGTTTGAAACTCTCCAGAGTTTCACAAATAAGGATGAAATAGCTATACAGTGCTTCTCGAGTTTTCAGCATAGACTGGCTTTACTTACAGAAGAGAAGGTCAATCGAAATCCCGTAGTCGCTTCACTAAGAATGGATAGGCTTTTGTTTTTTCCCAGCATAATGGAACGTGTGGTAAACAGGGTCTCTGTAGTCCCGCCCTGCGTTACTTTATTCCTCACCGATCGGGACGTAAACCTGTCATTTTAAGTTTATTCGAAGGCAGAAGGGGAGGTTTGCGCGGCCGTACTCTTAAGTAGACCTGAAACTAAAAGAACGGCGTGATATTCCGTGCAGTATGGGGTCCTATATGGTGATCAGATTTTCGAGCAAAACAGATGAATTACTGACGTTGCTTCACGTTTTGACAGATTCATGAGTATGACCAACATCACGAATTGACATTTACTGTTCCAAAACCTGGATGTGACGCCTCGCCGGAGACTTAACTTGAACCGTGAACTTCCGTCTCGATAGGTTCGGATTCCTACATGGAAATTCTGCACACGATTTTTGTCAACAGCACATACTTTAAATGAACTGTCCAGTTAACTAGGAAAAAGAAAGAGTACCATTGCGAAACGTACTCTCTTCTAATGGTCCGAAACGAGTTTGCTCCCACGGAACTGTATCACTGCAAGCATGTGACTCAGACATACCTGTAAATCACATTCTCCGCCCTGGTCACATATCGGACAGTCCAGAGGATGATTCACCAGCAAAAACTCCATCACACCCTCCCGAGCCTTCTTCGTCAGTGGCGAGTCAGTCTTGATGCTCATTCCGCGCATCACGGGCATTGCACAACTGGCCACCGGTTTCATGGACTTTTCCACTTCGACCAGACACATGCGACAGTTGCCAGCTATGGACAGGCGCTCGTGGTAACAGAATCTGGATCAGATGTAGAGTACATTGAGAGATGATAATAGTACAATGGAATAGAGAAGCAGACGAATTTACTGAAAACTAGGCTGTTTCGGTGGACCACACAAAGTAATCATATTCAGACAAAAGGATGGAAATATTACGGAAAATACATACATCCAGGACAAACACTTGGTTGGGGTGTTTTTACATGAAAGTCCTGTATGATGCAACGAATTGTGCACCAATGTAAACCAACCGTCATGCGAAGTAACTGCACCCCAGACAGCAGTGTGAAGACATACTCTCATATAGACGGAAAGTACCGAATCTCGGAAATCGTTATCCATGCGATTTGGAATGAGGTTCTTGTAACGTCCTTTTTGTCCAACAACTAAGTATGATTAAAAAGGCGGTAGCATGTGTGCGTCCAAAAAATACACAGGTTTGCATATCCACCCCTTCGAAGTCATTCACTTCGAACGCTTATGCGGCCTATCAACATGGCTACCACAGTGAACACTATCAACACTTATCCCCACTCTTCGACTTGGTGGGTACCACTTTCTCCGTAGGACTATATATATATACATATATATATATATATAACATTCAACGGGGAACTAAAAGCCGCCAAAAAGCGGGCTTCTATGACAGCCAGCCTAAACAAAATCAGTCATCTGGAGGGGACGGAGGCATCGGAGAGCGACACACCAACATCAGAAGGGAAACACTAACAAGGAAGTATACGATAAACCCATTACATACATGTGTACAGAGAATGAGGATTTTCATATGGCATACTGCCCCTTGAATAAATCCACCCCCAAAAATAAGGTGTACCCAACAACACTTGGTTTCTTTGGTTGTCGTAAGGCCAGAACTTCAAGAATTTATGGGAAAATGTACAGCAGTCGGTTGTTCTGTAGTGCATACAAAACTTCACTGACAAAGGGGTTAAAGGAGTCAGTGGGTTCACTTAAGAAAATGAACCCGTCATTGTCCACAGGGACGACGTAGTTGAACTGACCATTGGTCGACAAAGGTCGTAGTAGCTTTTTCAGAACGCAGAGCTGTGGGATACACACCGGATTCCAAGGGTCTCGACAATCTGAATCTAACCAGTCTTGATCGAGTTGGAGGTAGATGACATGAAAAGCATGTGATTTATTTGTAGAATGATCGGTCTTGATTAGCGATTGAGCCTTATTCTTTGATGGATGCCTTAGTGAAGTGATATTGTTTCAGGATGCTGTCTGATAAACGCCGCGTCATACGACCAATATACAATCAGCGAAACGAGCACATGAATGACGTTTTGTGAGTTTCAAGTTTACAGACTGCGGGGTTTCACTGTAAATCGTTGTGGACAGCCATTCATAATGAACATACAGGAAACTCAGCTCTTCTTACGGGCATTCAACGGAACAAATCCTCATTGTCTTTTCAGCTGGACATCGTCTAAGGTTTCGCTTCTGTTTCAGTAGGATGAAACAGTTGAAATGAATGTATTGCTTCTTTCAGGTCCGGATGCCGTATACTCTGCGCTGATCACTTCTGTTCTTTTCATCACCTATATCCACATCGGGAAAGTGCATCAAGCTCCAGAGTAGAATATTAGAATGGAGTTGACACAGAAAAAACAAATCGTTCAGCTGTAGCACTCTTTCGGTGCCTAGCTGCCATGCCAACGGAAGGAGGAACGGCAGGCCGAGATACCACCAGGTTGCATAAGCCTAGACAGCAGCAGTCCAGATGCGACCACAGAAAAGTAGTCTGCGTAGCGACAATACTGTGAAGTTTTGGACTAGTTAACCTAACAATAGGGTTTCGAGCTTGCTTACCCATAAAGTGCTGTGCTTAATAATAGCAATAATGATATTATAATAGTTCGCCTGTAACATTCTTTCGATGCCTAGCTACCATGCCATCCGAAGGAAGTACGAAAGCTGGGATACTGTCAGGTTGCCCAAGCCTGGTCAAGAGCAGCCGAGATGCTTAGGGTTTCGTTCAAAACACAAACCTTCATATCAGTAAGCTCGCGAGTTAACCACTGAACTATTTCAAGCTCCAAAGTCCTGTGCTTACCATGGGACATATGTGACCGTTGCACATTTTCGTACAAATTCGTGATGACAGTCCCATAAATCAAGCTTCGTTTGCCACGGTGTTTGTTCTGATGACTTTTACTGACATTCTCCATTGCTCTTTTGACACTTTACCTATGACAGGACATAAAGCTGATCGTAACCTAAAGAATCCAATTTGATGTGGTAGTCTGGCTTAGGTGATGCATTGATTCAGCGATCTGCAATGGCGGAAGCTTCGTTCCGCAAGGTGCGAACATGACAGAAAGGAAAGGGAAGGAGTCAAACTAACCGCAGCGAGACCTCGTACTAAGAGTCGGTATAGGGTTCGAGCCTTAATGTCTCCTGCGATGAGTGTAAAAGCGGTAGGGTGTCCCCCTCTCACGGGCGACAAGCATGCCCATATCTATGGAGGCAACTATTATACTCCCTCTGAAAGTTGGAAAAGACCCTAAAAATGCACATTCCGACCGCCCAACGATTGACCGTCAGGGCTGACGAGTTGCCCAACACGAGACTGATGCGGTTGAGCCAGGTCAAGCCAAGCAACGACATGGTAGCAAAGTATAAAGCCACTACCAGCAAACTCAGCTGCGCTGGTCATTGTTGTCTCCCCGAGTAGAGAACTCTAGGCAGGACAAATTGGTGGCTGGAGACGTTACTAGAAATGGCCCAGTAGCGTACTCAATGGCGCGCACGCATCCAAGCTATTGCCTTCAGTGCATGGCTTCCATTTGATCTCCCCGACGAGAAATTCACTGTCACTCAATGATTCATACGTCAGTCATATCACCTATCAATACCATTTGGTAGCTTTCCAGCTCTACCTTCCTGGACCATCGACGGACGAAATTGTGGCATCCATAACCACTGTGCAACATGTACGCGGCTTTACAGCTGGTGGCGAGATGGCCCAAGTGGTTAGAGCGCGAATTTACTGACCGAAGGGTCCGTGGTTCGAACCCCGCCTCTGCCTCTCGACTTCCCCTGTCTAGGCTTGGGCAACCTGGCAGTATCCCAGCCCTCGTGTTTCCTTCGGGTGGCATGGCAGCTAGGCACCGAAAGGGTGCTACAGCTGAACGATTTATTTATTTTTTTTTTATTACAGCTGGTGAAGACGACCGGCGTCTCCGACCCCGTAACGACGACTGCTTCCTGTGACACCTCGTAAATTTTTACTTCAATTTTAAACATAACTCGCTCATCGAATTGTTGACGGAGAACAAGAAAGAGTGTGGTAATCGCCTGACTGGTTACAATGACCACAGTAGATGCTGTCGCAGTTTTTGCTCTTCCCACCTGTTTTCCGGCACAGTCTTCGATATCTGCTGCACTGAAGTCACCAGTAGCAGCATTTCGTCCATTCCATATGCAGATGCATCCACACCTTTCCTGCCAGTAGGGTTGCAGGTTATTGACAAACTGGTCACACATTGGTCGCATTCTTGTGATACCAATTGCCTCAGGAGAGCTCAGAGACGGCTGATGCAGCAGGTAATCGTGAATTATTGTTTTTCATAGAAGGTCGTTGCCTCTTTCTGATTATTTTCACTTGAAAACTCAGACAACACGACTTCTTGAATTTATTTGTAGTTGGTGGCAGGATCCGCCGGTATTTCAGATGAGCAGACTGCGGGCATAGATCACCTCGAACCCACACAGTGCATCGCCATCTCCGATAGTTTTGAGCCAATTGGGTTACATCTGTGCTGTGATTGAGCACAGCAGGAATGTGAATGTGAGGGGAAGACTGATTACCAAATCAGCAGCTTACTGCGACAGGCCTGTTTAATTGTGGGTGAAAGTCCTACCCAGATGGTAATGTTGAGGCGGTCGCTGTGTGTCATTTCCGTTGGTGAGGTCCCGTGTACCGGATGTGTCATTCTTGTCTCCAAGTTTGCTGCTCATTAGGACATCGGACTGCATCACCATCATTATCATCATCGACAGCACGACATCAGTGTTCAACACCGATGCTTCGCTGCCATACATTCTTGTTTCCGAGACACAGCACACATCAATGCCAACCCAGTCCAGTGTGAGAGCAAGAGCAGCTTGTTGTCCTGCTTGCTTCAGAGTGCGCACATTGAAGGTGGCCAGATAGACTGAGTGTCGAGGCTTGAAGAGTGATTTGGAGATACCTGAGGATGTCGGCACCATGTGACAAGCAGATGCTGCACGCAAAACCGATGTAAGAGGAACGAAGTTATCAGTCCTACGTGCTGGGACTACAAGAGGAGAGCTATTAATGGGGCAGGGAGAGGGGGGAGAAAAAGTATGTGAAAGAGAAAGAAGGGAGGCGTCAGCAGTGGCCTGTGTTCGCTTACCCGCCCTGCAGTATGCAGCAAGTAAGGCTGACGGCACCACGCGACGGCCGATGTGGCATGAGTTTATTTGTATGTGTGCAGTTCACGGTTGTACGTGGGCTAGGATACTGTCAGGGCGCCCACACCTAGACAGGAGGACGATTAGGGTCCTCAATCTGACTGCGGTGCATGCGAATTCGTTCGACTGATCCCAACGTTCCTCATCCGTTCAGCTGCATAAAGGAACGTGCCACGGTGCACCTTCACGGCACTTCCTAATCGGTGTTTGTTCGAATCCGGCGTTTCTCCGTGGATACTTCCAGTCTTTAATTCCTTCGGCATAAGCCGATTCGCCAGAAACCTACGGCATGTGATTGCTTCTTTAATGGTGGTTCGTTCAAGTGACAGCAACTCCATCACAATAAGGTACTTGCTATTGCTAAGGCCTTGCTGAACAAACATGACGTTTTTTACATATCATGTTCCCAATAGTTCTATGACGCATTCCTAAAAGTAGAAGGGATGGACAGAAGTTTCTCGTGTATCTAATAGTGTTCAGCTGTTTTCCGACGTCCCGTCTGTTGGAGTGTCATACCAGATAGACGTTTTACAGGGATGTCCTTGGATCGAACCCAATCTCTGCATCTCGACTGTTCTTGTCTAGGCCTAGGAAACCTGGCAGTATCTCGGCCCCTCGTGCTTCCTTTGGGTGGCATGGCAGCTAGACACCGAAAGTGTGTTACAGCTGAACGACGTGCTTCCTTCGGATGGCATGGCAGCTAGACACTAAGTAGGTGCTACAGCTGAACCTTTATTGTTATTATATAATGTGAAACGCAGTGTTTTTGGACATTTTCGACAGATGAGTCACTAGAACACCTGTTCACTCGAGTGGTATTGCTGTTGACTGCAGTATCCGGAACTACGGGGGACTTACACTTTAAGTATATATACTTATATATTATCATGCAACCAGTCGGAGTTAGGTATACCGTGCACAATGGTTGAATAGGTTTTCTTCCACTAACCTCGGTATTTGTACGCCAGCTAGAGCACAGGCTTGCAGAACGGTCATGCCAGGGTCACACAAAACAGGCGTTCCGTCCACAAAAACTTCCAACTTATCTGACGCGGGTGGCGGGGGTGGTGGAGGAGAGGCTGTTGCTTTCGGACTTGAACTGGTGCCAGTCGCCGCCGTTGTAGGTGGAGCAGCTTTCATAGGCGAACCACGACTTGAACTGTTCGCACTATGGACACCTATGAAAAAGTAGACGTGAAGATTAACTACAAGCAGATGTTTGTGGGTTACCTACTTAATCTAGTGAGAAGTGCATCCTGGTGAAGAAACCTCCTAGAAAGTTGCACTTACAAACGTTGCACGTGCCAAGGTAAGTCCAACAGACCACCGGAGAATGGAATAAAATTACATCTGCAGCCAGGCAGAGTGCTCTACCACTGTGGGATGGGAAGAATGATGGCGGTTGGATGGCGGAACTTCATCACCAGAGCACTCCAAGATACGTAAACCAAGATGCTAAGTAGGAATTCGAATCTCTGATGATGAACTGCTGACACTTGTTGCTCATAAACAACTCGGAGGAGAAAGCGATATCAATTATCCCCACGTCAACACAGATCAAGCTCTTAGAGCTTTGGACTGGATTCACTCTCTCGGGATAACCACAGTTCCTTATGGGACCATGTTAATTAGCTGCAGTATTTCGCCAATCAAATGCAATTCGAAATCATCAAAAACAAAAAATCCTTGACCATTGCTTCACGTTATGGACTACTAGCGTGGCTTTTTCAGTATGTTCAATCCATCTATAAAATGGTTTTTAAATACCTTACTCACAGATATGATGCGTATTCTGATATCGCCCGTGCAGCAGGTAAAATGGGCACTTAATTCTACTTTAGTCGACATAAGTATTTAGGGAGTCTGAAGGTGCGAAAGCGATTATTTGCTCGAATAAGCGCAATTTCGCCACAAGGAATAAACTTTTGATACCCGAAGCGTTTTCTCGGCAAAATGGACTTTCGTACTTTGAAGTGATGTCGCATTCCTTCAAGGGAACTAAAAGAATCTATTAATCTAGTGTGCTCCTAGGGATACCAGCCAAGTGCAGTAATCGTTCTCTCCACCTCCTTAAAACAAAACCCAGATTTATGTTCACTAAGATGTCCCTCACCTCCAAACTCCGTCGTATAAAACCTTTGCCAAGCTTCCTATCATAGCTGGCGGTTACGCCTACTTTCGATCTCTCACGCACCTGAATGAACCTTTTTCATTGTTGCGCCGCCACCCCTCTCCTCCGCTGTCGATCTCTGTTGCTACGTTCGTTGGCCGCATAATATAATAATAATAATAATAGTAATAATAACAATGACCGTCGAAACATCAGAGGATAATACTGGTGCTTCACTGCAGTACATTCGTGTCAATGTGACCTTATAATGGAAAGGAAGAAATTAGGGAGGGGAACTAGAGTTAGCCTAGGTGCCGAGGTGCGAAGTCCTGTAACACTCGGTGATACAACCAGGATAGAAACTGATAGCATGAAACCTAACGACATCACCTAGCCGCCATATTGTTCATTGTCACCAGCCAGGCAGAGGGAGGGTCGGGTGGGCCCCATCCTGAAAAGCGAACGGCACAACACTCAATTTTCGTAGCATCCACCATTCCCTTCTGCCGCAGAACGGATACAGTAGTCCCTCGAACAATCAACTACCTTCAGGACCGTTTATCTGGTTGACTGAGCTGCCAGAAAAGCAAAAATCACGAGCCGAAGCAACTTATCGGAACCTCACATAGGCCGCGTATCACGCTAGACGGTGGAGTTACTGAACTGTCCTCTACTACAAACGTTATAGTTCGTAAGCTAGGAATGCACTGTCCACGTACTAGGGTACAGAGATTTTACTCAAACTAAATGCTAATACGGTTAACTAACCCATTGAAGAGCATTTTTAAATAACTGCGTCTGTCGGCAAGTGTTCTAAATAACTACGCTTGTTCAACAGGGTATGCCCATGGACCTTACGAACATAATCTGGTTACCAATATCAGATACTTATGGGCGTGTGAGTGTTCCCTACAAATTCCCTACAAACAGTGGTGTCTCTGTTATTATTCAACTTCATCAATGATGAATAAATGAGGCGAACGTGGGAGGTTTTCAAAACCTTGGTATTCACATCTATGCTGGTGAAAACCTTGTCGATCTGTAGTATGCAGACATCAACCGCGTCCCTGAAAACGAAGACGACACACAAACCCTGTTGAATAAACTGACTATCCTGACTATCCATCCTTCGAGGGTGACTCGCACTCTAAGAGATATGCTTTAGGACGTGCAGTCTACGAACATACCCCTTAAAAGTCGAAGAGAATCACTTGAGATTGTGGAGCATTTTACATACATGATAGTTGTATTACCTCTTAAGGAAGCGTCTGATGAAGTCAGTGCAAGAATCTCGAAAGTCCGAATGATGTCTTTGTCAAAATGGGTCTCAAAGGTCGTGTATACCAGTAAGGGTTCTATTGTTGTATTGGCTGCGAGACACTGCTGCCACGGCAGATGATTTAGGCGTTTTCCGGTTTTTGGCCACAAATACCCCAGCAGCGTTACTGTTATCGGACAGCGTCAAGGAATTTGGTAACGAGGTAATTAGGAAATGAGTGTCCCTGGGTATTTCAGTCGCGGAAGACTACCAGCACAGTCAACTTCGGTGCTCAGTCATGTGTTATGCATGCCGAAACACCGTCTACCCAGACGATTGTTGTTCCCCATGCCTCCTTCAGAATCATGCAAACACCAAGGTTGACAATGTGTGACATGGCAGAAGAGTGTGAAAAAGATTACGGAGAGTTTAGATGTTGTTGGAGCTGTCCACCTTCCACAATGGGATTTCCGTGATTCCCCACCTGCACTTGGTCAGTGACGTCGCGAAAAACGGCAGCTAATCGGTGTCAGTGGTCGTCAGTTTCTCTCCACATTGTCTGATTGACTGTTTCGAGGTGTAGGCACCTCACAATGCTAGTGCCGGGCTGGAAACAGGTACCCCTATCACCCACTCTTTTCATTGCTTTTCGGTATAAAGCTTCAGATACAATGGAACCTTTTGGTTTTACAGCAGTGAAACATCACTGTCACGACTGATGTCTCTGCTGCTCCTATAGTCCTGCATGGATGCAGGGCCGTTGACCTAACCGTCCGCACCCGCGGATGCGACCCGGCAGCCCGATAAGAAGAGGCACAAAAGGTTTTGAGAAAAAAAATCTTGGAAAATGTTTCAAATACCGAATGCTAACAAAATCAATGACATTTCCATACCGATTTTCAACAATCCAGGCCCCCATTTGGAAGGGCCCAACCGAAACATTTCACCCGCAACTGGACTTCGACGCAACCACACAGCTGGTTGGTTTTTGAAAATACGGCACACTGATTGGTCGAAAGTCGGGATAGAGTACTAGGGATTCACGGATTGGTACATAAGATCGAAGCTTTCTCTTATGCTTCCCAGGTTGGGTTTGATCTTGTAGTTCAGCGACTTTTGTTCACCTGAAAGGCACAAGCGAACAATGGGTGTATCACCGTTCTTTAAGTTCTCAGCGCGGGACTGTAATCATGCCGGCGCTAGGACTCACATAAAAAGCGTCCGAAAGTGCTTTGAACTGGGTACCAGATACCGCATGAACGACCGTCGGAGGAAGATTATTCCATGCCCCAACAACCCGAAATGAGAAAACTTTTTGTCTAATAAAAGTGTGCGCTCTGCGCTTGAAAACCTTCCCACCGTGTACCCGTCGTGTATAAGCTGGGTCAACGGTGAAAAACCTGTTCAAACCTTGTTCAATCAGGGCGTAAGTTTACCCGGAGGCTACGATGCCCCAGGGAAGCACCGCGAGATGCGTTCTACGGTCAAGGGATTTTAGATAGGTAGCCATTTTCGCGGCAGCTCGTTGGACACGCTCAATGTGTCTTTCTTGCATCTTGAGTAGAAACCCTCGTTGGCACATTCGAGAAGCGGTCTGGCGTATGCCCCGTTGAATATCTGGAAGTCTATGCAAGCACACAGGGGAGGGTGTGCCAGATTATCCGCTGAACGACGAGTGCTCTTTGAACCGATTTTTTGGTGCAGTAGGAAGGACATGTTTGAGGGGATCCAGACGTATAAATCCTCGTGATGTATTCTGGTCTATTCTCGCCATGCACGACAGAGGCTTTCTCTGAGTCTCCTCCGAACGACGCATGGACGCACTTTTCATCATTGAGAGGAAGGTGCCTGTCTGGTGACCGCTGCTTTGCAGAGTCCGCGTCCATTTGGAGGCGCTGGCATTGAAATTCCAGGGTTTCAAGTCATCTGCAAAAAAGCATACATTGACTTGAAAGCATATTTGGATGATCACTGACGTAGATGACAAGCGGAGATGACCTCAAAACGTAGCCTTCCGGAACTCAAACAGAGACCGGCGCGGAAGAGGAGCAGGTCGAACCTACTTTCACTCAGGATGTTCTAGCTCATGGAAGCGTTTTAATCCAGCGTAGAATTTCTCCTTGAATACCATTAGACTAGAGCTTAAGGAGCAGCGAGACGTGTGGGACTCGATCGCTCAACGGATTCGTGGAGTCACGGATTGATGTTCAAGGAGCGGTCTGACATAGGCCGCATAGAGCATTTGGAAGTCCACGCGAGTAATACGGGAAGAAGGTGCGCCGAATCATCCGTAGAATGGCGAATGCCTTTTGGGCCGGCTTCTCATGAGGAGTGAGAAGGATGTGCTTGGAGAGAGCCAGATACCCAAATCCTTTTCGGCATCTATCCTCTTGAGGTCTTGTGATCCTTTCTCATCAAGCATGACAAAGGCGTTCGCTGAGTCTCCTCATATTGGCATATGGACGCACTTTTCGTCATTCAGAGGGGGGTGCCAGTCCGACGGCAACTACTCTGCAGTGTGTACATCAATTTGGAGGGCACTGGCATTGGAACTCCAGGATTTCAAGTCGTCCGCAAAAAGTAGACATGGACTTGAAAGAACATCTGGAAGGTCATTGACGTATATCAGAAACAGCAAAGGTCCCAAAACGGAGCCCTGAGGAACTCCAATGGAGACCGGCGCCGCAGAAGAGTAGGTCGAGCCTACTTTCACTCGGAATGATCTGTCTGATAGGAATGCCTTGATCCAGTGTAGGATTTTCCCTTGAATCCCGTAAGACTCGAGTTTGTGGAGCAGAGGGACGTGTGGGACTCGATCAAATGCTTTTGAAAAGTCGAAAAATATGGCATCCGATATGAGTCCCTCGTCCTTGGCTTGGGTTAAGCTGTCCATAAATACGAGCATGTTCGTCACGCAGGAACGGTTTGGGAGAAATCCGTGTTGAGCTTGAGAAATCAAGTTGTTGGAAGTAAGGTGATCTAGAATGGCTCGCTTCAGAATGCGTTCCATCACCTTGCATGGCACGCTAGTGAGGCTTATAGGCCTGTAGCTGCCAGGCGATAGTCGGTCACCAGTTTTGTAGATTGGCGTGACAATCGCTTCCTTCCAAACAGAGGGAAGGTGGCCTTCGTCAAGCGACTGACGAAACAGCAGATGGAAATGAGTTGCCAGTGTGTACGACGTTTCCTTCAGGATCCTTGGGTGGACTTCGTCGGGCCCCAACGCGCAGAATGGGTTGATCTTGTGCAGGAGTTGACGAATGTCCTCCACCGTGAATACCAAGTCGGTTAGAGGCCGTTCGTAGGTACGCCTTGACAACGTTGGATGTGACGAGGACGCTGGGACTGAATACAGACCTGCATAGTGATCTCTGCAGAACTCAGATACCACTATTGGGTCACTCGTGGGTTCCCCGTTCTCATCCCTTAAGGAGAACGCGGATGGCTTGTTTCTGCGGCAGTCTCGTGTATTCGAACAGCGCATTTTTTTCCGAGCGGGGTCAGAATGGTGGCTTGTCTTCATATGTTCCACTGGCGGATTTCCGAGTTACAGTGGTTCCGCATTTTACGAAATGCCGGCCTATCTTCTGTCTCCTGTAGTCAACTTTTTTAAAAATAGTTGAGACCTCTTTTCCAGAAGACGGCGAATCCTTTCGGATAGCTTGCGGGTCATCCGACCGCGTGCTGGTTTTTTGGACGAACATCGCGCCAGCCTCGTGAACTCTCTGGACAATAGTCTTATATATGTCCTATAAGTCCTGTAAGTCCTATATATATGCCTTCCACTAAGTCTGGTCCCGAGCTTGGGTTAAGCCATCTATAATTACAAGCATAGTTTAGAGTTTTTTAATTATAAATTTGCCGTGGGTGACCCTTCTCAAGGATTTCTACGATCACTCCTTGAGAAAGGTCGCCCACGGTTACCCAAACGTCGGATTGCAACAATCTATTCCACTACGCTATGCTTTACCTTTATAATTTAAAAACTCTAAATTATACGCCACATTGCACTGAACATTCTTAACACTCTTTGAGCCGATGTCGGCCCAGAACTCCTACAAGCATAGTTATTTCTCAAGAACGGTTTGAGAGGATTTCGTATTGCGCTGGAGATATCGAATTGTTGGTACTGGAGGGATTTCAGATTGCACACTTCAGAGTACGTTCCATCAATTTGCACGGTATGCCCGTAGCTGCCGAACGGAAGGTAGCCACCAGTTTTGTAGCTTGACGTGACAATCAATCAGCTCCAAGCTGAGGGAAGGTTTCCTTCGTTGACTGACAAAACACTAGGTAGAAGTGCTTTTCCAGTAAGACTGACGTGCCCTTCAGTATACTTGGATGGAACTCATCTGGTTCCAAGACGCTGAAGGAGTTTGCTTCGTACAAAGTTGGCGAACATCCTCCTCCGTGAACACAAAGTCGGTCAGGAGCCGTTCGTAGTTAGGTCTTGGAAAGATTGGGTGCGACGGGTTCGTTCGGGCAAAATACAGGCCCGCATAGTATTCTCTGTCGGCTTCAGATACCTCTATTTTGTCACCCGTGTGTTCTCCATTTTCTGTCTCCGAAGTAGAAGGCGGTCGGCAGTGTTTTATGCACTTAAATAGTAGATTTTTGTTTTTCTGGGCGAGGTGTAGTGTCGTGGCCTGTTTTTATCAGTTTCATTGGCCGATTTTGGATTTGGAGCATTGCTGCATTTTACGAAACGCCACCTCACTTTCCGCGTCTTCCGTGGTTAACTTTTCGAAGAGCAGCTTGAACACCGTTTTCAGAATATGTCTACTCATTTAAGATAGCTCTTGGTCCGTTCGACTGCTCGCTGGTTTCTTTGGAATGAAGACCACGTCAGCCTGGTGAATTTCCCGGGCCATGTCTCTGTATGTGTCCTCAGCTGACGCTGTTCCAAGCTTAAGCTGGCCAAGGGAGTTGCGCGTTTCTGCGTCTGCACGACAGAGGCTTCAGTTTTCCGGTCCAGTAGCAGATAAGTTCGGGGGCCTTAACTAGCCGTCGATCAACGAGCTGTGTTTTGTTCGTGATGACCAAATACAGCGAGTATGGTGCTTGTTCTGTGCGATATCTGTTGGGTGCGACAACACGTCAAATCCAAGTGCTCTTTTGAAGGACTCTGGTCAGTGCCGATGAAAAATGTCCACCAAATCTGGTGCGCTGGATCCCAGTCCAGTTGGCCTTGGAGGCGTTAAACTCACCTACCAGCAAGGGATGGGTGAAGTGGTAGTTTGACGAGATTTGCTCGAGTAATTTTCTGAGAAACAGGTCATCTTTTGGTGGGCTATAGGAACAACGGTAAACCACTCTGAGAAGATGGGAATCGGTCCAACTCAGCGGGAGTTGAATACACAGTGCATCAGAAGAAGTTGCAAGAATGGTGTCTGAGAGGACAATCTGGATGGTCAATTTTGGACTTAAGTAAGGAGCAACCACATATGCCCACTCCCGCGCTCCCATTAAGCTCGGAAAGTGGAGTAGATGTTTGGGAAGATCGCCGTGTCATGGGCGTTTGGTATGAGCCAGGCTTCTGTGAGCGCAATTGTGGACAAGACAATTGTTCAGGACAAACCAAATGTTGATTATCGCGAACTTTGTTAAAAGAACTGGGACAGTTTTTGTACAATATACGTCCGAAGGTGGGGAGCAGAGAAGTGTGCCACCAAACAAGTTGGCAAGTTTAATAGATCTGAACCAGGTTTGAGTCCAGGGTTTCAAATGAGCCTTTGCGAAGTGCTTGTCCGTTTCCTTCTTTGATGTTTCTGAAACCTGCTTGCTTGCAGGAGGAGTTTTCCTCCTGAGAATCCTGTTTGCGCGGATTTCTCACCCTTAGGATACGCAGTTTTTTCCCTTGTGGTCATACTCCTCGTTCAGTACTGCTTGAAGCCTGTCGAATACAATCTTTTGGACGCCTGGATTCGTTGTCTATAGGAATGCGGGGTAAGCATGCGTCCGTTTGGTTTCTTGGGCGTTTGAGCCTGTTCTAGTGGGCAAAGTGTTCGTGTAAGACGGCCGTGTTTCTTGTGCGCTGGGTTGCACCACCAAAGATAACTTCTTTTAATGGCACCTCCAAAATGCCGTTTTCACAAACGACCTGACCTTAAATCCAACAATCAGCTTTTTAGTTGGACGAAGTTTACGTGACTTACTTGTGTTTATGAGGGCTTCTAGGTTGTCCGTACTCAACGTGGTCATCTCGGTTTAGGTAGGAATTTCCGGCATCATAATGTCGGATTTGTGGCTTTGAATACCGAGGTCGTGAGTAATGACTGAGTCCACAATCAGACCGTCAACTTTTGGCAGGGTGGAACTCTAGGCTGGAAGTTTCGCGTCTCAGTAATTTTGGGACCTTGACAGCAGTCCTCGACGTCAAGATCAACGCCTGTATTGGATATGTCCGTGGGCTTCGTTGCTTGTTTCTGTACAGCTGACCCAATCCACCTTGGAGGTTGTGACTTGGGTGTGGGGTTCACCTCTGCGTTTTTTATCATGGGCTAAGGAAATAAGCGACCCTTTTTGTTTTATTGGGCCAAATGATATTCGTTTCATCCCAAGTTTCAGGGGATTTAGAATCTTATCGGCGGTGTCCTAGTTGTATAGTTCATTTCCAGCTGTCCCAAGTTGAATAGTAAGTTTTCAAAAATGAACAATAATAAATTGCTCATAAGAAGATTTGTGAACTTCTCTGAGAAGCGGTCACTCAAGGGGCCAGTCAATATATGATCACATAATGTGGCTTCCTTTATTGAAAGACGAATAATGCCATGTCCTGTCCAGCTTATGCTAATCACACCACTTATCACTTACTGGCCGAAATATGATGGGTTCAAAAAGTTCGAAGTTTCATGAGATGCATACGGCTTTTTCCCAGTAGGAATGAAACGGATGTACAGTGTTTCTCGGTTTTCCAGCATTCACTCTGACTTCGCTGGCAGGACAAAACATCTGTCCTACCAACGTGCCTACTCATCAACCTTAATGAGACAAGGGGACAGAAACCAAAGCAATAGTGCCCTCCGGCTGGATATAATCACCTGCTGTAAGGCGTTATAGCACCATTTGGTTGTGTGAAACGTCAAGGTATTCTGGGAGGTACGGATTCCTACACATTAGCTGGACATCAGCTTGAGTAAGCTGGACCAGCTTTGCCATTTTTGTGCACCGGCTTCGATTACTCGCATGCGGATAAAAGGTGTAGCACCTCTCTTATGGTTATCAGCTTTGAGCAGTAGGCTCGCGGATGCGGCGTAAACAAATTCTGGAGGAAGGCTGGCCTGGGCAACAATTGCCCGAAATTGATAGGGTCAGTTTGTGATCCGAGCTCAATTTTTTTCTTGTTTGGTTTTCGCAAATATTATCAGGGTCAGCGTTAGGGAGACTTGTCAACTTAGTGGTTGATCACGTGGTCCTTGATCTGCTAGTCGAGCTTGGCACTTACAAGTTTCTAGCAGCGAAGTCACCACAGCGGTAGATATTTTGCACTTGGTAATTTTTGGCGTTTGTGAGAGGACTGGCACGTCGCCTGGGATGAACCTAGTCGCCATCGCACACTGCGGCAATGCTGACCGCCCCAGTAGATGGCGGAAGGGGCTGCTCCACACAAAACCAGAAAACGGCCTGCTACGGAATATATGCCGAATCAAGCTCCAAAATATCATCTTCTTTACTCCCTATTTTTGAAACGTGGCGTATGTAGGCAACATGGGGTCTATTTAAAACCGATGTTGGGTCTGGTTGTGCCTTAATTCAGTGAGATGATGCAGTTGACTTAGTCACACCTGTCCTGCGAAACGCAAAATATTGTCTTATTCCGTTGATTTTGGTGACTCCAAACGTTTATGATACATGGGCAAACCACCCTCGTTGAACTGTATAGCAAAGCGCAATCTTTCAGGTCAGCACCAGTTGTATAAATTCACAGTGACTGACGGACCGGCTACCAGTCAAACCGCCAGCACTGGTTCGTAGAGGCCAAAGGGTTTGCGACAATACGCTTCTTGTTTTCGTCACAGATAAACGTTCTTTATCGATGCGCATCGCCACTGTGATCTTTCAGACTGACACGCTTTGCTGTTTTCATTGGAGAAGCCTGTATTGCAGCGTGCAACTGCTAGATACCTAAATGATTGTCATTCTCAGACAAACCTAAAGGTCAGCAGATGCGTAATCCGCCGGAAGATTTTGTAAACAGTACTGCGTAGTATTCTGAAACGGAATGGAGGTGGGCAGTTCAAAATTCGTAGACACCCAACTCCGGACTCAAGTCAAAAATGCCGGCTCACCAGCAGTAGCTCACCCGTGTAAGTAGGATAATGTCGGGCAATTTGCTCATGATTGAAGGGCGTTCACCCTTAATACCACAAACAAAATGTCAGAAAACGCAGATGGATGGCCTATAGAGCAGGCTTGTTTGCACGATGTCTGAAGGTGCCTGATATTTTGGGCGTTTGAAGCGTAGGTGTGAAATACATGCTACTTGTTTCTATGCCTGTAAAAACTAACGGACGGCGCTGCGTTTGTTCATTATTTTTAGTCTCTAAAATAGCTCAGGTGTGGACCCTCGTGATGAGACGTCGCTGTAAGGTCACTAAGGTCTACTTATTAGCAGACTAGTGGTTGACGCAATTTGATCTGATTTGTTATGCAGCCACTTCAGTTCGTATTTTCATTATTAGGCGCACAGATTAATTCCATAGACCGTGTACATGCCTGAAAGTGTTTGTGCTTGTCATTTGTCTATTTGGTCTTCATGTTGCTAAATCAATAAGTTTCAACATGTAAATGCCTTGAATTCTGGTCTGTACGCATATACATCGGCGATGATTTTCAGAGTAGAACCCACCTGGTGTGGAAGAAACTGTGACCTGGAGAGACTCCCGACTCCGGACCTTTTGGCTGTTTCCAGAATCAAGCCCAGCAACTTATTCACAAACGGAGTCATCCAAGGTGCGCAAGGCTGTAGAAGCTTTGAAATCTGTGGTTGCCTGCCGCAGCCTGATCTTTTGAACGGCAAGTAATACTAACCCCGCAAGGGCGAGTTACACCTCTGGACAGCCAAATGCAACCCACCTTGCGTTCCATGACTCGTGGTTAATAACTTCTGCATCTATGCCCGGATTTATGTAGTTTGGTTGTAACGCCAAGATTCCGTTTAGGATCCACATGGTCCAAAGAAATGGCCGTCCACAAAATGTCCACGTTATTTGATCAGCATCCCACGGACAATGCACAAAAGTGCTTTTGGTTATTAACCTCAAAAGAGATACATCTTTGGTGGCCTTAGGGGGCAGAAAGCATTGGCGCTGCGGTAAACGGAATTCGCTACATTCAAAGTCCTCATTAAACACTTCAGCTTAATCTCATTTCGCATCACCGATTTGTCATTTAGATCCTCTTGCCGCCATGATCCCACAGACGACACCAGCTGCCATGTCGAAATTCACGATCATCCTAACCGGAAAGACTGAAAGGGCGTAAATGTACCAGTGATGGCTTGCACGTGATCAATAAGCAAGACTCCCCCGAAACGCGGTCAATACTCGTTTCAGGCTTGTTCGGAGAGTTATAAGTTCATTGGTTTTTAATGATAACCGTTCTAGGTAGTACAGCTTTATTGAAAAATTATTCCCACTTTATCTATATTCAAAAATAATAATTCTAACTCAGAAATGGACAAACACGTGTTGATAAGGAGATAAGTGACGTGTTTGTAAAATGCCTTAGGTCCGGCCAAGTGAACTTTTCCTATTTTTTTCTACATAAATATTTAGCCATGGTCAAGCAAGCGATATGGCGCGCGCAAGCCATGAATCATAGTCCTAGAACAAGCTTCGGTGCGAACGACTGATTAAGGAAGCTTTGCAAATCGCTTTGGGATGCGCACTGCAATGCTATCAAAGAGCAGCCAAGTATGCTTCCGCACACCTTTGCAGCTGCAGAGCATTATTGTGAAAAGCACACATTTGCGCCTTAGTGCTGATGTAGCACAACATACGGTAAGGTTTCACAACTGACTTGAGCACAGACTAATAATTTATCCCTTCACGCCTTACTTCACTGTACAACAAGAGCCAACTAGCCAGCGGGAAATAAACTGCCTCAGCTTGGATTGAAGCCCCTACTTTTCTCCGTTATAAATGTATACCCATTAGTTATGGCTTCAATCGTGCCCTTCTTTCCATTAAGCAAGCGAGTAACACCGGCTGTTAACAAACCAGGTAGTTTTTCAAGTCCGAAATTAAAACCCCAAGAGATTGTGCAAGTCGCACTTTTCAGCTTTGTTTCATGCGAGAGACGTGTTATTTTGACCGCTGAAATTATTTCTAGGAGTACTTAGTTGTCTTCGTGCTACTTTTTGACGACGCGGCAGAGGAAATGCTGGCCCGTACTTATAGTTAGTTGATGGAGTACTGCTTGCTTGCTATAGGTGAAATATTTTGTTAAGCTTACAAGAAGACCTCCTTCAGGTGTGCTCTTATAATAATACTAACGTTGGTTCCCAAATAGTGGGTTGTGTGGAGCTTTGTGCTTTGTAGCATTACGTGGTTTGTCCATTGCATAAACGTTTTTTGTTTGAATACGCAAAACTGCAAAGACGTGCATTTGTACAATTTCACGCAATACAGACGTGGTCACGTGCTTCGACTCTCTTCTGATTTCGCTTACGCTTACAGCGGTCATTGGCGAGTTTCGTGTGCTAACTCTGGTATCAAAACATTTCAGGCTATCTTCGGATTTTACTGTATGTGAGAACTGTTTAACAGATGACACCTGGACAACCATGATTGGATTATTATTTATTCTCTGACCTGGGCCAGCGACGAACTATTTTAAAGAGTACAATTCTTGGCGCGTCTGTTCCATCTGACCTCTTTATCATTGTATACTCAATCAAGCGTTATTATCTTTATTTCTTTGCCACACATTTTGGGTAGCTGGACCACTACAGTGGCATAACATCGGGGATGATAGTACGGTTACAGTCAAAATAAAGCCTGACTGGAGAGTTTTCGCGTACTGGGAATTGCACGAATGACATAACCAGTGAACGACATCCGATGTAGGCTTGGCCATGCCTAAACCAGCACGGAAAAGCAAACAAGGATAACACGAGTGTGTCGTCCTTTGGTAGGAACATATCAAGCTGAGACGCCGAGCCCTAGATGCACACCCGAATTCTCTCTGAAACCATGGTTCGGACGAGGGAGCCTAAAACATAAATTTTCAGCATTTGACAGTATATATTCGGTCACTGGGATCTCCCCATGAAACCTCAGTTTTATTGGATGTTGTTTAAACGTACTCCAAAATTCATATATTTAAGGCTGCCAATGACTTCGCGTGATGTTCCCTGTCGACGGTGGGAAATTTGCGGAAGAGCCAATTTTTCCCGTGTTTTCTTTTGCACTACATTTGGAAATACTTTTGAAACGACAACAACAATGATTTCGCCCTCTATGTCGGCGCAGAGTCAAAATTGAGCAGCTTTTAACGGCTTGTATATGAAAAGGTCTCCTATCGTCGTGGAAGGCGTCCTGCCAAACAAAGCCAAGGAGTTCGTCACAGCTAGTAAGTTTATCGTTTTTGTAGTCGTCACTACACGCTATATCCGGGCAAAAGGCTACACCAAAACATCGATAGCGACGTTGGGGGAATCAGCGTTTTTATGGACAGAACAAGCAGACAGCACAATACGGTGGCCAGTGCTTTCAAGCCCTGGCACAGTTTAAACGGATTGCGGGTGCACGTGACACCCTTCCGTAAATATCAGGGATGTGGTGAACTACGAGCAAGCCGTCTGACTGGGTATGATAGTCGTGGAACCATCATTGCGACGCCGTACTTGGGTCCGTGGATTGCCCCGTAAATAAGCATCTTGGCTGAGTTGTCTAGGGTAGTCATTGTAGTTAGGATTCGCAAAGGAATTGTGAAAATTAGGACCAGCATGGATCGAGGATAGTCTTGGGTCCATCGAGGGCGCACGGTGTTTCTGGTCGGTGTCTTCTGGACCCCGGTTTTCGGACATCCGACAAAAGCCTTTTCGATATGGAGTATGCAGACATCGTCCTCATCTTCGAAGAGTGGAGAAAGACGCAGGTGTTTTAGAATGAACTGATCAAAGTCATCCCGCCCGGGGAGCATAGGGTAATAGTAATACTTATTCTTTGCAACGTGCAGTTCTTGTCACGCGGCAGGTCTGATCCTGCTCCAGTTCAATGTTCTATAAAAGAAGGAAAACTAATAACTGGAGACTTTCTACCCTCGATGTCAGTTGCATTTAGATCTGCAAGTTTAAGTATAGCCTCATCTGCTTTGGACGGTGTCTACTATTTAGGGGGCCGTCGTGATTCCATGCATTACTGGGTACCAACAAAATAGGTCATTCTTGTCCTTATTTTACCAGTACCATTATGCTTATAACATATCGTATGTCACCCACCATATGAAAATGAACATTATTATCGATTGACGATCAGCTTCATCCCTACGGTTGACGGCCAAAATAAATGCATATCTTACATGTGCTTTTACCTTACCGGGGTGACCCACGGTTGCGTTGAATACTTCATTTCTTACAAGCATAAATGAGCTCTCGTAAGGAGTAAGAAATTGGTTACTTCTGGGCAATTGTTTTTCGACAAATCGGTCCTGCCAATTGTTGTGGCAAATATGGGCACTCTAAATACGGGAATACCATTGCCTGGACCAGTGCAAAAAGTTACAGTAAATAAGGATCGGTGCCGTTTAGAAAGTTTCTGGACAGCCACGTAATAAAACGAATCATTTTTTGCATAATGAGCCTTTTTGTTTACAACGGCATACCTCTGTGATGGCTGAAAAATCTTCAAACAGTCCATAGTCGGCGAAATTTGTGAAAAGCATTAGCGCTAACCCAGTAATAATAATAATGTTTATTCCCAAATTTTGGGTGACATACCGTCTGGCATGATCATACGTTTACAGTCAGAATGAAGCATGACTGGGGGATTTGCGGGTAGTGCGGATTGCGCGAAAAGAGGACAATGTCATAAACAGTGGGAAATATCCGATGAAATAATAATAGGTTTCTTTCCCAACTTGTAGGGAACAATGGTCATGAGGTCCGACTAGTTCAAAGACATGAACATGGCATGAACTAAAACTGAAAACCATTGCTGGCCATGAGTGACCTTGGGCGCTTGGGCAAATGGCTGGAGTCACAACGAGCAAAAGTGGAGATGGAGGTAGAATAATTCGAATAGGGAGCACATGGCGAGTTTTGTCTCAAAAATGTGGCTTAATCTGAAATTAAGCAAACTCACTGTTGTAGGGAAGTCAGTTGCAGCAGATAGGTTGGATGGGGACGTGGTGTTAATGCATAGGGCGAACCAAACATCGTATACGGATTTGAACTTGTGGAAGAGGCAAGCCGAAATTGTGGCAGAAAATCAGGCTAGCCAAATTTGGGCGAAAATTCATCGGGTACGAAAGAACTCGTCCCAGAGACGGGGCCGGTTGAAAAATTTGCTCGAAGTTGCGACTACAGGCTCGATTGGGCGAGGGGTTGCGGTCGAGATTTTGAAGAGAATAGTTGCGGGAGTGCCATCACACTGGGTATGACAGTGCCATGCCATCATTGCACTGACATGCTTCGGTTTATGGACAGCCCCGTAACGGTCGTCAAGGGTGCCGCGATCGGAGAAGGGATACGCAGTTCTGTGGCAGCTGGATCTGGGTGAGACGGGGATTGACACAGAGAGTCAGACGGATGCAGGGTCACAGATAATTTCCCTTTCGTTGGAGGACCGTGTGAGTGTAGACCGGGGACCAGCCAGTTTGAATGAATAACAGTTCTACGGGGCGCTTGGGCGACTGCAGTAGAAGTTTGAAGCTTGGGAAGAAGGGCAACGAGGAAGAAATAGAACGAATGCAGTAGCGTGTGGCGAGTGTCAGGAGGCATAAGATATAACGGTGCCAACAGAAAAAATCTAGAAGTGGATGACAGCGAGCTAAATGGACCCAGGAAAAGTGGATATGTTTGCTGATCTAGAAACCAAGTACTAGTTGGGCCAGAGTAAATGCCTAGTTTTTGGAAGGTGAGAAATTTGTCGTGAGCAACAGTAAGAGTTGACATTGTGAACACAACATTTTGAGTGGTTCAGGACAGTTGTGTTTGACGGATACACTAACGCCCATGTGGGTAGTAAGGCTGCGTTAAGGATCAAGACGACGCTGAAGCAAAAGTCTACGTGTACGCTATACTGACAGCATGTTCCAATACATAACAATAGCGTATTTACTGGTGGCCAACTCCTTAGTCATTATCTGATAATCCTCTCGTGGTCACGACTAACCCGATTCGTTTCTTGTTTCAGGTCAAAAAAGAAAACGAATGGTGCATAGCAAAAAACAGCCATTAAGTGCTAGTTGTGACTGCATGTATTCAGGAACTAATAAGTTATCTGCATTTTGTGCATATGATCAAGGTGGCAACTCCTTGCACGTCGACCTTAGCCGTGAGCCTCACATAGTACCCTCAGGCTACCCCATGCATATATATATTTTAAAACAAACTTAAGGACAGCTGTCATTCGCTTGTATTTCTTGGTGTTGCGAGACAACCGGAACAAGTCAAATCCAGCTACAGACAAACAGTAACGGTGCTGTTTTTTGGTTTTCCTGAATTAAAGGCCAGACTGAGAACCACCGGCGATGGGCGATACACTTGTGCCACTGGAGGGGTGGCGAGTGTACGGACGCACCATGGTGCAACGTAACAGGGCCACCCTCCCCGCAGGACGTACCCGTCCACCACATTAGATAGACCTAGCACTCAAGTCTACTTGAATGGAATTGGTAGGCTGAAGTAAAGGCAACAGACCGACAGGCTTTGATAAACCTGGCATAATTATTCACAGTAAACAGTGTGCATCGGCAGTCTAGTTTTAAAAGCTAATATCAAAGTGTCACAAATTTGACCGTTTTTGCATTGATAAGCATACTGATGTATGTAACCTGTTATACTAGTGCCTTTCTGCACAATTTCTGAGGGCGCCGCTAGCTCCCTGGCTTTATTCAAACAGCACTTGCCTGTTTAATACATGCTTGCCTTACCGGCCATGCTTCCGTTCTACCCGGTGAAATATCTGGTTATTGCAGTCTGTTGTTGCATAAACCGGAAATAATTAATGTTATGCCATCTTGCCGATTTCGCAACACGCTTGAGGGTACTAAGTTTACTTGGTGTTTGAGTGCTTTCGACTGTAAGTTTTGCCCTGTTGTGTTGCGCCAAGATGAATATATACGCCCACAATTCCTTTGGTAACAAAAATAGGCTTACTTCCCAACTTGTAGGAACCAAGTCAAGTGAGGAATACTAAGATCGTTACATGAACTTGGTGGGCGACAACACAACGGGGAGAAAGCTTCAAACAACGATACCCGCCTATTATGTGGAAGATCATCGTATCTGTGAGAAAAAAATAAAACAGCAGAGTATGGCGTGCGAATAGATGAAGCCGGTTAACCTGAAATAAAAGTGAAAAACCGCTGCTGGCAGCGGGTGACCCTGAGAAGTTGAGTAAACTACTATGGTCACAAAAAGTTTAGATGGAGACGTAGGTGGAAAAATTCAAAGTAGAGACAAACGGCAAGTTTCGTCTCAGGACTATGCTCTACTCTCTTACTGTTGTTTCTGTTGTTGAGAAAACAGGTGTAAAGGATATTTTCGATGAGTAGGTGGCGAGTGTACGGACGCACCATGGTGCAACGTAACAGGGCCACCCTCCCCGCAGGACGTACCCGTCCACCACATTAGATAGACCTAGCACTCAAGTCTACTTGAATGGAATTGGTAGGCTGAAGTAAAGGCAACAGACCGACAGGCTTTGATAAACCTGGCATAATTATTCACAGTAAACAGTGTGCATCGGCAGTCTAGTTTTAAAAGCTAATATCAAAGTGTCACAAATTTGACCGTTTTTGCATTGATAAGCATACTGATGTATGTAACCTGTTATACTAGTGCCTTTCTGCACAATTTCTGAGGGCGCCGCTAGCTCCCTGGCTTTATTCAAACAGCACTTGCCTGTTTAATACATGCTTGCCTTACCGGCCATGCTTCCGTTCTACCCGGTGAAATATCTGGTTATTGCAGTCTGTTGTTGCATAAACCGGAAATAATTAATGTTATGCCATCTTGCCGATTTCGCAACACGCTTGAGGGTACTAAGTTTACTTGGTGTTTGAGTGCTTTCGACTGTAAGTTTTGCCCTGTTGTGTTGCGCCAAGATGAATATATACGCCCACAATTCCTTTGTAACAAAAATAGGCTTACTTCCCAACTTGTAGGAACCAAGTCAAGTGAGGAATACTAAGATCGTTACATGAACTTGGTGGGCGACAACACAACGGGGAGAAAGCTTCAAACAACGATACCCGCCTATTATGTGGAAGATCATCGTATCTGTGAGAAAAAAATAAAACAGCAGAGTATGGCGTGCGAATAGATGAAGCCGGTTAACCTGAAATAAAAGTGAAAAACCGCTGCTGGCAGCGGGTGACCCTGAGAAGTTGAGTAAACTACTATGGTCACAAAAAGTTTAGATGGAGACGTAGGTGGAAAAATTCAAAGTAGAGACAAACGGCAAGTTTCGTCTCAGGACTATGCTCTACTCTCTTACTGTTGTTTCTGTTGTTGAGAAAACAGGTGTAAAGGATATTTTCGATGAGTAGTTAGTGCCTCTCAACTTGTGAGAGGCATGCCGTCAGGCATAAGATTACAGTCAGAAAAAGGCATGACTGGCGGGGACTGTGTGTACAGGGAGTTTTGGGAAGAGGGACAGCGTCATGGGCGGTGGGCTTCATCCAACGTAGACGTGGTCACCACTAAACCGGCACGAGCAGGGAAGCTCTTTTTTTGAAGAGAATATCGAGCAAGATCAGATCGTTAGGACTTGAAGGTGGCGGACAAAAACAAAACGAGGGAGGGCAAAACGAGAGGCTTCCTGTCTGAGATATGACAAAATAAATGTAAATTGCGGAAAATGAGAAACCGGGACATCATATCTGGTGAAGCAGCAGAGTTGGTGTTATCCAGGCGGTCAAACTGACATGAAGCCAAAAACAAACTTCTCGTGGCCTTGGACTGCTGGGCTCATGGCCAGGGTCACAAGAAGCGTGTGTGGGGATGATGAAGTGGAAGGACTAGCAAAGCGGGTAAATGGTAACAAAAATCTCAGAAACATGGTATACATTGAAACTGTAGAGTGGAGTCTGGCCTAATAGTCCCATTGGAAGAGTGATACGGTGGTAACACACGAGCCAGAACGCGAACTGAATAGAAAATTGTTGATTTTTTGTGGGGAGAACAGAATGTCTACCGAAGCGACTGCATTCGAAAGGCAGGTTCAGCAAGTTGGAATGAACATAGCACCGGGGCAGCTGGGGCCAGGTGATGAACATTATTCGTATTCGGAATAAGTGGAACGAGTCGACGAGAGGGTACTTTCGAGAGATGGGAAGGAAAATAGTTGCGGGTATGGCAGCGCCCTGCCATCCTTGGTCTGACATACTTCGGTTTTCGGACAGCACCGTAACAGAGGTCACATTTAAGGTCATTGAGCTGGGATGTGCAATTCTCTGAGCGTGGATAACAGCCATACCTGATATTGCCGGAGTTCAAAGCTTGGGAAGATGGGGGAATGCGATGAAGTTTACAAAGCATGGTGAGTTTGAGGAGACACCAGATAAAGACTAAACGTCTACCGCTATTAGGGTGGGGACAACAAGTGATTATATGAAATAGGATAGGGATGGAGTTGTGCTTAGTAGACTAGAGACCAGGCAAGGGTTGAGTTAGCTAACATATGACAATAAAGTACAGAAGATCTAGCGCAAACTGGTATAAGCCCCTCTTCCCAAGCTTCAAACTTCTACTGCAGTTGCCCAAACGCCCCGTAGGACTGTTATTCATTCAAACTGGCTGGTCCCCGGTCTACACTCACACGGTCCTCCAACGAAAGGGAAATTATCTGTGAACTTGCATCCATCTGACTCTCTGTGTCCATCCCCGTCTCACCCAGATCCAGCGCCACAGAACTGCGTATCCATTCTCCGATCGCGGCACCCTTGACGACCGTTACGGGGCTGTCCATAAGTCCGAAGCATGTCAGTGCAATGATGGCATGGCACTGTCATACCCAGTGTGATGGCACTCCCGCAACTATTCTCTTCAAAATCTCGACCGCAACCCCTCGCCCAATCGAGCCTGTAGTCGCAACTTCGAGCAAATTTTTCATCCGGCCCCGTCTCTGGGACGAGTTCTTTCGTACCCGATGAATTTTCGCCCAAATTTGGCTAGCCTGATTTTCTGCCACAATTTCGGCTTGCCTCTTCCACAAGTTCAAATCCGTATACGATGTTTGGTTCGCCCTATGCATTAACCCACGTCCCCATCAGATGGGGCTCAAAAGTTTGGACTGATACTCCGAACTCCATTGCCTGTATGCTTAAGTCCATCTGGGACACGTCGTAGCCTTCGAAAAATCAATTCCATTGTGCGAATACTGAGCGCCCACTTTTGCTCGTTGTGACTCCGGCCGTTTGCCCAAGCGCCCGAGGTCACTCATGGCCAGCAATGGTTTTCAGTTTAAGTTCATGCCAGCCGGCTATGTCTTTGAACTAGTCGGACCTCCTGACCATTGTTCCCTACAAGTTGGGAAAGCAACCTATTATTATTTCATCGGATATTTCCCACTGTTTATGACATTGTCCTCTTTTCGCGCAATCCGCACTACCCGCAAATCCCCCAGTCATGCTTCATTCTGACTGTAAACGTATGATCATGCCAGACGGTATGTCACCCAAAATTTGAGAATAAACATTATTATAAGGACTGACGATGATGAACTTCTGAGGTGACGGACTAGTTTAGCTGATATTAATTACCTGAGTTGGGTCGAACCATAACCTAGGAAGAAAAGTATGCGCAAGAGAACTAGTCACCGGTCCCCGAAGTACTGCCGTCAACTTCAAGTTAACTAGTGATGCGGTACATCAGCTTTGTATGTCGATGTCAGGCTTGAAAATCGCAGAGCATTATTGGGGTATCACACAAATATTTTACAGACGAAAGGTCATTTTTCCATTATCTGTGGTGAAAAATATTGTTATATAAGTGAGAATGGTCCGAACATGCATCTGCAGATAGAAAACAACAGTGCTCTTCTATGGAGTTCATGAATTAAAGGCCAGACGCAGAACATCGGCGATGGGGGATGCACCCGTGCTACTGGAAGGGTGACAGGTATACGAATGCAACATGGTGCAACGTAACAGGCGTGTCACCCTCAAGGACGTACACAGCCGCCATAGGAATTTTTCGTCCCCCATGCTTGCCACCAGATCTGCTAGGTGGAAAACCACTAAGCGGTCACAAGTGCGGCTTGTGCAATCATGAAAAACCCTAACTGCTAGATATTTTTCCGCTCAGGGGGAAAGCCGGGCCAGTAAAACAGCAAGCAAGCAACAAACAAGCAAACGAGCGCTGATAAAGACAGGTCGCGCAGATGCAAGTAAAACGTCGGCTAACAATGGGCCAATGGGAATGATAATGTTTATTCCCTACTGGTAGGTAGGTACCATCAGTCATGAGCATAAGGCTGCAGTCAGAATAAGGCATGACTGACGGAATAGCAGGTACTGCGGGGTTTGCGGAAAAGGTACGGTGTCACAGTTAGCAGTTAGCATTACACCTAAACCGGCACGGTCAGGGAGGCACAGTTACTGCTGCTTTGTTTGGGGGGGACATAGCAAAGCGAAGCAAGTTCATGTCGTTGGGGTTTGAAGGTGACGGGCAAAAACAAAACGAGGGAGGTTGAAACAAGATGTATCCTGCTCGAAACGTGACAAGAAAACTGCGAATTGCGGAAAACCGGGAACCAGGAAAAAGGGCTGATGAAACAGTAGAATTGGCGTGATTCAATCGGTCAATCTGAGCTAAAGATGCTGAGGGCTCGTAACCTTGAAATTTTGGGCTCATGGCCAGGATCACGGAGTGTAAGTGGGGATGATGAAGCGGATGAATTAGAAATACGGATAAGTAGTCATAGGAATCTCAGAATCGGGAAGTACAGCAAAACTGTAGAGACTCAGTGGTGTCGCCATTGAAGTGGAGCCGGACATAAAGGTTCTTTGGAAGGGTGAGCTGGTGCAAACACATGGGATGGAACGCGAACTGTAGAGAAAATTTTTGCGTCTGTGGAGAGCACAAACTGAGGTCCCGCCGAGATGGCTAAACCCGAACAAATCGTTTGGCAGACTCGAATAAACGCTTTCCGGGGGCGGTTGTGGCCAGGCGGAGAGTCTGCTTGTATTTGCAGTTAATGGAACGAGTGGACAAGAGGATACAGTCAACAGTAGGGAGGAACCAGTTGCGTCTGCGCTATCATACTGGGTATTGCAATGCCATCATTGCACTGACACACTTCGGTTCCTGGGCCGTCCCGTAAAGGGCATCCTGTTTGAAGTGATTGTATGTGTCCACTTTTGAGAGCAGTAGGTAGGTGTGTTTTTGTCTGTTTTACAAAGTGGGATCCGATGCGGTGCATCCCCAGCTAAGATGATGGTAGCTACAGACCTGCAGGTCGATGTAAGCCGTGGGCGCCGCAGAGTACCTTTGGGCTATCCTATCAATGTTTTTTCAACGAATATTTTTTCAACAGACGAAACGTCAGTTTTTCCGCCGTTTGCAGTTAATGGATTGTCAGTTAAATATACGGCCGGGCCGAGTCCAACACAGCAGCAACAAACTTAAAACAACAGTGCTCTTTTATGTATTTCCTGAATTAAAGGCTAGACTCAGAACCATCGTCGATGGGCGATGCATCCGTGCTACTGGAGGGGTGGAAGGTATACGAATGTGCCATGGCCGACCCTCACTTTAAGACGTACTAAGCACCGCACGGGGTTTTTATTCTTCGTGCATGCTACCATATCTGCTAGATGGCATGCCAGCAAGCAGTCATAACTGCGGCTTCCGCATTAATAAAATTCAGCTACTGGATATTTTAAACGGTGGGGGAAAGTCAGGCCAGTGAAAAACTCAGTCAGTTCGAAGGGCAAAACCCAAACATTCGCTAGAAAAACCAGGTTGCGGAGGAGACAAACGAAGCGACAGCTACCGTTGGGACGATTGGAGAAGAATTAAGATATCCAGAGCGTATACACTATGGCTAAACGAACACGGAGTATGAGCAAACAAGCCTAGCAGGAGCACCACGCGATGTTATGTTAGCGTGTGCTTAATGGCTTCTGTGGCGTATAATGCGTTCTCCGGTTTGCAATTCAGATAGGTGGCAAGGTTCAGTAACTCAGAGATTTTACTTTTTTAAATACTTTTCGTTCACTAACTGTACCGTCGACAAGCTCAGAGGTGATATGTACCCAACCAATAAAGAAGCTTGAGAGGTAGTTGGGTGATAGGTAAGGTGACAACAATTTCAACAGTAGAGAATGTACCCATAACCTGCTAAAATGTACGATAGCGCGCGTAATTTTGGAGCTGTTTGAAGAGAATGTTTCATACGCCAATGCAGTAAAAGGGGAAGAAGTAGTTGCGTAGGTTAGTACGAACAGCAGGGAACACTAAGATGTTGCCGGAGTGACGGAACCTAACAAGGACGCGAATTGACTTCTGGCCCAGACTCTGCTACAAAGGCACTTTTGGTGCAACCGACGGTGTGAGAGAGTTGCATTTAGCTTAAGCCATCTGAGCCATAGTGGCTCAAGGCCCAATATTATGCCGCGGGAGCCGTAGGCGACAGGGCTTGGCGGTGGGAATAACTTTTTGGTAATTGAGCGCTGGACGTTCTCACAGGCTAGCCTGTACCTCCGATCATATAGGGAGAAAAAGGCAGGACAGAATTGCACGACTGGTCGCACGCATAGCTTGAAAATTGTGACCTTTTGTCTCGAGGTGAAACGAGCGTAATATTACAAAGCAAAACCTACGTGCTCGGGCGACCTGGAACTGGACTTGGTGAAAAAAGCTAAGTGTACAAAAGTATCTGAGTCCAGAGTCCTTGATCTATGTGGAATGAGTTAGCGGTTTACCATTTATTGTAAACGCATCAGCTGGGACGGAGCAGCGGTTGGAAGTTGTGGGACGTGGAAGAAAAGAAACCTAGGCCAGAGGCATTTGGCCAGCTAGTCAATGCGTCTAAGTCTTGTTGGATCTGGCGAAAAGCTAGCGTTTTAGCAGAGGAAGGAAACGTGTGAGCGATTTTAATATCGTGCGCAAAAAGGGAGGTTTTACAGTGGAGCGTGGCACCGAGGATTTCGTTTCTATATTCCAGGCAGAGGATGGGGCCTATCAAGCTCCTCTGATAGCTCCATTGGTGATCAATAGTGGGGATGACTGTTTGTCACCAATTTGTCATTTGTACCCTATCAGATAGGTAGAAGATGAACCTCTGAAACAAGAATCCAGTGATATCAACAGAACTAAGTCTCTCCAACAGGGATGCATGAGGTCAAAAGCTTTCTGGATATCCGAGTAGACTCTAACAATTGAGCACCCGGCATCGTAGGCTGCTGTGACGGTCTCAGTGGTGTGAACCTGTCAGCTATTGACGGATCTCTGAGACAGGGATTTGCACTGTCGGTCATCTATGACATTTTTAGCTACGAGGGGCCTGGTTAACAGGCATTTGCGTAGACGCTAAAAGGTTTGCATTAAACTTGTGTTGGTGACAAATGGAGCTACGCACAAGTCGGGAACAATCCTGTACAGCAAATTGGGCAAGCATCGAGGCGTGAAGGATAGGGCCCTTTGTGGAGTAACAGGATATATCCGGTGGGTCGAACTCACCCAGCATAAATTTCACTGAAGATATGCTGAATATGTTATACGAACCCTCAACGACGCAATAGGTTAACTCGCATCAGGACGGTTTGCAGTATAATACCATGTTGTGGCATAAGCAAATCTAAAAGCAGCCTTAAATGGCACAGTGGATATCGCGCAGGGCTGATGCCTAAAAGGTCTGTTATTTGCACTTGACCTTTATTTGCTTCTGCCGGCACAAAAACCTCGTTGTACATTCGTGTTCCATTGCAGCTGTGCTTCAAAACAGATATACATCTGAGGGTTTATTTAGTTATTTAATTATTTTTCACTGTAAGCTTAATACCCGCGAGTTGTCAGGCACGTTCGGATTTGGGTGGGTCGCCTGGTTGGGTTTAGTTATGTGCAAACTCTTGCAACCAACGGCTTACTTCCAAGTAATCACAACTGGGTATCCTGCAGAAAGCAGTGGTTTAACAAAGACCGCCCGTGCCTGACACTCACCACCACCATCTATACCACAGCATATTTTACCGGAGTTTTCAGAAATCGGCATCAGAGACTCGTAGTAGTTCACATCTCACCGCATGCAAAAACCTACAACCTTAATCTCACGTTGGGCATGTAACGTACATTAATTTATTTTCTTACGTTCGCTTTCTGTTTTTTCCTGGAAGGTGAAAGTTATTCCTTTCATAGTGAAAATTTGGGCTGCATAGGTTTTCATTTGCGACTTATCAGAGGTAGTCACATACATCACCATACAACTGGGGCAGAACATTGATCGGCTAATAAGCTTTCTCTTACACCTGGAAATCGCCTAGCAAAACCACAACCGGGTTAACCTGTTTGGTGTGATTACTGACTACTCTTTTGGGCTAGATTCTGAAACAGTGATCCCACCGACAATGCTCACGTGCATGCCAAAAGACTGCCTCTAGGCTAGGTGTCAAGCTTTGCGCTCAGCTCAGTTACTACCTGATCAAAAGCCAACCACAAAACAGACCGTCCATTTGGCAACAAGAAGATCCATGAACCAAAGTGTTAGAGAACGTCCCAAAGCCTAATTCACGCTGCTTTAGTAACAGCTTCTCTGGGGAAAAGTTGCTACAGCCAGGATGAAATAACCGCAGCTATATACCGGAAAAAGCCGCATGTGTCTGACCCTGAACGTGCGTCGGAAGAGGCTTGCTACAAGCAAACATTTTATGAAAAGGAGAGCAGCGCAGTCATTCAAGTTCGGAATTTTTTCAGATAGTCCCTGTTGGTTGTCGCAAAACTTAGCAACTTCACCTGCATATCATCTGGCCACGTACCTCTGTGTTAGCCTCTTTTGTTATGTCCGCTCTCATTGCGCCTTGGATTGTCGGCTTGGATGCCCCTGGTCTACATAGTGCCGACTTATCACGATATACTAACATACTGCTTGGCGATACGGGCCTATACTATTTATTCGTTATTAACAGAGGCCATAAACTTAGGGTTCAGAATATTGCTTGGGTAAAATTGCAGGGTCTGGGCCAAACGGCCTACCCTTTTATCTACTGTTTGGCCGTTGGCACGAATGACTCCAAATAAAAATATCTGCGATAGTCTGGTAGTCTGGTGTCCCGGTAATCGTTTTCCAACATTAAAGTTTAAACTTACCTTAGATTCATGAGCCAGCTGTATCATTTTCTTACTTCTGGCGCTATGGTCAGTTGGTCAGTTTTAACACCACAAAAGCCTAAAACCTGAGTGCGTTCGCATGGAGGAATTCAGTGTGTAAACCAAAGGGTGAGTATTATTCGCCAAAATGCAAAACATGCAGTGCGACAAGCAAATTTCGACGAAGCTAAACGTCGCCACATGATTATGCCTGTAGTCCAAATCTTTGGTCGTGGAACAGTTATCCAGTTGAAATCCTTGGACGCCTTCCACTCTCAAAGACTGGCATCTGTATGGCATAGCCGAGTATACTGGCAAAATTCTGCAGTGTAACGGAGCACTTGCTAACCAGCCAGAATTGACAAAACACAGATGGAGCTTACAAAACAGGGAAGCGTGCGCTACCTCCACGTTAACCACCCTTCTTAGAGAGCGCCTTCCATTTCGAAATCTCATAGGCTGGAGGTTTGAGGTAACAATTCATGACGTAAAAACATACAATAAAAGGGAGCGGCAGCGCGAAGCTTTACGTGAATTGGCCGTACCGGCCAAGTTTACTTGCTCCCAGCTGAAAAGCTTGCAATGCCTGACACACCGGCGTTGGTTACTCCGGAGCCGCACGGACTTTCTGTTACCTCTTGTCGCTCACTGGTCTTCCTTCTATTAAGGTCAGACTACCGTCAGCGCCATAACCCTAAGCGTTTCTCCGCAACACACACGCGAAAATGTTTGTTGGACATGGCAGCCATTCAGCTTGCTACCAGAAGATGTCTGGGCCATTTGACGCACCAAGTAGCTCGCTTAGCTTGCAGTTACGGTCCAGCACTGGTTGTTTGGCCAGCTGGATCCACGCGAAATTTGAGCTTCCCGCAGCGGGTTTCGAATTCCAGGGCAGTTGTTTTGGCCCCAATATGGGCACGCCTTTTATCGTATTTGCCGGACATTTTATAAGGAACCTCGGATGAATGTTCAGTTCTTTCAAAAGAGCCAGCCGTTCCTTCAAAAATTAACGTACTTGTTATTCAGATTGTACGCTCCACTCGGTTTTCACGATTTAGACCGCCAATGTGTTAAAATTTGAAGAAGGTTTTAGGACGTTTCGCACTATCAAGCCTATAAGACTTAGCTTTACCGGATTTAGCTGTGTATGTGTCTAAGATCAGCCACCTTGCCGGAAACTTTGGAAAAAACCAGCTGTCAGCCGGTTGGATTACAATTTCGCCCAAGTGAGTAAGCCTGAATTACACATCGAAATTGCTGCAGATCTCCACCAGATTTTCCTGAGGATCGACCATCCGCTGGAATGTGTCATCTTGCAGGTTCTAACCTGTGCACCCTTGTTTTACGACGAACACAGGCAATAAGGTCGCTATGCTGAGGGACTAGCGAGTTGTACGTTGGGTGACGTTTGATGATACCATAAATGCGAAACGCCAGGGTCGTCACTTCTTCCTCACGAGCCAGGCAATACTTTTTGCTTCGTTACGAAGGGTTTGATGCAAAGTATTATTGAATGGTCTTTGAAGAAAAGTGGTTATCAGGTTGCTCTGTACTATCATCAGAAAGGCTATTATTCACCGGAAGGCGCATAAATTGATGGGTCCATTTCGAAGCCTGCCTCCAATTTCGGGACGTACGAACCGAAATTCATCCGCTGGCTTCCGAAGGGCATGACCATCCTGCACTTACAAGCTAGATTTTTGATGTGCTTATTTTTCAATATACTTATAACTGAACTATCAATTTCGGTGCAGTCAGCCAAAAAATTGCTCGACAATACAAATAAATCGTCTGAAAGATACATCCACGTCCTTGGCAATACCCCTTCTACGCCGCTGCACCATGGAACCGGGTATGGTACTACTCTTTGGGTGCGGCGTATCTTTCAAATTTGCGGTATTGTGGCTTTATTCGTCACAATACGCTGACACTCGCCAAACCTTTGTTTTACGGAAAAGCTGTCGAGAGCTCTTCCACACTCTACCGAACAACAGTTTCTCTAAGGTGAAATCACTTCCACGACGCCTCGAGCTGGATATACCACAGTTATAAGGATGGGAGCCTGCTGCTAGGGACGTCCGTGATTCAAAGTGGATTCTACAGTTCTGATTGCCCTAACAAGGCAACAACCCCCGAGGATTCCGGCCTACGTGCTTCTTTCAGGTTGCACAACGGTTATTTATTTTGAAATGCTACGGTTGAGTACGCATCGTTTCCTTCAAAGCGGCCAGCGTATGCGGATTGTCCAGCTATTTTAAAAAAATCTTTGGTATTTGCCAGATTTGACGGAATAAGATTGACTACTAGATTACAACTTTCAATCTACATCCTTTTTTTCATTGCCTAACATACAAATACCTGTCTAGAAACTCCAAGACGACGTCGTCTTGGCAGCCGGTATATTTAGTCGCGCTCACCCTTTCGATGAAATTCACCTTAGTTAAACGAGAATAGAATATAATTCTAGATCATGCCTTGTTAAACTCAAGTGTAAATTATTGGCCTCGCCAAGCAAAAACGAAAACGTAGTGGCCTGCCTAAAAATAATCACTCAATTCTCATCTCTGCCTGAGTCTGAAGAGTGCTTCATCCCAGCCTCCGACGCTTCAGTCAAGGATGCCACGATGTCATTAGTGGCCAGAGGGGTGAAAGAGTCCATCGTGAGCGTCTGAGGCTCTATTTCTATAACGATCCTGCCGAGAAAGCAAGACACAATATCGCTTGTCATCACAAAAGTCTAATTCAAAGCACGTATCATAGGATAGCTCAGATGGAAGGAAGGCAGAAAACCCTTCGAACCCACAGTCACAGTGACCTCTCCAGCTTCTGACTGGGGAAACCCGGAGTGGCCCTTGAGATTCCAAAGACCGGTTCCAGTGTCCAAACATATATCCGAGGTTTGCACTTGAATGCATAGAAGATGGTTTGCCTCGGTTTCAAATAAGCGAGAAACAGGCCTATCATCACAATAAAATAACCGGTCAGATTAATAGCAGTTGTGGATTCTTGTGCCATTAAAATGACGCTGACTGATACACACGTGACCCAAAATAGCAGTATACGCAAATATGGTATCCACAATCACAGCGATGACGCACCTGCTGAGGAAAATTAGCAAGCTCGGGGCAACAAAAATATCAGGAATTATTGGGACTTAATTTTTACGGATGGGGTATGCTAAGTGACCAAATAACCACCCACACAGCAAGTTTCGAAATGATCTGGGTAAGCTGCGGATGAAGACTGCTGATCGACCAAAGACGACAGAATCGGGACCTTGCTGATCAAGGGTCCGCAGCGCACAAGGTAACGCCTGGAGACGATGGGTGAAGGCTGCTACAGTTACACTGAGTTCTATGTGTCTTAATCTTTAGGGTACTTGAGGCCATCCCAGCACGAAGATAGGAACAGTGCGGGCTGCGATACGTAGCCGGTCCCAGTGGAGTCACTGGAGTTACACCCTAGCCTGACTGCCTAGCCAAAATGTGTTGGTCGTTGTGTAGTAGTGAGTTCATACCTAAAGAGGTCCACAAAGAGAGTAAGCGAAACCTAATGATATAATCTCACTCCGATATGACGCACAGATACGTTTAACTGATGACTGTTCTAAGGACCAGGACCCTATTATTGACCCTTTCATAAGCAGTTAATACTGTGTGCAGAAGCTCCGCCCTTCCTCTCCTCAAGCATTCATCCACATGGTTGTTGGTTCCTAGGGGCAGGCGTCAGTTAGCTATGTAGCGCCGTCGACAACGGTGAACTCAGATCTAGGCCTTCCATATACCTCTACGCTTCCCATGGTTTTGGAGCACGCAGCACTTATGAGGGAACAAATTTCAGAGGGGATGAATTTTATTCTCGGGCATCACCGCCTTCTGCCTTTTCTGACGCCAAAGAAACGAAAAATCTTTTCTCCAAGTCAAGAAGTATACCAGTTTTGGCGCTTGAGAGAGTGGCCCGGTCTGATGTCTGTCTCAAAATTGAGATACGGTTAGTGAATCCGCGACCAGAGTGAAACGCATTATGATTTTCAGGGATTCCTTACCCGAAAAGAGTCCACCGTGGACATATCAGTGCTAGTGAGGTCATTGGACGCTGAAGCACTCAGGCCGACAAAACGATGGTTTTGGCTTTATGCTTTTGCGCCACTCTAGGAAGTCCGTATCATTAGTAAAGTGAACTGTTTCTCCGATATTCGTTTGTCGTTCGAGATTGTTCTCTGCGTGGCTAGTGCACACCAAAAACTACCCCATCCATTGGCTTGTCTTGCTTGAAGAAGGATGTTTCGCGTTGGAGCTCCCTTTCGGATGAGGTGAACGGCTTCAACTTTACTAGGGTTCAGAGTGGTCTGGCTCCCCAAAGAGCCACTTTGCCAGGAGTGTGTGGCAAAGAAATAAAAATAATAACGCTTGATTGAGTATACAATGATAAAGTGGGCAGGTGGAACAGACGCACCAAGAATTGTACTCTTTGAAATAGTTCCCCGTTGGCTCAGGTCAAGGAATAAATAATAATCCAGTCCTGGTTGTCCAGGTGTTTTCTGTTGAACAGTTCTCACATACAGTAAAATCCGAAGATAGCCTGAAATGTTTTGATACCACAATTAGCACATTAAACACGCCAATGGCCGCTGTAGGCGTGAGCGAAATCAGAAGAGAGTCTAAGCACGTGACCACGTTTGTATTGCGTGAACTTGTACAAATGCACGTCTTTGTAGTTTCGCGTATTCAAAAAAAAGTTCATGCAATTGACAAAATACGTAGTGTTATAGTGGAAGCAAAAGAAAAATACAGAGGCTGTGTTGAAGAAGATCAACTCTATTGTTCTATAAAAAGTTGAGCCTGAATTACTATACCATCTTTTGGCAAATAGTTTTGTTCATACCCTTCTTCTTTCGGCCGGTTGAACGCAGACGGTATTGGGACTCCTATGCCGGGCCCTAGTTTTTGTTCCACCCATTGTACCAAAGGATAAGGGATCTTGGGATAGTTTTTTCGGAGAGAGGAAACTTCTTACAACTGCATTTATTGGGTTATCGCGGGATATTACACCAGATCGAGCTATAACCTTCGAGACGTGTTAGGAAGCGTCGAGCTGACAATACTATATTATGATTGGCTTACATTCTTTGGGTCCGTAGCCGGTTCTCGGCACGTCTACCCAGTCGGTGCGGCCCCCCTTATTAATAGGGACTTTTCCCCGGACACATCTAGAATGGGACAACATCTGCAGTGCACCGAAAGCATTCTCTATTTTTGGGCGTTCTAAATCCACCACCACATCCAGGTGGTCTGGAAAAATTAAAGGAAGGCATTTAATGAGAGGCGGGGTGAATCGTGAGGACCGATGTTGGCGGGCAATCTGTTTTTATGAGGATAGCGGGAACGCGTGCCTCCGGGGCTCCTTTGTCTGCTCCATAGTATTGTATGCTTCGGCCGCACGATCAATTTCCACATGAACGGACAGAAACTTTCCATACTACCCCGTCAACAGGAATTCGATTGCACCAATCAGTTAGAACTACAGGGTATACAAGAGGATAGGGATCATCCGTGGCGGTTGTCGTCGACGTTCATTAACAATTATTCTTCGTCCAAGTTGTTCCTCCTAATCAGCAGGAGGGGTGCTTGCGGTCGGGTCAGTTGTTGAAGGTTAGAGAGGACGGCAGCCGAGGGCAAGTTAAAGGTTCTTAAGTAGGTCGCACCTTTCCTTCTAGTGTAGAGAGAGGAGTCGGTTTAGGGCCACGACTTCGCACCTTTGCTGGGACTAATGGAGACAGGGGTGTGTCTTGTTCTAAAGCCGACCTAATTTTTAGCGATGACCCAGGAGTTTGTGACGTTTGACTGATTCGAGCCAGCGGCAGATAATTGACGCTTGTCAGGAGCTAATGGATAACGGACTTACTTCCGTTCCGCAGACCATTCGTAGGCGTTCCTCCCTGGACGCAGTCGAGGGATGTGTGAGGAAGTTATCCTTGTGGGTGCTGTCGGCCTTCAGAACGTGAGTACATGACGGAGGTATTGGGGGCGAAAATGGTACGATAGAGACGGTGAGCAGCGCCCAAAACTGAAAAACTCGGCGGAGGTGGAAACAAACAGAACGATGTGCGAAACATCGAGAATTTAGTATACTGAATTTCGAGCCAATTCTTCTGCTAAGTCTTTTCCATGAGGCTACCAAGGTTCTTTTACAGACATTTTGTAACTGGAGGAAGTTTCGCGTTCCGGAGGAAGACTGCGGAAGAGAGCGAAAAGATCACTGAAATGGTGCAACAGCCTACTGGTCTCCAGGAGAGCCAGAATTAGGGACTTTCAAAAAATGAAGCAAGGCATACTAAGCTTCTGCAACAAAGAAGCTCGGAGCACGAGGTTTTTTCATTGAACGACAGTCCGTCCAAAGTTACGTCACGGCGTCCTCGGAGAAGCTCGGAGCACGAGGTTTTTTCATTAAACGACAGTCCGCTCAAAGTTACGTCACGGCGTCCTCTAGAGGAACGCTTTTTCCAAAAGATCACCGAAAAACCGACCAACACGACCAGGTCGCTTTTCGTTCACGTATAAGTTTGACAAGCTCCTAATGAATTGTTATACTTATTTTTGTATATGGTTCCCGGAATCGTCGCTTTTTGTTTGCATCTGGAGATGTTGGAAGCAGAATTAGCATATAGTGGACAGAAATTACTACTCTGGAGGACCCTAGTGTGTACATCGACTGTGTCTAGTCAATCGGCAGCGCTCACGAGGATATCGTGGGATTGATTCCTTGGAAGCGCAGCGACACCGCCAAAACCAAAATTCATATTTGCTCCTTCCTGTACCAAGGACTTGCAAAATAGGATGTCAGCAGCTCGACAGTTTGATGGCCCATTAAGATGAACGCGGCACCCTTGGAGACAACAGGACAAGTGCCCTTCAGTTGGGGCTCGGAAGTCGGGATCATTCTTACTGGGGATGTCTCAAACATTGCTAGTGTGGGGTGGCATCAGAGAATTGGCAACGGGGTAATTAGAGAACGGGTATTCGGTTTTTCAGCATTTACATCACTTGCGGAAAGTGTCGACAACGATCTACTCCGGCTGCTTGACCATGGGCTACGCCTGTTGTTTACCGAGACTAGAGTTGTTCTCCGTGCCTCCTTCAGAGTGTCGTACGTGAGGTGGATAACTTATAACTTGGCATAAGGGTGTGAAAGAGAGTTTAGCTGTTGATGTGGTCCGCCTTCCGGGATAGGGTCCCCATGTCCCTCTGCTCTTGGTTGGGAACGTCGAGGGAAGTGCCGGCTGATGGACGTCAGTAGCGTTCTTTTCAGAGTGTTCTTCGTGCTTGGAGAATGCCTGCGGTATTTCGGCATCGTTTCCTTCCTTTGTCAACTCCTTCATCTTCTTTTCACCTCAAAACTTTAAATATGACTAAAACGTTTAGGTTGTGCAGTAGGGAGTCTTCAGTGTCAATGGTGATCTTGCTGTCTCCGTTGGTGGTGGCATCCCACATAATAGCTCGAAGAAACCATCCCTGTCATCAGCTCTTGATTGTCCATCGGCCGAGATGCTCTCATGGTACCAGAGGCAATTCAGCAGTTTAGGTGCGGAGCTACCGTTCGAAAGGACCGTGGGTTGCGCCCAATCATGTTTTTTTATCGCCTTTTGCTAGACCTGGGACCCCCGTCAGTAGCTCAGTCCCTGCGCTTTCTTCGTGTCGCACGACAGGTGTAACCTGAAGGGATTCCACAGCCGAACGCATATCATTTTATTTACAGTGCCCAACCTATGCAGTAGAGTTCCCAAACTGGAAGTTCAGCAGGGTGTGTTGTCAAGGCTGTATCCATTAACCAACTTGGTCTGAGATGTTTTTTTATGTCGCATGAATAATTATATGGATTACGGAGATGCGTAAACTGTTATGCCACGGTGATGTCCATTCTCCAGGGGGATCTTGCCAGCTGGAAAGACTTAATTCATGACTTTTCGAGCGTCCGTTTAGTTTGTGAACTGGAGTGTTGTGGCCATGAGCAAAGTAATAGCCGCAATGTGCGTTCATTGCGTTAAGTTCCAAAGCACTGCATTATGTTCATTGACCCATGCAGTTCGCTGCGCCCTTCGTCGGCACATGAAGGAGTGGCCCACTTTCAGTCTCACTCATCTTGACTCTCAATGCATTGCCAATGCTATGAGGCTAAGGGTACCGCTATGCAACTGCATGTGGATTCCAGTGGAAGACACCGTGTATATATGGGTACAGTAAGATAAGTCAGCCCAAATGACATTTAATAGCTTGCAAACAATGACATGTAGCGAGCAGTGGCTTCCACTCATCAGGCCTCTAGGCCGCGACATGATAGACAAACGTGAACTTTGCGATGATCAACGTATGTGCGGACAGACTGAAATCCCGAAGCTAGGATAGTTGTCCTCTTGTAGGGTTTATCTAGGCTGTATCGACTCGCGAAAAGCGCTGATACTGTCATCTTTCCGAGCGATTTAAAAGCCTAGATTATTCGAACTAGCTCTGTAGAATTCCACTCAGGTGGTCGGTTCGGAGCAGATGCCGCGTTCACGATGGTATCGAGCGCTTCAGCTATACACTAGCCTTCGCGGGATGGCTCAAATGGTTAGAGCGCGAATTTACTGACCGGAAGGTCCGTGGTTCGAACCCGACCTCTGTCTCCCGACTTCCCCTGTCTAGGCTTGGGCAGCCTGGCAGTATCCCAGCCCTTGTGCTTCCCTCGGGTGGCATGGCAGCTAGGCACCAAAAGGGTGTTACAGCTGAATAGTCACCTGTTTCTGGTCAGCACTAATTTTCAACATGAACGCTTACACCCTGTGACCTGACACCTACCAAACAATCGTTCACTCTCTTGGTGCATACTCCATATGGTGACTGATCCATTGATTTGTTATCGTCTTTCAAGAGATGGCCACCTTGTTAACACAGGAGGTTACCAAAGTAATGTGCTTCAGTTGAAAATTGTGTTCTCGGTCCCATAACTACCTTAGGACTGAATTTCTTTACAATACGTTGAACGTACTTGCCACCGGGATGAAACAGTCTTTTGTGCGGCTTATCCTGGGACTTGTTGAGGACTTTCCCAGAATCGTCCGGAGACATCTCAGAGGTTGCTGATTTCAATCAGGATCTCACAGGAACGTATCTAAATGGTCTTAGTCGGTTGGTGCTCTCTTTTAGGTGACTTACTGAGACTGCCATATTTGCCTTTCAGAGAAAGTTCGATAAGGTTTACAGTCGTCTATTCTATTCGGGGCCACCTACATGCCTTTTTCCCAAAGTGTGCCTTACACCCATGCATGTAAATACCTGTTTCGTTGTTCTATCAGTAATCACCTTTCGAAATTTCTGTCTCACACAGAGAACCGGTGTGATATTCCGCCATGTCGAAGCACACAGGAAGTAAATCTATCAAAAAGTCCAACACCTCAGCCAAGGGATCTGGAACTTCAACAGTGTTCAAAGAGGACAATAAAGGTCCGTATGCCGTGGTTATAGCCAATTTATTATCCTCTCGCTTCGAGCCTCTTGTGCACCACACAGCACATTGTTTGTTGCCTCTTGCGGGTGTTCCACTACTCCATTTCACGTTAACTCGTCTTATTGAGGATGGTTTCAAAGATATTCTAATCTATGCCTGCGATCATTACGAGCATTTACGGTCTTTTCTGCGGAACAACTCTTGTTACAAGTCTGTACGCATTTCGGTACACAACGGCGAAACGAGTCACAGTTTGGGTGATGTTATGCGTGACCTGGATACGAGTCAGGTTATTCGTGGCGTGACGGCTTTTCTTCTGGTTCCTGCGGACTTAATCTGTGCAACTCCCCTGATGCCAATTTTGCGACAACATGAGGATCTTCGCTCCCGTAATCCGAACGCTATTCTTAGTTTGATACTCCCTCCTTGTTCACCAAAACTAAGTCCATCCCAGGCAGCTGAATGGGGTGTCACAGTTTTGTTCTCGCATTCGGCTGACAATCGTCTGATTCAGTTATCCTCCGCTCTGGACGATCCTTGTCCGGCAATAGCCGCCCAGGACTTGCTCCGGACAGACCAGTGCTCAGAGCTTGCATCGGATTTGTTGGACCTGGGCATAGCCGTTTGTAGCCACCACATTCCTGCGTTGTTTCAAGTAAGCAACATCTGCTTTGGTAATGGTACTTCACTGTCGTCTAAGCCCAAGCATTATATTTGAAAGATCTTGCCATTCGACAGGAATTTTCTCATGTTTTTCATTCTCAATGCCGCGCCGCCCGTATGTTAGCTTCATCTAATTCCTCAGGTGTGTTTCTAGTTAACCTGGGGTACTCAAAACTAATGACCAATTTTGTTGAGCAGAATATTAGACGAATACATGTGGCGGAGTGTACGACAGTCAAATCTAAAGGGGATGATGGGGCCTATTGCTACCATGTATAACAGCCACCAAATTGATGCTCCTCGGGTAGTTAGTGCCATTCGCAACTTTGATTTGAACAAGCAACCGAGTATCGGTGATGATGTGGATATGCGTGGCTGTTCTAGGAAATCTGTGGTTCACAGTTGTGGCAGATAGTAAATCTCCCTTTGTGGACTCACCTTCCTCAATCTTACTCGAGCACCTCGATAACTAGGTTAGTGAAACGATCGGTCCTCCAACTAACACAGTCACCAACCGTCTAGACGGGATACATTGCTTACAAGGTTACTGAAGCATTCGATAGCTCACGACAGTTTCACTCTTCTTGGGACTCATCTGATTTCCCATCAACCTCACATTCTACTTGAATCCAACAGGATGTAACAGCTCGCATTTGCCATCCCTGAATTTCCAATCGGCATTCCAACCACTTTCGATTTATTCCCATGGAGTTTGATGAATTCCCTTATTTTGCAGGCGAAAATCTCATGTGTCTGTTTTTGTGCATAACGCATCCTTCCACGGCCCGCTAAACTAGTTTTTTTTTCCTATGGCTACTGGAATGGTCCGTCATTTCAGTTTGTCAATCGCATGATGATAGTCAACGTCCCCGAAATTACACGGGTCAAAGAGACTCGGTTCTTTCCACGGGGATATCAGTTTATTACTGAAAAGCGACGATTTTAGTATTAGTGTGAAATACTGTTGGAGCTATCCTGTTTTTCCTCAGTGTTCAAGCTAACCTGAACTGGAGGTCAAATGTTTGAAACGTTAAACCGGGTTTTCTGTGCATATCCCCGTGGCTGCATGCTGTGGGATGAGTATGGTTCACCCAATCGCCTTTAACCAACCAGTGACATGTGAGCGATCTTTATGAAGTAGATCTGAATCACGTGTTATTTACAAACTGGTGAAAATCATGCTTTCTCATCTTGAAAAACCAAATGCTACCGCGCCTTTGGGGTGTATTTGTTCCCATGGTTGATCGACCATGGCCCGGTCAACACTTCTGTCGGCACGTTTTCCGTAACCTCTGTTGTTTTAGATCCGGAAAGTGTATATCATGGCCAAACTAGTGTGTATTTCACATTCGGGCACTCCAGATGGAAAGATAGCTGAGCTACTGAGGAAAGATGGGGGACTAGTGGCTGTCGTAAATGCTTTCTTAGTTGTGTTCTGGTGTTGTTGTACTGGCATAGGTCCATTTCTGATTGCCTTTGAAGCGGTTTGCCTTTGCTCAGTATTGGTTGTTCGCGCTACCATGATTGCCTCAGCTGTAGTACAAACTAAAGCAGTGGTCCTTACTGATTGCATGATCGGTTCCTGGGTTTAGCTCCATTTGTATGCAGTGAAAGTTTTACATGTTTTTTGGCCCGAATCTGCTGTTGACCAATTGTGCTGCTAATCTGAAGGACGATGGCGCTACGCTAGGCTTTGTTCGGTACATTGACAATACGATTACACAGCTACTTATGACAGAGGGATTGATTTTTGACGTTTGGGCTGAACCTGCGATTGATCTCCCCTTGAGATAATTATCCCATTTATTCCGATAAGATCAGGGAGGATGTTACCCTCAAGAACGCGGGAAACTAAACTATCCGACGGAACATAATGACACATGTTTTTCGTCGTTTACCGTTTGCGGCCTGAGTTGTCTGGAGTGCCTGTCTGGAGTGCTTCCTTTTTAGTTAAGGTCTTCTGGCACAGACGTTATTTACGTCTATTGATCCCAATTCTCAGAGGGTTAAAACAGTCGTGCGTAAGGTGTGCTATACGGGCGTGCGGTTTGTCGTATTTTCTCTGACAAGAAGTGTATTCGCTATCGGTTAACTGCCTGTGCACAAGCGCTACACAATATTTCTCCTAAATTAGCATAGGACTTTAAATTTTTTGCCTATATAAGATTGCTACTAATTGCCACTAAGGCTTACCTTGAAACCCAAATTTTACTTTGTGCACCTTAATGAGGCTCTCTGTCGCACCAAAACACGGTGGTATGTTAACGCCTCATTTATCGTGGACCAGCCCCGGACATTTTTTCATTCTCAACTCCATTTGGTATGGGCTTGCGTCACAACGAACTAATCGGTAACTTCGTCTTTAAACCAGGTGCTTATATTCTCATCCGACACTACGTACCTATATACTCGATGGTCTCTCACTCGCTGTCACCATCCACCAATAGCAACAGATTCTGCTCACTTGACTCGTCAACAATAGCTCCTTCCATTGGCACATGAATCGAAATTGACTAAAACTAATGCACCTCGTTGCTTTGATGGTAGAGCTGTTGAAAAGGATTTCACCAGACAATTCCCTGTAATCGCAGTTCTTATCGATTGGCAAGTGAATTTAGCTAGAGGTTCCAGACTTCAGGCACGGAAATTTCCTAAGCGCCATTCCAATCTGGATCAACTCATTGGTGTCAGTACTGTTCCTGGACTGCGATGCTATTTTTAAAAACACTTGGCGCAGCACCATGTCAACACAGCACTAATCAGGACCCGATTGTCATGGGTCTGTCCTTGAGATCGGTGCAGAGTAGTGGAACACTGCTGAAGCTTGTCTTTGATTGGGCTGCGTTGGATGTCCTTTTTAAGGTACTGGATAGATGACGTGTAAGTATTTCAGAAGGATTGTGACTTCTGAAGGGAAGGTTGGTGCAGATAGGCTTTCTTTCATATCTCTTCTCCACAATGCTGCCACGTAGATTTGTGGTGCATGCCCTTGATGAGGGATGCGTGGTGTTTTCCCTTCAATACAGTATCCAGGACTTGTCATTGGTTTCTCCATACCCACGAGGTGAGCACAGTTTGAGAGCTTTTAAAGGATTGAGTCTTTTTGAGCTTTGTTATTTTCACATCGGATTCGTAAATGACAAAATGTCGTCCACATAGTGCTTCTAAGAGTGCGTTGTTCAATAGTTGGTTTCAAGACTGCTCCAGCGAGATCGCAAGAAAATCATATAGGGTTGGATTGATCGGGCAGCTAATTGCCATTCCATCTCTTTGACTTTGAGTAATTGACTGTTAAAAGTTCATCTTAAAAGTAATTCTCTGAATTCAGCAGGCGTATAGGGAAACTGATATCGGAGCTAGTGATAAAATCGCACATATGCTCATTTGTTCCAAATAGAAAATGAAACGTCTAATGTGCACATATATCCGTTATCGACATGCAGGTTTTGGAATGACTCTGAACCAAAGTATCCTGAAGACTGAGTGAACGTATGGGTCTACATGTGGGTTCGAGCAGGTGTTTCACCCAACCAACGATTGAATGGTGCGGTGGATTACCCATGTTGTGTCATTCTTGGCGGACAGCTCTCTCTCTATATATATATTGGACAGTCTGTATATACGCGGATTGCGTGGGCCAGTGGACTTTAGATACTCGTACTTAGGTTTTGTTATAAAAAGTAGTCTTTCAATCGTTCCAGACGGTCAGTTGGGCTTTTATTGTAGGATCAGCACTATTCCAGAACTCATACCTATACGTATCAAAATCACGAAGAATACAAGATTTCTGATCTCAGGCAAGCATTTCCACTAATCTGTCGTTAGGCGTAATACGAAGAGTTGTTGGTTGATTGGTATGGTTGTGGTTGGTTGGTTCTGGTTGATTCGGAAAGGGGCGAGATAGCTCAGCGGTTAGAGCGCGAGCGTACTGACCGGAAGGTCCGTGGTTCGAACCCTGCCTCTGCCTCTCGACTTCCCCTGTCTAGGCTTGGGCAACCTGGCAGTATCCCAGCCCTCGTGCTTCCTTCGGGTGGCATGGCAGCTAGGCACTGAAAGGGTGCCACAGCTGAACGAGGGGATTCGGAAAGTCGCGCATTCTTGAGTATCATTTAGGGTCCGTCGCGGTTCTTAGCTTATATGTATTCCCTGTCGAGCGCTGGTGCTGATCGCGGAATTGGTTGCACTCGTTGACAGTTTATTCGTCAACATCTGGTTATTATTGACCGGCACATCGTGCGAGTTCCACGGCTTTGAGTTTCCGTGAGTCAGTTTGGTTTGGTGCATGTCTTTTGAGGGGTGTGCAGTCTGGTCTGATTCCATATCTGCGTAAGAAATTCCAATAAACTTCGGGATAAACATTCACATATACACTCCTGGATGAAACTAGTCTCCGCGTTCGCAAATGCAGTCTGATTACAAGGTTCAGTTAACGGTGGGCTTGTTTAGTTATTTGGTTTCCTTATGTGTGTAAGTACTCCCATTTTTAATCAGAAAACGAGGTTTCGGTAGCGTCTTTCCTGGCAAGAACCGCAAAGCTAACGAAAGCTCCACATCAGCTCAAGACCTACAGTTGTCTTGGTGAGATTCCGACAACATAGACTTGTCCCCAACTTTTCTGACGATCCTTAAAGAAAACCTGGTGGCTATTCGGTCGTAGGTTCGGAGGTTTTACAATTACAGAGCAGAATTTTTATAGCTCGTTTGCGCAAGAGTCGTCGGCGATCGCTTGAATTTGGCATCTGAATTTCTAACCAAGCCACCGAATTTCGCCGTATACATCTGATTGGTCCCAATGGAAATGAAACGCGCAGCGCATTGCCGTTATAGGACTGACAACTATAGCTTTGTAATGCGCCCAATACCTATCTATGTTTAGTTAAATTTAGCATGCAAGTAGCACAAACCATCTGAATTAGGGGATTTCTCGCAAGTGTTGAAATGCGGCCCATCGTCCGATTTGTGGCCTAATTGTGCCCAGAGGGTACTGTCTTCGTTGGCAGTTTTTGTTCTGGTCTGGGGGTCTTCATTTGCTAATGTACACGCTTAATACGTTGAGGATGGATAGGTGTGCGGTCGAGATCGGTCCCAGTAGTCGTAGTAGGAATGGCCTTTTTCTAGTTATCTTAGTGTCAGACTTCATCAGACTGAATCTACCACAGAAACGCTGTATGGGGCAGCCCAGAAACGGTTGTAGGCCGCCAGAACTGCATCAGCCACCGCTCAGAGCTGGTTTCTCAACGGTAGAGTGGCAAGTTTTCACCTCCATTGTGAGATGAAAGCTTCATGCTGGGCGTGGTATTAAAGCTAAAATCACTTCGGATCTCTGTTTTTGTTGTTGTGAAAATGGATGGCTGAATTACTTCATTCGTCGGTGTAAGTTAGGCGTGATAGATCTCGATAAATCTTGTGTCTCTGGAAGATCAGAAGATCATAGTACCAGACAACGTTTGAATATTCGTCAATCTGTTTTTATTTCCGGTCGGATCATTGTTATGCTAATTCGGGAATATCCGTTTTTTGTCGACCAACAGGCCATCCAAAGCAGTTAGGATTTGTCGTGTAATTTTCGCTTGTTCTTCATTTGTGAGCCTTCTGAAGCTGTTTGCTACGCTGTTATCTTTGCGTTTTGCTCGAAGTTTCAGTACCCTATGATTGAAAATACGTTGTTCGTGCTCGAAGAGCAGGACGTCTATACAGTTTCGTTTCGGGTTTTAATCAGTTCAATTCCGTTGATTCTGGCGCTGCAACATGCCTGCTCCACTGCTGTTTGGTGTTATCCCTTGACTAGTGTGTGCTAGGTTTCCTCTGGGTTGTATGTCAGCTATTTGCCAAGAGCATGGTGAATCACAATTGTTCACTAAGCACCAGAGGTTGCACGAATGCATCCACATTTCAATCGACATTCTTTTTTATTGGAGGTCTTACGCTCTACGACAGGTGATTAACATCTCAGGGAACTTCGAATCCTGGATTTCAATTAGAACAGCCGCCCTACTATGAGTTATCATGTATCATTGTTTCCGGTTTTGTTGCATTTCGACCGCTATTCCACAGCATCTTTTCGGAACTCTCATTATATTCCGTTTTTTTGTAATAGGATAATTTCGACTATCAGACAATGAATGACCTGGTTCACGATGTCCTCACCAACGAAGAAGTCATGGGTTATTCAATCCATATTAACCCCTTACCGTCTGGTCCACTTACCTTGAGAGCGGCGCCTGACCTTCACAGCTTAATCAACATTACCTTTACTCTCTTAGCGCGTGAGGAAGGGACTGCATCACTGTTCCCACCAAGTTTTCTCATGGACCTCAGCGCACTGCATTGTGCTGGTCCTTCATGCTACGTGGCAAAATCAGCGAAAGTGCATCCGAAGGCGAGATTGGTTGGTGCCTGTCTAGTTGGACCCGGTTGCGTTATTGGATCTGGTGCGTGTTTGGTCGACTGTGCTCTCACTTCCAACTGTTACGTGGGACGGCTTGCGCGACTCCGGCGTGTGGTTGCGTTGTCCGACGTTATTATCGGTGACCGTGTGAGGGCTGATACAGCATGGATTGGTAGTGGAGCACGAATTCTGGATAGCTTTCACCTGCCTCCTTCTTGTTTTGTTGGATCGTCAGCGGAAGCCGTTGTCACGCTTGGTCCGGGTCGTGGTTCTCTGCCGCCCAAATGTGTGATTGTGGCTCCTAGCGACACGGACCTTGTCCTAGAACCCCAGATAGGTGGAGAAAATGTATGGGCTACGTTGTATACCAGGAAAAATCGTCCAGGTCGGGTGAGTTTACCCCATTTGAATTTCAGTTTTTAATACACCCTACTCCTGTTTCAGTAATGACTCAAACAAGGCTGTGTCTGCACCACTTGTATACATTTTTGGCATGTTTTTGCTGGTGAATCTTGGTTACCGGTTTTTTTTACCATACTGAATTACGTTTTAGTGTCTGGACCAGGGGTTTTTGACACCAATAAGAACGCTTCAACAAGACATCAACTGATCAGTTTGTCAATGTATCGTTCTTGGCATGGTCTGGTCAATATGATTTGGGTGTTTTGAGCACGGGATCGAGGCATTTTGCACTCCAAATGGAGCGTGGGACGAAGCTTGATGCAGACTTGAGAATGCATGGTTCAGAAGCAGTATAAATCATCATGATATCGAGCTCAAATTACTGACTGGAAGGTCCAAAAAGTGCATAATCATGCTGCGGGTCGTACCGTCTTTTCGAACATGCCTGTATGGATTCAAGGAGTGACACTGGAAGTTGTGGGACGCGATACGTATCTCGGAGTTCGTATTGGCTCCGACGCTAGTGTGACAGACGAATTCAACGCACGAATTTCAAAATCCAGAAGTGCTTTTTCAAACTGGCGCCACTTGTGGCATCAAAAGGCATGTCACTGGGTCTCAAAGAAAATGTTTGTCAGTCTACAACTGGGGCTGTATTGTTTTTTGTATCGTTGTACGATTGCGAGACGTGCCCACTTCGACTGGAGGTTCTCAGACATCTTCAATTCTTTGACCACCTGTGTCTGAGAAGTATGTCTGGAGTCGGCTGTTGCAGTGAATTCGCAATCATGTGTTCAGGAGACGGGCTCTTCATGAAGCAGAGGGTGCTCCCCTAAAAGAATGCATGCAGCACTGTAAGTTAAGATGGCTAGACCGTGTGTTACGCATGCCGAGACGAGAGCTATTTTGTTTGTCTGATTCTGAGTCGCGGAAATCTAGAGGTGGATAGAATTTTATATAGCAGAAGGGAGTGAAGCATGTTAGGAGAATTTTCGGTGTTGTTGGTGCTGTTCGCCTTCCATTGTGGACCGTCCTTGTGCTTGACTTGAGACACTGAACGACATGGTGGCTAATCCACGACTGGCATTCATGCGGTCAGCTTCTATCCAGATTGTCTGTCTGAGTGTTGGAGGTGTAGGCACCTCGGATGTTTGTGGTAGGCTAGCCCTAGGTCCCCTCCTTGTCTCATTTCTTTCTTTGCATTATAGGGCTTTATTGAAATAAACTGACATGCTTGTACGGCAGTGAAGCACCAGCGTTCTCATCTGGAGTTGCTGTCAGTGGTTATGATGATGATTCTTTTTCTGGCGTAACGTTTACCAAGGAACTGTATGCGAGGAGCACCTAATTCTTTTACTGCTACTAGGATGGTAGTTTGGCGCCCCTTATTGAAGACCATGGTGTATAACGTTGTATTGCTTTTGTTTTTGTTGTGGTACTTTGTCAGTGTGCTTGGACGACAAAAATAGACAAATAGGAGATAATTACATGCGTGTTGGGAACAGAGAGCTGGCAACCTGTTTGCCCATTTGGTAATTTGATCCATCCATCGCAACCTTGCTCGGTCATCTACACTATCATACTAGAACCTGTGTAGGAAGCTATGTCCCTATTGTATGAAGGCATTTTGTAGGCAGCTCATGGAATGAAAGTAAAACGACAGCTCTTCGGCATCCTTCGGCTTCGTGCTTTGCTATTTTTCCCAGATTTTCTTCGAAAGCAACTTCCTCCATCTCGATTCTCTACCGTCAGGAAACACTTGTCAGAACCCAATACACAGAACATAACTCATGACCGGCTAGAAGATATTAAGTAATGAGTTGTGTTCTGTAGTATTTTGCAATGGAATAACATTTACTAAATCTCAGCCTTCAGTGGACTCAAGTTTTCGTTTCCTTTTCACAGATACGCTCCGGGCGCACAACCTCTGGCAGTCAGTCTACTGGAAGCGAAAGTGACTGGGAAGAGCCTTCCGACCAACAGAATCTTGACACAAGCGGTGAAGGAAGTCTTTGGGACACGGCAGACGATCGGATCCGATCTTCCATGAAAATGTCTCGCCGTGCCGTCAACCATAGTCGTCTTCTGAGCAGTACTAGCGAGTCTCACCGAGCAGGCAAGGCAAGCCGTAAGCAAAATCGTCGTTCATCCGGTGTTACAGATAGTGAGGCGGAGCCTTCTGGTGGCAGTGCTGATGAAGGTGAACAATCTGAGCTATTTTTGGTCAGCGAAATACAGCGTACACTTGAGCATTGCGGAGATACTGCGGATGCAACCGAGAATGTGATTCTAGAGGTGAATTCTCTGAAACATGCCTACAATATTCCGATAGATGATTTGCTGTTTCTCTTGGTCAAGGCAATTCTGGATTTAACTTGTTCAGCTGTGTCGGATGGCACCTCCGATGCAGACGAGAAAACACAAATTCGCGCATTTATGACTGAATTTGGAAAACAAATATCTCGGTTCCATGGAGTGCTCAGGTCTTATTTTTCTGGTTCGAACGCTGATGGACGTTTATGTCTCCAGGCTGTTGAAGATTCCGCCTGCTATCAACCGCTTATCATGTCCTCTAGCCCATTCATCGCTCACATGCTATACGACAGAGAACTTCTTACAGAACCTGCGATATGGTGGTGGCTAGGCAATTCACCACTTCTCGCAGACGGAGAACTATCGGAACATACGAAGCAGATTCGCGAAAAGCTAAAGCCATTTTTGACTTGGCTTAAAGATGCAGAAGAAGAGGAAGATGACGATGACGAAACGGATGAATCTAACGAAGACTAATTGGCCTGTTTCTTTGCTATATTTTGCTATTTTCAACAATCTCTATTAACACAGCTAGCTTATGTACAGACCTTGGTTATATGTGTGTGATCGAATAAAACAAGCAAAATCCACCTGCTCATGGATATAAGACAGTGATCGACTTGACTTGTCCTCCGACACCCGAATCTTTGGGATATCTAAGCAACCACCCAGAAGGGGATGGTGGAGTCATCGATTAGTTTCTTTCTCTTGCTGGCATTTTGTTCTAATTTTGTGCACGCCACCAGCAACACTGCGATAAGTTCTGTCAAACAAGTAACAAAAATCGTATTTACTCAGATATCTTGACAGCCATTTTTTCTTGTGTCTCTGAAAATTTCAGAGGTCTACGACTCGGGACAATCGTCCGTATGCGGTTGTGCCATGGATTCTCGATCAACGTCAGAGTCTGCTCCCGACTTCAGTCGCGTCATTCTGATCGAAGTTGTTTTACTATTCAAAATTTCCCACGTAAACGTCCATGTTAACCTCAGTAGGCTAGTGGAAATTCATCTGCTTAGGGTGGAGACTGTTCTTGTGGGTATGTTCATAATTTCTGGGAGAAGTACACTACTCCACTAGTTTTGACAACTGAAATGGCTTTCTAAAGTTGTACATAAAAGTGCTTCACCAACTCTGAGCCCAACTCAATTTACCAAGGTACAAGTAATGTTTGCGTTCACTTCCTTACAAGGATGTAGCTAACGGTCATAGTAGCAGCACCAGGAGTCGGCTGTTCACGTCCACCAGTCTCGAAGTAAATCTGGACAGAGCAGTAATGAGAATCTCTCCAGTTTTTGCCGAGACGAAATTTCGTGATGTTTTATCTGTGTATTGGTTTGCTTTGCATGCTGGTTTTCAGTCATACTTGTTTCTCGTATCCAGGAACGAGGTCCGTTTCACCATATGCACACTTTCTTAGGTCACCGAGATGCGTTTTTTACAAGACTAGATACATCGATTCGATCTCGACTGGGCTTACGGTCGAATGAATTTTTCCCCTACCTGTAATGGCGGAGCCCTTCATCTGAGGAGATCATTTGCTGTCATCCTACAGGGATCATCGCATATGACATGGTTCACCAACGTTTCGCTCATTGCCGACCTTCCATTGTGTTTAGTTCGTGATCATACGACCAACTGAACAGCGAACAGAATGTGGCCAATGCGTTTTTTCTAAGCTATCACAAACAAGTGATTTCGGACGATGGGCTGCACTTAGATAATGACCGTGCGTGGTTAAAAAATACCTACAGCTAGTGAGCTCATCACAGTTCAGGGCTAGTGTCTTATTTTAAGGCATTATCGGTGTCATTCAACGGCAGATCTTATCTGGAGCCATTGCCAAGGCTGGACGGTGGCGCTAAACAAGCCAAGGTAGAAATTCATGGGTTTTGGTGGTTAGTAGGCCAGTAGAACACTAGCTACCAGTTACTTTAGTGTGGTAAAATTATGTTGTAAACCAACAAGTGAGGAGGAGCGGTGTCTGTTAAAGGATTGTCTGAATGCTGCGGTAAATAAAATAGATATAGTAGAAAGAGAACTTATTCGTAATATTATCCTGCAATGAAAGCGTAGGAACTACGGGTGCAGTTGATCATTTTATGAAAGTCTCAAAAGCCAGGAGCTCCAGATGTTGTACCAGTGGGTTGGAGTGCTTTAAAAACCTCGAAGTAGTTGCATAGTATCCTGATTGCAAAGGCGAATGAGGGCAAGACAGCAGATCACTCTTTACGAACGTCCCCCTCCTGCAGACTATAGAATATATATGTGACGTAGTTGAAGGCCTTAAGATTTCCGCAGTAGAATTAGAGGAACTGATTTTACGTGGTACAGGGCATAAAAAACCGTTCAGCTGTAACACCCTTTCGGTGCCTAGCTGCCATGCCGCCCGAAGGATGCACGAGGGCTGAGATCCTGCCAGGTTGCCCAAGCCTAGACAGGGAAAGTCGAGAGGCAGAGGTGGGATTTGAACCACGGACCGTCCGATCAGTGAATTCGCTCCCTAACCACTTGAGCCATCTCGTACAGGGCATACTCAATTCTTGTTCAACGGACAAGTGGATGGAGCGACCATGGTCTTTTCACTCTGCCCATTGCTTGTGGATATGTTCAAACTTGAAGATGCTACACTGATGGTATAATAGTGCCCTCAACTACTATGGAATGTATCTCGATGACACTTTCATATTGTGCGATGCTTTCGCTGACTATTCTGGATGTTTTCAATGGGACCCATTCAGATACATCGTTTACGTGTGAATTTAACTGAAAAATCGGATGCCCGTTTAGGATGAGCTACTGACAAGGACACAAGATGGGTCGGTTTAACGTCGTGTGTATCGCAATCCGACAGGGGTAGGTTAGTGCATACACCTTCAAAGCAAACTGTACAAAAGATCAAACCTCAAATTACTCCCGCTCCTTCTTCCTTTCAAAGGTGACATTGTTAGTGAACGGCCAATTCGAAGACTCAAAAAGAATATTCGATACTGCACGTCTAAACGTAGCTTTCACCAACCATTCGGTCATCTGGCAAGAGATAATAGACAGAATTCCGCATCAGAACAGTTCAGTGTGCTTTTTTTTGTAAATTAGCCTGTTCCTGTAAAGTTTGAACGACGAAGCACTGTCAACACATATGCCTGAGCACTTACCGAACACTTGACTGAGGGGTAAACGACAAAATGCAAACAGCTTAGTTTTATCCCATCCTCTTGTCAATTGGCACACTGACGTTGCGGATCAAGATACCAAAGTTTATGAGAACAGCTTTTTTGTATCGCAGAAAAAACTGGTACAGAAAAGTTTTGTACACAGGACGGTCACTTGTCAGCTTCACTTGATTCAGCCTCTTCTGATTCTCTGATCATCTGAACTGTTGATTATCAAATTTAATCAGATTCGCGTTTACCTGCAGTTTTGATCGATTGTGTTCGTTTTATATGTATCCAAGCCAGTAGAAGAGATGTCAGAAAGGTCAACTTTCCCTCGAATGATCTTGTTCTATCATGGGGATATTTCATACAGACTTTTACGCAAAAATGTCACTCAACCAACTGGAGTTTCGCCTAGAAATAATTAAGAGGGAGTCCTAAAAACATTACGTCATTTGGGACGACGGTCAGATATTTTCAGACCTAGACAAGGAACTGAGGTGCTTAGTCCGCGTTCGGATCTTGCTTCTGAGTGTTTATGACGGGCGTGAACATTACCGGAGTTAAATAAATGCTTGGAAGGAGGAGAATCATTGAATCACAAGGCTTGTACAAAGTTTCAAAGGAGGGATTCGGCACAAGATGGATTGGAAGTGACGCTACCACAGTTGCCAAAACTTGGTCCTTTGGAAGTTCCGCACGAAGAGCGTGGAACAAATTGACCGGCGCCATTTTGAGCAGTATCTGTGTCGATATTTTTATGTCATACTTCTGATGTTTACTTTGTGTGCACAAAAACCTGTTCCGTGACAGCTGGAAGTTCCTGTGGCGGTGCCAGTTGGGAAATTAGAGATAAAGTAACTAAATGGACGTCATATCATAACTGTGTAACGGTTTGAAGGTGCTGGTAGGAGATGGACTACCAAAGAGGCGAATGGCCGTTCTTTGAATTCTGTCTGGATGACCTAGGTGGGTGGAGTAGAACCTAATTTCAGACATCACAAGTGTATTCTAGGTTGAGAAGAGGCTGACATTTATAGACGAAAACAAACGGGAGACTAGTAATGAATGTGTGGGGATGGAAAGCAAAATACCAGGGGGAACCAGTTTGACATGACGGGACCAGGTGAACTCGGAGCAAAGAAGGGAAGTTGGCAGAGGATGGACATACCTGCTTTGGCTGCGTCTCAGTCAGGAAAACTGGCGAGGTCCGCAATAAGTCCACTGAAATTCTGTACACGGTAGTTCGTCGTCCGAAAAATGCGGTAGAATTTGACTTAATCGAGTGGGAATAACAATGACGGGAAAATCGAACAATGTGGTAGTTTGCTAAATTACTGCGGCTATTTTGCACTTTACGCTGAGAGAAATTTTAGAACAAACGAGTGAAGGTAGCTGGGCAGTGCGTCCCACAATAAGTCCCTAGTAAAATGTTAATGCAGCATGGACGCTTAAGACACAATTATAACCAACTGCCTTATCTTCTGGTGACGTGGTGTCGTAAATGTCTGAATTGATGAATTTTCTTCCTAGGGACGATCAATTTGGCCCCAGTACTGGCACCACTCGTAAATAAAACACAGTGGCAAGACCTAAACCTCAGAAACACTACCCTTTGCAGGTGTGAGCCGCATACCCAACTTGTGGGAAGTTATCCGGTTTATTTAGAATGAATCCCATCTTCACGGGATCTGGACCAAGCAGAGCAACAACGCCTGCACACTCAGTATCTGTGAACGAATGTCTCGGGAGCATTCCTGCCTCCGAGTTTTTAGAAACATGCATCAGAGTCCCAAGGAGCATATGAGTATCATAGTCGAACAGGAGTGAAGAGGGGATACAGCGTTGGTTTGTACCATTGGACGTGGTGAGCTCATGCGAAAACTTTCTGCATTCCCTTGTGTGCTTATAGGTACTGGCATAAAATGCTTATATATTGAATAGAAATTTATATAGGATACATTTGTCGCCATAGTTTCTGGCGACCCTAAAGATACATTCAGATCAAGAAAAGCGACGTTTGTTGGACGTTTGGAAGAGCCCCGCTGTTCAACAACCTGTCTCACCGCAAAAACTATGGCTGACGCATCCTCGACCATGGCGAAATGCAGCTCTATTCTCAGAAATTGTCTCTCCCGGTATTCCATCAACCTGCGCAAAATAATGTCACGGAACACCTTGGGTGCTCCTGCTATCGGGCTGATACATGATAAAGTTCTGGAGCGGTTTTTTTACTCTGACGTGTCCCATTCCACCGGTATTCTGTTTTCGTTCGAGGTAGTTTGTAGTAGCATCGTCAGACTGTTCCTCAGGGCTTCACCACCTTTGAAAAGTGCACGGTACAAACGGTCCGGAATGGTGTTTTACAATTGTGAACTGGTATCTCGCACCGGTGTACAATGTTCTATTCAGGTTTATTGGGTTCTTTTAGAGATCATTTTTAAGGGCGCCGGTCCTTTAGTCACTATATTGCTAAACACGGTTTTTTAAGTGAATTTATCGCTGTCCTATTGTTTTCTTGAGTGACAACCTGGAGCAAAATGGATCGTAAATCGTCTGAATGATTTTTGAGACTGATTCCACGGATTGATTCAATCACTGGTAAGAGAGCCATCTAGATGAAAGTGACCTTATCTGAAAGAGCTTATTGCAGGCTAGGAAGCACTGGTTTGCTGACGCTGTCGCAAAAACAAAAGTGGTGGGAATGCTGTCGTATAAAAATTATTTACTGGGATGTTATTGAATCTCTTGATGCCTCTGGCTTTCAATATTTCATGAGTAAGCATTTCCGAAATTCGGATCGATCTTGCCAGTTACCCGTAATAATACCTCTATTATTTGTGGTAACACATCGGATGGCCTCAGAAAAAACAGGTTTTGCTTATATGATCATATACCGATCAAGTTTGCCGGAGCCACACATTCAGATTGGATTTTGTGTGACTTGGATGGGTCTTGTGAAAGGCGAAACATGTGAACGTATTATGATCCGTAACAAGAGTCAACATCTTCTTGCTTTCGAACCAGTATCTAGGACGTATATGGTCAAGATGCATACAGGACGCTGGATCTGTCTTGAGGGCGCCAACTATGTTCACCAGGTGTTTGGGACGGTCGTGCCAATAAATGGAATCCAATAGCTGATCGAACCACCTGACAGGCAGGCTCGGTGTTAGCCTACAACATCGTCAACTGCTAGCCAGCTCAGGGGTTTTTTTCACACACGCATGGGAAGCTCGAGAAGCCCCGCTGGCAGTAGGTATGCACGACTGAGATTGATGCGCCGCCATCGTAGCCTACACGTTTTTCGGACATCCATAGGTAAACTGAAACCCTCATCCTCACTGCGCCAGACTACCTTGTCCCCACACGACTTAGCCGAACGAGAGTTTGGGGCATGGTGGGGTGTCTCACTAACCAGTTCAGGAAGTCTCTGGAACAGCGTGTGGAACACGACCGTCTAAGTCTGTTCAGCCATATAGGTTCCATCGTATTATCCTATCTCGTTGCCATAGGTACTCGTTTCTCAATGGTCGGGTAAGTACGTACCGTCTACTGGCTTATACTGCTGGGATCCAGTATTACTATACAACCAGTCACATTGGGTAAAATCATTAAGCTGCTTCGTCAACAGACTAAATATATTTCGCCCTGTCCCTAATGTCGTCCTTAGTTTTTCGGAAAAACATGACGGCAGCCTTGATAGACGTTATAACGAAAAAGTCCCAAATTAGGCCTATTGCTATTGCATACCTATAGCATGCCTGAGGCATTATTCCACCGAAAGCACTATCAGAGTATCGCATTTGGTTTATTAATACCGACGTTTTGCAATGTTTCGTCTGTATTAAGTTTCGGAATGGACTTAACTCCTCGCAGCAAGCTTGTGACTAAGTTGATGTCCTTCGCGTTTCTGAATTCAGAGCCCTCATCTTTCCGGCATCTTTTCACTTCTATTAGGTTTGGTTGGCTTACGCGAGCTGCAATCTTTCAACATTTCTATCGTCCCCCATGGGATTAAGCAGATATTCTTCTGAAATGCCTTGTTCACTTTTCACAGCTGTATTCACTTCAACTAATTACTTGTCGAAAGCCAACGAGCATTGACTCCAGGCGCAGTAGTAAATCAGCAAAGGCCAATGAGGCATCCGTTTGAGCAAAATTGCACCTATACGGTGTGTATTTGGACTAAATTGATCCACTAGGTGATGTTTAGGTTCTTGTGGCTTCATCTGCACTAACGGTGGAAAGGTCCCTCCCAATTCACGAAATAATCTATTTGCAAACTAATTTGGTTTTAACAGGATGCTCTTGTGCTTTTGTTTGTGATGTTCTTCAACTGAATCTAGAAGCGTTTTCAGCGACGTTATGAGTAGTGTTCCTCCTACTTCTTTCTCCAACCACGTGAGCTGTTATCGACTTGAAGTACGCCAAGGAACTGAGCCGACTCCGGTTCTTCCACTGATTGGTTATTGTTATTAGGCCAATGTCGATGCTTCGACCGGTTTGCGCTGATTGAATTGCACACAAAACCGCCATCATCATCATCACATCTTTGGTTATCTGATGTTTTAACCCATTCGAAGAATTTGTTATGAAATCGAATTACTTGAGAGCGCTCAAGTTTTCGTCCTATTCCTGTTCACCCGAAAGAGTAAAGTAAGTTACTTCACCTCATATATCCATCATGCTCCCGGTGGATCTCAATCAGTGAATTGCTTTTCAGGAATAGGTATCCCCCACATTATAAGTCCCGGAATAATGTGACATTGGTTGCGGGTTGTGTGTGCATGTCCTCCTTGTAATGCCATGAGACCATGTATTGTGACGAGGTTATAGTGTGTTACTGGCTTTGGATTTCATGGTTTCAATTTTATGAGCTCTGCCTGAAAAAAAAACGGAACTCCTATATGGTGGTAATTTTCAGTCTCTTGTCTGAAAGACTACTCGTGTAGGTTCATAAACACAGGTCATTTTTACTAACTGCATCGACAAACTACAGTTCGTCTAAAAAAGTCAGCCTGTCCGGTGAACCGAAGACCTGCGTAAATCAAACAAACAATGTAATTGTGTGGATTTCCTATGGTGCCACGCCTCATCACATCTGTATGGTGATTTGCTACAAAGTATAGAGAAATCAGAACCATGATACGCATAATCCGATTACGGGTGTATAAGTACTTCATCGAGATTGCATGTGGGAATTGTGTGTGTGTGTGTCTGTACTTGAATTGGATGGTCACATGGTTTTCGAAGCCTAAAAGGGCTTGCAAGTGGGACATCCGATGCACACGGAGCCAAAATGTAGCTCGCAAATAATTTCATTCATGTTGAGATCGCTCCCATTTGAACCCAAATAAAATGTCCTGCTTTATGACTGAAGAGGCCAGAGAGCAGCAAAGGTTGAATAAGGAGATTGAAAGACAGCTTCACAAAGATAAAAGTGCTGGGAAGAAAGAAGTGAAACTCTTACTGCTTGGTAAGTCGTCGTCTGCTTGTAACCCCGCGAAATGACCAAAATTTGTTTATATTAGTGCATGTTTTCTGCAGCATCCGAGTCACCATTTTTAACCAGATGTATTTCTCAGTGAGCGTACTTTCATGCAAAATCTACCGATAATATTCCTGTTCTAGGCCATCATATTGTCGTTGTGATCAGCTGACTCATTTTTCCACTGTACTGTAAAATGGTCCAAGTTCGATCCAAATCAACGCAAGCAGAATCTATTGTTGTCAGTACCTGGGATTGCGCAGCCTCAGAACGCATTGCTGTAGTTACCCTTCCCGGTCGTTTGACCCTCTCAAATGGACAGTGATGCTAGGCAGAAAAACCGCTGGTTGATGTTGTTTGTTCTTGCTTGAGGAGATTGAATTCTGAGTGACTACTGAAACACTGAAGTTTAGGCCATTCCCATCTACGGACCGATGACGCGAACGATTATGCAAGGGACTGTCGCCGTTCAAGTGGCTAAATACGTGGGATAGATAGCCACTGGTCCTTCTATTGCTAACATTATCCCCAGAAGCACGCTTGAATTAAATATGATGAAGAATGCCAGTACATTTTCGAAACCTGCGTATATACTCAACAAGCCATTTTATCGAATGAAAAGCCATCCATTGGGCTATTAAATTTGGGAATGCCAAAGCACCGACTGGCGGAAGTGGTATAAATTCCCATCATCAGAGACAATCCTGAACATGTCCTATTTCTGGTCTCTGTTGACGCGAATAAAAAATCACGGCATTCGCGCAGGCTCGTGCATTGAATGTTGTCATATTCAGACGGTAGTAAGCATACACTATCGTCTGTGGAAGTTCACTTCCGGTTACCAGTCCAAGTTTCTGGGTTGGGTCGCCGGTTGTTAAACCAAACACATGAAACTACCGCACAGATTGGATAGTTTGTCCTCAGTTATTTTCTTCGCATTCTTTTTTTGTTACATTAGTGGCTGGAAGAAGAATGTGGAATCATTCCATTGCCTTTTGTCCTTTGAATTACTCTCCGACATTCCCGTAGCGGGAACTCAAATTTCAGCCTATATAGCCAACATTTTTCTGCAGGTGCCCGAATGCGTATTGTTTCATGGTTTTCTCGACGGCGGAATACACAAATTCGCTTCTTCCTCCTGTGCTTCTTCCCTTGATATCCGTACTCGGATTCCCAGTATTTTGGACCGAATTATGTTTGTCGCCACATAGTTTGTATTTTACGTATGGGTTTAATTGCTCACCAAACAGCAGTGATGCGTCTGTACTCTGACAACCTCGAATCGACCGGGATTTCAGACCCTTTCTCAAAAATTGGCATTTAAACTTGAAATATATCCTCACATACTTAGGTCTTGAAAATAACACCCTCCCGAGTGATTCCGAATAAACACTCTGCCTTACAGTTATGGCATCTGCCCCAGGATCCTTTGGATTTAATAAATCTCTCAAAAATTGTTCATCCGGTTCGGCTGGTTTATCTTCTCATTGGGTATCATTCCACGCGCACCCAACATTGATAATGTGAATCGACAGTTGTCTAAGGAATCGTGTTCCGTCTAGTTTTCTGGACGGAATACTCTCATTATTAGTCCAGGAGTTTCTCGAGGATAGCTTACCTGATTTTGCTGCATGTCAGCCATACCATACTGGTCATTTTTGCATCAATTCATTTGCTAGCGAAGTCAGTTTTCATTGTCTCCTTTCTAGTTTGTTTCGGTATGGTGCTTCCTCACGTATCTGTGGCGGCCTTATGCAGATCACAAGCATCCTGAAAACCAGACTTGCTTTGATCACTGAGTTGGGTTCATCTCTCGCAGCCGTAGTAATGTCATCTAACTCTATCCATATTTTGTATCCTCCTTATCGGACGTATTATAGTTTTCAGTCCTATCTGGATCTAGACTGCACTCCACTTACTCATCCCTATCTCCGACTGGTAACCGAATGATTTATTTCTGAAACTCCCTGTCGTTCTCTCGTGAAAAACTTCTTAAGAAAACTGCTACCGGAAATTTGGCATGATCTCGCTCCCTCCTGAACAATTTGCACTGGTATGGGTCATTTTTTGAATAAATTCCAAAGTGCATTACACCACTGAGTAGTGTTACCATGTTTGGGGTGGGTTACAATCTTCTTGTTTTTCTGTACTCAGTCCAGTTCAAATGAAGACCATTCGTACGACAGGCGGTACCTTCTTGACCGATAACTTTAAACTTTTAGCTGTTCACCTATATGTAACAGCCTCAACCTAATTCTTTCGCTATAAACATGACAGATGAACTCCGTCTGTCACCACCCAATCTCAAACTTTCAAGTGTAGCAACCACCCTTACTCATATGGCTACTTCTGCCAATTTGTCCCTCCATACTGGTCTTTTTGTGTCATCCCTTTTCCGCCAACTACGGAACTTCGAAATTCCTGATACTTTCTGTATTCTTCATTTTGTCATCGGAAATTCTTGTTAGCAAGCATTTCAACAGGCCTCTTGAGGGATATCTTGTTTCCACCTCCTCCCTGGTTCACATTTACGTGTGGTTCACATTTACGTGTTATATATATATATATATATATATATATATATATATATATATATATATATATATACCCCACATTTTTTTCAGTCAGATTGATTTACAGTGAGCCATCCTGAATCGGTTTGGAGGTAAAGTAGAATTTAGACCAAACTAATCCCCAATAGCGGATGCACTTAATACACTACAACTAATAGAATGACGCGTTCGTCTTCACATTGAGTCCAATAATATTACGTGGACTAAAGTTTCAAGCATCTTCTACTCCCTGGCAAAGTTTCACATCGTAGTTTTCGAACAATTTAGATTCCCGAACAAGAATTCCTTCTGCTTCAGGAGAACGTAGTTTGTTGCCTGTCTTCATGCCTAGTCATTCAACTTAGTCACTCGTACCAGAAAAATTAGTTTTACTCACTGGGTCAAGCCGGTTTTAATTCTTTTGGCCAGTATGGACTTGATTTCAACCTCGAAAGACTTGTGATATACAGATGAGTTTATTGATGCAGTAGATAACTTTGTTCTACGGAACGACTATCTTTCCTGACCTGGTTTATACGAAGATAGGCATGTTGTTATGAGGGTTTAGATGCCACTGTCTATATTTAGACTGTATACTATCAAGAGAGTAGAATTCCCATATGAAGTTAGCCTACCTGTGGAAGCAATCATCGAACCTTTTCAAGATATGGTTGAAAAGTTCTCGGAACGAGTAGACTCACTCGCTTTTGATGTGTTTTTCCAATTGTTCCAGGTACCGGTGAATCCGGGAAGAGCACGTTTGTCAAACAGATGAGAATTATTCACGGATCTGGTTACACAGATGACGACAAACGCGCTTTCGTCGGCCTCATTTACCAAAATATTTTTATCGCTATGCACACAATGTTGGATGCAATCGAAAAGCTAGGCATAGCCTATTCGAATTCAGATAACCAGGTGAGTGAAGATAAACAGTCAGCTGTTTGGTTGCAGGCTAGCTACAGGCAACCGTTGCATTCCAAATACAACACAACACCTCAGCACGTAACATATTTCTGGGTCTGCTTTTGAGTAAACCCCAGTTCGGGGTCATCCGTTGCACTGTTTACTGTACCACGATGATCAAAATTAGGTTGACTACAACCGGCTCGCTCTTTGAAAATAGTTTTTACTCGATGGAGTGAATATTATCGTTTGTCGCAGAACGTCGGTTTCACAAATCCTCTCCAGTATCAGCGGACGCGGGTCCTAAAGATAGGACGGATAATTGGGGAAAACATGTTTTTTTACCGGGCTAAATTAATCCTGAGGTGGCCTTGCACTGCACGCCCAGTCGAAGCACCTCACAAATGATATGCTCATCCGAAGCTCTTTGAATTCCCTGTCCACATCAGTAGTTGTGAAATTAAGCGGTCTGTTAAATGTCGGTGGCTGTTTGGATTATTGCGAACGTGTTCCATTTACTGGATAAAGAATATACTTTTTACCGGCCAAGGCAAATTTATACAGCTGAAATCGGCTGATGTCTAAGCCGATCGGTGATATGTGGTTCCAGTGGACCTTTTGGTATGAGCGCACTAGAGGCACCGGGCGAGGAATACACTTACCACCAACTGAAACTTAGTTCGATTACATTCTTACTCCCAGCCAGATGGTGCAGCCAAACACGTATTTACACATTACAGCAGCTAAGTGAGGGAATTGTATGTCACCCATGTAAGTAAAATGACAGAGCCACAGTCGCTTCATCCACTCAACCAACCGTCATTTCGAAAGCCACACTTTTCCTTCTCTGATGTTTACGCACTGCTGACTGAATCCATAGCCGGTGGTAAAACAGTCTTGAAGGGCCTGTCTAACCCGTTCCTCAGTTCACCATGCAAGAAGTAGCTCACTCTGCTCCAACCATTGGGAAATCCCACTTCTTTCCTACCGGCGCCCCACCGTTTTCTTCAGACATCTGTAACCACAAATATGATTGTAACTTGGCGATTACCCGAAAGGTAGTTTGTAAGTTATCTATTGGACATTTCACGTTACATTCTGGGAGACGCTTTGCTTGTTAGAGACTATCCTGCATTTCTAGAATCGCCGAGACCCTCTTTGCAAGTATTTGCTTATTAACATACAGGTTTCAGTCACTGGTTTCAGACTGGTGTATTTAGGACTTTGAGGGAACTGTGAAAATTTCAAGTAAAGATAACTCAGTTAGATTAATAAAGTGAAGACAGAGCAACCAAAGCAAGAAACTTCTTCTTAGATTTTCCGGAATTCAGCTCCTATGCAACCCAGACGTCTATTCCGCCGTGATCTTAAAGTTATCATTTCATTGAGATGTTGACCAGAACTCGGCTTTTACAAACATTGCATGCTATGGGTTGTTTTGTCACCAATCTATTTTCCAGATATTCACAGTATGCTCTGGGTGCACCAGTAACAGGTGGCTTGCTGAACTGGTAGACCCAAGCTTAGTAACTGCAGTTAGTTGATCTCCTTAGCTATCACTGACTGACCTGGTATCGATTTAAAACATGCACTCAGCTGCATTTTTGATAACACCCGTTGCTCTACGGTTGGTAAGTTGGTAATCGGAGAGGAAAGCAAGCATTCTGGTTGCCAACGCCGAACTTGAGAGGTGATACCATAAAACTGTCCACTTGTGCTGTGATATCTTCGTGCAGACGGACTGTTATTCAAGCAACTGATTCCCTCAAGTAATTGGCTGAGAGGGGTTAGAATAGTAATTGACTAGGCTTGTTCGAAGTAATTATCCGAGTACTTTTTTATTGTCTGGTGGGAAATGTTCCGCGGACATAGAGGAACACCTTCGTCGGAAGACGAGGCAAGCACAGGTTGGTGGAAATCCACCAAGTTAGCCTGACTGTAAATACTGTGAGTCTAAAGAAAGATGGAAGATGTCTTCATTAAAGATTAAGTAGATAGATAGATAGAACTAAAGTGTGACGCCGCAAGGAAACTCACAGCTATTCAGAGTGAATTTTAGCGTGCGTTTTGTCTTGCCGAACTTAGTTGCAAGATAAAAATAACTCACCTTGAGTCGTTTCAAGTCAGGAATAATCATATATAGAGGTCAACCACTCCGGGCGCACCGGGGAGAGGTTCCGGAATGATGCAATATAAAGGGAGTAGAATCTCTCTATTGTGGGGAACTATCCACCGGAGAGGACGATTTCGTGGATCATATGGGCGTTCGCCCCACAGTGGAATCGCTATATGTAAGAAAATGGGTAGGCCGTAAAAGGGTGGACAAACAATATTGAGACGGGCACTGAGGGTCCATTGGACCTAAGTGACGATCCTCGTTAGAAATGCAGATTTCAGTCACTATTACTTACTTACTGCGCCCAAAACAGCCAAAATCAGTGCTACAGTAACTAGGCAGTTTGGCCTAAACTTGTTCTGAACTGGTCTCTAATTTGATACTTTGTACTGATTCTTTCCAGATTCAGCCTCTCACGTCCCTCCTAGTCGATACAGCTCAGTTGTTTCCATTGTAAACTGCCACTGGTTTGACATCGATTAGGCTTGAAAAGAATGGTTGTAACAAGCTTCCACTTTGAATTTGGTTAGCTTGTGACAACCACTGGCGAGCTCCACTTTGAGCGAACCAGTACGCATTAGAATTCTGTGTTCTCAAGAAAGTTGTCGGAAAAATTGCCAGCTGACATGGTTTTCCCCCAAAAATTTATATTTTTAAGTGAATCCATATAAACAGTGATAGATTCACCATTAACCCTGCTGAGTTCATTATGCGCATTTGAACGCGCATCATGCTAGCCTCGTTCGACCATTGACGAACCGGGTGTGTTGCTTAAGGTTGTCTTCCCCCACTCCGTTGAATTCGTCTACTGTGGATGCCGCTCAATAATTGACGATATAGTTCCAGTCATTTAGGATGCAACATCAGAGATGGATGGTTATGATGCCGTGATGAGATTACCAATATTGGACCACACAAACGTCTTTGGTAGCCTGGGCAGTCGGGGACTACCAAACTCACCCTCTTCAAACGAACCATGGTATAGTGGGCCTCTACCAATAAAAAAGTTCACGATGGCGGCTTAGTTGTGTGTAGACGTGTTCAGGTGTTACACGTACCAAGGTATGTAAGAAATTCGAACACTATCTGTTCGCGTTTGTATATGACCCCTTCAAAAAGGGGTCGTCGAACCAGTTAAAGTATAGTTCTGAACAGCATTCCGGATAGCAGTCCTAAGTATGTCGATTACGTGCTTTAGTTAATCTAACGAATCTAGGATGCTGTGGGCGCTATTTGTTGGTTAGAAATACACGCATAGCAGTACTGTGCCCCAAAAATTTAAGATGGACTTTATGTTCCAAATATGGTTCGTCATCTACGTTAAGTCAAGCCAACTTCAGAGGTCCTTGACAATTTAAAAAAATGTATGCTCTTCGTCCTAGGTACCGTGTGTTAGTGTATGACGCATGGAATACGTGATTCGATCATTCGAAGGGAGTGTACTGAGCAGCCGAGACGAGATGGCTCAGTGGTTAGAGTGCAAATTTATTGAAAGGTCCATGGTTCGAACCCGACCCCTGCCTCTTGACTTCCCTGTCTACGCTCGGACAGCCTGGCAGTATCCCAGTCTTCGTGCTTTTTTTGGGTGCTATGATAGCTAGGCAATGAAAGGGTGTTTCAGCTAAATGAGTTTTATTATCTACTACTGGAGCGCCGCCAACCCTAATGTGCACTCCAGTACTGACGGGTTTATGCGCATTCCTCTTTGGATGCCGTATTTCTCACATTGAAGACAGTTCAGAGACAACTCCACGTTTTCTGTGCATCCTACGAGCGCCCGCGTATTCCCCGCACATTTCTCATACTTTCTACCCTCTCACTAAATAAGGTATTTTCTGCCACCAACCGAGTTTCAAGTATGAGGACAATAGGGTTATTGACTGCATTTTCTACCTTCCAATCCCATTTTTTCATTTAAGACAGGCTGATCACTTGAGTTTTTCTGTCTCACGATCGTTTGTCTTGAATATGCCGAAGTCTGCGTACGTTTCATGGAGTATTTTATCCACATATTTAGCTAACACTGCAAGTTTTCTTGTAGTGCTATAGTGTAATGCGACTGTCCCCACATCTATGTATGTGGATTGGGTAAGTGTCACGTTTACCCATAATCCTATCTGGTCTGATAGGTTTACTTGACGTCCGATGATGTGTTTATTTTTATTCATTGCATCTGAGGTTTCCTTCAGTCACCGATTAGCTCACACACATTTGGTCACTGTGGGATTCTTGCCATACTGGAACTTGCTCATCCACTTGGCATATCGGACAACAAGAGAACGTCAGTGTTTCGCAAACTCTTTCCCTTGAACTGACAACTAAATTTATTTATCTTTACCGTGGTTTCTGTCTTGGAAATCAAAAAGAACAGTTCTTCAACGCACTTCGAAATGTGTTTCGGGGTCCTTTCAATAGGCATACATCCTTTTCAAGTATTCCAGGGTACAAAAACGGAGAATGTTGCATCCAAATTGGGAGGGTATATGCGGTTGTTAACCGATTATAAAGTTTGGCAGTGGAGATAACTTTTCCGGCCTTCCTGTGGTAAAGACATTTTGAATACGAAGAAAGCATCTGACATCTATCAAGAAAGTTAATTCCCTCCACTTTACGACGTTTAATATTGGAAGGGAGACATTGACAGTGAAGATTATGAGGCCGGAGAGCTTCCTCTCACTATACTTAAGGCCATGATGAATACTCATCGCTGTTAAGGCCAATTCAGGTGTTCATTCACACCTGTTTGTAAGTTTAGGTTAAGTACTTTTCCCCAATGCATCCGGAACGATCAACAACAACACAGAGGTAGACCCATCTAGAATGAAGGTATCAGAAGTTTAAATGCACCTGACATACAGCAAAATCAAGATGTAGTATGGATCTTCGAAGAACACCAGGGCCAATCAGCAGGACGGATGTTCGGGCACCTAAGCTCGTAAACCGTAGGTTGTCGGTGAAACAGTTCTGGATCTGTCCACTTCTGTCTTAGGGAGAATGTGGTGCTGTCACATCCGTTTTTATAATCTGTGAATGACACTCGTACAGCCTTGTTATTTCTGTCGAAGAAATTAAAAGAATGGAGGAGGTATGCAACGGCTTCCAGCGTAAAATGTGATTTTCGGTGGGCAAACTGGCATAACTCATTAATAAGCAGAGTAGTTTTCATTCCACCTTGAAGTTTTCTTTCACTTCTTTCTAAGGAAGCTGTGGCACAAGCTAAGGTTCGGAACTGTGTGACTCCTTTCTCTGGCGGAAATGTTATCCTCGTCATTCCTCAGCTATTGGTAACCTTGATTGAACAGGTTGGTGGTTGATCCAGTGAGGACGTCAGTGTTATTCCCTGAGTAGTGCAGGTGTTAGAACTCCTGGTCCCATAGTTATTCCCTGCTTAAGTTGCACAAGTTTTCTTTGGTTCACTCTAAAAGTTTGATAGTTATTGAAGATAAATCACAAAAAAAGGAGAAAACGAAATCACTGGTTTTGAGTGGATGACCGCTTGATCAATCCTATTGCGATAGCTAATGGGATGAAGTACTCGGAGTAGATCACAAACGCTCATCTGCATGACTTAATTGTCAATGTTGAGCGGCATTCTTTATTTCGGACTTACAACACCATTTTTGGTGGCCAATGTGGTGCAAGAGTTCAGCCAAGTTTTCCATCTTTCCCAGTAATGGACTGATGGTATTGTAGATCATTGAGTGAATACTTAATCTGTTAAAAACTTTTGCCCGATAGTTGCGGTCCATTGGTATGATATTCTCACTCGCATCCATAATGTTCAAGAATGACGCCTTTGCAACGGTGTCCGACGTTACAACTGAATTTTGCTAACAAGGGGGCACTCCAAGAAACCAAGCTTGCAGATTATCATCGGGAGCTTAAAAACAAGTGTTAGCGCACAACGTTCCAGATGGAAACAACTAAATTTAAGTGCGGACATTCTTGCTGACAATACCCATTAGGCAGTGATCGGTAGTTCTGGATTTATCTCGGTAACAATGCATGTTGTCGTGAGCAATCCGTGGATTGCGCACGCTTATGAGTTGTATGCTTACACGCCAACTGACATGTGCGTTTCCGCCAGTCTGAAGGTAGTCAGCTTAACCTTCAAACGTGGCCGATTCTAATCCCTTGTGGCTATCAATCGTGCCTAATTACAGAGGTACTTATCATTATCATCATCATCCTCATCATTATTTTCTTCTGGGGAAGCATCAATGTTAAACAGTGATGGATGATGATGATGATGATGGTGATGATGATGGTGATGATGATGGTGATGATGATGGTGATGATGATGGTGATGATGATGGTGATGATGATGGGGATGATGATGATGATGATGAGGATGAGGATGATGATGATGATGATGGTGATGATGATGGTGATGATGATGGTGATGATGATGGTGATGATGATGGGGATGATGATGATGATGATGGTGATGATGATGGGGATGATGATGATGATGATGGTGATGATGATGGGGATGATGATGATGATGATGGTGATGATGATGGGGATGATGATGATGATGATGGTGATGATGATGGTGATGATGATGGTGATGATGATGGTGATGATGATGGGGATGATGATGATGATGATGGTGATGATGATGGTGATGATGATGGGGATGATGATGATGATGATGAGGATGAGGATGATGATGATGATGATGAGGATGATGATGATGATGATGGGGATGATGATGATGATGATGATAAGGTGAAGGAGGAGACAGGGATTGATAGCCGCACACTGTAGGCGGTACCTGATACAATTGTTTGACGGACCTATCTGTGTATTCCAAACTCAACCTCGTAAAAAACTGGATTTCGGCGTTGTATGATGCATCGATATTATTATTCAATTCAACTCGGGAATTCGCGTGACTGGCGTAATCGGTATGTGCTTTAACTGCAGTTGGATAATTAACTTTATATTTTTAACACTCATACTGACGGACGACACGGTAATCCCGAGTCGCTAGATAAAATATGTCCTTGTCTTTTTTGCAAATGTTGAATGTAGACTGTGAAGCGGTGGTACAGCTTGTTAAGCATAAACATTAGGGCAAATGGAGCATAGAACCTGGACAAAGGAAAGGTGATTCTGCACAAAAACAATGGGAAAACGAAAGAAGAACTGGTAACAGACGACGGGCAGTCAGTTGAACAGTCACTCTTGAATAACATTTCGATTAAATACAGATCAAGTATGAGGTGAGGCCATTGGTGCGACGGGACCCGCTTGCAAAGGCATGCCGCCTAAATAGAGAAGAAACCAATACTTCGTTGCTTACCATCAACACTGCTCTGATTTCCAAAAATAGGAGGCGAATGCATACCCACCAAACTCTGTCTTTATCCTCAGAAACTGCTATGCTAAAGTTACTGATTATGACAATTATGCATCACGAGCTGTTGCCCCACAATGTCAAACATCGCTTCTCCAGTTATCTATGACCTGCACTACCAGAGCAACTATGCCTCCCGTCACAAGTTAATATTATCCGTCATATGCCAAGCGACATTCAGTTCACTTTATCAGCTATAAACCGTGTACCATAGGCACATTGGTTCCAACTGTTACAGTTTCGATCACCGGAAAACGGGAATGTGGAACGTACAACCAAGCCTTGGAGGCAAAGGCATGTTCGGTTTGTCTAGAAATTGGATAGCTACGCACTGAAGCCGATAGCTTTGACGCATGTGCACCACTGACTGCGCGATTGGGCTATTTCTGCCAGCGTTATTAACCACAGGTGATTTGCGTCCCGGGATCCCCATCCAGGGAGGCGGCAGTTGCCTACCCGACTAAGTTTACTGGTTAGTGTTTTTGTACTTCGTTACCAGGTCATACACTGTCCAACTCTCGGTCATTTCCACTTAGCTCAGGGCTGGGCGAAGAGAGCTCTGCGAAGTAAGCGGTCTCCCGGCATGCGTAGTACATGTCCCAACCAGTGCAGCCTATGAAGCATGAGTAATTCATCTATTGCGGAAGAGTTCCTTCTTCCTAAGGCCATCTGGAGTACCTCAGCATTGTTAACCCCATGTTCCCACCAGACCTGACCAATGCTTCGTAGACACCGATGGTCAAACACTGACGTAGTCCGTATGTCCTCTGCTCGTAAGGGCCACGTCTCTGATCCGTAAAGCGGTATGAATCGCACCACCGCAGTATAAAATCTTCCCTTGACAGATAAGTTCACGTCACGTCGGCGCCACAGGTGTCGGAGGTTGGCAAAATCTGTCCTGGCCTTTCCGATTCGAGAAATGATCTCATCTCCAGTCAGTCCACCGGAACTTTTACAGCTACCCAGGTAAACAAATCCACCTACCACGTCGATTGACTCGCCTGCAATCATCAGGTGTGGGTTTGATCCCGCCCAGTCTTGTAGCAGCACTTTACACTTTGCGGGTGTGAAGCGCATGCCAAACCGTACGGCAGAGTTATTTAGGTTATTCAAAATCGCTTACATTTGGGAAGGATCTGAACCAAGGAGAGCAATATCGTCCGCATACTCAATGCCTGCGAAAAAACGTCCCGGGAGCATTTCGACTCCCGAGGTTTCAGAGACAGGCAGAGAAATTTCGAGCAGCATGTCAATAACAAAGTTCAAGAGGAAAGGTGAGAGAGGGCATCCTTGCCTCACACCACTGGACGTAGTGAACTCAGCGAAGGCTTCCGGTGTACTCGTATGCGCCCACAGGAGTTCGCATACAGTGCCCTCATAAGGGAAGGAAATTTGGAAGGGACACCTTTAATCGTCAGACACCGCCAAAGTTGCTGACGATCGGCAGAATCAAAAGCTGCTTTCAAATCCAGAAAAACGACCAAGGTGGGACGTCTGAAGGAGTGGCGCTGTTCAAGAATTTGTCTCAAGGTAAAGATTTGGTCGTTGTATCCTCAACCGGGGCGAAACCCAGCTTGATTCTCACGAATCCATCTCTCGCGACAATCCATCAACCTGCGCAAAATAATGCCAGAGAGTACCTTAGATGCGACGGGTACCAGACTGATACCACGATGATTTTCACATGACGTTCTTGCTCCCTTTTTGAAAACTGGGATGACGGTCAAGGAGCTCCATTCGGCTGATATTCTGCTTTCGTTTCAAATCTTCTGCAGTATGGTTGTCAGATTGTTCACCAAGACACCGCCACTTTCTTTGAAGAGCGCGGAGTGTAGGTCATCCGGGCCAGGTGCCTTATTGCCCTTCAGGATTGAAATCTCACGCTGGCTTTCGGTTGCTGATGGTGGGTTGGTGTCAATGTTCCATTCGGGCCTGCTTGGTTCTTTCAGCCGTTGTGTTGAAGAAGACCAGGAGGCCAGGAGACATGTCCTTGGAAGTGCTCAAGACGCGCTCAAGACGGTGATTAAGGAAGTGAATTGCTGTTCCGCCTTTTCTGCATATTGTCTCACTGACCCCAGCCTTCATTTGACCTGTTGATCGAATCAGTTGAAACAGAGTGTGGCTGTCCCCTGCAACGAAAGCCTTCTCCATCTCTTGGGCCTACGAAATCCACCAGCGTTCTCCGTCATTCTGCTTGCTCCTGATTTCCCGGTATTTGGGGGATCTGCGTGCGCCATCATAGACGTTAGTTGCTGGTACTGCCTTTCTGGTGGCAATAAGATCTGCTGATCTTGAAGATATCCAAGCGAAAGCTAAGTTTGGATCATACAGTGCATCCTCATTTCATGTACGAGAGATTTGAGATAGCTCCATCTATGTCATTACACTGTTAACGAAGTTCATACTGATAAATCTTTTGTTTGCTAAAGTTACCGTGTGTATTTTTACAAAAACTGAGGTCTCACATTCTACCTAGGCAAACGTCGACCTTATTCGTGAGGTGGACGCTGAAACTGTTACTCAGTTGGAGCCCGATAAAGTGGTCGCGATTCATCAGCTATGGGCGGATCCGGGAATGAAGGAGTGCTACGAACGCCGGCGCGAGTTTCAGCTGACGGATTCATCCAAGTAGTAAGCGACCACACCAACCAGAATGTTGATGATATATATGCTATATTTTGTGATGAATAGGCATTTTCTCAACATGACCTGCTTCAGAGCAAACGAACCCACAAAGAAATAGCCCCTCTTGCTATCAAATTAGCCCAATTTCTGATATTAGGCTACCATACAGGCATTTTCGGAAATCACCTCAAGTCAAATGAAAAAAACGGTTCACGAAAATCAGCAACAACTCAAGGGCTGGTTGTTGCTTACTTGTAGCCAATAGTTTAACGAACAGCGGTCGTCGGCTGCTGCCAGACGAACTAATTAGGCGGTTGTTTGCCACCGTTCGAAACGCAGGCGAGATGAATCATATTCTTTTCGGCTGTATGTAAGTTGAGACAGGAAAATACTACCTACTCTACACTTGTTACTTTGTTATTATTATTGTTATTGTGAAACGAGCTTGTGTGTTTCGCTTTCTACCACAACTAACCCAGATATCTACTAATCGTCAAGAATTCAAGGAGCACTCTATGAATTTCCTGGCTCGAACATTCTTAGGCTGGATAACGAAATCAAACGATGAATAGAGAATTTCCTTGGGCGTGCATCATGTCTTCCAAAGAACGAGTAATCTGTCATTGTGCAGAGTGATCAACATATGTCCGACGAGTAGTTACTACCACAACATACATTCCAAGTGTATGCTTGAATATAGATATATTTGTTGTTGACACTGAGAAATTTGGTTGATAGTACTGAATAGGTGCTTTAATTTTCCAACAACAGACAGCTAGATAGTGGCTTTCTGATTGTTTGAGCTAATTGGCATCGCTTCAATCAAAGTGCATGAACTCTAGGAACGTTTGGGATTGAACCAGAATTCAGCATACTCAGTCTTCATACCATGTTCGTTACCTTGATGTCTCTAGGTTCTAGCGCCAACGCATGCAGTTTTAAGAGGCGAAAGCTGGACAGAACAAACCCTTGTCATCTACTTCGTTAAATACTAACTATTAATAAGTTCTTGTCACCACCAAATGAATACATGCAAGATCACATGTCCACAACAAAGTATCTGGATAATGAAGAATAACCGCATACTAAGTGATCCGGTACATTGACATTATGCGTAGAAACTTCATATGTGCATGGTTGAAGTTGTTAAGAGAAATGACAGACCATTTGTTTGTTATGCCGTATAGTTAGGAAATTGCTTGACTTACCAGATCGGTCATTTACCAGCTTATTTGCACCAGTATTTCAAAGGAAACTTCATCATGAAGCAAGCGAAATAGTGTTTATCCTATCTACAAAGTTGGGAAGGCGAATAAAGAAAGCCTGAATTTGTGTGGTTGGTGAATAAGGCGATGTGTTACTGTTGCAGCTATCTCGATAACTTCGAACGGATTGCCGATCCAGAATTTCTCCCAAACCTGCAAGATATCCTACGAGTTCGCGTTCCAACAACAGGAATAATCGAATACCCCTTCAATCTGGACTCAACCGTCTTTAGGTAAGTGTGGTTTGGAATTTGCTTCCGACCAACTGTTCGCCTGCGTTGCATGCACTGTCTACCGTTGAGCAGCGTAAGATACGTTCCACGGTTTCCAGTTTTCAGAAAACCAATTGTTTTTATTTCAATGTTTTGTTTGCGACCAATTAAAATAGAATCCAACCGGTCGTGGTTTCATGGTTACAGTTTTCCTTGAAATTTCCTAACTTGCTATTTGTTCAACCTTCTTGGGGTTCTTTTAAGATACCATGAATGGGTTGGGATTGCCATGCTCTAAGACACTGTTGCCAATGATTGACAGAGCTGTGCCGTGCGAGCCACTCGGAGGGCCTTGAATTTGCAGTGTAGGATAACGGTTCATATGTGCCACCTTGATTTGGTAACCTTTCTACCTTTCTACCGTTTAGCGGAAAACTCAATCTTCATGCTGAAGCCCCTGCCGTCCGCTTGTAACAAGCCTTGCTGTTCTTAGACTTTGGGATATGAAGATGGTGGTTTTCTTCCATGCATTTTGTTTAAATGTGACGAAATGCTCCTGGAATCCCTTGAGCTGGTCATAGCACATCCAGTAATCACTAGTGTATGGGCGTGAGTGCATTATGCAAAATATAGGGGGAATATTCACTAGCCGGGGGACAGTAAACGATACCGGCGCGTTGAAATTACCCATAACATCTCCATATCACCTAGTGCATTGAACACGAAAGGCAGCTTCTTGGTAAACAAAACAAGTCTTTAAATTCGTGAATGTAACCGACCTAGAAAAGTTTGAGTAATGGCATGCATTCAAGTAAAAAGACTGTTCACGTCTAGCATATCTAGCATTTGGATGTGGCTTTAGAGCTGAATTTTATGCAAACAGTCATTCAGGTCGAGTTTTTTCTCTCTAAAACTCCAACGAAATTGTAAGTCACACAAATGCTTAGTGCTTTGTACGGCATCTGTTCATCCTTAATCATATCTGACCTGAGGAACGGGCACAACGGGCACCACACTCCAACTTACACAACTACGTTCGCAGCCTCTTAGGGTGTCAACCGTGATGTACGGTACCATAGAAATAGCTCTCAAGCGCAGTTCAGTAGCTGCCAAAACTCCAAAGGACAGCTAAATTGCAAGCGAAACTCTTTTTTGACCAGACCCGAAACTACCGAGATAACAAAGATAGTTATTGTTCTATCAAGCTGTTCTCTGTCAGAACAAACACAGTTAAATCAGGTGATTTTTTATGTGACCACATAAAGCAGACACGCGGGTGTAATGGATTTTGAAGATCAGATTTCGATATAGTTCGTCAGTATCGTCAGTCAATAAAGCCGTTCTACAAATTGGACAGCTATTTATAATTCACTGTTAGAGTCACATTGGTCTGAGGGTTGGTGGACCATGGCAGGGCTGGAGCTTTAACATGACTGTTCTAATGACAAGGAGATGGCTCATGTAGTCGATTTATTTGGCTGTTGTGACTGCATCTTGTCATCTGTGAGTGATATGGTGGAACTGGACGGATCACTCTGTACGGTTTAGCCGGATTAATCTGGTGGTTAGTTTCGCTCAGCGATCGTACCTGTCACGAAGAGACTGGACCTTGCCGTGGTGTGACGTCTTGCACACCTCAGCGACCCATTGAGCTATACTGGAGAGTGTCCCCGCGACACTGACAGTCACTCGTACCCGCTTGGTCAATGGTTAGAGACCTGACAAACAGCCTCCTGGTCCTCCAGGTTGGAGGTTGGAACATGTGGTGACTTGTTCCGTAGAAATGGTAATGCATTCGCATTTCCAGCCAAACATCGTTGCCTTGCGGTTAGGCTTTTGAGCCAAAGGCTTTGGTTGAGGACCCTAATCGTCCTCCTGTCTAGGTGTGGGCCAAATGACAGTATTCCAGCCCACGTACAACCATGATACTTACAACTGACAATACTATCATGCCACATCGACCGTCGCGTGGTGCCACCAACCAGGTCGCCTTACTCGCTGCATACAGCAGGGCGGGTAAATGAAAACAGGCTACTACTAACGCTTCCCTTCATTCTTTTTCACATGCTTTTTTCCCCTTCCCCACCCCATTAATAACTCTCTCCTTGTAGGTCCAGCACTTAGCGCTGATGACTCCGTTCGTCTTGCATCGGTTTTGCGTGCAGCATCTGCTCCTCACATGGCCCCAACATCGTCAGATATTTCCAAATGAATCTTCAAGCCTCGACACCCAGTCTATCTGACCACCTTCAATGTCCACACTCTGAAGCAACCAGGACAACAAGCTGCTCTCGCTTGGCATTGATGTGTGCTGTGTCTTGAAAGCAAGAATCCAAGATGCAAACACAGTTTTTGAGCTAACTGCTCCACCACTCTCCACTGTGTTCCATCTGCGCACTTCTGGTGAGGCTGCTGCGGCGGGATGTGCAGGGGGTGGTATCGTCCTAAGTCACCGGGCGGAAGTATCCTTGCTTGACTGGATACCTGTCGATGGTCGCCTCTGTGCGGTTCGTCTGGTAACGTCTGTGAAGGAGTCTCACAAGCGGGAAGTTGATAGACGTCTGTTTATCGTGTCTGCTTACGCCCCAACTGACTGTAGCTCCGACGCCGTCGAAGACAAATTTTATGACACCTTGAATGTCCTTCTGCGGCGAGTTAAAAGCTCAGATATCGTGGTGGTTGTGGGAGATTTGAATGCACAAGTGGGCAGGCTTAGCGCATCTGAGACTCAATTAGGAGGTCGACATGGATTGGACTCGGTACGTACGGACAATGGTGAACGATTACTCCAGCTGTGCGCTGATCGCCGAAGTTGTCTGGCCATATGGTGTCCTCCAACGGCACGCCGGCCACAAACTCAAATCAACCACAGTCACCAGTTACCGATGGCACGTATTAATAACTGACTGCTGGTCGTTTTGGAACACCTTTGTAGATTCCGATCACGCGCTCATCCGGACTCGCTTCTCCCTACGTTTTCCAGGGCCGCTTAAGGTGCGGGGAAATTGTTTGGCAACTGAAAGACTGGCATATCCGAATGTTGGACGAATTTCCCAGAATAGTCTTCTAGGGTCTCTTCCAAATGTTTCACCATCAGGAGTCAGATGTGAATTCATACTGGGACGAGACTGCCACCTGTTTGCATAGCGCTGGGAATTCTGTTAACTGGGTGCCAGCTGGAGCCCAAAGGTGACCTATAACCCTGGACGGTGAACGTGGAACCACCTACAGCCTCGGAGGTCTATGACTCCATATGTTCTCTCAAGCGCCACCGAGCCACTGGTCCGGATGACCTCCAACCCGCGTTGTTCAAAGATAGAGGTGAAATCCTCAGTCAGCGTTTGTGTGATCTGTTTACTTGCATTTGAGAAAGAGAGTCTGTGAGTCTGGAGTGCCGGTGATAGTGCCCATTTCAAAAAAAAGGGGCTCGTAGTGAGTGTGGCAACCACAGGGGATCAGTTTGACCCCAGTCGTAACGAAACTGTTGGCGTCATTGGTGCTTCGTCGCCTTACGGTGGCTCGTGAGACACTGTATCGAGACCAGCAAGCGGGATTCCGGCCTGGTAGGGGTTGTGTTGACCAAATCTTCACACTTCGTCAGGTGCTAGAACAACGCTATACGTATAAACGACCCACAATTCTGGTATTCCTGGATTTCCAAGGCGCATTTGACTCGGTTGACCGGTCTGTTCTGCTTGACACGCTTGCCCACCAAGGAATGCCCCGGAAGTTCGTGAACATAATAAGCTCTTTGTATTCCAAGACTTCCGGACGTGTGAGAGTATACGGCGAGCTCTCCAAAAGCTTCCGTACACAAAGTGGCGTCCGTCAGGGATGCCCACTCTCCCCATTCCTGTTTAACTTCGTGATCGATGAAATAATGAGACGAACGCTGGAAGGTCTCCAAAACCCCGGTGTTCAAATAGCCTCTGACGAAAACCTTGTCGATCTGGAATATGCAGATGACATCGTTCTTATCTTTGAAGAGGAGAAGAAGGCGCAGGTGTTTTTAGATGCACTGACCAAAGTCATCCCGTCCTTTGGTATGCACTTTGCACCCAAAAAGTGTAAGGTCATGCTCCTGGACATGCAGTCACTGAACACGCCACTTACAATCCAGGGAGAGATACTGGAAGTTGTGGAGCGTTTTACATATCTTGGAAGTTGTATTAGTTCTGATTGTAGTGTGACAGATGAGGTAAATGCACGAATCTGCAAGGCTCGGGTCGCGTTTGTTAATTTGAGACACCTATGGTGTCAAAGTGGTGTATCCCTGAATCTCAAGGGACGTGTGTACCAAGCTACAGTGCGGGCTGTTTTGTTATATGGCTGTGGGACTTGACCTGTTCGAGCAGCGGAACTGAGACGTCTTCAGGTGTTCAACAATCGTTGTCTCAGAAGCATAGCTCGTGTGGGTTGGTGTCGAGATATCCGTAACCGGGCATTTTGAAAGCGAGTTTTCGGCTATGTGACGGGTACTTCCATTGAAGAATGTGTCCAGCACCAGAAGCTGCGTTGGTTGGGACATGTGTTGCGCCTGCATACCCATCGTTTGCCAAAGAGAATGCTGTTCCCCTTGCTTAACTCAGAGTGGCGTAAGCAGAGAGGTGGCCAACCCTTGACCTGGCAGAAGGGTATGAAAGAAATCACGAAACGTTTGGATGCTCTCGGTGCTACTTGCCTTCCAGGGTGGGGACCGCGTGATCCTCACTCCGCCTGGTTGGAGAAGCTGCAAGATATGGCTGCCAACCGATGTCAGTGGTGATCTTGTTGTCAATTTCTATCCAGATTGCCTGAATGACTGTTTGGAGATGTAGGCACATCGAGGTGATTTTAGTAAGCTAGGACTCAGTCCTCTCCCAGTCCACCTTTACTCTTTTCTTCACAATAAGGCTTCCAAACAAATCATGGTTGTACGGCAGCGAAGCATCGGTGTTGAACACTGATGTCATGCTGTCGATGATGATGATGATGATGATGATGATGATGATGATGATGATGATAATGATGATGATTATTACAGTGCTTTTCGGATGGTATTTTCGGAGCAATCTTCACGGATGGGCACATTTGTAAATTGCGGCGGCTTGCAGAACAAACATGGTTCTCTATTCAACTTTGCTCTCTGAAGCACATTTCTGCTTAGAATTTGAACTTTGCTAATCATTAGGTTGCATCACAGTTATTTCTTTCAAAAATGTCCGAGCAAACTGTCTTGAGTTCCAAATGTATGACGACTGAGTAATCTCTAAACTTTGCTGTGTTTTTGAATCAGATGACTTATGGATTTCTGCTAACTGTTGCCCCTTAGGATTGTTGACGTGGGTGGCCAGCGATCCGAACGGCGAAAGTGGATACACAGCTTTGAAAATGTGACTTCCATAATTTTTCTAGTCGCTCTGAACGAATATGACCAAGTACTGGTAGAAAACAATAATGAGGTATGTTACTGTTACACTGGTACATCAATTTTTTCTAGAATTTGACCCACAGAATTCATAAGTGTTGCCCAAATGGCTGGCAGATGGCGTCGTTGAGACTGTTCACCAACTTGTTTGTTCACTAGACATCAATAGACATCAGGCAAACATGGTCCTCGAGTTTCCGTCAGCCTTTGGTTGCAGTTGTACCCACTAGCTCGAAATTCGACAAATACTCCCCGTTGAGTATCAATTTTGTTTTCACGGGGACTCAAGTGAAGCCCAGGTGAATATCTTATTTGTGATAATCTTCATCTGGGTTTCAGGAGAGTCTCCCGGAAAATCAAATCGGTATGCAAATGAGTGTATCTGTCTAATTTCGTGTAAGTTGGGTTCAACGAGAACATAAGTTGAAGAAAGCTCGGTGACTGAGCCTACCTGGTGAGCCCCGAGAGAAAACAAAACCGATAGTGAGCTATCGAAGAATTTTCAGTAACTTTGTGAGTAGTTTCCTTCAAACTGATCGGTATCCACTCTGATGTGTGTCGTGCAGATTCGTAGATCACGCTGGACTTCTGCCGGTAACAACTCTCAGTTGAATCGTCGTTTTTTGTCTACTAGGTCCGACAGTAACAAGTCCCTTGTCCGCATAACGGTGCAGGTTTTTAAACTAATCACAAGTAAGCAAGTAGGGATTCAAACTTATCTGTGCACAGTTCAATGGGATCTATGAGGTGGCACGACAAGATACACGCTTATGTTAGGCGACTCGTGGTCACGGGTAGAACTGTTCCCGTATGTTGAGAAAAAAGTTCTACTGGAATCTTATTTTTTAAATAAGGCGGTTGTTTTTATCGGTTTCGCCTTTCTCCTTATGATCATGTGCCTCACGTGAACAGTGTGTTATGTGAAGCTTCAGATTACATCAGCCCGTTGCAATATAGGACCCCTTTTTAGAATAGAAATAATAAACCAGACGTAACATAACATGATATAAGCCGATATCTAAAGCTGTCTTAGCTTTATCAGCTCTCTCACTCACGGGGCAGGACCTTTGAACTATCAATACCACATCAACATGTAATTTTTCTAGGCTTAAACGTCGAGGTGTGGTCACCGGGCGTAAGCCTTAGTACTTTGTAGCTGTCACACCTTTACCCCGGAATGTTGGGATATTTGTTGCATTCCTATTGCAGGTTTTCCGTTTGGCATATTTAGCCGAAAGAGTATGTTCAGAATCCAGGGCTTGATTATCAGTGTTATGCTCCTAACTTGGCCTCACAAATGTGCAATTATTCCTTTTGAAGAGAGCAAGTCGATGAATGAGAGTCACCAGCAGCAACACTTACATAGCTAGTCCATATTTTCGATGACAGAAACCCTATCTGAAGAGCACAGATAGTTCATCGAATGTGTAATACACAGCAGACAGTTTTCCAGATATTTTCCCAGCAACGACTGACCAAATCTTTTGTTTATTCTGTTCCATCCACTGCACGATTCAATCAGGCTTCCACTGGATCATTGAGCCAATGAACTCTTTACTTTCTCACCTTTTTCCAGTTGGAGATAGCGAACCAGGTTTGCCATCGGTGAGAATGTTGGTAGCTCAGGTTGTAAAGGCTGCTAATATTCCGTTCACTGAAGTGGGCGTTATGGCCTCAAATGCTTCGTCTCCATTTGAGACAGCATATTCACCGGTTGGTAGATTGGGTTCAGTCTACTATACCCTGACAATACCATCTCAACTGGCGTAGAAGGTTTTGCGAGTAAGTCGCTCATCTCAACAGAGAGAACAACATCCAGCGAGCCACTTTTTTAGGTCCATAAAAATTATGGTCGATGCGGTTAAACTTAGATTTTAGCAGGAAGTTTTCCTCGACTGTCTCAGATATACCAGCTGGTATTCGAGGCAACCCTTAAGGGTGATCCACGGTGAGAACCAGTAGCAAAAATACATGGTCTTGCTGGCTGTTTCAGAGCTTCTGTTTAAACTAAATTAAACTAGATATGCACGCCTGACGGACTGGATGTCCGAAGCAAAAACGATGGAAGTATTAATTAATTCTATTAAAGTGTGATTTTAGATTAGCAGAATCTGAGGAGGTAACAAACTGCGATGGACAGAGTAACCATTTTCTAATAAACGTGTCAATGAAGAAAAATGTTGACAAGTGAAGATAAAGATCTTGACGCTGCATTCTGAGGAACACTGGGTGGAGTGTAGGCGTAACATGCCAACCACAGCCGCAAGGATTACCCAGAATTCGAAACTAATCAAAGTGGGCTCTTTACTTCAAGAGTCAGAACTCAGTAAACTAATGTGACCTTGGTAGTGGGGCCATGGAGGCTTCAGACGGAGTCATCGCGTTATGGAGGAACCGATTCCTTGAATTACCTCATTGTCACGAACCGATTGACATTTTCAATGTGCCTTACTCAGAAACGGACGTTTTGGCGGAGCACGGATTATTTAACTGAAAAACAGCTTATCGTTTTTGAGAAGGAGGTAATGACGCCATATTAAACGTCAATCTTGAATGAGTTGATCTTGTTTACGGAATCAACCAAAGGTGGTTGTGCGGATAACATATTGGATTGATTCTAGATACACGAACAGTATTTTATTTGTATATAGCGATACAATGTAAATGAAGTTGAGAAAATGCCACCTTAAGCGGCGTGTACACTACAGGTTTTGAGTAACAACACAGGGATAATACGTAGGCCGTAGCGCGACCGTTGCACAGAAGGTTGTGTTTCAATGTGTTCATAATGACTGGACTTTGGTTTTGGTATTCAAGTTCGTTATGGCATTATTTCAAACGTAAAATAAATGCCTATGCAGGTTTGGAGAGTGTGATAAAGTAACGCCGTAGCTCAGTCCTAGTTATGAACATTCCATGTTAGCGTCTCCAGCACGAGAACCACCGAGAGCGCAGAAAGTGTGCTGAACGCTCAAATCCGGGTCAAAAATACATGTGCAGTGAGTTGTACCTAAAGTGTATGCGGCGACTACATTCTGGAGATTCTGGCGCCTTCTGGACGCGCCACTAGCAAGCGGCATTCGACAAGTACTGAATCGTAATTGGCTGTTGAGTTGACACTTTACGCTAATCGGAGCTCGCCTTAATACTGGACCGTCAAACGACCCTATCCTCTGGCCAATCGCATGCGTGTTAAGCCTTTTGGCCGTCGCAAAGCCTAACCGCGAGCGGTAAAGCGGTTCTTGGTGCGAGATTCCGCCTGACAAGCAGCCAACTCTGTTACAGCCTTTTCACGTTGTTTTGAGATAAGGATTCACCTTGCAGCTTGATATATCCCATAATGTTGGTCTGAAAGCAGGCTTATTTAAAAACCACGTCCTATGTTTGTTCTAAATGAAGTCGTCTTGACATCAAAATACCCTGGTTGCTGTTCATATTTTGCGGGCTAAGGCTGCGTTACCAGTTCAAATGAAGATGTGCACTGATCTACAGAATCGGTGAGGATGTAGATAACATGACATTTTCACAGCAAACAGAGAAAGTGCAAAGTCCACGCGCCTGACGCAAAGCTTGTGCAAGCGCCGCTCCGAGAACTCTTGTCAAACACCGGACTGTGAGCACTTGAAGCAGAAAATTCGAAGCTACTCAGGACGTTATTCTGTGTGTATTATCAGGCAAAAGGTCCCATTACAAGAGACTCTGTCCGGATTGCACATCAGAGTAATCTTGGGGACGAAAGCCCAGCCCCGTCCCGGCTGTAGGGAAATACATATAAAAACCATATATAGCTGGTGCAGAGTGGGTGATTTCAGTCTTTTGATCTCCAAACCGTATCCATCGGTTGTGTTTGACTGAAGAGGCCTTTGGACAACTCCTGACTAAAGTTGATTTTGCTCCCTGAAGACATACACCTCCAACAGCACTAGCTTGGTCAACCGCTACAGCGTGATTTTTTAGGAGAGATTGTCATAGACCAAGGTGACCCATGGATTGCTGCTAATATATTCTCAGCGCCTTGTGTCTCTTGTACACGCTGACGCGCCGTATTTTGGGAATCAGTGTCTCATTGCCAAAGTCGACATGATTGGTATCGAATATTCTGAGCGATCTTACGACATCCAGCGTGGTCTACTCATCGAGAAAAACCGAAATGTCTATTCTCGCTAGCCATCGTTGTTTACTATTTAGAGGCATAATGGAATCCTTGTCATGTAAGCGGGTCTTTTTAAACGAATGGCCTCTAGAGGTTTCGATTTCCTAGTCGAGCTTGCCAACATATTAACAGCTTGATACTTGGGATATCAGACTATCCATTTAAGCCAGAGTAACATGGAGGAACGTGGCATATTTGCTTCATGTCGAAATGATAAACCATGTACTACGGCGGGAATGTGTACGTCTTTGAAAGGCAGTGAAATATACTAGCTTGGTATCCTGTCAGGCTTTGTGTTTTCAGTGATATCGATCCACTTTAGAACTGTCCAGTATCGGTACGATCGATCAATAGCTCGATTTAGTTTTATAATTCCGCGCATCTCTTCGTCTATTCACTAACGAAAATCCTAGAATTTCTTATTTAGCAACCTTCTTCCGCAGTTGACCGGAAGAGTCGACTTGGTGTCAAAGCTTTTCTGGGAAATTTCCACACAATTTTCGTTAAATTTCGTTATGTTGTAGAATCGGATGGAAGAAAGCTTGCTGCTCTTCCGCACCATCATCAATTACCCATGCTTCCAAACGGCATCGATCATACTATTTTTGAATAAGAAGGATATTCTGGAGGAGAAAATTCAATATTCCCATTTGAAAGATTACTTCCCGAAATTCACAGGTGAGCGGGGCGCTAAATGCACCATGTGAACATAATGTATACTTATAGAAATGACGAAATTTACCGTGCGTCTCCGAAGTAATCATTCACACCTGTTTGCGCTAGTACTGATTCACATATTGTATTGAGTGTTTTTAGTTAGTTAGCAATTAAACTTTTTGATCAACGTTCAAACTAAGAGGTTGTGCTTTGAACGTTTTTCAGGAAAAAGGGGTTGGTGCAAATCTTCTTCCGGCCGTCAGCATGGTCGCAACCCAAAGCTTATTGGCATAATTAAGCTTTTAACTTCTTTTGTATTTTAAATAAAATAGTTTCTCAATAAATTGCCGAATGTCTACACAGTTAACACAAAATCACTACCGATAATGTGTTCAAGAAAGATGTCCTTCCTCTACCTCAGGTCCTGAAAAAGACGCCATTTCTGCGAGAAATTTTGTCCTGAAGATGTACCAAGAGCTGAATACCGATTCCGAACGAACCTTGTACTCTCATTTTACTTGCGCAACAGGTACGTCCTTGGTCAACTGGGAATCAGACTTGGGGAGTGACCTAGTGAAAGCACTCACTCGGTGTTGCTGGTCTATTTTGAAGTCGAGCCATTTCATGCAGTGGGTCGCTTTTTCAATTGGTATTTCGTCCTTTAAGTAAAGGTAACTTATGACAGAAAGGCAAGAAGCCAGATACGTCTGTTTTATTATTATCTTCATTCATCAATGATACACACGGTGGGGATTCGAACTTGTGACCTCCCTGGTGGAAGTTGAAGTTTAAACAGGTCAGCCACGAGTGGCTAGTCGCCAGTGTGAATGACCTACTCTTAGACAAGGTACAGTTATATATGACGAATGTGACGAAACGTTGAAGAGGAACTGTCGAGAATCCTGGAGAATTAGTTCTAATAAGTTGCATTTTTGTTGGTAGTGGAATGCAAGTTGAGCTCAGTGGAGTAAATTAATACCCAATGTAAATGTCTCTTTTCGGAAAACGACCCAGGTTTTCTCCAATATATCCTTTGTTCGCTTCACTGCATTGTGAAAAATGTTCAGCAATTTGAGTAAGTTATTTGTTCGCAATTTCGCTCCTATTCCGCAGATACGGAGAACATTCGCGTGGTGTTTATCGCAGTCAAAGATACTATTCTCCAAGCCAATCTGAAAGAATACAACTTGGTCTAGCTATCAAGTTCCTGGACTCCGGCGACAATGCTGTTATTCTTGGTCCATTGAGTGGGCCTTGTCTACTGCGTAGACTTTTTCTGAGTACTTGTAAAACTAACAGCAGGTGTGCGAGTCTGAGCATCCATTTTGCTTGAATTAGCTGACACGATTTTATTGTTTACGAAATGTAACACCTGTGATTCTAGCAACCACTAGTTATTCAGTTGGCTATCAGGGTTAAAATCTCCGACCGAGTGAATCAGTTCATGGGTTTTTTCGAAACTAGGTTCATGTTGCCGGTGGATTCATCTTATCCCACAGGTCCTTGAGAGCAGTGCTTAAATGCGGGTCAGTAATAACGCTGTATTTAGACTGAGACTAGAATCATGGTCGGCCAAAAACAGGCAGCAAGGGATAGATGAAGCTGACAGAAAGATATACAGGATTGGGCGCCGCTAACATTCCTCAAGCAAAATATGTGTTACACTAGTTTTCTTGTGGGTAGTGTGAGGAGATTTGGGTTGTTGTAGAGATTTTGTTCTGTAAGTGAAGCTAATCTATGCTGAAAAGCCGGGTGTAGATAAGCTTCACCCGATGAGTGAAACTTCCATCTGAGATGTCATCATTTGAAGAGCCAGTCAACACGCAATCACATGATGTGGTTTTCGTTACTGAAGGATAAGTGGCACTATGTCCTGTCTAAGTACGAGTTAATCACACTGTCCATGAGCCACTCGTGGCCGAACGGATAGGTGTTCGAACTGCTAGCCGGGAGGTCGCGGGTTCGAGACTCTCCGGAGTTTCTTGAGATGCGCACTGCTGATGATTCCCAATAAGGATGAAACAGCTGTTGAGTGCTTCTCGGATCTTCAGCATAGATTGGCTTCATTTGCAGGACAATAATCTCCGCGATAGTTTTCCTTTCAGTTATCGTATTTTTGCAAATGGGTCCATTACAGCTTCAGGTTTTTGATATCGGCATGTCCCTTAGTAATGGGAAACAAAAGAAAACAAACGAGCTCGAACCTTGAGATAAACGTTCACGTCATTCAAGCGCCCACTGGACAGGTTTGAAGATAATCAGTATTGATATCCGGTCTACTTTATAAATAGGAAACCTTTGCGTCAATTCAAACTCCTCCTCTCCAAGGAGCCTTGAAACTCTAAAAAGACAGTAAACAGGGTTGTTAAACCCTTCAAAGGATCAAAATTTGCCCTCGAAAAATCAATAAGAAGGTGCCCTTTGTGTTTCAGTTCCTACATACGACAACACAAAGTACCAGTTTCCCGGCTGCACTAAATTCTTATATCAATCAAGGTTGATGTGGAGGTGAGAAAGTTCTCTGCAATTTTTTAAACCTGGCGAACTGTGAAACCCTGACTTGAGCAGGAAGTTGGTCGGTGTTTCCTGCCCAGATGCGTGATAAACTTACTGGAACCAAAGAGTCGATGAAGTCTCTCCTAGTCAGTGGCCTTTGGATATTCATCTGCGTAATCTGTAGCAGGCAGACAGGCTTGAGATTCCGTTGCTAAAATGTTCGATATGGTTTATTTTGTTTGCTATATGTAGTGTGGAACGGTTACTAAAAATCCGCAGGCAACCCATAGACAGCTTCGTCCTGCTTTCGGTTCATCAGGGAGGCCTAATCCCACGAACCGAAGATGATCAATTTGGTCGAATGTGTTCATATGAAATTTTATTGAATATCTTTGTAACGGAATCTTGAGGGGCCCCCAAGGTGTAGATTATGCTGTTAGCTGGGAGGGACTCCATCAACTCTCAATTTCCTGTAGGTCCATCATACATATGACCTCAGTAGTCGGTTATTTTTATCATTCCGACCTGAAGCTACCACAGTGGCGTGGTGGTTGGGTTTGAGTGCTGCAGTGATCCCGCAGGTTACACTGGCTGGAATTTCCACAAGGTGTAACCATACCAGGGAGGCTAAAGGGGAGCAGTCAGACCATGATCACTGAGAGCCTGTTCTACGAGTAATCGTGCTACTAGGCGATTCGGGAGTAAAGTCGTGTCGTCCTCTGCGGTAGGAGTATGAAGACAGTAAGATGTTTCACCCAGGAGACAAGCATGTCCATTTCATGGGAGTGGCGATGCTGCCTCTCCCCGAGAAAGGACGGGGTAGAAAAGGTCGACCCTAAAATCCCACATTCCGATCGCCCAAGGTTAACCGTGACCGCCGGTGCATTATTCAACACGGTGGAAACACTTTTAAAACCAATCAGTCCGATGCTGCTCAAAAAGCATCTGCTGTGCGTAGCCGCACGGGGAATGAGACAGTAATGTCTAACCCCCGGCACCCTCGGGTTAGGTCAATCCGCTGCAGCCTTATTGAATCATCGGCTCTGAGCAGGGTCCCTAAAGAAAATCCCACATCCTCCCACTGCATTGTAGGTCAGAATTTTGAGTTAAAGGCTCAAGGTGGGGTACCTCAACCAAACCCCTATCCTAGGCCTGGGCAACCGGGAAGTGTCATTTGCCCGCACAGTTCAATGTCCGCCGATGCCCCTCCCTCGGCCATTCCCATCACAATAAAATGTTGCTGAGACATTTGACCGTCAGTCATCTGACCGATTTGCCTCATGCATCATGCTGCCTATTAACAATACAGAAAATAACACCTTGCTAAATCCACGATATCCCTTCCACCTAGGAGCTTTTAACGTCCGTACTCTGTCAAATTGGCAGACAGGCAATGCTCGCTGAAAACTTGTACCCCTTGAAATTCATATATGCTGTTCCACCGAAACAAGCATGCCAGATCCAAGCGTGGTTATGCATCTCAGAACGTCAAGGACGAACTCAGCTCTTTCACGTTTCTCTTTCCTTGTGTCCGGTGAATCGTAAAATTTATGGCGTGAGAATTGCATTCAGCGCCAAAGCTGAACATGCTTTGCTGGATTGGATCGCAGTGTTCAGTCGTTTTTGCGCAGTTGGGTTATCCAGATCAATCCAGCTCAATACCTCTCGAAATCAAAATGCTGCCTAATTGTATTATCGCCTCATCTTCCAACGGACTACAGTTATGATGTTGAGAAGGATACTTTCTACCGACAGGTAACCGAGCTTATTCGTTGAGCAACAAACACGGACGTTGTGATTCTTGCGGGTGATATGAATTTCCAGTTCGATCGTCTGAGTTCTTTAGAATCACATCTGTGGGTCGATTCGAAGTTGATGCTCGTCGCACAGACAACGGAAAGCGACTCATCCAGTTTTGTGCTGATCATGAACTGTTTCTGGCCAGTACGAACTTTCAGCATAAGCGTTTGCTTTGCGTTACCTGGCGGCTACCAACTGCAAATCAACCATGTACCCAGTTGGATCACGTGGCCATTGTCCACCGTTGGAGAGCTACATTTTAGGACTGCCGTTGCTTCTAAAGCACACAGCTTGGTTCCGATCACTTAATGGTGTGTGTGCGCCTGAGAGTTCGTCTCCACTAAGGCCCTCTCAAGAGAGCAAGAAGCATGCGAATCCATCATCTTCGAAGAACTACCATAGCTTAATAGTATCGGCTTGAGCTAGCCATACAACTCTCCGCAGTAAAACAATACTGTACTAGAAGTGAGCTCATGGATGAACCATGGCAAAATATGAAAGATAAGCTATCAGTGTTCAGTGGTCTGTCCGACTTCTCCAATTCAACCGCAAGACCACTGGGTGTTGTCGAGATCGCTATCCATGATTGATGCCAGAAAATCCATACTAGCAGGCAGCCAGTAAGAAGACGCGAGCAAATCCCTCAAAAGCCAAGTAGTGAGAAGCCTAAGCATAAACCGAGGGCTCGAAAAATGTAGAAGGCTTTTCTACCAGAACCAGTCATGCCCTATATCAGTTGATATGATCGACTGGTCCTAGGATAGCAACGGCCAGTGAAGCGATAAGTGAAGAAGACGGCTCATTAGTTCACTTGCAAAAATGTCGATAGGAAAAGTGGGCCGAACACTTCGAAGAACAGTTCAGCTGGCCTTCTGCAACAGGCTGTGGAGATAATTCATACAGGCGAATAAAACGTAAACCTTGATCGCCCGTCGGAAGAGAAACTAAAGTACGAAACATCGGCAATCAAACGTGAGAAGGCGCCGGGATCGGACGGCCTGTTTCCAGCCCTGTTCGTAGAAGGTGGAGATGCCCTGGTAACCTACCGAACAAAGCTCATTGGTACAATATTGAGTGAAGAGAAAGGGCCTGCAGAATGGAGCGTGTTGACAGTTATTCCAATCTGCATAAAAAGTACGTGGAAGGGGCATGTTATAAAAATACCATGGCACCAGCCTTGTAGCTGTGGTATCGAAGGTGCTCTCTGGTCTCATCCTTCGAAGGTTGAATGAGTAGAAGGAGAAACGGATCCGCGGAGAACAGGCTGGGTTCCGTCCTGAAGGAGGAGGCATCGATCACATTTTCACCCTTTGATAGAGTCTAGAACAACGACGCTGTTTCCAGCACCTAACAATAGTTATTTTCGTTACTCGAAAGTTGCCTTTGACTCCGTGGACCATCAGGCACTATGACAATGTCAGTGGAGCAAAGGTGTCACCTTTAAATTCCTAATCCTCTTTAAGGTGCTGTACGCCAACTCCCGCTCTCGCCTGAGTTCACAACAGCAACTGGCCTCAGGCAAGACTGTTTTTCTTCACCTTCCCTCTTCAACTCCGTCATTTATACGCTTGTGGAAGACTCACTACCAGCTTCTACTGCTTGTGGGATCGAAGTGCTCCCGGGTGGTCCGTCAACAGATATCGAGTATGCAGAAGACATGGCTCTTCTTGGATCTGACTCCGTGGTAATGCAAACAATATTAGATAATTTAAACGATATTATCTCATGGTTTGGCATGCGCTTTAAACCTGCAAAATGCAAAGTGCCATTGCAAGACTGGGTGGGCTCGAACCTTGGTCTCAAGCTTGCGGATGAGCCGGTTGAGTGAATAGACAAGTTTGTCTGCCTGGGCAGTTGTATCACTCACAGTGGTCTCGTCAAAATGATATTTCCATCTGGATGGGGAATTCCTGAGCAGCTTTCGTGATTGTGCATGAAAAGCGGCGTAGGCGTGACATGAGCTTATCCGCCAAGGGTCGAGTGCATTCCACATTGCTATGTGGACCAGAACTCTGGCCGCCGTTGACGTCAAAAGACCTATAGTGTTTGACCATCGATGTCTTCGAAACGTTGCCCGAGTCTGGTGGGAACACCGGATTAGTAATGCTGAAGTACTTCGAATGGATTTTGTGAGAGATAACTCGCCCACGATAGATGAACTGATCACACACCTCAGGTGGCGCTGGCTTGGCCACGTGTGCCAGTCGACCGAATTCCCCAGAGGGCTATTTTCGGACAACCACGTGAAGACTGGAAACGAACCAGGGGAGGTCGAACAATGACTTGGCAGTGAAGTCTGGAAGACGTTATCAAGAAGCTCAGTTGTGCTGGTCATTTCCGTCTTCCTGGATGTGGACACTGAGTCGGGGCACACGGTATTTTGAGACATTGTGAAACATGGCCCAGTTGCGCCCTCAGTGGTGCTCGTGCATCCAAGCTGTTGCCTTCAGTGCATAGCTAGCTCCCCTCTCAAACTCCCAACTCAAAAGTCCACTGACAACCCTGTGTTTACGCATCAGCTGATATTGATGGTAACGTTGATGTTGTTTTTTATCATGCATGTCTTAAAAATCTAACCCCAAATAAAAATACTGGCCATCCGCTTCATCTGTATCCTTCGTTAAGTGATATACAAGATGGAAAGCTCGAGATAGCTCAGTGTTTAAGGTGCGCACTTACCGACCGGTAGGTCCGTGGTTCGAACCCAACCTTAGCATTTCGACCGCTCCTATCTAGGATTGGGCAACCCGACTTCATTTGGGTCCTCGTGCTTCCTTTGTTTGGCATGGCTTCTTGGCGCCGAATGGCTGTAGCAGCTGAACGATTATTCTATATAAGTTGCGGGAAAATACCAATTTAATATGGAAATGTTGAAGGATTACATGAATCATATTTTTAGTGCAGCGATCGCTGATAAGAAGTCATCAAACCTTGTAAACATGCTAATAATTAAAAAACTAGACACTCTGTCTATCGTTTAAAAAGCAGTGGAAGAAAGCACAAAAAACAGTATCATACAAAAATGATTTTGACCAATTTCAAATGAAACGGGAAGAGGTCGAAGCCACAAGAACAATAAATGTTGCCACGAGAATGATGAGGTCATTCCTGAAGGCACCGGAAAATCAGATAAATTCGCGCACGAAAGTTCCAATTAAGACCAATACTCTATGTATGCGACAAAACTAATGGAGCTCAGAAGATGGAAGACTGCGCTCAGGATGATAAAGAGGCTAGGAAGTTTCTATCTTTTGTGTGCCTGGGTGCTCCAAGACAGTTTATAGCCCTATCTATAAATTGCCGGAAACAACGTGACGCCTAAGATAAGTGAGATAAAAACTATGGAAACGCTTTGGCGACATCTCATTTCTGAAATGATACTAAGTGATCGGGAAGCAACTTCCTCCCAAAAGACTTGTACATCTTCAGTAATATAGTGCTTTTGTCTTGACATACTCGTTGACTTTTACGCCAGAGATCACTTTGCTGAAGCATGGCTATGATCTGCTTGAATATTGTACCGCGTAAATTAAAAACCGTCCTATTGGTTCGACCAGTCGGGCTCACAGTCTTCGGCTCACCAATTCAGTATATCGATTTTCATCTATAGGGCTGAACCCAGCCTAAATCCGGTCGTTATATTTTTACAAACCATAAAATAAAGAGTACGAAGGTGATCTACAGATGGACATGTTTATGCTGCATTTCCCCGGGGGGAGTAATCTTGACATACCACACTGCGCACAAGTATATTAGAAACCCTTCGACAGCTCACTACATGTTTTGCTGCACTTGGAGATCATCAAACAGTTATCGTCCACAAGTTTTCACAAACATTATGTTCCATTAGAACAGCAAATTTTAGATGCCTGGTGAAATAGGCTCACTTGCAACGTAATTCTCAACTGAGTTCCAGCTGAGTCTCTCCAACTGAATATGCTGCAGAAAAGATGCATCATGCTTCGGCTGGCACGATATTCAGGAGGATATCGATGAGCATTTTCTTAAGATAACCCGCTAACTGTAGGGAGTAGCGCTTTTTTACGTGACCCAGCGAACCTAACGGGTACAAAATAGTCACAGCATGACGCAACCGATAGGACCAATTAATCATTCAGTCAACCAGTCAATCTCGGAACAACTAAATACCGTTCAGAAACTACATAAACGCAAGCAGAATTGGAGGGTTTACCTGCCGTGCACTGACGATGTCCATTCGCGAGCCAGTTGCCAAGCTTGCGAACAGATTAAGTGCCACTTGATCACCAGCCAACTTCTATACGAACGTTGTTTTGACCAATAATTTGTATAGTCCAGCTCAGCTGGCTTATCTTTACACAAACGCCGGAGAAACCTAAAAGTTCAGGGAAAATCCAACGCAAGATACCGTTCTTTCAAGGCAGTAAGAAATCCTTCCCGTTTAGTTTGCACCCCAATTCTTTCAAAGAAGTTTATGGAGCCCCGATGAACAGTCTAATACAAACAACTTGAAATAACGCCAGAATTCAGTGAAAACATAATGTAAATTTAATGAGAAAACTTAATTCAAAATAATTATGGCGTCGGCTAGGAGCAATCACTTTCCTGAGGTTCTCGGGCAACAGCATGCGCAACTTGATCCAACGCAGCTGAAGGGTGGAACAAATTGGTAGGAATCAAGCTGAATTTCGTAATGACTGAAGGTTCGCGGACAACATCATTGCTTTGCGTAAGTTGCGTAAGTTGCGTAAACGTAAAACCGAACAGGTGCTTTTTCCTGAACCAAACTCTGCGTTTGACGCTATCGATCATCACAAACTTTGGTAGTGGCTGGTAAGCAGAGATGTAACTTCTGGGGGTTTATTCCTTCTAAATGCACTGGAATCCAAATGATGAGTTACTTTATGGACTTACATGTAGGCATTTCCCGTATTTATTTATTTTATTGGAGAAATAACCAGCCTCTCTGTGGTTTAAGAGGATTTAGGAATTTTGATGGAGATTTCAGCCTGTAAGTGAAGCCATTCTATGGTGAAAAGTCAAAAAGCACCGTACAGCTGTTTCATCCGTACTGTGAATCATCTGCAGTGCGCAGTTCAAGAAACTCCAAGGATGGTGGACCTCCAGGTTGATAGCCTGAACACTTAGCCGTCCGACCACAACAGGCTGATGAGCAGCGTGGTTACTTCTCAGTTAGACGGGATCGAGCGCCACTGTTGATGAATTCCAATAAGGATGAAACAGCTGGACGGTGCTCCTCGAAATTTCAGCATAGACTGTTTTCAAGTTCTGGGCAAATTCTTTATCAAGGCGGTCCTCTGTCATTTTCTTCTTCAACTTTGTTAACCGTATACTTTCATCCGACACTTCTGGTCTCGAACTACTCTACGAAGCTTCCACCGAAGATATTGCTGTCCTTGGTTCAAGCACCTAGGGTGCCAACCCTTTTAAATAACCTACGTATTTTCACAGCACGGTTGTTTTATGCTTCTCAAGCATGCAGTGTGCAAGATGCTACCACAAATTTGTGTGGGATCGAACACAAGCGACGTGTTTGGGGACCAGTCAGTTGACTTATCAGATTGATTTATTTACCCGGGCGGTTGCATAAATTTCAGCGGACGAGTTGTGATCGAGACCATTGCTCAAATATTAACCTGTAGCACGTATGACGCTCTGGAAAGATTAGTTCCTTTAGTGCGAGCTCCACCAGTGCGATCCACGTTGCTTTTTTGGATCTGAAATGTGTTTTCTAGTCACAAAAGATGTGCGTAAGCTTAGGGTGTTTGATCCCTATGTTTCCGAAGCATAGCCCGTTTTCAGTGACCTAGCAGTGATGTGGTAAATCAAATGATCTTAGGCGATCAAAACCCTCGTGTGACTTTCATGGGTAAGGTCGGTCGTTTATTTAAATTTAATTATATAAGACCGCCTAACTTGACTTAAATGCGCAGCTGTTCACGTCAGACAACCAGAATGATTCATTACCGATTGACTGACTAGCCAACTTCCTTCAGCATCCGGTTAGTTATTCCCTGTTTTATCATTTTGGGGTCAAGGAAACTGTAGCAAATAACACCAACGTACCATCACACAATTTTTATAACCTTTTTAGTCGAACGAAGACCAGGCCACTTATTAGTGATAGCCACGCACAAGATACCTCATTACATCCGCATGCTACCCAAACAGGCAGCTGATAGGCTAAGAAGCCAAAAGTGTTTTTTATTGGAACTTGTTTTAGATTGCTGTTCAGGACTATTTTCATCCACTCTCCTTCAATGACTTGCTGTTCATCATACTTTCCACGAGGGTCGTTGGGGCCTAGGATTATCTACATTATGTTTCTCAAGTGGGAACTCTAGTATATTCTCTATGTGGGTTTACACGGCGGAAACCCAAATCAAATTATCAACCTTCCTCATACTGCTAACAAATTATAAGTAGCTCAGTCAAAGAGATAATCCGTGAGTTGCTTGGACCGTCCTAGTGACAAGTCCTCATTCGAGGAGCCAGGCAACACGCGACTAGTCGATTTCGTTTCCGTGAGTGCAGGATGAATGTCACTATATCCTCTCTAAATTCGAGTAAAAAATACTGATAACCACCCGCCCGTGGCCAAACGGTTAGGTGTTCCAACTACCATTCGGGGTTGTGGTCGCTCTAAAGATTCGTGAGAAGCTCAGTGATGTTGCTCTCCACCAGGGCTCAAACGGCTGCACAGTGCCTCTCGGATCATCATCATCGGAGGACAAAAGTTCTATCTAAAACCCCAATTCTCCGTGTATTATCAAGAAAAGCTTACACAAAGGGTTAAAATGCGTAAAAACTTTTCTCTACGTGAAATTAATTCTGGTAACCACAATTTTTATAAACTATCTGGACAGATCCCAGCGGCCTTCATTGTTTAAATAAAGACTGTGGTCTACAACTGATGCCAGGTTTAGAAAATCAGTTCTCGTCGGTTTACAATACAGAAACCGACATTTTTTGGAGTCTGCGAGAGGACTAATCATCAACATTCCCATGAATTAGCAGGCTCCTGTTTCTCAAGAGGGTTCATCTGTTCAGCTTAAAAAGCGGCAAACGAATTTCCGATGACTGAAAATCTGGCGGTTCATGTGATCAGATTTCACTTTGTTCTGATTAACTTTTTATGACTATGTCAGCGAACGAAATGCACTGTTTAACTGAATGAAACATCTCACAAATGTTTTAGGGATGCCGTTAGCTAACTGATAGTAAAAAACTGAAAAATATGGACATCATTTTCTTGAATTTTAACCAAAAACACTTTCAAAATTAACATTATCGTTTGATAACCCCGTTTCATTTCGGTGAAGTCACCATTTTTCTCAGTGAAATGCAGCCTCAAATCTAGCGTGTGCTTGGAATTCGAGATAGAGTAGAGTCTTTTAGAGGTGCTTCGACAGACTGTTCAAAGTTGGCTGAAATAAGCGATCGAAAATATATGTTATGATTTAAAACTAATGATTTACGTGCATAAAAAAAGTTTGAACACATATTGTACCCATTTTAGCTGAGTTCACTCAGAATTTGTACTCCATTCCGCCATCGGATATTTGTAGAGTGGTTCTTGAACGGACCGATCCAACTTTCAACACTTTTCCTGCAGAGGAAGTACCGTGAGGGAACCCTCCATAAATAGCCTTCCACGCTGCTCTTCGGAGGTGTCCGTAGCAAGGATTTTCATTTATTTTGCTTGCCGGACCACGTTTTCCTTAAGTGTTACTTTTACTTAATATGTAGAATTGTAGAATGACCGGAAGAGTAAAAATTACTATTTTCAGCTGCCTTCATATGCACAAAACTGGCGTAAACAACATTTATTGCACCTTCCATTATGGAACTGATGGATAGCTCCACTGCAAATAGGGTACTGGGATAATTCATGTTCGTTCATGTGATGGAGCCGTCGTAGGGGGTCAGTGCTTTTTTGTTAATTTGCGGAATTAGTTGTAGGGCAACGAACGAAGGCCACTTCAAATCTGTGCTGGTGACGGGCGTGCCACGAAGTCTGGTAAACGGAATTGGAGCAAATGCAGTCTGGAACTAACAGACACCCAAAGAAAACGAAGGATTTATGTTTTGGAAAAGGTGCCATTAAATGAGAGCCTCAAACTAGTTGTGTTTACTGTGATTATAGTCGAGTGGATTGACTAGGGGTTGATTTCGAAGCACCTGCGCACGAAAGTGTATGATGCCAGCTGAACTTCCACCCAACGGCCATCCGCATACCGGCACGATATCGCAGTCTATCATATCAGGCTGCTTGTGGATCGAATTGGAATGCAGCGGTATGGCAGTGTATTGAAGTCTCATGCAAAAATAGGGTTTATATTCCATTGATGTGATACTAGGATGCCTAGAGTGTAGTGTTTCTTGACAAACATCTGCGTTAACCCTACCGCTTCTGTCAAGTTGCCCCACATCTCCGAGTGGAAGATTTTAGACTAGCCCTTTCAGCAAAGAACTTGTATATCCTCATTTAAATGTATAACACTTCTTCTGATAGTCTGGCCTGTGTGAGATGACAGTAGCTTGGAACCCACATCCATTCTATTGCACCAGAAAAGGACGGCTAAAACCGAAATGAACTTGGCTGGTGGATTAACGTCGTTCAAACATCGTTCAAACCAATCGCAATAGTTTATGCGAAGCAGGATCAATAAATGTACGCGACTGATCGATAGGGATGAATGCAAACTGTCTGATATGAATGGAACACCTCCTCTTAACCATCAACGCATTTCGCTTTTTTCCAGCAAAGTTCTATATTCGCTTGTCCGTTTTCGACCTGGTCACGTTATTTGGTCAATATTTACCTTTTTTATGTTAGACGCAGGACATAGTATGCACCAGATGGCCAATGGTTGATATTTAGAAAGACAAAAAATGGTGCGTAGGCTATGAATCGCATTCACTTTGTCCGTCGGTGTCAGTGACACGTCAGATAGGGTGGTAGGGCGTAATTTCACACTGTGTAATTGCAAGTGCCCTCAGGCGGATATGCTGGACCCATTTTGGTAAGCGCTTAGCTGGTGGTCCGAGCGAATAACGTTCTAGTTAACGAATGTTAACCATTCATTCATTCTCTACACTGTCCGGTTTATTTACATCGAGCCCTGTGGTCCTTTAAAATCGCTTCAACTGTATCCAAGTTTGGGACGTTTTCTACGGATGCTGGTAATAAAATAATCCAGACCCTAGTGCTGAAGGATTTCCACTTACCTGATCGTCCAAACTGATGCTTGGACCTAAAGCCACTCTTTGCTGAATCCTGCTGGCATTTTTCATTATTATGGCTACATCTTGCGCAGGAAGCCGAGCGCGAAAACATAATTAAAGTAGGCCTAAAATAAATAGACTTGAAGTAGCTTATGACGATGGAACCCGAGGTCGTGCTGGAATTTGTCCTTTTCAGCCACCACTTTTCGAGAGGAAACAACGCTATGCGATTTATTGTGCAAACTCGAAATGTTCCATAATTTGAATGTTACGGGTCTCGAAATACATGTTAGGTTAGTTTGTGGAGCAAAACTCATCAAACGAAAATGATGTTTGTTGATATTGCCAATAAGGATGGTAGTAATATCGGCACATGTTAGGTTAGTTTGTGGAGCAAAACTTATCAAACGAAAATGATGTTTGTCGATATTGCCAATAAGGATGTTAGTAATATCGGTGGGATTTTACGCAACTCGTGATTCTGGATCAGATTGGGAGTAGTTAAAGCTTATTTGAGACCAAAATGACAGTGGCGAATGGTCTAAATTTCAAGTAGCCGTTTTTAGCCTTGACAATCATCGATTGACTCATCGATTTAACGCTCCGAGGTCAATTTGGTCCCTATTGCCTGGTTGTTTCGTTGCTCCCATAGCACCGAAATACAAAGGGCAACGCAACATCAGGAGATGTTCACATTTGCTGTTTGTCAGTTTGTTAGCCCGGACTTTACTTTTAGGACAAACTCCAGCGAGAAGGCTTAACGTCTCCATTCCATTCACAAGTATTATTTGTTCCTGAGTGACTAGTTTAAAGTCACTTGGGCTTGGAACCTGCAGGTGATATTTTCAAAAGCATTGCTGCGCACATCTGTTGTTCCATATCATTTCAAGTGAGCTTTCCAATTCATTCAGCGAAAACCAAGCTTTCCACAGACAACCTTACGGATTAGCACCCAACAGAAAATTCATACTGGAGGTCAAAACTCAAATCCAGTCTAATTTCATTCTACTTTAAATAACCTGGCCACATAGAACCCTAAGGAGGCACTTTGTAGCGTGCGTAGTTTTGCAGAGCAACCCACAAACCTAAATGACAACTATGTAACCTTCGTCTTTAGTAATTAACCTAAGCGCATTGTACGATTTCCAATGCACGCTTTTCATGCAGTTATTGTCGATTAGTTTAGTTTAGTCCACTGAGATTATGAAGTTTCCCCTCTTCTCAAATTTTAACAAACTGCTGCAAATTCTTCGGGAAGCAATTTTGGGGAATTTCCGCTGTGTGCTCAATATGTTATGTGAATATACAAGGACTGCCGCCCTAGTCTAATGGCTCCACAAACAACTCCCGTGCGACGGTATCTACCACTTGTAAGGCTGATCGGACCCCGGTTGCAGCAGCATCTGTCAACCCTTGCATTCAGACCACGGGAACATCCACGATACATACCCCCAAACACGCAACACCATCCAGTAAGGATCTTGTCCAATGTTATTTTTGGATGTAAAACTCTGAGTACTGCCAGAATGTTTCAGAAACATAATTTATCCAGAGTATGAAACGCCTACAGCCAATCCTTGATTTTCACCTAACTAAAACCTTACCACGTCCAGAAAACTAATAGTTCATTTTCAGTTGAACGGGACACACTCCTTTAACCTCATAGATAAATGACCTGTTTTGAAGGTCAGGCCTTTCTAAAGACATTCCTCCACAAGTGCTGAATGAGCGCCAGCTGGAAAATCTCTAGTGTTCTAAAGCCCTACTCAAGTAAACAGCCGGAAACGAGCAAAAGCCTTCAGTAGGCATTTATCAGGTCACAAGCAAATGATTGCGTCTGGCTCTTCCAAACGACCTGAACGAGGTCCTTACCCCCAACCAAAAAGACTGCGTTGTGCAGTGGATTAGTGCAGCAAACCTATGGTCAAATAAAAACAATGGCACAAATTTACTCCGTGCTTCTTATAGCTGAAAATTGTAACACACCGAGCACTACTCTACTTGATTACTTTGGGTGCATTTTTCAAAGATTATTCCGAGACGCGTACATCTCATTAGAGAAGGGGAGCAAAGCAGTGAATGACAACCTTCTGACCATTATACTCCTGTAAGCTTACCATGTGCAAAAAACTAGAAAGAGAGCAGCAAATATTTAACTGTGTAACGAACTATTCGCGAACTAGTCACTGTGAGAAGTATCCTAATTTGCTTACTGGGATTTCTTAAGATTTTATGTAGAAATAATCTGGTAATATCAACTTTAGCGCAATTATCCATAGCCCTTGCAAAATGCACTACCTTCAACATGAAATGAAACATGCTGTTCAAAAGGGTCTCGCCCCCTTCCGGGGACACTGTTGAATTTACCTAAAACTGTTGATTGGAGCCTGAGATATATTGCGCACTGTTAGACCCTGTGCAACCATCCGAAGTTTTTACTAGAATTCCACATGGATACGCATTCGCTTATGAAAAGGTTTAAATAATGCCAGGCAAAAGCAGATAAAGATATTGAAATGTGAACACTTGTTGAAGCGAGAGTGGCGAAATTGCACTTCTTGGCTGACAGTTAAAGTTCATCCGGCGTGCCTTCTCTAGCAAAGCAAACAACCTGTTGGAGCATACCGTACTTGATTTTCGAGTCTGTTTGTTCCTGAGATGACTGTTAAGTCACTATTGTGTTTTTCACGTTGTGTGCCCGGGAATATTATGGTTGGAAAATACGCAATTGGATGAAAAGGTTTCGGCGCAAGGAAGAAAAGACGAGGGTTCTCTTTTTAATGGCTAGTAATAGAGACAGTATATTCTAAAATAAACCTTGTAGTTTTAAAATTCACGTGCAATCACATGCAGCACAGTAACTGTGCAACCCTGAGTCTGGCTTAAGTGACTTTCAAGATTTTTGGTACGTAAGGCATACAAAACGCCAAATAATTTACTGAAGGCTTAGCTGCTCCGTCTTTTCGACTACTGTAACCACACATCCACGCATTCTGATACACCTTAGTAAGACGCGGCTAACAACCAATGCAAAGGCCTTGTACTCCTTTGGCTGGAACTATCCAACACCTACCGTCTAAGTCAGACCAAACGAGTGTTTGGAGCACTGGCAGTGGGTTTTTCACAATACTTCTTAGTTTCAACATTGGTCGTAGTTAAGCGGACAACGCTGATTTGGTAAAGTTTCCCCAAGGAATAATGTCAAAGACATGGTCAAGATATGCTTTTTAAATGCAATATTGAGTTTTTGAAACTCCCGCCGTTTATATTGAGTCTTCATTTGTATACGTAACATCCAATACAATGATGACCATTTCACTAACATGACAGAGATCACGTGCTAGTGATGGGTTGTTCCACCATTAGCTCCACTGGAACAAGACTACCTCTCAGTTCCCTATCAGACTACTTTGCTGTCAGCTTGCCAGAAGTAAATAGACGCGGACTTCTCTTCCTTGTTCCTCCCAAACCAACAAAAATCAAACAGGATACATAGAATACAGACGACGTCCCATAGTATGAAAGAGCTAGTTTCAAGTATTACGGATAATGGGTAGGGTGGTTTTGGAGGGAAAAATTATTTTGCCTGGTGGAACGGAGTTCTCGATTCCCTGACCGGCATTCAGTCTTGTGCGTAGTTGCGCACCGAACCGCCACTGCAGCTAGTGCTTCCCGAAGTGCCAGGGACATATTTTGTTTTGAATATATACTCCTATTGGAAACTACTTCTGAATGGTTGGCACTGGGAACACTGTGATTTTTGAGAAGTCAGTTTTCACACGAATAGTTGAGAGTTTTGGCATAATGTTGAAGTTTGTTTGAGGGTTCCGTGTTTTGCGATTGCTTGCCAGGGAGACGATGCCAAGATGCGCAAATGTGTCCATGTCCCCTGCGTTGAAAGCATGTTCAACTCAACCACTAAAAAAAGAAGTGGATATGAAGTATCAAAATCCAGCCCATCTGAGTGTCTCCAGCCATTAAATTGTTTAAACTAGTTTGGATGGATATGAAAGAAAGCAGAATGGACGAGGAGATTCTAGCAAATGCGAATACTAGTGGAAATCATCCTGAGAAGGAAGGGGCAACTTTGATCTATGTATGATTACAAATGTGGGCAAAGTCATGTTTATTTGTATCGCTCATTTATCAGAATTATTATTATTATTATTATTATTATTATTATTATTATTATTATTATTATTATTATTATTATTATTATTATTATTATTATTATTATTATTATTATTATTATTATTATTATTATTATTATTATTATTATTATTATTATTATTATTATTATTATTATTATTATTATTATTATTATTATTATTATTATTATTATTATTATTATTTGTCCGTCCATTCTTTAAGAGGGTCTGTTTTTTTCGAATGAGATTTTGACTTCCTGTCTGTTCACTATGTGCTTAGCATTAGACGGATTTAATGTCTGCCCTGTGCGACAAGACAAATTTATCAAATTTTGTTTGGTCTGGTTGTCAGAAAGAACGATTAGAAGTATGGGTAAATTATAGGAGTACGTTGGCTCAAGATAGTTTAGCGGTTAAGGCGCAAATTTACCCGACAGAAATTCGTTGGTTGAACCCATCCCCGACATACAGACTGCTCATTGATTGTTGGTCTGTTCGCCGAGCTTGGCAGTTGGATTGCAAACGTTTCATCACCAATCGAGGTGACATCATCAGTGCGGGGTTAAGTGGGTCCCACTGAACTCAACCCACTCAACCCCGCACTGATGATGTCACCTCGATTGGTGATGAAACGTTTGCAATCCAACTGCCAAGCTCGGCGAACAGACCAACAATCAATCAGCTCACCCGAGCTACCTATATTCCAAAAGACTGCTCATGTTCAGGCTTTCATAACCTGGCAATATTTCATCCAGCGTGTCTCCTTCGGGTAGCAGGGCGGCTGAGCAACTAAAATGCCTTACAGCTCAACCTGGCAGTATGAGAGAGAACATGCAAAAGACAAGACTACTACCATTGTCACCAGTTCTATCACTAGCTAGCTTAATGACTAGAAAAGTAGTGGACTATGCGGTCGTCAGCGAGTTCTGAATCGGGTGCAAAACTCTACGAAAGACACAGGGAAACTAACAGAGATATGTGAACAACACTGATCGCCTCACTACTCAAAGGAAAATCAACGTATGAAACCAACACTCCTTTGATCATAAAGCACCAGTGTATTTTCCGTCCCGTTAAGCTGTGGAACGAGAAGTGTGCACTCAAGCCATACTTGTTGGATGTTCCAACAGATGGCGGAAGGCAGTCAATATCATCTAATCGGTTATCTCGTCAGGCCGAATGAACTGGCAAATTCAAAAGTGTCCATGTGAACATCGAATAACTAGTACCAATAGTTTTTGTGTGATAGACAGCTCCATTTTATTCTTCTGGGGTATATGAAGCAATCGAACTTGGCTAAAATCCTCTAATCGTCGGAAAATACAGGTCATTTTCTTTCTAATTACAAGAGTCCTCATCGTGTACTTTATTGAATGGGCCTGAGCTCTGTTAAGCCTGTAGGAAATGGAAATGATGGCTTGAACTGTGAAATGTTGTAAGCATAATTTAGCGGGACAAGCAATGAAACCCGAGAGCTTACGAGGAAATAAGTAAACTCACAGCCCTATTGTGAGTCAGACCGTCCAGAACGTTCATATCGTCATAGAATAAAACCATGAAAATTGAAAATAGAGCTCTGGTCAATCTAACTGAGTTGACTGACAGTGGATGCACCAGTCAAGATCAATTTGTCATGAACGTCAGAACTAAGCGTCGTATTCACTGGGAACGTTGAAACCTCCCTAAAATTGGCTGCCAACCTTTCTGCACGCGGTCAAGCTCCCGGTTGTATTCCTGTGTTCGACTGTTCCCAGTTAACCGTGAAAACTACCTTTATTCCTACCAAGTTTCGCCTTGGTGTTGTTCGAAAGCATGCTATGAGCCGAAGCTTGTCTGAAACATGGGTCAACATTTGATTCCCCTTATATCCCGCACCCTCCAGTCGCAGTCTCTGTAAGATTTAAACATTCACTTGTCCCAGTTATACTTCAAACTCAAGCGTGAGCAGCTGATCACACTGATTTCTAAATCTTTATCCTTAGATTCACCATCCTGTTCCAAACAATCAGAATTTCGCCGAGATATAATACTTCATAATGCTCTCACCTGGTCGGAACTGGTATTCGATCTACCAGCTGTTCGCAAAAGTGGCAAGCTAGGAAATTAGTTTTGTGAGGTAACTTCAGTAAAACGTCAAGAAATGTTTTGTATGCGAAAGTGAGCAGGTCAGCCACACAAGTGAATTCTAGCTACACAGACAGCTCTGGCATCCTTTATGTATGGTTATGATATTAATATCAACACTTGAATTCCCCAATAGCAAGTCTCTCGAATCGGAAACTATCCCTATTGATTCGCGTCTTTTACTTAGGCTTGGAGTGAATAAAGTATTAGCGAATACGCCATACTAACTTACTGTGGCATTGAATCAGACATGGCCGTCTTCACATGTTCAAGCTGGTCAAGGCAACCTTGTGGTTCCTGTTTCAGGGGTTAAAATCAAGACATACCTGAAAAGTCGAAGTCTCCAAACAGTATCATTTTTTCTCCTAACCGCTGAGATTGTACGGAGTGTAACCGCCAATTCGTTGTTGTGTAAATGACGTTTTACTTGACGATAAAGCACTCTCAGTCGACTTGCACATCTCATATCAGAGAACAGAACAAAGAACATGGCCGGAACTTAACTTAGGCGCACAAATTCTGAAGCGTTTGGAGCATCAGAACCCTGTCATTTTTGTCACAAACTCTTTGAACTGAAACTTTGTGATGGTTACACTATTGTCAGTCAATTGATCCTTCCGCTCGAACTGGAGAACACAGACTATCTCCGTGTCACAAATAATGGAATTTTTCAAAGCAATGGCTACACCTAAAACTGGGATGTCATTTCGGACTACTGGATCTACTACTAACGAAACGAACTCGGCAAGATGAACTATTTATAGTTCACTTTATAAGAATGATTTTAATCTATTTCTTCGTATACAAAACCATCTTCAGCATTTGAGGGTTATTCTCTTGAGGAAGATTTGTCAGCTGCATACATCTCACACGAGTGAGCATACTTTCCACGCGCCGGTGTGACCGCATTCACTGGAAGGATACAATTTATTGTCAAGCAGCTAGGATCCGTCGTGTCTGATGGACTTGGATTCACTGGACGAAACACATCAGCATGACTTTGTGGGTAAAAGTAGTTTAAACATCTGTCGCTTAGATTGGTTTGCTCTATACACTCAAACCACTCAACCCCGCACTGACGATGTCACCTCGATTGTTAATGAAACGTTTGCAATCCAACTACCAAGCTCGGCGAACAGACCAACAATCAATGTTCTGTGACATGCTTGTACTCGTACACTAAATTATCTCATCAACCAAAGGTACGCTTTGTTTCCACTTTCAGTGAGACTGCCGATGCTGGAGGTCTCACCGCAAGGCCGATGAAATGCTCTCTTCTGTTAGAAAACCACTTGCGAGTTTGTTCCTACATTATTACACGTGAATGTGTATATTCTGGGCTGCCGAATGGGAAATTCCGCTCCATTAAACAAGGCATGAAACCCGTGTTTCTAGCAATTCCTACTTACATTTCCACAGTGAAATGTGGGCTTTTAACTACGTTCATTTCTGCAGGTTTTCAGTTTGGTCCAGATATTCTCACGGCAATGGCTCACTCTTGCTGTTCAAATACATCATCGGTTTACATTGACACACTCACACTTTCTCTTGCCGAAATTGAGTTATTTGTTTTTTAACCCTTTAACTTTCTACCTATGAGGCTTCCACGGCGCAGTGAGAGGCAGTCTTTTTCACTTGACTGTTTCAGTTTTTCGCCCTTCAAGCTGCGAATTTCATCGTGCAGATAGGAGTTAGGAAACATATTTATCCACCTATAACTACATATCTGTTCATTCATTCGTGCATGAATTGGTCAAACACCTTACCAGTCTATCTATCCATCTACCTTTCTAACCGATCTATCTAGCTAGCTAACCGGCTTGTGTACAACCAATCAGTGAAACAGTTAAACAGTCAGTCAACCGTTCATTTAGTCAGTCACTCAACCAAACAGCTAACCAAGAAATCTTACAGTGGTGCGACGGGAATTGTTTTAACTGTGCTTGCCAGTCAGCCCAGCACAGACGTGTCACATCAAATCACTGACCGTTTCTTACACACTCAGCAGTATTTAGAAGGCCATGGTGTGGAAAATATCCGGGTATATTTGAAGGTGGTGTTGGAAAGCACACACACGAAATCAGTCAGTCAATCAATCAGTCAATCAATCGGTCAGTCAGTCAGTCCTTCTATCTATCTATCTATCTGTCTATCTGTTTGCCTCCGCCTGTTTATTTGCCCACCTACCGACCTAATATCTGGGCACTTTCGATGTTGCCCGTCTCCTGTAATGCATGAAATTACGACCAAATTGGGAGTTTGCATATATATCATGTAGCATATTACTTAATGCTGTTTCACTGTGTATATTATACATTTTTCCGTTAGTTTAGTTGTTCTATCGACAGGGCTCTTTCCAGAACCGTTCAGGAAGAACGATGTGCATATGACGAAAACCAGACCGGAGATGCGGTTTTATTTCATAGAAGTATAATTCGCTATAATTTTTTAGTGACCATTTAACGCCATCAGCGCCAACTTGTAAGCCCCTAAAGATGAGTTTGCCAAAAAGTGGAACTTAATTCGGGTAGAGACATTAACTCGAGTTTTGCTGCAATTTGATTCTGTCGGTAGGTAAGATTCACATCTCGGTTTTTAGAAAATGAAATGTACTTTTGTCCTTTTGTTGTAAAAACTGCATTGGGTTTCTCAACAAATTTATTGTTCACGAGAACAGAGTCGGCAAATCAAGGTGGGGTTTGCGTTTAATTCCGTACTCTTGCTTGCGAACTGCGCTCAACTTTCTGCTACACACAAATTAAGTAAACTCTTGTTCTGCACCGTTCTTCAGAAACATGCTGTGAACAGTTGACTTGAATGTTATTATTTCGCTCAGACTTCACGCAGCGAACTCACGCAGTACTACGCAATAGCATTAACCTGAAACGGTTTATTCTAAAGAATTTGACCGGCTATGTTCGATCTGCTTATTTTCATAGGATGGTCCAATAAATAGCGTCCAATTGCAAAACGCACCGCCTCCGTCGCTTTCAGTACGACTAGTGGTCTAGACGCAACCCTTTGGGGGATCAGTCACTTACGAAATGCAAGTGTTCAAATAAAGTGTATCAGCCAGCTGGCCTGTCTGATCATTCTCTGTGGATGTAGACGGACAGACCACTCACAAACTGCTAGACTTATTTAGTCTACAGACGATTAATCCTCTCTCAAGATAGATCACACACGTTCACACACGATGAATTGTCTGCTATTGCTTTGCCTTTTAGCTTTAGGTATACATAGCGGTAAGTTTGTGGTGGATACGTCCATTCTATAGTTGAATGTATTGTTTAACTCTTGTTTTATTTTGTTATAACCACAGTATCAGTATCAAGTGTGTCCAAAATGCTTCAGACTGCGAAATAGCTATCAAGTTTATTTTACCAGTTTTTTCTTACAAGTTGCCTAAATATCAGTATATCCTGTCGTCCTGAGGACTATACTTTTGGACAACAAGTTTTTTGCACTGGAAACTTGCTCCAAAATCTTCTGGTAATAGAAAACGCAGAGGATAATTCTTGGTAAAGGATCAGTCCATTAATTTGTTACGCGTTTCTGGTGTTTCAGGCTAATGAGAGAATTTTATTCAGCCACCATTGCTGCACTGAAGAAAAATTATTGACCAAGGATAAGTTATCTCTATCCTCCGAATTCAGCCTGGTTTGACAGTGTGAAGAGCAGATATTGGGGAACTAATGCTTCTCAATCCGCGTCGTTTTACATAGTAGATTGAACGATATTGCACAATTTCAAGGGATTATGAACTATCAGGGACTGTTGATTATTGGGTAAAACATCAGCGTTGAACACTGATGTCATGCTGTCGATGATGATGATGATTATGATGAGTATGATGATGATGATGATTATCATGATGATGATGATGGCGATGATGATGATGACGATGATGACGATGACGATGATGATGATGATGATTATGATGAGTATGATGATGATGATGGCGATGATGATGATGACGATGATGACGATGACGATGATGATGATGACGATGATGACGATGACGATGATGATGATGATTATGATGATGATGATGGCGATGATGATGATGATGGCGATGATGATGATGATGGTCATGATGATGATCATGATGATGATGATGGCGATGATGATGATGATGATGATGATGAATATTGGGCAACTTAACGAGATAAAAACGATCAAAGTGGTTATCATCAATTTGTTCTCTTTGCATGTAGACCAGCTACTTAAAAAAGAGACATTCCTTTGCGATTCAGCGAAGTTTATGATTAGGTCAACTGGCAAAATGCCAAACCTCCAAAATCGGATCAGAGAGTTTGGGCAATTTCGACTTGACTGCTCTCCAACAAGGACCAACTTTTTCACTCAAACTCGGATAGTTTAAACACCATTCGCTCTGGCAATTAATTTCTGTCCAGTTACGCGAGGCTTGGATGCGAAGAAGCTAAGTTTGTCTCTACTGATTACTCCCAAGGCGCATTCATCCTACCGTCTATTGAGTTCGACAAATGAAGCGCCGTCACCAGAAGTCTATTTTTTGGCTTGTGTTTACCAGAGTTCGGTGTAACGTCCACCATACATCGTCAGATCAACAGTAATGAACCTGTTTCCACTGATGCTACGTCCACTTGCCAAATGTCTTAAGCTCACTCACTCAAATAAGCTAATTCATGTGGCCATGAATAGTCCATATCCTTAGAAGTCCAGGCCATGATTAATGAGTTTCTCTTCTCCTTCGAGAACGAAATGAAAAAGGTTTGTTTAAAAAGCCGTCGCGGAGATCTGCTCGGGTATTTTCAACCTGGTAATGATTATCATCTTGGAGAAGACGTTATCCTTGAGGAGGTCACATTAGTTTTCGCTTGCTGCCTCCTGCAAATAGTTCTGCAGAACTTGCACGTCTGAGTTCGCGCACTCTTTAATCGCACTGACAGACGTAGGTGGGATTATTTTTGCCTAGAATGCACGACATATTTGATTTTTCCACAAAATTTTTTTGCATACAGATTCTGTTTCATGGTGCCTCATAACAAACTAACTACTTTAATTTAAGCTAATGTTTTGAAGTGAGGTTTTTTCAAGATAAGCGTGCACTTTCTGATGACGCAAGCATCGAAACCAAGATGTCTGCTATTTGGGTCAGGTTCAACCAGTTCCGCGCATCGACTATACATTTCACCGGTACACCTTATTGCTAGGTGAAATTTCATCATCCGGCCATCGAGTCACATTGGTGTGATAAGTGGTCATTGCGCCGACACAGGTTTATCAACGAATCGCTATCACGATAGATAATTTCCTTTACCTGATTGAAAAGTTCATCATCATCATCAGCTGTAAGAAACCGTGTACTTGTCGTACAGTGGTTGTAGCTGCCACAGTTTCGTCCGCCGATGATTTGGGGAGGTGAGTTAGGTAGCTGCGCATTGGAGGCGCGAGCTGCGTAAATGCACCACTGTCAATGGGCTGTTACGTCGGGGAATTGGGAAGGGGGCTATGCATTGAAGGCAATAGCTTGGATGCATGAGCGCCATTGAGGGCGCGATTGGGCCATGTCTGACAATGTCTCTAACCATTGATATGGCCCGTCTCGGGGTCCCCATCCAGAAAGACGGCAGTGACCAGCGCAGCTGATTTTGCTGGTAGTGGCTTTTACACTTCGCTGCCAAGTCATTGTTTGACCGCCTCTGGCTCGTTTCCACCCTTCACGTGGTTGTGCGAAAAGAACCCTTCGAGGAAGTCGGTCGACTGGCATGCGGAGTACGTGGCCAAGCCAGCGCAACCTATGCAGTGTGATCAGTTCATCTATCGAGGGTGAGTTATTCCTCCCGAATACCATTCGACGTACTTCAGCATTCCCTATCCGGTGTTCCCACCAGATTCGGGCAATGCTCCGGAGACATCGGTGGTCAAACACTGAAAGTCATTTGACGTCCTCGGCGCGCAGCGGCCAGGGTTCTGATCCGTATAGTAATACGGAGCGCACAGCAGCATTATAAACTCGACCCTTGACGGATAAGCTGATGTCACGCCTACGCCACAGGTGACGCAGGTTCATTGAAAAGTTTGAGCACAACCAATAAAACAACCCAGCGGTGAATACCTGAATAAGCCCCAACCTCGGAAAATGCTTCAGAGTGCCTTATTCAGTTAAGAAATGAATGGCCTCTCATATTCATTGCTTACTGTGACAATACCGTAAGTTGAACGGGATTAGGGTGAGCAGCACGATAGGTAACGTACGGCATATAGAATATCATATGAGCCAAAAATGGTTGAGATTCATTCGGCTGTCATACAAAGCTATGAATTCGAACCAGGCTAACCAGGTCACATTGACTGTCTGTATTGGGACACAATGCATTAAGTATTTCTCTTAACCGATTTCCATATAAAAATGATGTGAACGAAGAAAACACAATAAGGACAGTTGGTATATATATATATATACATATATATTATCGCATGGATTCACAAGCATACGCTCTTACACAAGGACCCTCATGATTTTCTGTCAGATCAACTGTTCTGTAATTCTTAAAGATGGGAGTTTCGGCAGGAGACTACGTCTAGCTATTTTTTCAAAAGGGACTTGTTACAGCCTCCAAGGACGATGGATGCTGAATACGATCACTGGGTTGGGCAAACGCATCTGGTGGTGGATTGGCGAGCTTCTCATGGTTCTTGCGCTGCAGACGCTGTTCACGTAGGCAGCATTTTTTACGGTAGTACACCTGATTTATATGCTTCTAGGTAGTGATCAAATTCACAGAAATTTTTCGCAGAGTAATAGGTTCCGGGTCACGAAAAGGTATAATCTTTGGTTCCGATGCCGGGACAGCATTACCGATGAGTGAATGCTGGGAATGTAGGGGCGCCAGATGGGGTAGACCAGATAGCAAGTGGTGTGAAATGCCGACCCCACTAGCCGGTGCAACGTTCGATTGCGAGGCCAGCATGCTGCAAGTGTCAGACGAAGCCGGAGAACAATAGAGATAGAACTGATCGCCGGTGGTTTGAGCCGAATACGCTTTTGCAGCCAATGCAGCGGCTGCTGCTGAGGCACCCAACAAACGTTGTCTGGCGTGAGTAATCGAGTTTTCGTTGGTCAGTGTCACAGACGTGTTACAGTGTTACAACCTCGGACTTACCTAATTATGACAGGTTGTGTCTCGATTAATTTATGACATGAAATATGCATTGTCTAGCAGTACTGAAATGCAAGGAGGTGGATCGTCCATCCCAAAGTACACAATGTGTACAACGTCTTCAAGGCATTCTCTCCGCCGCCATTCCGCCCACGGTCGTTGAACTTGTAACAACCCACTCCTAATCTAGTTGGTTATGTGGCCTCTTCGGAAGACAACGCAAGTGGCTGTGTGGGTACGACATATTGTCACGGGCAAAACGGACCAAAGAGGTTCCCATGAGTGGGGCACGGAAACTGGTCTGTTGTAAACAGTACAATGTGAAGTTAATTCTAGTCTGTTACTAGTCATTATTGATGTTCAACAACAAATTAAAAACTGACAAATTACGGACCGGTTTTTACTTAAGTGAATCAAACACTCTTTCTTGGCTCGAGTCTGTCGAAGCATGGACGAAACAAAATTTTTGAGACGAAAAATATAAGGACTGTGCGGATTATTACGGGAGTAAATAGAATACCTCGTCAGTTACCGACTTTCCGGCCAACTCAACAGAAAGGTGGATAGAAATCAAAAGCAAAGATGTGGAAGAAAAACTTAGACTATCTGGAGTCGAGTCGAGTCAGATAATTATTGAACCAAAGTTGATAATTGTCCCTAATTTCAATGAGGACGTTAGACGAGTCCATTATTTAGACAAACTGGAAATCTAAAAAGGCGGAGTTACTTAGGTACAGAAAAAAATAGCAAAAGACAAAACTGTGATGCGCACATTATGAGTTAATCTAATTCGGGCGATATTCCAGCAGATGATCACTCACATCCTTGTTAGATTTTGTTACAGTCAGCTGATCCAGATTGTTGTAAAACTCGGCTGATATGATGAGGATGCTTTAGACTATACCGTTTTGTTGATTATATATATATATATATATATATACATGAATTCTGTGTGAACGGATACGTGAGGAAGTTTTTCACTCAGGTACTTCAAGTAGGGGCCAGTAAGTTTCTCACACTGGTGTTTGACTGAAACAGTTGACAAGCGTGAAATAGAATTAAAAAAAGCGGTTTAGCCCGTTGAAAGCCTAGGTACAGTCACTCACACAATACATTCAGTTCACTGCACTGGATGTGGGTTCCGACATCAATTCACACAAAAAGACAGGTTCTTCGGCAAGGAAGAATGCGTAACTTGCTGACAGCTCCTGTGATTTTTTACGGATACCGAAGAACCAAATAAAGTAATCGGTGGAGCAAATGGACCATATGCACTGGATATGCGCACACGGATATCATGAAGTCACAGTTGGTATAAAATCATGCGCTAAGCCAACCACTGCGGAATATTTAACTCATCCTCAAATCGACTTGTAGGCTCAATCCACAGTTTTTCGTTAGTATCAACCTCATTTTCAGTATACGGTTGAGGATTCAAGCTTAAAAAGGGCGATTTCATAGTTGCTACTATGATAATTTGCTTTCACTATAGTGCTTTCACACTATTTAGCGCAAAATCCTTACCCACGTGGAAAGAACTAACGGATTTTCAACAAAATTTAAATCAAAAGTCAGACACAAGTAACGATTCACAGTTTTTCCCGCCAGGAAATGAATAGCTGCTTTAATCGCCAAACAGGAACTCTCAGCTTGGCATGTATATATCTTCCAAAATTTTCTGGGACTTGCAGGCCGATTGAAATCAAGAGGTACGTATTGAATTGGTGATAGAAAAAACTTGAATATCCATGTACAGAAGAATGATATAAACCTTCTCTATATTTATTCGCAGTGAAACCCTTACGGCGTGATTTTGACGTGCCTAGGCATAAGCAATTGCTGAAGCAGTTGTCCATGTTGCATAGGACGCAATTAAAATGCATTTTAACTACTATTTACGTGTCAGTAGCTAATCAAAGATAAAAACTGTAGAAGACTTGATCAAATCCAAGAGAGCTGAGAAACACGGGCGATCCTGACCTTATTGCGCATCGTCGGGTAGGCGGAGATGGGACTGACACGTGATCCTTTCGGTAAGTTTCAGGCTTTTCGGATCATGCGCCCACCAACTAGACCGCACGTCTAGTGAACTCGATTTTAGGTATGGTCCTTTTTCGCATTACTTACTGGCAGGCAGTAACCTGAGTAGTGACGAGTGTTCCCATTCAGGCATTCCTACATTGAACGCAGTTAGTTTACAATTCACTGATCATTTTAGTCATCTATCCCCTCAGAGGAATTGATAGCAAACAAGCCATTGTTAGCCAGTGTGTCACGTGCACAAAGTTTCAATGTCCAAGGTCACCAGTGAAGTAGCTTTGGGCCGCACGGTGGGCAGCGTGAGCAGCATTTGAAATTGGGTTTGTTTATGTGCGTGTGCCTGAGCATATTCTTGGTAGCTGGTGTTTGCAAACCACTTTCTCGACAACACAGGATAGAGTCCCAAATCTGCTAGCCATCGCTTCAGTCATACGAAGGTTGCGTCTACTGGGATTGGTACGACTGCATTCTGTACAGGACTCGGAGGCTTAACTGAACTATAGATTATTGATCAAATGTCGGTGGTTTGTGATGCTTATCATATTCATGTTGTCTGCACTAATCCTGGACGGCAAGTGTCTCCCCCTTCTATGATTGGATTAGAGTGTCACATGGCTTCTGTCATCTGTGAGTCAAAAGTCTACTTGTCTGTTTGATCCATTACGACTGATAGCGCGGTTCCATAGTTTTTGGCTACAATGTACTCACATATTTATCGTCCCCGAGGATATGTTTTCACAACCTTGTCTTAAGACTTTGTATCATTGAAGTGGCACAACTTTCTTTGAACAACGAAACCCAGCTGAATTTAAAGCCCTTCACTTATCTGCCTCAAGACCTTTCAACAACTTTCCGCTAGTAATAAGCAGCTGTTTTTCTCTTGTTCTTTGCTGAAGCGGTAGCACACTTACATGATATCTGGATGAGGACTTATGTAGTGAAGTCCTAGACTAAGTTCTAAAGATTTTTAGGTAAAATAGCCATTGAATTCCTATGGATAGACAAAGGATGTATTTACATCGGGGTTATCCCTTAGATAACAAGGTGGGGCAAGAAGGACAGAACGATGCCTCAGACGGGCGGATTTCTTTTATAATAGATATCGCTGCTGTATTCTAGCGACAAACGTACCTCTGTAAAGATTTAATTTAGTCCATTGTCGCTAAATGACACAAAAATTGTCTTTTCACCGTGATCCTTACATTAATTAGCAAGACATGCCCAAACAGATGATCAGTTCACAAAAGCCATTCAGAAGGAAGGATGGTTCAGACTAAATTAAGGTGCTGACAAGCAAATTCCTGTGACCAGGCTGGATAACGCACTTATTCAAAAATGGTTCGTCGTTTATTTCTCACTTTGAAGTAACCAGTGGGTATACTTGTGGAACGATGTCATATTTTAGTAACATTTTAAAGAACTTTTGGCTTATTTTGATAAACCAAAAGGATCCCGAGGAAACGCGGGGAACAAATGAATAACTTGCTAACAAGCGCTCCCGGAAAACAATTTGTGTTGTTAGGATTACTCTGCACGCTATCTTCCGCGATTTCCGATACCCACTTATCCTAATGCAGTGTCCAATTGAAACCACTACGGTATGGATCTATTTTTGAATCAGGCTTGTGATGCAACATCATAGGCTTCCAAATTTCTTTCCACACTCAAAGTCACCCTCCCAGACTCTTTGGCCATGCCCAACATATGCTGTGAAATTAACCTGCTGCGTAATCTGCTTGTGTCACATTCGTGTGCGCGACATTGTTCAGATAAGAATGTTGCTGCTGCCTAATAATAAAGTACTACTGACGTATTTATCCGCAAAATGATGCATGAGTAACTTACGGCCGTAATAGTTACCACCCTTATTCTAAATTCATGTTACTGTATGTAGTTCAGTAGTATGGATTAAAAACCAAGTGGCCAAAGCATCGGCCGTCAGAAGTAGCAGGATGACTGGGAGCAATCTAGTTATGAATATGGGCAGACACCCTAATTGACCAAGGACACGTGTGGGACTAATTGCTGGAAACTCTCACTGTCAGCTACCTGCACATCACAGGACTGCGTCCATCGAACTTTTCGATGAAAGTTTACAAACCCACCATTAGAGACCGCTTACTTTATCAAAGCGTAGTCATTTAGGGGCGGATAAGGAATGATGAAGAAAAACCGAGACCGAACGGCGCTGGACTCTTCTGAAGGGACTAACTGAATGGACAGACCGGAAGTGTTTGCTTCTGGAAGTTAGTTTCTACCGAAACAAAACTAAGAAAAAAAATGAGGTAGCATATTTGTCGTGGAAAATCGACTTTTTACTACCGATCACATCGCCTACCTCGAATAAGCTAGACTGTTTCTTTCACAGTGCTTTGATGACCAACATGTTTCAGTCCATTAAACAGGCAAAGTTTTTTCTCTTATTGCAATGTATCCGTTAGCATCATTTAAGTAAATGGCTTAAACGTATTTATTCCTAATTCGGATTCCCTGACACACACAATCGGATCGGCTAGGAGGAAATCGTGAATCCCTATACTTTTCAGCATTTTCTCAACGTGTGCAAGTAGGCGCCGATGTTGATCTGTGAGAGAAAATCTACGAACATATCTGTGGTATTTATACACATCAAGACCGTCAGAGAGACCGAAAGAAAAACAACACTTGCTTCAATTTTCTGCACCAAATTTCATCTATATCAACCAAAACACCTGTAACCGGTTTAACTTTCAGTAACAAATTAATTACGTCACACATGGGTGACCTTGAAGCTCCTAGTAAATGAGGGTACTCAGTCAAACTGAGCACTTGCTGAAACAATGTGTTATTCTTTCTAAGAGAAGTTTTAAAAGACCTCTTTTGACGGGTTGCTCCTCCCGATGTCGACCTTTGCAGTAGAGCGGAAGAGTACGCCGTTCATCGTCTAAAATGGTCTCTCTTACAGTAAGACGCAATTCTTTGGACCACTGTTTCATTTGTCAACTGAACACCTTTATTAGCCACTCTTGTAAATGCCTAATGCTCATGCATTTCATTTGGTTTTTCATCGTTTGGTCGACGACTATTGGAGGATAATAATCTACTTGTATGATAAGAGTAGTATACTAATCTGACATATTTCCAGGTAATTGTGATTCCAAATACCTGCGCGAGCAGCAAAACATTGTTTGTAAACAGTCACTTTTTGCTTCTCCTTACCACTTAAGTCTAAGTCACTGTGATCGTCATTTGTTCAGTTTGTCAAACAACCGTCCAGCATCATTCTTCAGCTAGTACGAACATGATTACCCGTGGAACATTAAATCGATTTCTTCGAATAAAGGCTTTTTGGGCAGGTATGACAATTTTCTAATGTGAAAGTGTGACATGAGTTTTGGTAATACCAGGTCTGTTGGTTATAATGAGCAAAGTAGTTCTTCCGTAACTCACCAAAATACAACAATCGCCTCAAATGTTTTTATCTTCCGTTTAACTGGACTACGAAAAACAACCTCAGAAGAGCCTAATTCCATTGAAGTGCTTTTTTTATCTGGGCTACAACCAAATCACATACGATCACGTCTAGGTTTCCACTTCGTGTTCAAAAGTTAAATGTTCAAACTGTCTTGAATGGGATGCAGAAATCGTTAATGGATTACGCGCCGACACAAGCTAACCGCTTTTGCTGTTCTGGAATTAACTATAGCAAACGAAACCGACCAATCTCAAACCTTTAGAGATTTAGTGGACCATAAACGGAAGATCTCGTAAAATTTAAGAGGAGCACTTTGTTAACACCAACCTGCCACTCATTTTAGAGTGAATTGACACATACGTGAAATATAGTGTCTAATTGAGCTATAAAACTGACTGAAATTCGGGAACTAGACCAATCTGATAGTGGGTTTCAGAAGGATTTGGTGAGAAATCAATAGTTTCTCAACTGAGCAACGTGTCGCCTTTGTCACAAAAGCTCCATCAGGCCAAGTAGGCAGCTCACCAAGTTGGTCAGGTTTTAAGGCACACACAGAACCAATCACAAAGACGTGTTCATATTACCGCACTGGATCAGTATCGAGTGTCAATTAACGGCTCTTGTCGGTTAGTGTGGTTGACAGTCTTGCGCTGATGGGTTGGAAGAGCTTCAAATTAGTTCCGATCGGTTGGAAAAAGTTTGGAACCGATTGAGAAGTCATTGTTTCAGAGAGGTTTGGTAAACAATCGGTGGATTTATTGCTGGGCAACGTTTCGCTTTTGACACAAAAGCTTCGTCAGGCCAAGTGAGTAAGTAAGCAGGTTGATTGGGTTTTAAGGCAGTCAGGGAACCAATCCGCGAGATTTCTTATGCCTAGCCGACTTGATCAGTGCTGGGTATCGGCCTGATGTTCCTGTTTGTTGGTTAGTGGGGATGACTAACATCTATGTTAGATTGGTTAGGGAGGAGTTGTCTTCATGTTGAACCCGGATTTTCCGGCCTCGATTTTCTGTCTAGGACACCTTAATGGAATAATCCTCTTGGGTCATTCACATTTTTGTTCGCTTGTACTCGTCGAGGGTGCCTGGACAGTTGGTTTGGGGTGGGGGTGGGGTGGTCAATTAGATCTTACTCTGCTTGGATTCCGTACTTTTAGACCCAGACCATTTCGCTGATAACTGCAGACCACCTCATGTCATCTCGGCTGATCTAAAACCGCTCTCCACAGGCTTGCCAGTTCTACACCCTCTATTCTATTCACGCTATGATGCTTGGCGATTTCCACCGCCTCGGCCACCAGTCGCTGTGGTGTGAATCTTAACCCCGTCTCAGAATGTCCACATTTTCCAAATCTATCCTGTGCCCAGTGTCTGGTGCACCCTGCCATTGCCGAATCGTTGACTATCGCCTGATATTCATTTATGTTTCTCGGTGGTCTGTTAATTGATCGCTTATGCTCACCGATTCTGATGTGCAATTCCCTGGCTGTCTGACCTATATAAACCTTCGTACAGTCGTTACATTTTATTCTGTATACACAGTTCCTAGTCCTATCAACTACTCCTCAGCAAATCCAAAAGCAGTATATGCTAGCATACTTTCAACGATGTTTAGGGAGTGAGGGCACTGTGCACAGAGGAGTCGACCGAAGCAGCACAACCGAGGTAAAAAAGCGACTTCAAGATAGCGGATACCCTGTGGGTTTTGATTAAGCGGCAACTAAGAAGGGTATTGGTGCCAACACCAAGGCCAAACAAGGTGGATCGGAACAGCAGTCATTCCATACAAAACAGGGACATCTGAATTCATAAGGAGGGTACTGAATACGGCTAACATTAGAGTAGCATTCCAGAAGAGAAAGACTTTACGCTCTGTGTTGATGCAGTTGAAGGATCGCCTTCCGGTTGATAGGACTAGGAACTGTGTATACAGAATAAAATGTAACGACTGTACGAAGGTTTATATAGGTCAGACAGCCAGGGAATTGCACATCAGAATCGGTGAGCATAAGCGATCAATTAACAGACCACCGAGAAACATAAATGAATATCAGGCGATAGTCAACGATTCGGCAATGGCAGGGCATGCACCAGACACTGGGCACAGGATAGATTTGGAAAATGTGGACATTCTGAGACGGGGTTAAGATTCACACCACAGCGACTGGTGGCCGAGGCGGTGGAAATCGCCAATCATAGCGTGAATAGAATAGAGGGTGTAGAACTGGCAAGCTGTGGAGAGCGGTTTTAGATCAGCCGAGATGACATGAGGTGGTCTGCAGTTATCAGCGAAATGGTCTGGGTCTAAAAGTACGGAATCCAAGCAGAGTAAGATCTAATTGACCACCCCACCCCCACCCCAAACCAACTGTCCAGGCACCCCTCGACGAGTACAAGCGAACAAAAATGTGTGAATGACCCAAGAGGATTATTCCATTAAGGTGTCCTAGACAGAAAAATCGAGGCCGGAAAATCCGGGTTCAACATGAAGACAACTCCTCCCTAACCAATCTAACATAGATGTTAGTCATCCCCACTAACCAACAAACAGGAACATCAGGCCGATACCCAGCACTGATCAAGTCGGCTAGGCATTAGAGATCTCACGGATTGGTTCCTGACTGCCTTAAAACCCAATCAACCTGCTTACTTACTCACTTGGCCTGACGAAGCTTTTGTGTCAAAAGCGAAACGTTGCCCAGCAATAAATCCACCGATTGTTTACCAAACCTCTCTGAAACAATGACTTCTCAATCGGTTCCAAACTTTTTCCAATTGATTGAAAATCGGTAGTTTTTATTTGGGCAACGTTTCGCTTTTGACACAAAAGCTTCATCAGGCCAAGTGAAAAGGTCACCAAGTTGGCCAAGTTATGAGGCAGAGGTGGAACCAGTCAGTAAATTCTCTTTATTTTATCACACTACGTCAGTGTTAAGTGTTAATTAACGGCTCTTGTCGGCCTGTGTGGTTGCCAAAATCTTAAAGTGATGGGTTGGAGGAATTTCAGATTAGTTCCGATCGCCTCTTGTTCCTAATCTTCCATTTCAGGGTGCTTCAATGATTCACCTCCGGTTGCCACTGTTAGATTTTCCTTGGTCTTCGTGGGCTTGTAAGTATTGCGACAATTTAGTTGGGGGGGGGTGAGGTCAAGTAGCATTCAGATGATGACTACTCATCTTTCTGATGACCGCACACCAACACGTGTCAGCTCTACTGATCTTGGCACTTTCTACCGCCTCAGTCATCAGTATCTGCGACGTGGACCCTTGTCGTCACCTCAAAATCTCAACATTTTCTAAATCTATTTTGTGCCCCGTGTCCAGTGCATGTTCTGCAATCGCCGAGTCTCTTAGTAACGCTCGATATTCATCTGCGTTTCTCGGCTGCCTGTTTATTTTCCTCTTATGCTCTCCGATTCTGGTGTGAAGTTCCCTGACCCTCTGTCCTATATATAGGACCTTAATGCAGTCGTTACATTTGATTTTGTAGACAGAGTCCCTGGTTCTGTTTGTCGGGAGGCGATCCTCCAATTGCACCAGTGTAGAGAGCAGAGTGTGTCCCCTTTGGAAAGCTACTCTTATGTTGGCCGTGTTTATAATCCTCCGAATGATATCTGATTTATATGGAATAACAGCCGTCCTAAGCCATTCTCGTTTGGGTTTCACCACCGCACACCACCACATATCAGCTCACCGTTCTCCGCATGATTGCCAGCTCTACGACTTCTATTCTATCCTCATTGGGATTCTTGGCGATTTCCAACGCCTCGGCCATCAGGCTCTTTGGCGTGGATCGCAGTCCTCGCCTCAAAGCCTCAATATTTTCTAAATCGCTTTCATTCCCGAATCCAGCGCACATTCGGACATTGCCGAGTCTTTCGATAACGCTCGATATTCATCTACGTTTCTCGGCGGCCTGGTTACTTTTCTCCGGTACTCTCCGATTCCGGTGTGAAGTTCTGTGACCTATATAAATCCTAGTGCAATCGTTACACTTAATTTCGTAGACACACTCCTTGGTTCTGTTCACCGGGAGGCCATACTTCAATTGCACCAGTGCAGAGCGCAGAGCGTTTGCCTTCTTGAATTCTACTCTTTTGTTAGCCGTGTTTAGAACCCTTCGAGGGACCTCCGATGTCCCTGATGTTTATGGAATGACAGAAGTCCCAATCCATTCCCTGTTGCGTTTCTCCAACACTTCGCAAACCACGATTAATATAAGCGTTAGATTTCTAACAAGATAAAGGTTACAGTCCAGTGAATATATGAGGCCCAAAGATAATGATGGAAATCATAAAAATAAGACACCTCCAGGAGGTAATAAAGCAGATTTGGTTATGATTGCCATCTGTGAGAATTAGAGACTGAGTTTGTCAGTACGAAGTTGTTGCTCTTCTAGAGCCTATATCAAAGATTTTATCAGTAATCATTCCCTCTAACACGAAAGTGACTACTGAAACATACCTCATTGGCCTAACAAAATGACTTTTGACGACAACGTTTCTGATGATTAACGTTGGTCTTTGTTCCGTAGCAGATGTTATAAAGAAGAGGTAAAACATCACTGCACTAGCCTCAGCGTGTCACTGTCTGATTATTGATATTTGGTGTATATGTACTATTATTTGCCCGTCGACACAGAATATTCCCTCCCCCATCGAATTAAGTCTAGTTAGACTGTTCCTCGTGAGTAGCACTTATTAGAAAGCTATCGTATTTGACCCTGAGTTTTCCAAATGTCATTCTTTGTGGATATGTTTTCAGACGTCGGGAAAGTCAAGATTGTCGGATCCGAAAACAACCATTAGTTCGCCAGATCGCCGTTTAACTTTAAACTTTCGTAAAAACCTCGGTAGTCTGCTAAGCCAACAATTGGATGTACTGTAGCAAAAGCAGTCCGTGAAGGCTAAATTGAGGTGCCTTCAGTCTGATTTGGAATATGGGCTATTTAGTATCTGGTACCGCCTGATTAGAATGCCACATTTACACATCAGTCACACACAGTCATTCGAAGAGCGTTACTACTTAGGATTCGCTCGTAGTTTCCTCGCTGTCCACATAGAGAACCACCAGTTACTACCCGAAGGATCGCCTCTGGACTACTAGTCCTATATGTGAGTGGAGCAGAGTACTGATGTAAAGTGTTGTCCTGTTTACTAAAATTATTTTGCTTGAGTTCAACAGTATGTTTGAAACGTCATCGTTCATGCACAATATATGTGTAATAAGGCCTTCGATTCCCGACTGGATGAGTTGTATCCTGATTGTGAGCAAATAGTTTTGAAGGTTCTGCCCTTGTGACAGCCCTGGCTTCTTTCTGCACATGGCTTCACACTAAAGCATCCAGTGCGTAACGTACCCGGTATGGAAGCATGTTTGGTAATCTCCTGAACTCTCTAACATAGACGAACAACACCAAGCATTTGGCACCCGTGTGTCATTACATAATTGCATCATTTGAATCGCAACGCCAGCGTTCACGTAATCACTTCTCAATGGGCTTGAAGTTGATGAAATAACCTGGTCGCATCAAAGCAACTGTAACAGATTTAGCTTTTTTAGCAATGACTGGTCCTGGAATTTGCGAGTTACGCAAAGCTGTTTACACTTAAGCAACGATGGTAGGTTTCTTCCATTCGTATTTTTACATCGTCCTGTACTTGAGGCATATATGTACCAGGTAATATTCCCACATGCTTGATAAAGTTTAGGGAGGGCACATGGGTGAAGAATTTTAGCTCTTTGCGACGTAGACTAATGAAGGGTTTCGGTGGAATTGCAGTACTGAAAATACGAGAACTAGAAGGTTGATGAGGTCTTGTAGTTGGTATCTTTCCACAGGATACAGACCCTCTTGCGATTACTTTGCAAAGATATTGAGTACGGTTTCCTTTGCTTTACACAAATAGTATGGTGGCGCTTACAAATTTCAGCATTCAGATGAGCATAAAAAAATAAGTTTCGTGCAGAATTCTGCTCAGGTCAGACATTGGGGATGGGCTCACGTGATCAGTTTCATACAAGGTTCTTTGGAGCTTTTGAACGAATTGGTGAAAGCAATTATCTAACAACGAAGGAAACATCGTTGAGTACGTTTGCAACAAAAGCTCAATTCCAGCAGTTCCAGCACGCAGTACCTGTAAGATGAGTCAAGCTATCTCGAAAGTTCTTTAACTACAACTACTGCAGTTGCGGAAGAGGGCGTGGTCAAATGCGACTGCAGTGTTTCCAATGAAGTGTCACATTCCTGAGTTGTAGTTTTAAATCTACAATTGGCCTGTGAATGTGAACGTCAAATAATTCCTGTATACATTTATGAGTAAGGCTATAAAAATGAGAGTTGCGCTGAAGCAGGCTTAAACTTACCAACTGGCCGTCCCACGTTGTTCGTTTGTTTAGTTGCCGTCATCTTGTCAAGCTCTCGGATTAAACAGTTTGATGCAGGCCACCTCAATTTCCAGTGCCATCAAAATTCGTTAAGGAACATGTTGCGACATGACTGTCTTGATAGTTAACATACTTCCATGCCGTTGGCGCCAAAAATCCAGGCAAACTCCTCTTTGAGTGACCTTTTTTCTTGAAGGGCAAACTTCACGCCGGCCTTACAATATTCACCGGAAAATATACATGAAAGAATAACAGCCTGCAACAACACGTAGAAATTTTGAGGACGATGACTGTACCACTTCCAAATAAGCACTGTCGTTTGAGAGCTTATGGAAAGCAAATCCTACGTCGCGTGCTTGCTTGACTGTGGATGATCGGCGAGTGTAGAATGAATACTTTCATTTTGCATCCTTTGATTCGGTAAAGAAGTTTTACCACTAATCATGTAAAAAGGCATGTGCCTAGGTGATTTCTAGTACAGTGAACGATGAAGCATACTCTGGAATACGAGCTATCTAAATGACCTGGTGAGTTCATGGTAAAGCGCAAGGTTTTGCCTTGGTGGATCTTTCAGCATCTGCCCAACCAATCTCCTGATTCAACTGTTTTGGCATTTCGAACAACACACATTCCGCTATGGCAGCTTTTGGAATAACCAGTCAAACTGAAAAAAAAGACTTCACATATTACAGCTAAACTGATATGTAAGTGTTAGGTAACTGGCGAAACTTTACAACGAGATTTTTTGCTGATTGTAGATGAGTGCTTGCAAGTAGGATTTAATTGGTACTTTTGCCAAGCAATTGTTGCATACGGCACAAGTGGTCTTCGAAGGCCTCTGAAACCACCCACATGTGAGTAGAAAGGTAGCGACCGGCTGCTTAGTTCTGAAAAAAAATTATGACAAGCTTTCCCCCCAACCTTTGATAAGTGACAGTCATCCAGGCGTGATTCGACCAACATGATCTATTCTTCGTATTTTGGGTTATTTTATGCAACCTTAAAGCGAAAGGTGATTTTCCTGACGCTTGCTAGTCTGAGTGAGCCGGCACATGATAACTAACAGGTATGCAAGTTGTCAGTTGCACCAAGAGAAATATGTTTATTGGTCTTCTCGTGGTGGATGAACCCGAATATGCTCATTAAAATGCACTAGATGATACACTCAATAATGAACAGCAGAATTCGAAAGCTTAAGAAAGGAGATACCAAGGTAACTTCCATAGTCATAAAGTGTTGAGGTTCCCGTTACGGAACTTTGAGTGACGCGTAGGTTCGACAGTCCCGAATTTCAAAAGGAAGAATTGGGTTCGTAATTCTACGGTACTATTTACATAAGGGTAAACAAATGTGTACAACAAACCTCAATCGTTCACGTTCGTAGCGTCAACAAGTTCACAGGTCTGTCACTGACCGGTACAGTGCAGTGTCAACGTCCGCACACCAAACAACGGCGAGCGGAATGATGGCTCAGTGGCCTGGGCTGCGGTCGTCCCTTCCGACGATAGTCTCGTGATTCTCATTGGACGTGCGATCACACGGAACTCATGAGAAAACAAATCAAGGCAGGCTCAGCAAACGGGACATGAACGAGCATGGGTAAGTAGGTCAGCAGCGCACATACACACACAGACACACATGCCAATACACAAGTGTCGGAGGAGACGGCTTCTGCGGCAAGGTGAGTGACGGGTACGAATAAGCAAAACAAATGGAGATCAAAAGTACATAGGCGGAGTAAGCAAATGAATGGGGGAATTATCATAAGGTTAAGCTGGATTCAGCATAAAGCATTCGCAGTGAGCACCGATTCGATTTTTTAACCGCTTTATCAGGACTTAACTGTAAAAGAGTGGGCATACGGAAACTACATTTTAAAACATCAAGGGATAGGACATGTCGACCTCAGAAATGGTTACAAAGCCCAGAGCGCCATTACTTTCTACTTACTAGGTTCCTTGAAGATGGTATTTCTCAACAGAAGAGGCAGATTCCAATGGGCCTCAAGATAGGTAGCCTTTTAGAAAATCACCTCATAGAGTACTCCACACGTTAGAATTCATTCACTCTCAATTTTAGGGTGAGCTTCTTCAAATGGGAATACTGTATTCTCAGTTACACCTATTCGGAAATACAGAAGCGGGATTTACTCGAACAGGTACTCCACAAAGGGCACGGCAAAACGTTTCATTTGCATCCATTAATTTTTGTTCCTCTCTCCTTTTTAGCTGCTGCAATTAGGTGTTATTCGTGTGTAGACTGCCCGATTCCATGGAATCCAAAAGGGATCGAGACTAAAGATAAATGTTCCTATTGTATGGTAAGTTCGTTCGTTACATTTGTAACCTCTTCCACGTCTCTATTTAAGTGAAGAAAAGCTGAAGATACACTGCATATCGTCCACACACAAGCCGTGTGAATTCTAAATATATGGGTGTAGTACAAAAGCAAATTAGAATGGACTGTCTTTCCAAACCAAAAGAAGCATAGAATTCCAAGCCTCAAACGGGAGCATTATGGTTGGTCGTACTTTTATGCGGGCACCTGACATGCTTCATTGGAGATCATGCTCTCGGTAGCCGACAGCCCAATTTTGCTATACGGCAAATGTTTAGTTTCAGTAACTTTTATTTGTCTACGTTTGGGAAGACGAGTGGGGCACCGGGAAATCTGAATTTCACGTCAGATGGTGGAAGCGGCTATCGTTGTCGTTTTATCTTGCTACAACTTGACCCTAAGTAGACGGATACAGTTACATACCAAAATAGTAAATCGCAAAATAAGTAGAGCCGAGCTTATCCAAACGATAGAATGGTTTTGGCATGCCACGCAGATTTTACAACTGGCATGACAGCGCCACCATAGATCCTTACTGAAGCACTTAAATAAAGAACACAACCATGTAGGAAATCATATGCTCGTACGAATGTGCAAATTGCTTTTACACGCGGACATTTGACAGCTTCTATGAATTCCTTCAACTTCCGTCGCTCACAAGGCCAACGCTTGGGAAAGACACCACTGATTTCAAAGTTTTAGGGCACTAGGCCTTGTCCGGAAGTTTCATCAGGCTCATTCCATACGCAATGTTTATGGAGTTAACAATTCATTCATAAATTAAGATAGGTACAAAACAAGATGGATTGAAACTTAGGGTTTCAGTCTAACTGAAAAGCCTAAAGTGCAAAAACAGCTTGCGGGCTGCTCAGATTTTATCAACAAAACCTTACTTGTCTAAAATAATACTCTTGCAGCCGAAGTTTGGCTAATGTCGGTCGATCTCATCACGCCGTATGCCAAGAATGAACCCCTCCTTTTCTGAGTGGATAATAGCCTTATAGGTGTTTTCACAGTCAAGTGAGAGAACTCCAGAGCTCACAATCAAGGGGACATTTAGGCCTTTCGGGAGGTCTATGAGTAATTGAGTACAGCGCACACAGCCTTCTCGTATGCGGCAGCGGTCTCCGCGACTAATTACCGTCCGCATGAAGCTTTATGTTGTTTGAGTGCTAATTTGTCGCACTTCTGCTCGGCTACTCGTGGTCGATAGGTAAACCAGGAGGTCGCCGGTTTGAACTGTCTTGGAGATGTCCGAGATGATGTGCAGTACTACTCAGCCTTCTATCATCAGCTGATGTCACGTGTGGAATGAAACCTCAATAGAAATTGACGATCTGCTGGAAAAGCCATTAGTTTAATCATTGTAGCGGACCATTTGCACCCCCCTATGTTGCGTTAATAGCACGTCCCTCTGGTACACCGTCTCACAATGTGTTATAGTTTTTTTCACACCCTAAAATGTTGGAGGCTTTCAGTTTTCTGCGGTCATTGTTTTTGACTCAGTCAGTCAGGACTGGGTGCTGCAGACCTAGAGTTTGCACTTAAGGATAATAGAACGCAAAGGAGTGGATGCTTTTTCTGACCGCATCAGACTGACTGGTCGAAATGCATTCGCACAGTGGGTAACCAGTGGATGAGTTTCCTTGCTAAAATATTTTACTCTCAGTGCTTAATGAAGAAGGAAATTACCGCGGCGTTAAATAAAATATCGGCCGGACTAGTTAGCTTATGTTCTCACTGATGTGAATCTAGTGGGAGACAGCCTTGGTGTCCGAGATTAAGACCACTATTCTGGCTCACTGTATTCGCTTGAGAGCCTCCGTGTTATTTGTACAATTCGAAGCACTAGTAAGCTTTGATAATATAGTTATGAATGGTAAAGTTTTTCATGATGCACGCACCGTGAAAAAGAGTATTCTGTCTGATAAGGAGAGACTGTATTATTGGTCAACTTAGATGAAGCGTTCACAAATTCACAGCAGGCGAGACTTATCGTGGTTTCAGCATGATTAGTGACTTTGCTCCAGCATGCTGACGGGTTAACAAGTTCCGTGAATGGTGGACTGAGAAACACGCAAACAAGAAACAAAACATGGTGAACTCACAGAGATTTGCATGAGATGTCATCAGCCCCTCAAGCAATGCCATATCAGAGATAATGGAGGTGTACGTAAGAAACGGTGGCTCGAAGAGGTCGACTATTCTGCATAAAAACTGAACTTCCTCACATATTTTTCAATTTTTTTAAATGCAATATCAGATAAAAGTGACAGTGGGCATGATGTAGCTCCAATGCTTTGAATGACTATACGCCTAAGTATGTACCGAAAAAAACGACCACGTTCTTTTTCCTTCCAGAGTGTGCAGACAAAAATCAACGATGTGGTAAAACACGTCGCCAAGTCTTGCACCGGCACTTGTGTTGAAAGCGACACTCTGATGAATGGAAACGGTCTGCTTACCGAATGCTGTAAAACCGATCTTTGCAACAAAGGCCATCAGCGTACGTTCGGTCCACTTTTGCTAATCCTAACTGGAGCGGCTGCGCTACTCAGTTTATGGTGATGAGCTACACTACTTTTGCATCTGAGAATCATCAACTTTAACATAAGATTGATTGATATATCGCTGAAAGGTTATAAAATCTTTTACTTTTGAATGCTGACTTGTGTACGCTTAGTTTCATTCAAACTTCTGCTCATTCCGCCGATGTTGTGTGCGCAACATGCAAACTTATTGCCCATATATTAGTTCACTGCTCATCTGTCATTAGAATTAGATTCCTTTTGATGTAATCAATAAACTTCGTTGGTGTCGAGTTTGGTTTTTGAATCTTATTTTGAACATTGCTGGTTCATTCACACTAGTCGGGGGACACTTTTCAATGTTTATGAGCTACTGAGAACTAAAGGAAGTAGTTTCTATTCCTTTTCTGCCCACACGCCTCTAAATCACTTGGAAAATTTGCTTATGTTTGCCGGAACACCAGTGATGTTTATCAGTTTATATGCAGCATTATAAGCGGAAAACTTTCGTAAACTTGGAACATGACCCAGTGGACCTCAGCTAGGTTACTGATTTGGGTATTTTAGTCCGACTATGGACGGACAGTTGAAATCCTGCTTGCAACCATTGCGTTCCGAAAAAAGAGATGGGCGAAGTTCAAACTAGACTCCATATAATTTAGAAATTTCAGCTGCCATCGATCTATTACTTGCTTGGCAACTTGTTACGAGCTGTCTCAGTTCTATCCTCTCAAAAGGTAGCTCGAAGTTGATGCGGAGCTATAAGAAAAGAGCCTGCGGAATCAATTGGTTGTGGCAACAGTTTTGAGCAATTAACACTGAAGTTAGATGTAAAAAACCGAGTAGGAGAAGAACACTTGGTAATACATGGGTTTGGTGGGTTTGAAATAGTCTTCGCACTTTGGAGGATTCATCAAATTCATTATCTTCACGCAGGGATGAAGACCGTCAGTACATTTTCTGGGGCAAGAAGAACCAGTTCACCACAGACGATCGGTCTTCTGGCCTATCAAACAGTTGGTATGTGCCGCTTAAACCGATACGAGGTGCTGTGCATACGAGTTGATTGCAATAAAGGCAAACGACTCAAAACCCTATTCATGGTGACAAACTACGAACCCAGGGGAGAAAGTCAATAGAAGTAAAATATTAGAATACGGATGACGGTGCATGGGTTGACAATACAGAGTAGAAACACTAGCCTACTAATGAACCGACAGAATCTGGTAAAAATAATTATCCAGAAAGGATAGATTTTCCTCGGAGGCCCTCAGTGTCATATATCCAGAACGGTTGCACCGAGGTGTGGAAACAAGCATGCTAGTCCGTTGTGGATGCTATTGGTTGGTAGAGGACTGATTAAGGCAAACAATTCGACGGCGAAACGGTCAGAAGCTGGAACAGCCGATATGAGATTCCTTTGCCAATTGAAAACGTTTGCCAGAATATTCAAAATTTGCGGATCTATAGTACCGTTTCTGTCGCGGGCACATGAGCAGTCACTGGTGAGATGAGTAATACCGTTCTCATCCAACACTGCTGAATTCCTGTAGCACATGTTCAATTTGAGTGCGTCGAGTTACCGAATGTTACCATCTGCCCATTATTTCGCCCGGCCGTTGACCATGAGTTAGCGTGACATTACCGCTGGCTAATTTTGTGTCGTCGTATCCAAATGAAGATGTAGCTGACGGATTTACGCATCGCTGAAAGGTATAAAATTGGTTGCTTGCATTCTCTGGTGTACCTTTTTGGTGGGAACATTATGAAGTGGTGCGTAAAAGATCGCCTCGAGTTGGACCTAGCCACCGTTTTATTTCACCGGTTTGGAAAGCCATCTCGATATCCGTAATTAAAAACTGAAGTAAAACCTCGTAAAAAGATAACTTCGGAATCCTTCAAAATAAAAAATAAATTGGTCACTGAATTTAGGGAGAAATTTCTAATTACCTGACCTTAAGCGGCCATAGAGGGCGATGGCGTTCTCACCAGACTAATTTTCTGGTTCCGTGAATATATCTCAAGATATGATATTTTAGTTTGTAACCAAAAACCTTACCTCATTGTCCATCGTCACCTTCGGTAACCTGGCGACTATATTTTCCCGCCCTTAATTGTTTAAATTGAATATAAGCGCTTACCACTTCTAGGGGAAACAGCGATTTCCCCACCTCTTGCTTGCGATACATGACGCGCAGTATATGTATGTTTTCTGAATCTGAGAGAACGCAATGTAATCCTTGGTGCATGTTGATTTCTCTTCTTATGGTTGGTAGGTATTAACCCGAACTTGTAGCGTAAGCACAGCAAGTGGGCACTTATATTATCGTCTAGTTGAATGAACTTGCAACCGCTTCTTCGAGACAAGTCATATCACAGCGCTCCGTCCTAGTATCACATAGAGTTCATCGTGCTAAGAAAATGACTCGTTTCTTGACTTCTGGGATGCGACATTAGCTGGTCCGATTCCTACATAATGGCTTTGATATTATGCTGAATATTGATCTCAGAATTCAAAATGCATGAATGACAGTTGGAAAATTAAGTGAGTAAGGAGATTCCAAAAAAGTTAGAAAACATGTCCACTTTTCATTGCATGGAGTCAGTGTGCGCAACACAAGTACAGAATTCAGCATCAATTGTTGACATATTGACAAATATATTCTATCATTAGGGCCAGAGAGTGTGCTCGAGTTCATGCTAAAAGCTGTTGTGTTTCCGTCTATTCAGAAAAAAACGTCCTTTTGGCTTCACATATGCAGGGCTGATAGACTTAACTTCATACTGACCACTTACTGACCAGAAATCCCAGCCGGCCAACTTTTCTCGTTGATTTACTCGACATCAGAATTTAGAATTTCGGTTTGCTACAAATAAGGTCCGCCAACAGCGTCGACGGCGAGTGTTTTCTCATTAGATTGGAATATATTTTCAAATGCGGAAATAAGTCGCTTGGAGACTCGGATAAAAAATGGTGAAAAGTTTACTCTTTCCGTAGAACTACATTACGAATAAAATAAAAACTCTTATGCAGATGCAAAGGAGCCTAGATCTTCTATGCCTCATCACAGATACACCATTTTCATCTTCATAGTTTCTGAATTGGGCAAGCATTCCATTTGCACGCCCAAATGTTTCACTACTTATGAATAGTCAATCCCTTTTCACAATTCAGCCAAGCACTTTCTCAAGAGACTTGCAACCATTTACAGGCCAGTCACGAAAGTACCACAATGTTAGAAGGTAATAATCCGCTGCGGTGGAATCCATTCTTTTGGGCTTTTGTAAATAGGAGCGTCTACGATAAACGCCCTAGGAAAATGTCTTTTGGGGGAGAGCTTGACATAGGCTTGCACATGAGGCCTTCTGTTGCGATGAATAGTGGCAGGACTGCATTTGCAATTCAGTTTTCTCCTGAACACTCGCTTTCTAAGCTTGGAGAAACATTGTGTGCAGTGTATCACGTCGCATCTGAGAGGAGCAAACTTTTGTGCTTCGACCAATCCAGAGCATTCGAAATGGCCTCGACCGGAATATACAGGCCTTCCCTCGGACTTAACAACATTGAAGACACAGTTCTTCGAAGTGCCCAATGTTTGGGAAAAGCGGATAAATTATTTACAACTTTTGACAATAAACATTCCTCAGCTAAAATACTCTTCCAAAATGTTATGTCCCATTTACCAATAACAGTCTGTGGATTTTATTTCCCAAAGAGATGTAACGTTTTTTGCTCATTTGACACCAAAAATAGGGGAATATCAACGACAAAAGACGGCAAAATCTTAACTTGGACGAATTGCGTTAAAAGTTCCGAAGAGTACGAGCAGGATGAATAAATTTAACTACAGATTTAAGGAAAATTGATGCTTCATCTTTCTAGATCCGAGTTTCGCATGACATGATGTGGGTGTCAATTGGATCTACGTCACGAAAGTCACATGTACGGTTTTTTAACACTTTTGTTCGAAAAATATTCACTTTGTAGTGCGATAAAAGTTCACGGCGAAAAGATTTTTCTTATTATTGCTAAAAGCGACCGTAGGATTATACGTATTGATCAGGGGAAATCTTTGTGAAAACAGGTTGGTTCTCGTTGACGCAAACGTGTGCATATCTAGGTTTAACAATAGTGTGTTTCCCTTCTTCATCGCTAGGATAATTCAGTAAGAGATATCTGTTTCACATAGAAAACTGACCTTTTATGTGCCTGATACGTGGCTTAGTAAATATATGCATAATTTTGGCTTGTATATCTACAGAAAGTGCTGAACGAAGTACACGAGACTCTGAGTCTTTAGCAAACGGATACTTCGTCATGCTCCCCGGCACTCATTTGGAATTCAGCCAAGATGAAATAATATTCAGTAGTATTATCAGCCTACAGTTCATCAAGGCTCACATACATGGCGGAACACGTAAAACAAGCAGAGTTACATACATCAATAACAGTCAAACAGAAATGTGTCAAGTTTCATCAAGGTCAAAAATGGTTCATTGTATCATGAAGCATGGTAAGCAAAACAGTTTAGCGAGGATGTTCTATGCACGTAGTGTTGGCTGCTGCGTTCTGATGGGAAGCACTTTTACTAATCTCAGGGTCTCGGAAGACCGACTTTAATGCCGTCATTAGGTCGACAGTTAGCTCCGTTTAGCCCTAAAAGTTCATTGGAATTCCGAACCTGTTTTCGAATTATTTTTGTTAGTTTTGTGTACTTCGTTGATTTTGACTACATCTTCACCATTATTTCCACTTTGTGGGATGTTTGGCAGACCCAAGCGTAGACCAGCTGAGGCTCATTCTTGTATGCGCAGAGAGTACTTTGTTTCGTTTTAGAAAGTTTCCGTAAACGATGACTTTCCAATCGGTTCCAAACATTTCCCAGTTGATTGAGGACATTTTGTTCCATTTTGAGGATGGTCGTTATGCAAAAACTAAGGACATTGACATGGGAAGCCCGTTGGGGTTCCCAGGAATGACGGAAATTCGACTTTTGAATGACAACAAAAGCGTTGTGTTGCATTGGGTATGTTGAGGACATTCTAGTTTTTCTCCACTTGCATTCATTTTGATTTCCCAATAAGACAAGCGTTTGAAACAAACGTGCCTTCAAAATTTGGTTTAGGAGATAAATAGATAGATAGAACTGCAGTATTTTAAAAAAGCGCAAGACGCTAGAGAAGGGCCTCAAACACCATATTTCATTTTTAAATTGGTCCGATGAGCTGAAATATTGAAATTTCGTTGTGATCGATTAATGTTCCTCATAACATATCAGTTTACCTTTCAGGATAAACACTACAAGTTGTGACTACCCCACAGAAACCTGTTCCTGCCCCATGCGCCTCCTTGGCAAGAAGGTGAACGCTACCTGTCCCATAACGTGAATGTGGGGTTTCTCAAAATTTTTGTACTTGGAAAGCTGTGGTACTCACACTCAATTTACACTGTGGAATTTCGCACAGAGCGAATTCCCCAACTCCTGATTGGGGCTGCCGCTACCAACCTAGATGATTAACGGATTTTCGCTTCCCCTATTAAATATCCACACAGAGCAGCCCATTGTTGGCGCTGGTTGAATGATCCGTCCAGAACTTTCGAATTGCAGAGCGTTTTCATATACTTAGCGCATTGTGTGTTGTTGCATGACTTCTCTTCATACAAAGACCCAGAAAATCGTCCAACCCGGATTTTTCGAAGTATTCCCGTGAAAAGATGCGCCACGAAGTAGATGAGCTAGTTGATGTACTACAGGGAATGGCCACTAATTGGAGGATTCAACGCGCTACTATGTCCTATGCATGATAATCAAAAAGACCAAAAGTTAGTCCAGTTGAAAAAGAGCCCATTGTTGGTCACTCATTGGATGTAGATGTTAGTCTGGAGCTCATGGAATGCTTTTGGAACAAAGGGCATCAGGCTACCATGGATAATAGTTGTGCGAGTTTTCAGTCAGAATGCCTGTCTTTTAACTTTTTGGTGACCACCGCATAATTGCGTTTGAAAATGTCAATTACAGTGAAAATGGTAGAACTCATCCAGGGCGACAGGGTTTCATTCCGGAATGAATCCAAAAGATGGTTGCTAGTGAAACACCAAAATAGGAATGCGAAAGTGTATTTGATTTGCCCAAATGTATGCAGCTGCTGAAGACACTTTCGTAGGAAAATTCCAGTATGATAGGGTCTTACAACAAAAGCAACTTTCGACAATTTGGTTTTCACGGCAGACTCAAGTGAATCTCTCGTTTATGAGGTTCTTCAACTGATGACTGGCGTATTTGTAAAACAGAACGAACGTAAAATTCTCCATTTAATGATGAACTACAAGTATCATGGCTTTTCTTTTCTCTCCTCTCTTTGTTGTTTTAGCTAACTCCTGAAATTCATATGACTATGCAGTGTCTTAAATTCGGAGGTTTCATATGGTTCGTTTCGGTTAGCATCATTGGATAGTTGGCATACATTTTATTCTACCCGGTAGGAAGACTGAATTGTGCGGACCTGCAAAACCAACAAGTCAATGAGAGAGAGCCGACTACTGATCTCACTCTTCTTTCACCTGTTACTCTATCCAGTTGTGTCAGTAGCTCGATCTCTGTCCCACACGGGTCATGCAGTGGATTGAAACAAGATGAGTGCAGCCTGAATCATAACACTGATGTCGTCTAAGTACTTCACAAGTTACCGGATCAGTAACAAACAACAGTGAACTTATAGAGCCGGATGTACGTAGCACCGCTTGTTTGGGTCCTAGTCTGAGTATGATCTGCTTTCGTACTTTTCTAGAACTGTGGGATTTCGGTACTTGTTAGATCTACTAGACTCCTACTGACTGGATATGAGGGTACACTCGTCGGTGTTTCCTAGTTAGCGATGAAAGGAAAATTCGGTTCTCTATATCTTGTGCGAAAATATGATCAACGATCAGGCATACTGCTTTCGCACAGTAAGCATGAAATCTTGTAACGTAAAATTTTTCCGTTGAAGGATCACGTCTTACGTGATATTTGGTTCGACATTAACGTTACTTCCAGGCAGGCTGAACGTGAATCCACAGAGGCCTTGTTACTGAAAGTAGAGACCTGCCTGGCACAGCGTACCTAGACTTGGACGGGAATTTCGTCATCATGGAGGCAGTACGGAGGTTATTGGATTGATACACCGGCGAGGTGTTTCGTCGTCATAACAATCAAACGTGAATGTCTGCATTACTCAGATGCACGCGTTTTGAATGAACTCTAAATTGTACCCGGATTGATCTGGGTTATTTTGTTCGAATCCAGTGAGTCAAAACTTGCGCGTCGTCGTTTGAAGTGTTCTTCGAATAGTTAGTAGTATGGGTATACTGGAAAAATAAGAATTGCGTTTTTTCCAAGGTGCCAATGTCCAATCTGATGAACGCGCCTATATAAGTCTGTGAATGACTTGTGGAGCTAGTCAAATTAAGTATTATAGTGGTTCTGTGAAGTGAGCTTCATCTATCAAGCTTTCTCAGATCCGAACAAAAGAATGATATTTTGCTGATTAAAAACGCTTGAAAAGTTCTTGTGGTCTAGCTTGATCAAGAACTAACTTTCGGCTTACTAGACACAACGGGAAATATCAACAAAAATAAAATCGTGTTCAAAGGACCACCAATTCCCAGAGTCAAATTAGCTTCAATAGTGCACCAGAAGGCTCTCATTTGTAGAACGATTCAATTGGCTGACCGTACTGATAAGTTATATGGGAATTCGCTGTTCATTAAGCACTTATTTTTATGCGCATTTGTCTGAAGAACTCATATGACCACAACATCTGTGTTCTAAATAACATGACAGTGGAGTTATCTGCTGGGCTCAAAGCCGAGATTGAGAGCCACGTGAAGAAAAGGAAATCGCTGGGTCACATGAGCGACAGTCTTTGAGACCAGTACATACATACCGCGATGGAGAAGATAGCCGACCGAACCGTCTTGGGTATTCCGAATAGGCTTGGGAGCTGTTGTCACATTTACCAGATTTCCTGTGTCCGATAAAGAGGTTAAGGTCAGACTGTAAACGCTAAGCTCTTTTGCTTTTCGGAAGCTCGTAAATGTGTTCGAACGTACGCTTTGCCGGCTGCCCCGTTGTTTCATCAATGCAGCTGTCTTGACCGAAACACACAGATAATTGATGACCCGCCATTTCAGTGTTTGCAACGAGTGGTTTGAACGGGAAATTAACGTTGTCAAATCCGCATGGTGAATCCCTCACCGCTTTCCAGGACCACTCGCATCCTGCCTACATAATAACCACCCATGAGAACCGCGAAGTTATGAATAGACATTTGGCGCCTTTCAAGCAGTTTTACTTTCTAACGAACGGTTCTCAGTCCATTGAAACTAAGGGTTTAGAAACGTATCAGTGAGTACTCCACAAAGTGGTGAAGCATTTTGAAACTTCCCCCTTTCGTTATATATATATATATATATATGTATAAGATCTGTTCACTACAGAAATAGCACCTTTATTGTGTCCAGGGAAACTCTGTCACCTTTCGCTCTGAAAATCTCTGACGGAAGTGTGTCTGATGAAGTCAGTGCAAGAATCTCAAAGGCTCGAATCACGTTTGCTAATTTGCGTCACTTGTGGCGTCAAAAACGCATCTCACTAGATCTTAAGGGTCGTGTGTACCAGGCTACAGTAAGGGCTGTATTGTTGGATGGGTGCGAGACATGGCCTCTACGGACAGATGATGTGAGGCGTCTCCAGGTTTTCGACCACCGATGCCTCAGAAACATGGCTGGTTTTGGATGGCGTCAGCGCGTTAGTCACGAGGTGATTAGAAAACCGGTATTTGGTTGTGCTGCAGGTACATCAATCGGGGAAATCATCCAGCACCACCGACTAAGATGGCTCGGTCATGTACTACGCATGCCGAAACACCGTCTACCGAGACGAGTGTTGTTCTCCGTGCCCTCTTCAGCATGGCGCAAACCGCGAGGTGGACAGCGCATGACTTGGCAGAAAGGCGTGAGAGATCACGAAGGGTTTGGGTGTTGTTGGTGTTGTACGCCTTCCAGGATGGGGTCCCCGTGACCCCGCCTGTGCTTGGCTGGATACGTTGCAAGAAATGGCGGCTAATCGATGTCAGTGGCGTTCATGCTGTCAGTTTCTTTCCAGATTGTCTGATTGAGTGGTTGGAGGTGTAAGGACCTCAGAATGCTTGACATAGGCCAGCACTAGGTCCCCTCCCTCATCCACTCTTTTTCTCTTCTTTTCACTCTAGGGCTTTTAATATATAATTATTTATATATATATATGCATATGAAATTAGACGATCTTTATGGTTGTACGGCAGTGAAGCATCAGTGTCAACACTGATGCTGCTGTCTTTGATGATGCTCTGAAAATCTGATGGCAAAATTTTGTTCATGGTTAAACTTGACCAGACGCGCCAACTGATACTTCCAGGTAATTGAACCAACCGCTTCACTTCATGCTCCACCGTGTACTGTATAGCGGTTTACTTGTGTATTTGTAAAATTTAACTTCCACAACAAAGTAAAATCGACGATCAAACAAACCGTCACATGTTTTCAGACATCCTACCACTACATGCATTATATCGGCCGTAAACAATTAAACGAAGGCGAGCTTTAGTATGAAGATGACGTCGAACGTTTGTTGGTTGTATTGGTTTGTGCAAATCGGATATGTGCTTTTGATGGTAACAGTGGTGGTCGATCAGATGACCGTTGATCCGCTCGCAAAGCTTGGCAGTGAGCTTTCCGTCCCCAGTCGAGGAGACATCAAGACTTGTAAGCTAATTGCCAAGCTCAACGAAGAAATCAACGGACATCTGATCAGCCACCAGTAAACGCACCCGAACTACCAATATTCGTATGCAACCCTTTAGTTTAGAAATAACTTCAGGTGGTATGAGTTAAAAAGTTTCAAGTTTTTCGTAACCGGTTGAACGGTGAATTGCAATCCGTTTACATAAAAAATCTCAAAATCATCGAACGTTTCTACATATATCTCCCTATATGTGCAGACGCTTACCGTCGAAACAACAAGCCCAGCTCATAAAAAGTGGAATGACAGCCAAATCGAGTGCGCTGATGGGGACTTAACCGACAAGACGATCCACGAACACATCTAAGCGACCACCGGGATTCTGAAATTTTGCTATAAAAACTAAGGTTTCCCGCTTATCCCGTGGCGACATTTGCATGTCAGCATTAAAACAGCCGAAGTTGTTTGAGCTGACTTTATCATAAAAAACAAACAATGTGCGCATCTGGAGAAGACTTCAGATTTCCCAGGAGAAAGTGAATGCAAAATAATTGAGTGTCATAACCACGCGCATATTTTGCAAGGCATGTTCTCAGTTCGAGAGATTGTATGTCCACATTGTTCTGTGACCTCCTGAAACCGAGCGAACCAATGAGATTGGAGCCTGAGGTTTCTCACTTCGAAATAGCTTGCAGAACCATGCTTGGCCTTATGGAGTAATCAGAGCTGTAAAATCCGGATGTGATGTACCCGAGACTCGGCCGGTTTAATCAGCTGATTGTCATTAAAACGGAAATAGCCAGATTGTTTATCCAGATTCTAACAGTTGCGATCCAAGCCACCGGATGACCTGCGACATCGAAGTTGGACATGAATATAGGTGTGAGCCAGCACCGAATAACCGTGCATAAGTTTGCACACAGTCACTTTTCTTCAAGGCTGGTATCTCGTTGAACCTCTGGCATGGCGTGATAACGGATTATAATACGAACAGCTTATGTGGTTTTGGCACGCCCGAATAACCTCATTTCAATTCATTTTAAATGCTGTAAAGTGAGGAAGCATGGTATAAACTTGAATATAAGTTAAATATAAGCTTGAGTGAATGGCTTAGATAACCACCCTCCGGTAAGTTAGCTAACTGAAAGTTCATTCCTCATGAAATTAGGCGTGAGATTGAGTCCGTTCGATGGATTCGTACCGTGTTTACATATTACCGAAGCAACCCGCTTACGAATTATCGGAACAAAGTGCTTCTAGCCGACTTACAACCACCCATTGTTTAAGTGAACCTTTCAAGAGTAGAACAAGGATACATCGACGACTGGTGGCCGCCAAAAGGGCCAGTCAAACGTAGGTGGAGCTTATTTCTTCATTGAAGAAACGCAAGTTTCCAAATACCGTATTGCTTCCCGCCTGTATCCTGGTGTCAATATTGATTTTTGACGGGATCTAGCCGGCACAGCGGCGTCCAAGCTATCAAGCAAATAGCAAACCGCTCAGCTAACAACAAAATCACGTTCAATATCTCAAGCGAATTCTACGTGATCACACGTACACAGAAGCTTTGAGGAGCTGACTGGAACTCAAGAAAAGAGTCAAGTAGGGGCAACCGAAAGAAACAGAGAAAACATGGATGATGCACTAAAAAGCCGGTATGTCGGGTTTGGATTTCTAATGTAAACAAGTATCACTCTGTGAGTAGACAGATGGAAAAATAAAAATGTACATACGAGACATGAGTGGTTTGAAACCTCGGCACTGACCAACAGAACGAACACAACATATGTGGCAGTGTGTAGCCAAAGAATAGTGCTATCAACGGTGATGAGTTCATGGCCATGGTTCAACTGGAGAAGGCCTACTGAAGTGGAGCGGATTAGGAAGGACGATATCACATGCAACCAATGGGGGCGTTACGAGCATATGTATACATACGAAATGCTAGTTCATGTAGGTGTCGAAAACATCAGAGGGAATCATTCACTTCCACGTTTGTTTGTTGCCCACGACGACCTTCCAGGAGAGATGATCAACCGGGATGGAATGTACAAAGCAAGCTGGTGCATAGACAACTACCAATTGGCTGCATTGAGCTTGAGTTTGTACAACTTCAGCTTGAATCCCAATGTCTCCGATAACAATGAGGAGAAACAGGAAAGAAGGACTAGTTTGAAAATGTTGTACACGAGCGGATTCACCGTCCAGCCACAAACTCGGAATGGACCATCCACCTCTTTGAGAAGGCTTTCAACTAGGCGCAGTACTTGGAAAGTAGATGTGAGTTCATCTTTTTTGTGCGGCTTCTTTTCCATGTTCAGATACAAATTGATCTAAGAGGATAATGAAAAATAACTATTACGGAATGGTAGGGGATAATAGTATTCGTAATCGCATTTCTTCACAAGTAGTGATAACCAGTGGGAGTTTGCCAACCATAACAATTTCTCTATGAAATCCTCGGCGAGTGTGCAATTAGGTAAGCACGACTGACAACAGAACAGAAGGAAGAGGTGCTATTTCGCGAAGGCCAGAAGAAATTAGGAATGGATGATGGGATAGTTTGTTCCCGTTTCTCACTTTATAAGATGTACCACACCAGGGTAATTCGATGAGACGTAACAGTTGACGGTAAACTGAGTACAAAGGAGGAAACAGCTGTCTGATCAACCGGTTTTTTTGAGGGGCAGCGGGTAAAGGTCACGGCAACCAAATGGATAAATTAGGCATTATGAACAACGCAGACTAGAGTAACAACTTTCAAGAACACAATGCCTATGCAGATAACCAACATACCTGTTCGGTGATTAGCACGGAAAAATTGCGATATTTTTTGGTGATCTTCGTCCCCAAAATGATGAAACGATGTAGAAACAGCATGATAGCCAGGGTCAGTCCTAGTATGTCCCAGTTGGCCAGATGTGAAAAAACACCCTCTTCTTTTTTCGACAAAAGCTGAAAGTGCACGGATGAGAAGGAAATAGTTTCAAATATATATGTGAATCACATTAGTGCTTCTAATAGGACATGTATAGTAGGATGCAACAGCTCAGCGGAAAATCTCAAGCAAATTCCCCGAGGGGATACAACAAATAAACCGACATTCTGGTGCAAAGCCATAGAATTTTTCAAAGAAGAAGACTTCTTCGAAAGAGATAAAGTCATTAGAAAGATAGGAAAAGGAAATGAGTGTGCTATAGCATGACGCCGGCAATACGAGAGAACTAAAACCAAAACTAACTTGACCTGAACAATCAAGTAAAAAGGACTAGGATTTCCGTCACGACGAAAAATCAATTTGGCTCATGTACATACTTGGGAACACAATGCCAAGCCAAAGACGAACACAATGTAGAACGCCGCAGCAATGATCATTTCCACAGAACGTTGGGGACCACGTTTTTTCAAGTAGGATCGAAGTGTCAGCCAACATTTGACATGACTAAGTTTGTTCAGACGAAATTGCGGTACACGGTACTTGCGCGCGCGGCGAGCCGATGTCAGGGAGAAAAAGTATTTGGCGTACAAAAGACGCTAAGGGAGAAATAAAGGCAAAAGAGGAAACAACGATGATATTGGTGCTGGATAACTGTTCGATCTAACAAACGGTTAGCAAAAATGCGGTAGCTAGTATAGGAATAATGGTGGCACAGTGGAAAGAACCATTGCTAGCACATTCACAAGTACCTACTCCCAGCAATTGGCAACGGTTGATGTGAACGGGGACCAACCAGGGGTGGTGGGCGCGGAGAACAAAGGCGACAAATCTGTTAGCGGAAACGCGTCATTGGTTAGGAATAATTGAACGAATACCACAGCATGGGTGACTGCGTGGCAAGCCAATTAGTAGAGAGCTTCCATACGTTAGTGGGATAGGTCCCAGATGCTCCAACCTTGCAGGTCACACGTACCATCACCAATATGTTCTTCATGAATCAGCTCCAGCTCATGCATTGCTTGGCTAGAGGACCCACTCAATCGAAACTCGTTTCAACAAACAGGAAGAGACAAGGCAATCCATCGCTTGGTATAGGTAACATATGACTAAGCCGATGCAGCTGACGCAACTGATCCAAATCAGTAAGCGAACAAGTTGTTGCCAAAAGCCGTCCGCGACACTACAGGACAACTGATCACATGTTCTGTCAATATGGGCTGGTCAACAAAGACGAAAAATCACTTTCACCCCCCCCCCACACTGACCCTTAGAGAAAGAAAGGCCTCCACGTCGAAAGCCGCAAGCAGACGCGAGGAATGTACATAATATCGTTCTGAGTGCGGTTATGGGTGCCGGTTAGTAAGACGTGATCGGCGAACATGGTGGGCTGCAGGTGATGAAAATAGCTTACAAACGATCTTCTTAGCAGATATTAATTGTCGAAAGAATTTGATTGTTACAGCTTCCAATGCCAGCCTTCTGAACCTACAGGTGTCTGTCCAAGCTTTGAGAGAGGAAAAAGTCTGCTCCTTTGAGACATTGCCCTTTCAATGAATCGAGAGTACGGACGAGTCCGTTGACTAAATTCTGTGGGCTGTGTGGTCGAAATAGGTTCCCTCGTATGAAACATTGATATATTCACAAGAGAGCCGGGTAAATGGGGTCGCCCCGTTGGTTGATACAAGTGATGTGATTAACTCGCACAGCCTTTTTCAAATACTGTACCATACGTCCATCTGCATACCAAGATCTGTTCAATATCAATGTCTGGTCACAGCATAGGTAAGTGCAATTCACCGAGCGAGTGCATTCAGAAGTCACCTGCACGCGGTCTCCCACGATCAGGCCAATCACTCGTGACGTAAACAGTTTTCACAATTCTACCGAAACTTCGATTTATTATAGTTTTATTCGTATGGGTCCCTCGCATTTCGTTTTGCAATCCATAAGTCTGAAGTAACCGGAAGAGATTGCAAGAACAGTGAACTTCGTAAACTGGTGTTCTGAATATTTCATAATCATTGTTGTCTTACTGATACCCTACGGATCGCTATGACATGGTGGCAGATCAGTTCGTTCAAATGGACGGTTACTTTGTAATCCGTTCAAGAATGTCAGTGTCCCACTATCTTTCAAGTGTTAACCTGAAAATCCTAAGCACATCTGGAAATCCCTAACTTTACGCACGCCGTGTCATTAATATTTTCATACTGTAATAAGCTTTGAAAATCGTGCAACAGCTAAAGGTACCAGCTGATTATACGCCGCAATACGGATGAAAGAAGGAAAGCCCTTCGCTGTGGAGATGCCTATTGGGAAACGCCAATTAAACAATTAGAAAGTATTGGACACGAAAGCAAACCTCTCATGTGTACCGTTTTTAAAAAAAAACTGAATATCCGTCTTCTTCTTGAACTTTCCTGGATATCCATTAACTATCACGCAATTGTAAACGAATGCTGCCAAGCAGTTCCACAAATTCCGTAATTATCCCAGCCTTCCGTTAGACGCGAAGCGGAAACCACATACTACTCGCACGCCTCATCAGTAGTATCCGCCGTTACACTGGTAGCTCGGATGAGTTTATTGGGTGGCAGCTGGTTTTGCAAATGACTGGCGAACACTTGGTCAGCATGTTAAAGGACATAAGTTGTATGGGTAACTCCCCATTTCTGCACGCGAGTATAAAGCTTCTAAATAGTAATATCAGTAATGTGAGTGTTTGATGGGGATTGGTGAGCAGGTGAGTTGATTGGACAACTTGCGGTTTCCGTAGCGTTGTGCTCTAATTTGTGTCTAGAGCAGTTCCCAAGGTACCCTTATGTTTCGCAAAATTTCCATTTGTTTTCCCGTTAGGTCTTCTGCTATATTTCTTTGACATGCTGGCTGTCCGGAAATATTCGATAAGTTTTACCTCCTCGTAGTGGCTTCTGATAGTATCTTCCGTGGCTTCCTGAAGGGTTTTGAGTCTGAGTGCTCCGGGTTTCCTTGTTCCTGAGAAGATGGTGGATAGGAACGGTCTCAATGTCTGTGTTATTGGTCTTATCATTTGAGTATCACGTCCACAAAAATTCACATTCGTCTTTGTTCTCAGCTGAGCCAGTATGTGGAAATTTCCCCAACTGAGTTTAAGTTTTTTCCTGATCCTCCTCCTAAGGAAGACAAGTTCGAAATAATCATGCCGACTGGAGCAATTCAATGTTGGCGCGGTCCGTTTCTCCAACGTGGTGTTTGTCACTACTCGTATTGGATTTTGTACACAACGGCTGTCTTCTTCACTATTTCCAGTTTTCCTTTTGGTTTCGAAAGTACCTTCCGAAGTGCGTTCGTAAATTTGTATGCTACTTCCCTACTGTTCTACTGTAGGAACAATGTTGTATTCGATTGAGGAAGGCCCTTGGTGCATGAGTGAAATCTGTTCAACTTCTGTTCGCGCTGTTGAGTTGGTTGAGTTATGCTTCTTCAGAGTGCCTCAAATGGAGCAGTTCGGATAATTGACGCTTTCGAAGACTTTGTATCAATGTCTTCCTTCCTTAAGTTTCGAACTCCGTGGTGTTGAATTTGTTCCGATGCAGCTCTGCTTATAGGGGCTCGGATGGTTACTGTTGCTTGGACATTTGATTCTTGAGTCGTTTTCCAAACGTAGGTTTGTAGTTGTCCAGTGGACAATCTTATGGTAAGCTGAGGAATATCGGTTTCCGTCTTCCAATTCCTACAGTGCAAATTTAACGTCGCCGAGAACGTTGTTCACCAGTTCATTTCTTCCCGTGGTACGCTCTGCTTGGTGCTGACGGAGGTGCGGTGTATGCTCATCATCATCATTATCAGCTGTAAGAGTTGCGTACTTGTTGTACAATGGTTATAGATGCCACAGTTTCGTTCGCCGATGATTTGGGGAGGCGGAGTAGGTAGCTGCGCATTGGAAGCGGGAGCTGATATAATTGATGCGTAAATACAGGGCTGTCAGTGGACTTTTAAGTGGGGAGACTGGGGAGGGAGCTATGCATTGAGGGCAATAGCTTGGATGCATGAGCGCCACTGACGGCGCAACTGGGTCATGTCTGATAATGTCTCCAACAATCGATGTCCTGTCTCAGGGTCTCCATCCAGGAAGACGGTAATGACCAATGCAGCTGAGTTTGCTGGTAATGGCGGTATAAGTTAGGGATTCATAGCTTTGGATTCATGCCTTGGAGCTCAGCTCGTCCGAGCTTTTGCATTGTGATCTCCGAGATGAATCGTTAAAATGGCAGTACCATTGGTGCGTTCTCAAAATAAGATAATCGTACCCCAAAGGATCAATCGAATCAGCTACCAGCTAATCCCAAAACAAATACTTACGCTCCAGATTAGAAGCTAGATGGACACAAAGAGGAGTGGAGCTATCCACCAGACCGCGGCTGACGACATCAAGTCGTATGGCGGTCAAACGTTTCGTAGCCAACTCCACAGCTCGAAGAACGAATCAACTGCCACCTGCACATCCGCCAAGAAGGGAGTTTTGGTATGAAGGATGCACGGTGCGTGAACAGTTAACAGACAATGGCCTATACAACACGGTTGTGGAATGAAATATCAGGACGTTCAGCATAAATAGGTCCCGTACGGTGGTAGCCAACTAGGGCACGAAGAACACAGGAGTCTGTCTAAACGTACATGATTTAACATCACCCACTCCCAACCATTCGTTCCAAGCTATTCCGCAAAGACCATTCCAGCTAAAACTCGGGGACTTTTGCAGCAGATGAGGGGATAGTAGAGACCGGAAAGATTAATATCAGGAAGCACACTGGATCATATCACGGATTTATGGTGCAAATAAAGCTCAACTTTTATGGAATCAAAGTAAACGGGCAATGTTCGTTTTTCTATTTGAGGCACGAAAACTTCGATGCATTTAAAGAACACGTATAGTAGCTTACCTGTTGGAAGGTCCGTTCAGCAATACTCAGGACGAAGAAGATGACAGCATAAAGATTGAACCGTAGAATTACTCCAAGAAGCACCACCAGACGACCTCTGCAAAATAAATCGAATGAAGGGTGAACCGAAAGCAGAAACAAAACAAACTGTTCCAACTTCTGACCTGTGAGACTGTTTTCAAGGATTTGTCACGTGAGTAATAGTAAGAGCGCATGCAATGGGATGCTTCTATTGCAGCGATACACCAAAACTGTGTTGCCGTTCAAGTCAAAAGGTGATTTGCACAATAACCGATGAAAAAATTAATGTCAAACAGACGCATACATCAGTAAGAAACACATGGCATAAGAAATCCAACTGAACCTTTGACGTACTGAAAATCGGGCGTTTGTAACAGACAAAGGATCCACCGACCACTGATAACGTGCCACAGCGCCGAAAAAAGAGCAACCGGTCCATCAGTTAAGCCCACGAGGTGCACTGACCAACGTACCGGCAGCGTAAGCAAAGTTAATGTTCGGCTGGCCACGCAGAACAAAACCCGTAGATGCATTCCCAATAGGCTGTCAGTAAGGATTGTTGGCAGCTGGGAGTCAGCAGACAGCGAGGCGGACAAAGTTGTTTGGGTTTCTTCAACGATTGACATTGCTTCAAGTGTGGAGTTTTGTCCGTTAATGAGCGACTGCGAGTGGTTCCAATGAAATGTTACCGATAGAAGCGGAAGGACTGCAGCAGATAAACAAGCCAAAACGATGTAGTCGGATGAAATCCCCTGTCGTTCGACGGCCTACGGGAGAGAAACAGAATGTAAAAATGTGAACAGGTTAGTGAATAGGCCATTATTAATTACGATGAAGCCATCACTAACGACACACAGGGAGAGTTGTTCACAGGACCGTGGGAAAAGTTTGATCTTCGGTGATGCTACACGGATCAGATTGGTCTCGGTACATCATTAAATTCATCGAATCATCATACATGATAAGACCCTGCCTGCAGATACCTTCTGAAGGGGTTAGTCAACCGTCATCTCTCCTGGGAGGAGGCTATCTTTTTTAGATGTCACCCTCTCGAATCACAACCTTCGGTTGGACTGGTGAAACTAGTTGTGAAATGTCGGACCTTGAAGAAGATACCAGTGCGGTAGGTTACAACAAACCGGAGTAATCATATCTCAGGGGATCCCGAAAACTTCAAGACAGACTGAATCCTACATTGGAAGACTGGGAAAGAGCACATCTACCGTACAACAAAGTTGAACTGACAAACTACATCAGTGGTGGTGGTCGCATCAAAAGCTGAAGGTAGTGTCAAAGACCTCCTGTCAGTAAGAGAACTTCGTATTTCATGGGGAAATTTGTTCCGTTTGTTGTTCGACTGTTTTAGGTTGCTTGGTTCCATTTCTATTCCTCCCGTTACTTTTAAGTTTAATCTCACCGATGGATGATTCAGCCGAGTTGCCTAGCACCTAGCTACGGAAAGCCTACTGGACACAACTATAAAATAAGCTGCGTTGGCTAGTTTGCACCAACATGGTGGCACAAAATATACAATACTGCATCTAGAGTCCTATGTTTGGCATAAAAGCTTAAGTTATTCAATCTTTTCGTTGTGAGATATGAGCTGCTTTTCAAGGTGGGAGTCAGGTGAATACGCTGAAGCCTGGCTGGAAACCACGGCTGAGAAATGATGTAATTAAATCCTTATTTTCGGCCTCTGTCCTATTGTCTAACTAACTGATTGGTGGTGTAAGAGTATTGGAAACACTTGGATCAACAGCGCTGGGTATCTTCCATTCCATAGTAATGCTTCTCTGCAATTGCGACGACGGTGAAATGCGCTGGCGCTGACAGGGATCGTTATTGCAATACGAACCTCTAAGACAAGAAGCTTTTGAAAGCCGTTTCCAGATAAACAAAGGGTCCACCGCCTGTTAAACCCAAACATACCAGTCTGAAGACAAAGCACAAATAGTGGACAACTGACGTAATCTACTACAGCCAGGGTAATGAGTATAGTGGGTGAATTGTTGCAAAAGCACATTATTCCCTAAAACGTCAGCACCGTCGAAGTATTCGAATCCGGAAGGTAGGCTGCTCGGCCCTAAGACACCTTTACTTGAGTTCACAGTTCATCAGGTGATTGCAACATGAACTGTGAAGTAATGAAAGGTTACCCAAGTCAAGACAGAAGTTGTCAAGATGTCGGGGTTGAGTTCGAACACTGCACTCTTCGGATAATCAGTTCGCACCTTAAACACTCAGCCATCTCAAGCTCAGAGATTCCAGGTTCGAAATATATTACAAACACGATGAGCGATGGATGGAAGGGCATGACATACGAGAGGGAAATTACGGGTTCAGAGAAAAAGCTTAACACTGATGGTCCAACTGGACTGGCGTGCGACAAAAAAGCATTTGACAAAGGTAAAAAATTATTATCGGAGATGAATGTCTTTTGGAAAATAAACATCAATACACTTACGGACCGTACTCCTCACGACTGAGGGTGGTTAGAATAACACTTCGCATTCCCAGAGGACGTGTCTCGTAAATCATGTTCCTTGGTTCAGACCGATTAGTTACATGTGAAAATAGGTGAACAAGGTGTTTACCTGGGACCTTCAGGAACAGAGTGGTTTTAACAATATTCTAGACCAAAAGTATCGGAAAAGTTCACTTCATGTGTTATGGTTGTCTACACAAAAGACCCCATTAATCAAGGTTTACCACTCAGCATTGTGTGTAAAAAAAGGGGTTGAAGCAACGTTATGTTACGTCTTGTGTGCTGGATGAAGAGAGCAAAAGGAGTTTTGTATTTTGCAAAAGGTCTTCTGTTCACACTGATGAGATGAATAAATGGGACAAAATGCTGTCGCCTGCAGACAAGTGTTGTTCGGTCGTTAAACTAGTGTGCTACTGTAGGTGACCTTATTCTTCGGAGGTGCTCTGAAAGACACTGAGCCAAATCATGAGAGTGAATGAAGGTTATTCAAGACAAGATTGGATAAGAAAACAAAAGGGTTATTGATGACACAAGTGACAGGAAAGAAATCGCTTAAAAACTGGGTTAACTTACCCTAATCACACTGCAACCGATTTCCAGCATGTTCAGGTTAAATTTGGACATCTTATCGCCTTCCCACACTGAGCAGTTGACTGAAACAAAGTAGCACAGTGAAGTAGCGGCTGGATGTATCGTGCAGGAGATTAATCGGGAGTAAAAACAAATCTGGGTAGACTTCAACCTTCAGTAGTACCGGCTGAAAACCCAACAGGTTTTATAGAAGGGCAGCAGACCAAAAACTGTTCATCAGGTGAGCAGAAGGACTTGAATTAGAAAACAGCCGGCTTGGATACTTGCTGCGTTCCGTGACCGATGTTTTTTTCACAAGTAGGGCTTTAAGGACAAACGAATCTTGTGAAAACGATTTTGGTTATACACCTCTTGATCTGCACGCCTTCCAAGAGAGGCGGAAAACTAGGGAACGACCGCAGCAAGCTTATGTGACCGCTATGATATCCCATTTTGGTTGCTGGTCGACCGGGAACAGCTGTTTAAGTACAGGAATCATATGCGTTTGTCTTAGTAGCAGGTCAAGTCAAGATCACTACTGTGCCCGTCACACATCTCCCAAGCGCCTCCAACGTGCCTCCCAAAATCCTCAGCAAACAAAACTGTGGCAGCTAGAACCAGTGTACGGCAAACGCGCGGTCTTTACAGCTGATGATGATGACATATCTAGTTGTTTGATCCTAAATAGATCTGGACATGGTGATGTGGTGTATTTAACGAGTTACATGACGCCTCGTGGTAAGAAACACAAAAGTTTATTGGATGAAACCGAAAAATGCTGTATGATTCCGAGCACAGAGAGGACGACGCAATCCTCTCATTTTCCTGCACCAAAGCCAAGATGTAAGTACAACAATTCATTGTATGTTTATGAAGCATCAATAGAAACTAAGTCGTTTGAGGTCTGAAGCACTGCTTTTTGCGTTGGAAACAAGGTAGAGCCATTGATGTTTATTTCGCAAAAAAATTCACTGTCTCCTCAAATTTTCCAAGATCTTGGACCTGCTCCTTCTCAGAAAGATAGTGTTAAACGTTCGCTGAACTTTGGACTCTACTTTCGATCGTCATAGTAAAGGTTGCAGCTACTCTGTACTATGCCTTATGGCCAAGGTGGACAATCAGTTGGCTTCGTTCGTCAAATGTCCGGACGGGCGTCGCAAAGATCACGACTGTCCGGTTGGCTGCACCATTAGTATCGCAAGATAGACGCATTTAAACAGATCCTAGATAGTATGTAGACTAAAACGGGTAATTTTGTTCAAACTGATCAGTACACTTGTGTTTAATTAGGCATAACAGTTCTCCAGCTTGGTGTCCGTTGCTATTGGTGGGCAAGATGTTGCAAGGGATGAGGCAAACAGGGGTGAACACCGGAATTGCGCTGCTATCAAAGTCATGGGTGACCAGCACTACTCAAAAAGTCTTACACTATATCTCAGCGCTTTCTGACCCAATATATGTGGGTTCCGCATTACAGCTGACAGTGGTTAAGTGACCAGCAGTCACGTCCGGCAGTAGTATAATTTGGTCGTTATCATTTCTTAGCTTTCCTTCGGTTGCGAACCTCCCGGGAAAACACTGACATGATTTCTTCAGATCCCTCTAGGTAAGATGTTGCGACGTTGGCCGGGCCCTTCTTCTCCCAGTTACCCAAAGTGCTACTAGCAGGGGAAGTTGTTCGCCCACATTAGTCCCGAAAGCGTGCCTCACGCGTTCAATACAGTAACCCTATGCGGCGGACAGAACTGGGACTAATGAATGCACGCATACCATAAATTCAATCGAACGGAACCGGTGAATGGCCGGCGGGTAATTGTGGGTGCGTAGGGTCAGTGCATGTAAAAATATTTACTGCACGAGATAAAGGCAATGTGGGAGAAAAAGGGTTAGAGGAAGTAAAGACGCTGGCACAAGGAAACATGCAATATCGATTAGACAGTGAAGACGAAAATCTGACGCTGCCAATTACCTGAAATTTCTAGACTCTTTCAACGTGTAAAAGTAGGATGATTGTTTACCGTATGGCGAATTCAGGTCAACGAAATAAGCAAACATTCACTCGACTGAAGAAGGAAAGCTAGCACAGTTGGGGATCCAATTCCGGTGTTAAAAAATGATTTAAAAAATGTAAGAAACGGACACAAAAGCAGGGTCCAAAATGAAAACTAAAGGCAGTCAACGGGAAAACCTACGAACATGACAACTACTGAGAAGTTTCTACAGTGTTATTGTGTATCCGAGTAAAACACAGGTCTCGAAATGGAGTTCATAAATCATGGTATTCAGCACTGGTGTTTCACATCAACAACCACGATGACCAGGAGTGACTTTCAGCGATGAAGCCCGTGGAAGAGTATCTCCCTCAGAAGAAAACAGCAGCAGAATTATCCACGGAACATTTTAGGGCACACAGATTAATGCCTCAAACAATAAGCGTCACAATGATACTGCTCTTAGCGCACGACCTAGACATATCAATCTGTGCCCCTAAGCCTGCTACTGCATTCGACATCAGCGCGTTCTCCTTGATCTTATCTATTTCAGACCACACGCAAGGAGGAATTTATTGGAGCATTTTAATAAGGGCAGAGGATAACGAAACCGGAACAGGGGAAGCAGCAACGCACTGTAAAATGACATTTTTCCGGCTCAAGATAATTTTTGTTGCCCTTTGGAAATCCATTCTCTTCATGCAATCATTCAACATTGTGGTGAGTAGCACCCAGCTGATAAGGTCTATTGTACAGGCCAGCCGTGCAGAACCGCTAGTGTAACACCAATTTACACGAGTACACTGGTACTCATTATCCGGAGCCACTATTCTGGTGGTGGTCAAAACTCATCGGCAAATAATTTTTGCTATATAAGTGCGTACGGTGAAGCATACGTTTCTTATCACTCCACAGCTCATGTACTTCATAGCTTGTGCACCCTTAATGGGGCCGACCGATAAACAGAACAGTACACCGAATGTAACTCCCTTAATAAGACAACTAAGTAATCGACTACTGAAAGCAACCAGCGGGTCACATTTCATGAGTGCATTCAAGTGCGCCATCGCTTTCTGTTAGCGCATTGGTGTTCAAAATGACGGTGGTCAGCCAAAGCAGATCACCTATCTAACCTTTGGGGCAAACAATCCATGTATGCATCGAACACCTATCGTAACCTGCATACACTGAAAAAGGGGTGCTACTACGTCCTATTAGGCTGAAAACAAGTGACGAACACTGATTCAGCACAAGCTTACCGGTATTTTCGAAAACTCGTGCTGTAATTTGTGTTGAAAAGGGTCACAAGAGAAGAAAGGTCAAACAACGGCCAGTGGAGGTTAGACTCTTGGTATCTGGATGAACATAAGTCCAGAGGCTTTGATGTGACACTAGATTAAAATGACTCAAACAGATAAAAAGGACTTCGACCGTATAAATGCGCGCAATGGAGAAAGAAATTGTGCTGAACCGCGGGTGTTGTGTCAGTGGGCAAAGTTCGACGGTCAAGCGGCGTTTTTCGTAAGGCTGGTTACATAGGGGACAGACAAGTGATGACCGGGCCCCAGAATATATACCCACAAACCAGAAAAAGTGGATTTTGGTTGGCCCAGTCAGATACCATTAACTGTCCTTGTGGTAGAGGGAAACGGTTTTCGAAAAACCTGTTCTCGCGTTCCTTCCATTTCGATGAATCGCACCACCCTAATTCATCCTCCAAACAAGCAACATACGTGCAACATTAAGCCATATGTCAAACACCATCAACTGCGCCCACTCCACTACAGCGACTACCTTTGGTGTCTGCCTCACAATCGCCAAGCAAAAGAAGAATTGAGGATTCGCAGTGTCAACTACGAATTGCAGAAATGCTAAACGTAGCAATCGTCGGAAAACCGATTGGTGAACAGTAGTGAATCATGTCCACACTGCGCGAAGCGGTGTCCTTGAAAAAAGACCGAGAAAATGGGCAAACACTGGTCACGTGAAACACTGGAAAAGTTTCCAATTCAACCGATCTATCCTGTATAGGCATGGCTTAAGATTCGAAATTCCCTAACTTAAGGTGGAAGCGAAAAATCGCGAGAAAACGATCACCTGACCATGGGTCACGCTACCATCAGCAAACATGAAATTGCTTACGCTAAGGCTTCTAGGAAAACGAAGACCCAGTGTTAGGGTACTATCGAATTTCCTGTTGGCAATACATTACTTTGGAATGGGATAGACTCGGGAAGAGTTATTTTGCGCTGTTGAGAAAAAGCCCAAATAAGCAAGAATAAATGGAGTACCTGCAGCACAAACCGTACGGCTCACAACGAAATAAAGTGAATCTCAGCAACCCAAAGAGACGAGTGGAATTAGTGACCCGGGTGACTGAAATGTGGTTCGAATAAGGGAACGTGTTACAAGACAAAGTGTGGGACCTGTACGGTAAATCTAATCAAACGTTACGTGCACGCAAAATACAAGAATCGAACGAATGACAGCAACAGCAACAACACTATTGAGAGCTGGCCAGCGCTTTACTACTGTGGAGCAATGCCAGTACATCTGGAGAAAGTCATATAAAGAAAAGGGGGGAAATAGACTAGGGAAGGGTTCTAGTGTCTGTCGAAGCAAACATCTGAACGACCCATATTCTCAGAACTCTAACAGACAATCTGGATGCGTTAGTTATCGGTGTGGAAGAGGAAGTAAACCCATGGTGAGCCAATTTCCCGTAGTACCTTATACTCTAGTCTGCCAAGGCATACGTTGCCAACCTTTCAGTAGTCACGCGTCACTTACTAACAATCGGGAACAACGACGCAAGTGGCAAGACCGTAAGCAACAATGTCGACATCCAACTCTGAAAGAAAAATTAAACTTGGTATCTCATGAAGCCAACAGAAACAATAGTGATACTGTAGGGCAGTTTGAAGAAGCAGGAAGGGTGCGATAAGAAAATAACTGACGGAAAACCATTCTGTCGCCAAAGTGATGGTAGTGGGAGCAAGAAGTACTTAGGCCGAAAATCGAAGTGCGAACGATCAATTCAATACAGATACCAGTGATATAGCCACTTATTGTTTTCGAAAACAGCAGTTTAATTAAGACACAAATGATACTGTGGGAGTTTCAGAAGTGCGGTCAATAGTGAAGCTTCCTTGAGAAAATGAAATCAATCGAAACTTTTGTAGAAAAAAAGCCTCTCAGGCCCATGTGGGACAGAAATGGAGTGTGAAGCAGGATAATATACTTGACAACTGTACACGACGTCGTCATTCCAAATGCCGTAGATAAAGTGCGGCCATACAGACTAACAATGAGAACAAGGATGCCTGTTAGATGTTTGGTGACAACGGGAAGAACCGTGAATTGCCATCCGGAGTGGCATTCAATACGCATTACCCATTATCCTAAAAGCAGATGATTGGGTACAAATAGACTTCACATAACGGTTTCCTGTGAATGCAGGCTTGTGTGCAAAACAACACTAAGGGAATCAGGTATGCAAGCATCTCTTACTTGCGTCCTTGCACATGTGGGGTCGTGGAGACCATTGGCTGGAAAACGTTTTGGTCATCTAAAATAACAAACAACAAGTCACTGTTTCAGGCCAAAGAAAAAGAAGGTTGGGGCAATATTGGAGAAGCATCGAAGAATTTAGAACTTACGGAAGGTTTGTAAGTAAATTTGTCCCGTATGGATTCTAAAGGAGCCCTGGGAGGTCCTGGGAACGTGGGTTGCGCACCAGCAAAAAGACTCTCATCAGGCAGCTCATCTATCCGGGAGATTATCGCTTGACCTCCATGTGTAAAACGAGCATTTTCTTCTGCATTTGAGAGTGAATTACCCGGCTGAGGTAGGCGTTCCAACGACTCTGCCGAGTCAGTAATCCGGTCTTGCTCGACCCAAACATCCCGGGCGCCCGATTCACCAGAGCCGGATTCGCCTGATTCACCAATATCCTTTGGGGGTAAATGAGGTTTTGGTATACGGCTACTATACAGCCACTTGTTCACCGCACCGGACGGATGTCTGGTTCGCCGCACAGGACGAGGCTTGGGTATCGAAGACCAACTGGTATAGTGATCGGGGCCCAAATTGATTGGGCGTTGGGCTCGGTCGTTGGCATCAGCAAACCAGACCGCTGACCCTACAGCACACGGGCTAGCCGGTGTAATGGGTTCCACGTCATCTGGACCTGAAGACGAGTCTATGTCACTACCAACATCACTATTTAGTCGATCGAACTCAGTCTCGGATGCTGTCTGACCCTGTAAAGTACCAAAAATTTGGAAGTAACTGCAACTGGTATGCAGAAATTGAGTTGGGTAAACGTGACTGAAAAATACCAGTAGAAAAAATCCGGCGGCTCAAGAATACATACCAGCCCAGTATACGACATGAGCTTTGACCCACCCCCCTCCCTGGCTGCATCTTATCGCAGTTACAGTTGAAAACGAATTTTTTGGTGTCCAGAATCAGCCGACTGTCTGTCATTTGGCTCACTTGGGCTCGTCAATCAGTGGTCTGTCCTAAGCTAAATTTGTGTACCGAAACGGAGGGACCACAAAATAGTTTTTCCCAAAAGGTCACACAGCTGAGAAAAGCTAAGCGATTAGGTTTAATTGGAGGTTCTCTTGGTTTTATGATGAACCACAAGTTCTATGACACCAATCAACCTCAATAGTTCACACTGATTTATGAACTCTCTTGGATACGGAGAGTGTAGTTAGGTCACACCCCACATTCCAGTTGGCTGGAGTTTGAACTGTGATACGGCCTACAGTGGATATATATGAGCAGTACCAATAAGAGCAATTCTTGGGCATAATTTCCTTTGGTATAATTTTATTTGGGCGCGAAGGCTGTCTCAAATGGCCTATGTAAACACACTTTCAGCAGTGCTATCAAACAAATGTTGAAGCTAGCTGTGATGGAAGAAAGTTACAATTCAGTGATGGCCTTTCGGGAGAGCCCTGCTTTCCGATGACCAAGAAATGCACTCTTTTGATGCTAACTACTGGAATTCTGGCCCACAATGTACGCTTTCCATGCGAAATGGTACACCGACTGCTTTGCAATTATTCAGATCAAATCAACTCAGTGACTTCGACGAAAGTCAAGAAGAACCATTGATGGAAAGACGGAAATCACACGCAAAGATACCTTTGAAATACTGCTTAAGGTAACAACGCTTTGCTAAGGAGATTCATTCATGTTAAATAAAATTCCCAACAAGGTTCAACAGATAAAGCCTGGTGTTTTTGCTGCTGGAATAAGAACTGAATAAATGATGATGTACGCACTGGGAGAAGTGGACGATTATCAAAGAGGTTTTACATTAGTCAGAAAAAGAGCTTTAATTCAGGGTTGTAAAATGTAAACTAGGTCGGGGACTAGCGGAATACACTCATTTGTATACCAATCTGGTTTTGGCGGGAGACCCACCTGGAACCCAGTTGAATCTCTCGTTTATGATGCTTTTAAGCAACTGCACCAGGCCGACTCGTGTTTCAGTCGGCACGATATTCGAGATATCGCGATACATCGTAGAGACCTAATACACGACTCGTAAGGTTGCCGAAAACTAATTGACAGTCCACAACCGGTTTCGCCCTTCTTGGGGTTCATCAGATAAGCGCAGTCCCCGAGTTTCTGTCAGCCTTATGTTTTTGAGCCCAAATAGCACGGAATCAGCGAAATAGACTGATTTGCATACCAATTTGGTTTTGGCGAGAGACTCACCTGGAACCCAGCTGCATGTATGTATTAGTAAAGACAAGTTGACAAAACTCACACGTGAGAAACTTGAAGGCACTCGGAGTTTACCGCCAGACACCCAATAGTGATTTGGCAAGTGGTATGCTTTCTTAGAAACCGACGCAAATGTGGGGTGTTTAGCGTGTGTTGCCGCCGGCTTGCTGCGGATGAAAGTGAGATGCAATCGAAGTTAAATTTACGAAAGGTTAAAATTTGCAACAAAGTTGGATAATCCTGAGTGAAATACGAGATTCGAGGCTGACGTTCTAGTGATGTTCTACGACCGGTCGAAAGATTAGAGAAAGATGGAAAAGAAACGCATTATACTGGTTCCTGCAAACAACCAGCTTGCTGCCAACCTCTCTACCGGAACATCAATCAACTTTGGTTTGTAAAACTGTTACGTCTAGTAAATAATAATAACAATAAATAATCGTCCAGCTATGATATTCTACTGGTACTGATTGTTTCCAGAAACCAGTTAGACTACGTTGAGTTACGCGTAAAACCCCAAAAGCCAAATCGTTCAAATGGAAGTTTATCTACAAATGCGTTACTGAAATCATAGGACTACCTTGGCCTGTATACCCGGTTTTAGGAACTGCTAATTCCTAATGGATCCCAAAGTTCATATTGACCCAAGACAACGTGGCTAGAATATAGCGAAATCACGTGTTGATTTAAACAAGTGCGATGACAAGGTCAAACAGCGGTTTACGTTCAGGTTAAAAAACAAGAAAGGTGGTACAGGCGCAAAAACCAAATAATGAAAACGATAAATCGCGTTGTACAAAGTAAGAATAGAAGAATACACATAGCTGCCATGCCGTCTAAAGGAAGCACGAGGGCTGAGGTACTGCCAAGTTACCCAAGCCTAGACAGGAGCAGTCTCGAGCGCTACATCTCGCCTAACGTCTGTGAATGAGAAGTGGTACCCAGAAGTGATGCAACCTGATAGACAGTTCGTTGGTGGAGCTGACGGGAAGGTCTGTGGTCCGAATCCAACCTCTGCAACTCGACTACTAGTGTCTAGGCTTGGGCAGTATCTCAGCCCTCGTGCTTTCTTGGAGTGGCATGGCAGCTATGGAACGAAAGAATGCTACAGCTGAACGATTTTTGGAACCAACACTGACTTCTGCCCGAAATACAAACAGTACACAGCAACTAACACGTGGTTTTCCTTAAACCAAAGTACTCAGTCAACAAAGATGACGTCAGAACCTAATCACTTCATTCGCCAAGTCATCAGCACCAAACGACTTTTCTTCCAATATCTGACCGACGCAGATGATTTGTATTAAGCAGCAGCACCTTGTCTTGTCAGCACCCTTCGAATAGGCTTGTCTTCCAAAATCGATGTGAGAGAATGACATTTGTCTATCCTGAATGGGAAGCCGAAGAGATATACTGTGCAAGAAGAGATAAGCTCTCAGACTGCGGATTCGAATTCGTGCTTCCCGGATAACGGAAGGGTGGACTGCCAACAGAAATACCGTGGGCATTGTTTGACACAACATTTATCCACTAAGTCTGCACATTAGAGGATATGGTAAGAAAATCATGTGAGAACTATTCAACATTGGTTGCTACTAATCAGACTGAGGTCACATGACTATGCACGGTTAACCGTCGTGATCCTGGAAACTGACACAAAACAGACTAATTCAGTCCTCTGACTAGGCTACAGGAGGTGGCACTTGATCCGGCCTAGTCTAGTGAACTTCACACGTATTAGAGTAACCTTTTAAGGTGTGTTAGATGACCTTAGATGCTGGCGTCCATATTCGATCGTAAAGACCAATGTTTATGTATTCGATAGGTTCGAACCGAGGAGGATAGGCTTAATCTAGACGCGACACGCATAAGCGACTGAGCAGAAACCAAATATAGCTCTGTCATAGGTGGAGAATAACATGCGCAGTACCTGCGAACCCCATCTGGTTGAGGGTCAGGAAGCCCGTTCGGCTCACACTGGTTTGCAGACAAGTCGTCTGTTTCATTACGAGCATCCGATACTTCTCGGTTTATCGCCAAGTCGCACTCAGAATAGGCATTGTTTAGATTCAGTACATTGGTGGAACGCGAAAGCTGGCTTGTCGTAGAAAGGCGATGGAACTTCGGTAAGTGGCTAGGGCCAGATTGCGAGTTGCGGTGATGATTTTGGCTAAGGCTTGCACGCTGCATAAAAAGCCGTAGAAATTTCGCGCGTTGACGACTGTGAGCGGTGAAGGTATCTTCATTGCTGCCAACGTAAGGGGATTCTTTTCTTGATGGAGCCGGCGAGGTGGGTGCTGCAAAAAATAAACATGCATTATGAGTGTAGTACACAACAACTAGGTATGTGTTGCACTTGGAAAACTGATGTGTCATGGACCAGGACGGATATAAGAAAACTGGAAAACGAGGAAGATACATCGAAATTTCGCGAAGCTCTATGGGAAAGACTGGTGGATGACCAAGTTTCGAGCCTACCCAAAAGTCAGTGGTCTCAAAGACGAATACATACAAGAAGCAGACATATGTACAAATGGACAAAGATAAGATTGGTTTGACAAGAATGATCCATCGACATCCATCTTGATTCAAAATAAACGCGCATTTGTCAGAAAGATCCAACATCCGAGAGACTGTGGCCAGAAAGCAGCTTAGAATCGACAAACTCCAAGCTTCTGAAACACCCAGTCAATTGGGCAGCTTGAGTCACATACGCTTCCTTGCCGCCGAAAAGGAATTGCGACAGATTAAAAGTCCATGAGCCCGGAGTCCAAAGTGACTTTGTGTTTCCGGTAGTTTTCCAGCCAGGTCAACTCGACATTGCGAAGCCATTGAAGGAGATGAAAGGAGTTACCCTGCTTAGTTGTGCGCAATCCTGAGGGAGAATGAATTAATAACCGAGCCCACACAATGGTACGACCGGAGTCAAGTTGGGTAGTCCAAAAGGAATGTCACTCTTTGAAGCTCCCAATCGCTAACTTACAGCCACAGGACCAACGTGAGTCCAGGACTGGCTTGCGGTTACTTAGTACGAGTTTTTGTGCTGGAAGTTGGTACTGACCAGAAACACGATGCTCAGCACAGTTGAAGAAATCGCTCTTCATTATCCGCACGGTGGACACCGATTCCGAATTTGTCACTCAACTGTGCATTTTCCATCACCGTCACTGACAGCAATATACCAGTAATATACTGTCCTGCTAAACTTCAATGAGAGTACGAGCAACAGCACGTTGGTAGCGGAGCCTAAGAGATCTCACGTTAAAGGTTGCAACAAAACAAGAGAACGGGGCGTGAATAGCGGACGTAGTGTGGGAAATGTGAGCGGTGGCATACAATGTGTCAATTCTCTAGGCGCATAATTGACATGTCTACCGCTGTGATCTAGATGAGACAGATTGTCGAGTGGGACAAAGAAATTGGGAGATCACAGTAAAGATGGGAAGAGTGGGCTGTCGCATGCTTTGCGGTGTTTCGCTACCTCTCCAATAGCAATCATTTTCACATGATACCCACTTCCAATGTGATTTCAACGTAAATCTGTTTCAAACTCTTTCTAATGGAACCCATTAAAACCAAAAAGTTTGTGGTGTCGTGACAAAGGTACAGGTGAATTTCCACAAACACTGTGCTGAAAGCACTTGAATGACGTCCCAGAAGTTCGCCACCATTGTTTCTGAACAGAGAGCTCAGTTTGAGTAAGAAAGTATGTTACACTTGAAGGTCTCGCATTCCCCGGTAGATCTAGAGCTTTGACTCCTGTCTATAAAAGTGTATAAAAGTAGGACGTGCCATGATTTGCACATGCCTCTGCAATAGGACGTTTCTCTCGAACGCCGAGAAAGTGCTTTGAAAAGTATCGGCTCGCAATTTGCACCGATGTATAGAACGATTCGCTTATCATGTGTTACAGTTCACTCCATTACACGTGCCATGACTGCAGCCACATACTGGTTCAGCAAGCAGACTCACCCGTCTGTGCTCGCAAGAATGAGTTCTCAACCCTCGTATACAAAGTTCTTGCAAATGATGAGAATACAGTGAGCCCTGTTCACAGCAGCCGCGGGACTACACATCTAATCAGTGTAAGTACACCCGTTTGGACAAGTTGCCATAGCAAGCTCACAATAGTGTTCGGACGTTTTAACAATCGAAGATGGAAGCATTAATTGGACACCCGTTTTCGTTTAAAATTTTGTTTCGTCGCATGATGTGAGAGCGAAATTTCAAGACCAACCTGGTTGTCACTTCAGAATTTGAGGTGTGCGGCAATAATGATGATCATAATAACGATAATAGCAACACACTGCATAATCTGACACTTCACACCAACACCACGGATAAAAAATTAGATAAAACGTGGAAACTTACAGGAACCATTATTCATTGAAGTATTCTGAAAAACGAAACAACGAAGTTAAAGTCCAGCAATTGTAACTGAGATACGGTAGGACTGAAATAGGAATAGGTAATTTCACAGTTGGTTTTTAAGTCATTCGAACTTTGGGAACAAGGACTTTTCTAGACAAACAAATACCAAATTTGCGTGTAATAAGCAGAATCTCTAAGAGAAAACAGAATGCTTCCGAAGGAAGTACTGTAGTGGAATCTATCATCGGTACCCGAATGGTAATGAGTTCACGCAGAAAATGAGTCCGTGTCGAATCGAAAGAAATTAGAAATCCAGTTTCGTAAAAGAAGAGGTTTTCAAAAACAATTTAAATGAGACATTAGTAGGGGATGTTTCACGTTGGACGACCTCTGAAAATTGAACTGTCTGAATCAGTAAAGGAACTCCTTGGAGCGGACTTGAGCCACCGAGGGTGCTAGCACCCCTGTCACTATTAATCCGGACCATACAGGTGATCTGACACAATGGAATAACAGTTGATATTTGTCGCCACCAATATTGAGCCATCGCGTTAATTCCACAATGGATGAAACAGTTATATCTTCCAAATACTCAAACCTCATTGGTGCAACCAGTTAAAAAGTAGATGGGTATCGTAGATCATGAAATAATAAGTCCTAGTGCAGGTGGAATACAGAAGTGTGGCGATTCACGTGTGAAGTTCGGGTGCATGAGAGTGACGGACAGCGAGCATTCTCGGTAGCTTAGTCGGTAGAACAAGCTTCCCGAGGGTAGGAGGCCAACGGCTTGTCTTCTCGCCCGTACTACGTATCCTAGGACATCATATAAAAAGCTACTCATTCCCTCTCTACGTGCTATCATCCTTCGAATGGCCACGGAAAAGAGCAGTGCAAACTACTGTTGACCGATGAGAGGAATGATAAATTGTAGATAACTAACAGGTGGCAACGACAGATAAGATGAACAGCGAACAGAGATATCCACAGAGAGCCCATCTGAATCCTACATAGCATGATTCACTCTCGTCTATCATACGTCACACGCGATGAGCCAAGTAAGGATTGTGACGAAAGCAATATGGACGTAATTGAAAGTTCGAGGCCACATTTCAACCTACTTCAAGCTTAAAGCTTAAAGTTGTATTAGGGTAGGTTGTTGTCGATCCAATCTAGCCCGACTTCAGTGACGTAAATGAGGGCCACGAGTTCTGTCGGAACTGGTTCACCAAGAAAGCGTCATAGCCCAATAACCTGTGGCAACCGTTCGGTTTGAAGAGTGGGTCAAATGGGAACAGAATTATCCAAGACACCCTTCAGTACATACATTTCGGAATTTCCCCCTTAAAATCGAAAAGAAATATCATCACACATCACTGCATAAGCAACCATGGTCTGTCTCATTCGCTGTTCACAACGAGAACTAGAGTATACGAGATGAGTATCTACGCAAAGGTGCTGTCCGAGGAGCTTCAGACTTAGAACGATGGAATCTGCTAAACAAAAGCAGACAGTTTACTCGGTACGCAAGAAGCAAGCCTACGTAGGCACTTCGTATGAGAGAGAAACAACCGCCGGGCTGATTTCTAAAAAGATCAAAATGCATAATGTTTAAGTTTATAGCGCCCACTCACTGTTTAACTTTCACTTCCCACTTCATAGTGACAGCGCCAATAAAAGACAGATTGTCAAAAGCAAGGGACGGCTTTTGCATGCACTTGTTTGCATACTAGTAACGAGTATGAAATGTTGCTCGCACAACGGAGCATTTGTCGGGCAGAATACGTGAACACGGTCTTTACTCACTGAATACGCGTCCAGCCCGAGCACCATCGTTTGGCATCTGGCCGAAACTCTTCGCATAAAGACAGCATTTGGTATCATCCAGCGGGAGTCTGAGCGAACCTGACTGTTATCCATTCAAGAATTAACAAATATTGTTTCGATTTATATATGGTCCGACCCAGGAACGGCTATATTATCAGTACATTCAGTGTCACTGGATGAATGTGCTGGGTGGCTTTCCAGCACACGGGCGTTACGGAATCGCTACCGCAATACCAAGAGCGGGAATGAAACGAGAAAGATCACGCCTCGTTAATGAACAGGAGAGAAAATGTGTACGACGACGAGCCGAGTAAGGCTAACGACGATTTTCCGTCGTGGAAAGAAGCACCGCCACCATCAATGGGATAATACCAAATTATACGTATTCTGCGTCTAGAACGTCTATCATAATAGTATTACAAACAAGAGATTCAGATGAAATTCGGCTTCGTGTCCCGTCAACTCACAGCAATTTGCAAGTGAGTATTTATCGCAACATGGGTTTGTGGATAACACCACTGATGGTCTTCCACGTCCCATTTTACTTCGTTTCTTCAATGAAGCATAATTAATTCAGTGAAAAGGCTGAGCTACGTAGTGAGGATCACCGCGTACCCAATGTAGATTTGCTAGTTGTATTGTTATTATTTACCATACCCAGTTCTCCCTTTATTACCGTTTTAACCTTCCACCTTTGTTCTAACTGCAGCTACCTTATGTCTAATCTATACTGAATAAAACCCCGCGTTTCGCATTGAAATACACCCAATTAAGCTGGCTCATCCACGTCTGTCTGCTCGACTGTCTAGATCATAAAAAAGAGCCTACGAATGAATGAACTATTTTGGAATGGAGTGAAGCTCTATTCCGCATCGTTTCAGACATCTCGGGCAACCTTCATCAGGATCGATATAATCGAAATCACACAAACAGGGAAACATGTAGCAATGGGTGCCAATAGCGAAACGACATTAGTTTACGTGCTAGCACTCCTGTCAATCAAGTTCGTGTTTCGATGTGCCTTGTCTGGGCTGCGGAAGCTACATTGCATGATCTTTTTTACTGTTGAACAGTCCTGTCTGCACAACAGGTGGTTGCCAACTGTCAATTTGTCTGGAAAATGCGGGTTGTAACTGAATAACTAGGGTTATTATGTAGTGTATCATGGTAAGGTGCTATGGCACATTTTGGCTTGATCGGAGAGTAGCATGGCTCTCTGTCTGTTCTCTTGACAGGACTCAACACCAGTAAAAAGAAAAATATGTAGCTTCCTCGACCCCGGCAAAACAAATCCGAACACGAAGTTCACTGATCGGAGCAGCGCGTAGAATGTTGACTGTTTCAATGTTGGTACTAACTGATGAGTGTTTCCTGATCATTCCGCTCTTGACGAGGGTTGTCCGAGGTCTGTGAGGTGGTGGGCAACAAAACTCCGCTAGAAAACGTTAAGTTCTTTCCCAGATATTACAATGATCGAAATGACACACACAACTACAAGCTCAAGAATCAATTCATGTGTCGTTGGCACAATAATTTACCTTTAACGACGAGCCTCAAACAGAAACGATGAGAAGACAAAAACTTCCGCGTCCTGATATACTGCAAAAACTCAGCATAGGAAACATTCTGTCCCAAATGCACTCCGCATGAACACACTGTGGGGATGATGATGGTGTACAGTAAAAAGCAGTGCGCTGATGTGAAATTTATTTAGCTGGTAAATCCTATGTGCTAATAAACCATCTCATAGTTGATGAAGACGCGATTGATTAAATGTTCAAGGAGTGCGCTCACTGAGGAGTAGGAAAGTGATTGAATAAAACAACGTTTACGGTTGGCTCGATTTCACTCAGTTGAAGGGAGTGTAGGACCGCCAAATCAGTGTCCTTTGCAGTTCATTAAAATTCGAAGAGAAACAGCGAAGTGTTAGTACCATTTGAGAAAGTAATACAGTGGTGCTGTAGCGTAGCTCAACCTTAATGTTGGTTTATTGCTAACCCACCTCTGCATCACTTTGTCATTTTGACATTTCCAACTACCTTGGTTGTAATGACGATCAACTTACACTGGATAGGATGTGGCGATTCATTAGTCTCCTTAACTAAGGTAGAATGTAAAACGGTTTTTCATTGATCACAGTGTTTCCGCCTGAGAAACCCTGTACCGAATCCTGCACTTCGGGGAACTCGAACACTAAAGAGATGAAACAAAACCACGAAGCTTGTTCACGAGACACGAACAATGAAACCACCCTAGTTAAAGTACCCATATAATAAAATACTTGTTCACTTGCTGCCCAACTGCCACGCTACCCGAAGAAAACACGAGGGCTAAAATACTGCCAGGTTGTCCAAGCCAAGACGGGGGCAGTCGAAATGGTGGGGTTGGGCTCGAACCACGGAATTTCTTATCAAGGAGTCGCAACTTAACCAGTGAGCCACCCACGTGAACTTAAACAGAACCAATCACTGGTCCCAGGGGTGTTAGCTAAGGCAACCCTATGACTGGTGTTGTAGCTTCCAACAGACGCGAATCCACACAGATGAACAATGATGCCTGGTGTTACAGGTCAGTGAGCGTTGCGTGGGTGAACTGATTCTGATCAGCCATATGAAGAAAATGTTATTTCACGAAGGTTCCTGTAGTGAGAAAATACAATAGGAATGGACCTGACAGGAAGTTAAAGGGACTGACAAGTCTGACATGTTCTCTCTGCCTAAATGCTTTTTAGGGTGGTCCTTAGGAGGAGGGATAATTATCCATTTAATAGTGATGATGACTTGAGGCGAAAACGGGCTTTTGAACATGGAGGCAGCTTTTGGAGTGAGATTTTAGAATTTTTCAACGAGGAGCTAAGAACCAAATCAAAGTGAGTCTCAGACTAGCAGTTTCTATCTTAACGTTTTGCTTCACTGTCGTACAACTGCAAGATCTAATTATAGGGGAGAAGGGAAACGAGTGGTTGAGGGAGGAACCCTGTGCTAACTTACCACAGGCAGTCTGAGGTGTCTACAGCACGAACGAAACGGAAACCAATTAGCCACCATTTCTCAAAATGTCTTCATCCGCAGGGGGGAGGGGGCACGGGGAACCCATCCTGAGACGCGGATGGCACTAACAACAACTAAATTCCTCGTAATCTTTTTCACATCACTCTGCCAAATCATACACTGTTCACTACGCAGTTTACGACATTCTGAAGGAGGCACAGAGGAATAATCTTAACTGAGTTCGTGTACACTAAAGATGCATTCAAAACCATTGTCACTTACCTGCTTGGAAACCGTTACTGGTTTCGAACTACGGTAGGGAACGCAGGTGTCGTCGAATCCGTCCGACAAATTAATGAGCGACTTGCTGAGATTCATTCCTGGTTCGTGTGGCACTTCATGAGCATCGACCGGTTGAAGTTCGTCAGAATCGGTTTGGAATTTCGAAACACAAGCAGACGGCTTGTGATCAAGGGGTGGATTGACAACGCTTTCGACAAAACAGTGAAAATAAAAGCAACAAGAGAAAAAGATGATAATGTGACAATGATAAGTTCGATAATGTCCTATGAAGTATCGTTTCTAAGTGCTGTACGCAGGGAGAAGCATCAGCCTGTGGACTACTTGTTCACTTCTATATCATTGGACCGATGGTCTATTTGCTGTTATCTTGCATAGTGCAGGTATCTACGGCGAGAGTTTTCCAGTGAAGCAGTAGGCAGCTGTGCAACAACATTGCGGGCGCTCGGATTCAAACCGCGGACTAACAGAATCTTCGTGACGGTAAAACAACCCTTTAAGTATGAGACTAGATCTAATAACAACAATGTATTGGACAGGGGAACCGAAAATTTTATAACTTTTTTGGGTGAAACACGAAAAAAAGTTTTCTGTAATAATAAAGATAAAAGTGGGTGTTTCTAGGATACTGACCATTCAGATATTTTCTGTTCTGTTCAGCCATTACAATCCTAAAAGTACATTTTACACGGTGCATAGGTGAGCAGATTCACTTGGTAATTTGGCAAAGGATGTCCTACAAAGAGCACAAGAATAAAAATAAACTGACAAATTAACTCGTCAGCATCATGTGCTGTAACAAGACCTTCGAAACCGAGGAAAAAACGTGAACCTACCATACTGGATTGGCATTCAGACCTGCCCCGATACCATGAAAAGACTCCATATCTGAAATGGATGCGGAAAAATAACGTTAGACTAGCTTGGTGAGAGAACAAATAGGAACAAACAGCCAACCAGTAGATAGGGTAGTTGGTCTCAATTATCTGTTGAAGGTTAAATGATCTCCTCACGTCAAATCACGAGTTCAATTGTTCGAGTAATGCAAGAGAACCTGGGAGGGGCGAGGTGGCTCGATGGTTAGAGTACGAATTTACTGACCGGAAGGTCGGGGTTCGAACCCGAACTCTGCCTCTCGGTTTCCCCTGCCTAGGCTTGGGCAATAGCCCAGCCCTCGTGCTTCCTTCGGGTGGCATGGCAGCTAGGCACCGAAAGGGTGTTACAGCTGAACGATTATTTTTCATTATTTTTCGGAGAACCCGGATATGGTTTGAAGTAACAAGGAAAAATGCTAAGCTCAGTGAAGGTTAATTATTCCGGTACAAGACGTATACCGAGTTTAAGCTAACCCCAGCTGCGACAGATTTGTTCACCGATAACAGAGACAAGAGAGGAAGACGACTTAGCAACCTCAGCGAAGCGGAGCTTTCATACTTTTCTGGATAATCTGGAATCGACAGTTATACACTGAAGGTGATAAATTTGGTGGGGTGGCGCCATGGGCTTGCGCAATTGAGTAAATGCCATCATCCCCGATGTTCCTTCATTCGGGAGCATGGAAACTAGACACTGGAAGAGTGCTACAGTTGAACGATTAATTTATTTTTTCTATTTAAGGAAATCCACAATGATATAAAGGGAAAACGGTCGGATGTTCAATTAATGAGAACGACCTTGTCATGACAAATGCAGCGCCTTATCTACCGGTCAGTCATGACTGACAAGCGCTGTAACATCAGACCTACAAGTCCTATTACAGAAAATTACTAGTTAAGTAATAAGTACAAATAAGTGATATCCAATTCAAAGGTTACTGAGTGCAATTGGGTATCTTACCCAGACGATTGTCCACACGAAACTGGTTCTTCTCACATTCAGTAACGGCAGATGAAGTTGAGCCATTTGATGAGACAGTTACGCTGGAAGAGGTGACGCGATACACAGGTGACTGTCTAGCCAGACGGTTAGGATCCAGATCCTCCGAGTAGAATCGTAACAAATGCGATGATCTGAGAGTCGGGGATAACGGCATGGTTGGTGGAATGGAACGCAACCACAAGGGTAAGTACCTGGGAGATACTGGCAAAAGCGCCCCAGTGTTGGAGTTCGACAAAGAGTGTGCTCGACTATCGTCAGTCAGCATCGAGACTAAGTAGTTAGACGTAGAGAACACAGATCCGAAGCGCAGTGGTGGAATACCCAATGCTGTTTCCACCGGAAAACCAACAGACCAAGAGCGCCGGCGCTTAGACATGAAATTTCGATCCACGACCTCTACTGCAGGATCTTTCAGCATGTCACATGAATCACCGTTGAGATCTCTCTCAGTGGGACCGTTAGCAAGTTTCCAGTCGTTTGAATCATCGGTTCTATGTTCAGTACCATTGAGAACAACCGTCTGATCAAAATTTGCAGGAGAGCGCATGGAAAGAAAGTTGTCGAGTGAGGAAAGAAACATAGAGCAGAATTATGGGTGGGTTCAAGTATACAGGCGAAAGAAATTTTAGACATTCATCATGAATGAAGTATATCAGCCAGTTGAACTGGGACCGATTAACTTCCAACAAAACACCACAATGCTCGGGAACAAGAATTACTAATCGGTTGTAGTAACTGTCCCCCGTGTAGAAAACATTTTGTCGGTTTCTTCCATATGAGAGGACTGCACCAGGGATAAACACAAAAATGCCTCGCATCCATAACGGTATTGTTCGTGAAAACGTGGATATCATAAACGAGAAATTCATTTTACATGCGTCCGATACAAATAAATTATAGATGCAATACATCCCGTCTTATGAAGGCCAACCACCCATAGAACTTTCATCAAAGTAAACGAGAAGCCTCCTGTTGAATACGTAACGTATTCGGAAAGGTTCAGTCAACTGAGATAAGGAATCACAACCTATGAATAGTGATTGATTTACGTCAAGAAACTGTGACGATACCTGTGGCGAAATAGATACAAAAAACTACGTGTCCAATTATGGGGATTTTTGTTCAAGGTGTTCCACAGGCACCAAATGTCATAAGAATGATGCGGAAACAATATATCCGAAAAAAAGTAAATTCGGTGTAGACGTAATGCACTACTCATAAGGTTGCTGAAAACTCTTCGAGAGATTCATGTGGGTTCCAGGTGAGTCTCCCATCAAAACCAAACTGAGGTTGTTTCGCTAAATTCTATATACTTTGATGACAACAAAATGTATGCACACAACGCGCGGTACCGAATTCAAGAAGGAAAAACCATCGCAACAAGTGGAAGCACAACGGTTCGTGATGGACTACGAGATAGAAAAGACGATTTGACACAAACAAGAGGATTGAGTTGGATATGCGAACAATGTCAAAGGTGAGCATAAGAGACCAGAACTTTCCTCACACCACCCCACCCCACACGATGCCGGACAATCGAAACGACGCCGCAGACATTTCCCCCAGTCCTTCATGGCCAAACGCCCATTGCTCATGTACTCCCACCCCCAGCGTGCATAAGTATCATACATCTGCTCGAGAATCCTCTGATCAGGACACACCGATGAATGCAAGCCCTCTCACTAAGACACCACAAATGTGCTGCCTCGCAATTATCAACACCAGCTCCGGCCGTGTGTTTACGCTGAGAGAAGCCAGTCTATGACGTGACTCGAGCAGCGTCTATGAGCTAGCCGCCCCCCCACCCCCAAGAAATAATCGACCATCACGTCGATTGGACGGATGCGTCGCCACGCGGCTGCGGTCAAAAGAAGGCATATCCTGAGTGGTCAGAAATCTGGCATATCAGAATAGACATGAGCGCTTCGCATCCCAGGAAGCTATCAGCTATTCTTTGACTTCGTCACCGAAGTCTCCTAAAAGTCCATCTTTTGAGCAACTAGAAGTAGTACAATTGATGATAATTTACTTATTTGCTAAAAGAAACAATGAGCTAAGTAGTACATTTGTATGCAATTCGAGGACGTTTGCATTAGGGCCTTCGTAATCGGTTTGCCCATAATTATTATTGAGTGCATGGGCCCATTGAAATTCATGAAGCAGTCATGAGTAATGCTCTAAATCAAGTAGAGAAAAGTCCATTGCATCCGCACTTTGATGCCCAATGTACAAATCATAAACTGCAAGGGGATTGGATAACATACGAGATACCCGAGAATAGGGAAGAAGCATAGAGAGACAAAATGCAACACAAATTTCACCCAGCTCGGAGCAGTAGCGCCGCGACGTAGTGTCATGCGGGCAAGCAGAGTATAACGGAAAATTGCCGTAGTGGATAAACATAAGTTTCATTTTCGAAAGAGCCAAAACTATTAAGCATCCAACAGGATCCGCGAGTATCGACCATAACAAGGGTCATTCTGACCAGTAAAAGTACAGTGCAGCTGAAAACATATTGCCTCCACATTACTCGCGTTGGAACAGTTCCGTCCGGTTCTGGTAAAATTAGTACGGTTTTTCCACACGAATATGGGGAAGCAATGGACTTGCGTCTCGTCCCTATTGGAGCTTCCCAACAGCGCATATCCCCGTCCGTGCCTGGATTTGAACAACGGACATGGGAGGTTAGGGCGCCACCCCTAATCCATCAGCAACATCAGTGAGGGAGTCTCACAAGCGGGAATTTGATCAATGTCTGTTTATCGCGTCCGCTTGCGCCCCAACGGACTGCAGCTAAGACACCACCAAATACGGGTTTTACGACGTCCTGAATACCCTGTTGCGAGGAGCTAAAGGCTCAGATATCGTGGTGGTTGCCGGAGATATGATTGCACGAGTGGACAGGCTCAGCGTATGAGACTCAACTAGGAGGTCGACATGGGGATCAGTTTGACCCCGATCGTAACGAGACTGTTGGCGTCACTGGTGTTTCGTGACCTTACGGTGGCAGCACGTGAAACACTGACTCGAGAGCAGCAAGCGGGATTCTGGCCCGGTAGGGGTTGAGTTGACCAACTCGTCACACTCCGTCAGGTGATAGAACAAGGCTATACGTATAAACGACCTACAATTCTAGTATTCCTGGATTTCCAAAGTGCATTCGACTCGGTTGACCTGTCTGTTCTGCTTGACACGCGTGCCCACCAAGGAATGCCCCGGAATTTTATGAAATAATACGTTCTTTGTATTCTCAGACTTCCGAACGAGCTCTCCAAAAGCTTCTGCAGACAAAGCGGTGCCCGACAGGGATGCCCACTCTCTCCCATTCCTGCCCAACTTTGTGATCGATGAAATCATGAGACGAACGCTGGAAGGTCTCCAGAACCCGTGTTCAAATAGCCTGTGATGAAAACCTTGTCTATTTGAAATATGAAGACGACATCATTTTCGTCTTCGAAAAGGAGAAGGCACGGGTGTTTTTGGATGAACTGACTAAAGTCATCCCGTCCTTTGGTATGCACTTTGCACCCACAAAGTGTACGGTCATGCTCCTGGATATACTGTCACCGAACACGCCACTTGCAATCCAGGGAGAATCACTCGAAGTTGTGCAGCGTCTTATGTGTCTTGCAAGTTGCATTTGTTCTGAATGTAGCGTGCCAGATGAGGTCAATGCACGAATCTGCAAGGCCCGGGTCGTGTTTGCTAATTTGAGACACCTATGGCGTCAAAGTGGTGCATCCCTGAATCTCAAGGGATGTGCTCACCAATTCGCCAGATAGGTAAGATGTGGTATGACCACCAATCTACACCGCTTGAAAAGTCTGACGGCAAAATGAAAATACTTCAAAAAGATAACGCCAAGCATGACAGGAGTCAGTGGAGGTAACGCAACGAGCAGCTAAGACACCTGTCATTATGCGCTAGATGCACATGAAACTATTGTCCAGCCCAGCGAAATTTATCAGCTGGTGGCTTGTCGCGGGTGCTTTTTAAACAAGGGTGGACAATGTAGGGCATAACACCCACGTAGCCACACCTGGTGAGCGATCGACCAAAATGGCAGTACGGTGGCCAAATGCCCTGATTCGTTGGGCATTTGCAAGTAAACGACACTGCCCAGTAGCAAGGTAACTTGACGCAAGCCACAAACCAAGTAACGGCTCTTCGACACCAGTGGTGTACAGATGGATTAAAGGTCCTTCAAACGGAACCAGACCGTCAAACGGAGTGAAGCCGGTCAGTACCGAAGAGCTCCTGTATTGCATTAGATTTCTAGCAAACATTCAGCCATTATATTTTTCACTCTAAGTAATGCTGAAAATTTTGTTTAATCGTGGTGTATTCAACTTTTCGCGGTGCAGTAGGTTTTCCTCCACAAATGTGAATACAAAATGATAGGGAATTCACCAGCCAGAGCGGAACGCGATTTTTCAGTAAAACAGGGACAGGAAAAGTTGCAACAGCTTTGCTTTAGGGGCAAAGCAGTATGATAACAAACTGAATATACCGCTTAGCTACAGGTGGCTTTTAGTTTGCTTAAAGAAATCCTACAATTGAAGTGCACAAGTAACAGCAACTTGGAGGGTTGCACCAATACACACACACCACCACCGCTCCAAACCTGAACTTGATTTTGTTTGTGAGAAATGCATCTGGTGCAAAGCCGCAAAAGTAAATGACATACATGGAGACACAGTTATCAAAAGGACTAAACAGTCGTAAGCAGAACCCGTATTCAGTACTGGGTCGTCTGTTTGACTGTTGAGAATAAGGTGCACATGCACTGGGAAGGCATTCACTCTATTAAAAACGTTAATCATAACACGTATCCAACGGTGATTAACATAACAGTGAACAGCAGAAAAACGCACAATAGTAGTTTGGGACCATAACCGACAGCGAAAACCCGAATGGTCGTCTTGGAAAAAGCAGTTCAATAAGGATCTCATCGCGTGGTTCGGCGGAACGCTCGTACATAAGATGATCTTATAAATTTGAAGGACTAATTTTCGTAAAAAAAAACACCTGATGGATCAACAAATACCCCCACTGACTCGTACAACTGTAAAATCTGAAACGACAAGTAGCTAGGCGGAAATAAGGTTTCAGAAGACAATCATGGAACTGGTTACAAAGAACTAGAGAAGACAGGGGTTGTTAAGTTGTCACAGTCATGTTTGTCTGATTCAGCCGTCCTGTTTATGTCAACCTCAGTGTTATTAACTTGGTGTGCAGTGGCCATTTGGGGCCAAGGCAACAACAACATGCTACCTCTGAATGCGCAATGCGGGTTTGAACAAGCATACACCTAGGGTTTTTACTGTCGATATCAGCCGTTGTCTATATCCTTCGGATTTGGCGCTCGACACGATTTTGAAAGCCGCTCACTGATCAAATTGATGAACAGTGTCCGCCAAGTGTGCTGGTATGGCACTTGAGTCAGGGCCTGTACTCAATGATGCTGAGTGATGGTTATTTTGATAATTGCCGTTGGGTCTGATCTAACCGATTTATTCCACAGGATAGGGGAAAAGAATAAGCGAACATTAGGTCGGTCAGCATACGCCGTTTATCTTTGAGGATAAACAAGTTAGTTAATGAACACTTCTCTGAGCCTCGCTGCACTGCGTCCAGATGCGAGTCAATCTCCTGGATAGAATGTCCACTGAGTGACCACTTGTAAAAAAGTATTTTTGTCATTTACATTGGTGGTTGTTTCGCGTTGACGTCCTACCACTAGAGGCGCTACATGCTTAAAGGGCAACAGACCATTCAGGTCACTCAATTCTTATTCATCTTTTGAGAACAGATTCTTCACGTTTTCTTGCGAAATAAACGGAAAAGATTATGTTTTATGCTAACGGGCATAAAACTACCGAAGCTAATATATAGCCGGTCCACATGGCTTTATGTTATATTCTCATGTACTGAACCACCAGTGTCGTTTGAGCATCATATTTGAGGCAAAACACAATGTTCTTTTACTCCCGTAGACCGAATCGCGGTACGAACCGCAATAAATGCATTAAATACTCTGTCCAAGTCCACCTCTCCTTTCACAACGACAAATATGCCGTCCATGTGACAATGATAGCAATCAAACTTGACGATTATCAAATATAGTCGGTCACCTCTCATCTGAATACGCCTGCATGGAGTAGCCCCATCTCTATGAGGATGCCCAAGCACCTGAATAGCAATCCGCAGCAGGTGTTTTGGAAAGTTAGGACAGGCACTATGGCACATCTGAGTGAGGGAAAACTCCAATACTCCTCCGTAGCTATGTCGCGTTTTCTGGCTACGTTATGAGGCCGCCCGATTCGCTTATGCAGCATATTCATTGCCCTCAGTAAACCGGTGGTCGTTGTCCGGTGATATTACGTCCTATATAGCTTCTTTCGCCTAATCGGTATAATGGTGGATCGAGTACATCAGCGCATTGGAGCCTTTATCAAGCCTGTCGGCGACGTTGACTTGAAAGCCCCCTACAAACTGTTGGAAACTCCAGCGAAATTCCATTAAATTCGCCCATTTCTATTTTTGCTAAAGCCACAGTCGCCAAAAGCACCTGCACGGATCTTTGATCCGTATTGATAGATCTTTCCAGGTATCAGTCCTGTGTTTCGTAGAGGCATCGTTGGTTGTCTTCAGATCAGTTGACCTTGTAGCAGGTAATTCAATCGAGGAAAACATCCAGCATCAGCGATTACGATGGCTCGGTCATGTGCTACGCATGCCGAAACACCGTCTATCGAGACGAGTGTTGTTCTCCGTGCCTCCTTCAGAATGGCGCAAAACGCGAGGTGGACAATGTATGACTTGGCAGAAGGGCGTGAAAGAGATTACGAAGAGGGTGGGTGTTGTTGGTGTTGTACGCCCTTCCGGATGGAGCCCACGTGACCCCAGGCTGGAGACATTGCAAGAAATGGTGGGTATCGATGTCAGTGGCATTCGTGTTGTCACTTTCTTTCCAGTTTGTCTGATTGACCGTTTGGAGGTGTAGGCATCTCAGGACGCTTGACATAGGCCAGCATTAGGTCCCCTCCCTCACCCACTATTTTTCTCTCCTTTTCACTCTAGGGTTTTAAATATGATTAGGCGAACCTTATGGTTGTACGGCAGTGAAGCATCCGTATCAACACTGATGGTGCTGTCTTTGGTGATGATGATAATGATGATGAATTCTCCCTCAATCTTTGCTTTCCGGGTGTCAAAAACAAAACACGTCAGACCCTGGCGAGCAATACGATAGAAAGATAGAAGACCAAAACGGTTCATCTGGGATGTATATAGTTTGAGACAAACGTCATGTACTTCATTCACAAAGATTGCTGGACTAATGCTCAGTCTGGTTTCAAGATCTTGTATCCTCATTTCAGTGAATCGGTTCTCCTGGGAGATAATCGGATTTGAACATTGTGGATAATTTACACGTTCTGGGAAGCCCAAGGACAAGCAACCAAGTACAGTAGAGTCCCTGATATAACTATGTGCATACAAAAAATCGTTCAGCTGCAACACCCTTCCAGTGCCTAGCTGCCATGCTACCCAAAGGAAGCGCACAAATCTCAAATTATGGGAATGTTCGTCCGAATTGTTGCACAAGCTTGTGCAAGTTCAGAGGAAGTCTTAAGAGGTTACAAAAATCATGAAAAAAGGAGACCCGAGACGTCAACCAGTTGACGTTCAACGACACATTACGAGTAAGTGCATGGAATACTCGCGAATAAAATAGCTTTATATATGGGGATAATTTGCAACGTTGAATGAAGGAATACCCGCACAAAAGGCACACCCATACAAGGACAGCCCAACTGTGCGCCAAGCATCCTTGGGAAGCAGTATGTAAATCATCCATAGCACATGCGAATCATCCGAGCACACTGGACCAATCAAAAAGGAAAGAAAACTTAAAAAAGGAGGTATCGGGATAACCAGTCTAAGTAAAGACGGACACGCAAACCAGAAACGACCCAAAGAACCAAAAGAAAGCAGTCTCACAACTAGCGAGTGACGTCAAGGCACAACAGATTACCTTCAAAAATACACACAGGTAAGGATGGAATACCCAGCCAAACGTACACTGATGGTGCCTACTCCTTCGACGAATAGCCACCTGATCAACTACTAAACCCGTAGAGATCTTGCAGGCTTGTGGCCGTATGAAAACAGGGCGAAGAGAAAATCATTAACGTATGAGGCAGAGCGAAATGCCAATAATGAAAAAAAAACAACCATTATCAACGACGGAGTATGTAGATTGGCATCATAAGTACGGAAGTCGGGGAGTCGAACTAACCTTAACTTCGGACGTGACAGGATCTGCTGAGGTCACTGTTGAGTCCTTATTACTCGTAATGGGTGACACAGTTTCACGATTATCACCCACAAAACAGGACTGCGCTTCGTGGAATGAAGAAGCTGTGTTGCACATACCATCATGCCAGACAGAGGTGACCTCGGAGAGCAGGGGTGTCGATCCAGATGGAGATAGAACGGGTGATGCAGAGTTTGCAGTTTGCACAGAAATCAAAGCTGTATTCGGGAGCGGAACTGAGAGCTTACGTTTCTTTGTAGACATCCCCGATAACCTCCGTCTGCACAATGGGCTCTTCCTTAAGACATCACTTTTAACACGGAAAACAAGGTCATCGGGTATGTTTTCGGCTGGATACGTACCACCGTCTGGGCGGGAGAAAACGTGGCCGAAGTTTCGTCCCTCAGTGAGAGAAGCCAGTGGAGCACCGTGGGGGTTACCGGGTGAAGGTTGCATCAGCCAGGATTCTTCAGTTTCATCTTCATCCCCTTCAGTCAGTGCGAGTTGACCACTGGAGACCCGAGCTCCGAGATCGTGTTTTAAAGGTGAACGAAGGGGGGCAGCTGATGCGGTATCTTCAGATAACAGATGAATCGAGTTGGAGGGAATAGTGTGAGCCCCGACAGAAATATTCGTTGGGACCAAAGATGTCCCACTTGTAGTTTGGCGGAGGAAAATATTACGGTCGTTCACACCCACAATATCGACGGTGGGATAACACGGAGCTTGGAAAATTTGTTGTTCGGGAATCAATGGAGCTGCTTCAATCAGATCGAATGTAGGTGCAGAAAATGGTGGTCTGAGAAAAGGAAGTTCATGTAAGAATCACTCTAGTGGACTAAGGGTATCCATCATAGCATAAAATACTGGGGATTAAATGATTAAACTACAGCATGAAATGGTTGTGAAGTAGAACGCGAAGATAATATTAGCTGGAGGGACCGTTAAAACCAGTTTACTGTGCGAAAAACTCTGCCCATCAGTTGTAACATAATTAGGGAACATAAGTTGACAAGCGTAATATGTTACCAACAGCAAAACAATCACAATCAATTCAGTTAAAATCAGCTGCAGAACAACCCCCAGGGATGCCAAAGGTCTGAGGCAGTGAAAAATTGCCGAAGCCTATATGGGAGCGATCAAAAAGCCAGAGTTGCTTTGTCCCGCTGAAGACTGGTTAGGGTACCTAATCCTATCAGGTCGGAACCGCGCTACAATTTCTGACCTTGCACCGTGCGTCAAAGTTTGTGTATCACAAGAGAAGGAAGTACGCAAACCACCTGCCATTAACTTCCGCCAATATCTGACTTACATTTGGTGGCTGTCACTCAATTCAGTGTGTGCTGGGCCATTGCTGCCGCCGAGATTGGTAGAAATCAATGGCTTGGAGCGATGTCTATTGGCCATTCTGTCAGATGGCACCCAAGTTTCTTCGGTAGGTTCAAGTGAAGTGGAACGATTGCCGATGCGAGTTGAGGTATAAGACTTGGAGTCACCTTCATTGACTGGATTTGCTGAATTGCCCCCACCGGGATGAATGGCCGTTATGTGTGTGTGCAGAATACCAAGACATACGGCAAGTAGGCATGGGACAAGCACATCATCCTGTGAACCCTGTAGATAATTGATAGAAAAACAAAACACCTTTGGAATAAAAATACAGCAATGCTTGGAAGCCACAAAAAGTAAAAAATTTCATGCATGAGGTTACGCCGCACAAACGCCAAGAAAATCCAAAAATGCTATTCGTATCCATGCAAATCGAAATATCTAAACCAGCAATACAGAGGGGGTGCTTATGCCCTAAAAGCTTAGGAAATATTATGTTGTATTTAAAGGCGATCGCAGAAGGGCATAACCAACTTTCACCTTATCTATAGTTAAAATGCCCGCAACAACTCTTTGGTATGACTGATATTTGAACACGGTAAAGATCCGCATCCCCTGGGGCACATTACCACAGCACATCAACGTAGTACCTGCACTAAATGCACCGAGGCTTGGAAGCTACCCTAGTTCCGATAATCTGACGAAGTTTTTCCCAAAGCTAAATGTTCTGTGACCATCAGTAGCGATATGACACAAGTTTCCCCCTTCAAGAATCTAAAACAAATTAGGGTTCAGGATCCCGCCATATTGACCGGAAACAAACGACGATCATCTATGTCCCCAAATCATTAGTATTATATGGCGGGAACTTCGGTTCAACAACGCTCAGGTGCGTCCAATGAATTTCGAAAGAATTGACGTGTTCATAAGGAATAAAGTACTCACACTCGAGAAATGATATTGCCTGCGCCATGCAAACTGCATGCCGAAGTTCTGACTGCGTTGCAAAGCCTTTTTCCACGCAGCTATGTACCGTGTAGCACCAACCCCAAGGTAGTCAGACCTTGACTTGGTAACGAAGGATGAAGTCCTTCACCTTCGAACAATCGAGTCGGCGAATGCACCCCTCCTGGATGTGGAACCAAAGAGAAGACACCGCAGTAGTACTGACAGGCAGCCTAATCACAAGGTGAGCGTTACTCCTGTCCCGAAGGACAACTACCCTGTTCCCTCTCCATAAAACAAATAGGTATATTCGATGCCAATTAATTGGTTAAGCCGTTACAATTAGTGCCTGGCTGCTCCCCTGTCAATCTCCCTAGGCCCCGTTAACGTAACAGCAGCTGCCAGCTTACAGCAGAAAGTGGTAGAAAAAGCGAGGGCAACTCGCTGCCAAATCATTCATCTCGGGAATCGTCTATAGGGCGCAACTCACGAAATCCTGAGTATGATCTGTCCAAACGCGGAAAGTGCGTCATTTTTGTGGTTTCCTGCTGAGAAATTTTCAACCAAAGCCAGCCGATGGTGCGAAAAATCTTCTAAGGATATCAACTACTTCTCACGTTCGAACGGTTACATGGACTAGACTTTAAATCCAGGGTGTGGCCCTATCCAAAATTCCGTGTAAGGGCTGATGGTGCTGTTTTGGTAGATATGGCTATATATTTGGAAGTGAATACAACGCATCCGAATATATGTACTTAAGAGAACGTGTCGAAGTAGAGTGATCAGCAGGGTTTTAAATCAGTCGTGTTTAAAAAAACTGACCCGACTTTTGTCCACATCAATCAACAGAAAGCAAACAGCCTGGACGAACTGTAGAATGAAGTGCAACATTATATAAGCGGTCCAACGAAACGATAAGTGTTTGCGCCAATAGTCCCAGTAGAAAGGCGCGAACGCCGCTCGTAAGATCCCGAGTGACAGGGCGTGCAACCAACCATGACGCGGTTTGTTTTTAGCGAACACCGTTCCTGGACAATGAAAGAGAAAAAGAAGCACAGCAGTCAAAAAGCCAGGGAAGTCATACAGCTAGGCAAACGACACCCTAAAGAAATGTCACCTATAAGAAAACGGGTATCGCTAGCAAACGTCAAAACGTCACTCAAGATATTGGCAAAAAATCCACCTGACGGTGACAGAAAATATAATTAGTGAGCTCGAGGAAGGTTCCCGTGATGTGCGTTGAAGCAAGTACCCGTCTGATGGTGACCGGATAAGAATGACAATGAGACAAATAAGAATTAAAAGTCCGAAGATCGATCATTTTATGCTTGAGATAGTAGTTAATTTGAGCGTCAAAGTCCTTGGAAGGGAGTTATCTTGAGTTCTACCTAGAAGTTAACCGGGAGTTACCTGTCAGCTCCACTCCACGAGAATGTTTGGTTTCGAGAAAATGGTCATGTGGAAGCCAAAGGGAAATCTGAAAACAAAGCTTCGTAGTGTTTTTGGTCCGTTGGCCGGTATTCACCAGGTGTCCAGAAGTACAATGCGTCCAGCTAGTGTAGTGGACTCAGTCCCATTAATGAGGGGGTACATTAGCGTAAATACTGTCACACGCTCCCTATATTTGCCAGTCGCTGTTTTGGGGCATTAACCTATCAATCTGCTGAGAAGTGTGTGACGAGGTGGAATAATTCTACCGGTCACCCTAAGTGCCCGGTGCGTCCTTTCGGTAGCATGCAGGCTCAAATCCGGGATTACACAGTAACCCGCATCCGAACGACTCCTACAAAACCTACCAACTCCTCAGGCTTTCAACCGAAATGTGGTAAGTAATCAACGTAACCTGTTTGTGTCCATCATATCATGTTAGCCTTTAAAATATCAATAACATTTACAAGACGTAGCTTGCTTATGTGATGTTTGACTCATTTAAACATGACCGCGCGCGTCGAGCTTAATTGTTAGGCAGGATGGCTGATTGAGGAGTTTCTGGTGTGATGATGAGCACCCGAATAACCAGTAAATCAGCAAGAGTATTCTGAATTTCCATTTGTAGCTTGTCATGATTAGACCAGTTGTTGCGGTAGACATGCTGTGCGTTTTGTTAGATTTCGATGTCCTTATTGGCCTGCTCAATCAACCATACAACGTAACCATCACTGATTAACCTTGCTTGCCAGCATTTTAGAGAAGCAGGAGTACGACGGGAAAGTTGGACAACGCGAAATTGACTATGCTTTCAGCTTACTGAGTTTAACCGATAGGTCATACAGCTAGTCACTGGTTACCGAAGAACATTAGTTTTATACTGGGATAGAAGGCATTAGGAAGGGGATACCTGTTTCGAGATTGGCCCGTCGAATCATGTCAACGGAGTTCTAAGCAGAGTAATTCATGGTGCATGTCATTTTGCGCGAAGCAGTGTGCAGACCGACATGAACGCCCCTTAGCGCGTTTAAACCGGAGGTAACAGGAAGAGGAAGTTCTAAAGCCAGCGGGTTGTACTACTGATAGATTACACCGACGATAGATAGCACCGACACCCATTCCAGAGGCCTATCCGGCTCCGTGAACAATACGAAGTTTGAGGACTGAAAAGGCCTAATTTCGGTGCTCAACTACCCAAAACTGAATACAACAAGGGTCTATCCCCAACATTGTTCAGTGGAACAAGAAATTGGGTATATATGAGGAAATGCGACGTATACACACTGCGACATTTTAAAGAAAACTATTAGGGACCACATAGAAAAGGCCCACAACTGTGTCCCATCATATCCTCCGAGTGCGCCGAGAATGCTGGTATCAAAACACACTTAAAACCACAGTTCAAAATATTGGTCATTACATGGACAAATAGTTGAACTTCCGTTGAGAAAAATTGCTTAAATGTGCCGACTGGGTTGGGTGATCAAAGCAGAAATCCCCACTCACCGACAAGCATCTCATCGGTGATAATCTAAATCATAAGTAAGTGACGCATCGACAAATTCCATAGCATGAAGAAACCCGAACATTCCGCAAGTGTAAGAAGCCGACAGCAGTTCATGGTGAACTGAATATGCTGCCTTTTTAAACAAGCATCAATCCGTAACATTTGACTTCCTGTATGTTCCTAAGCTCAGTATTTCCGATCGGGAAGCTTCGAGTAAAGCTGTCCTAGTTTCTAGTTAATTTTTGTTACCCTGGATTCGCGCTATTTATATGATATCTTAAAAATGTGGAAGAGCAGACCCCTGCTCAGAGCGAAATAGTTGAACTGTACTACGAGTGTCTACTTTAGCCAAACTACTGTGCCAAGATGGGGTAAAAGACTGTTCGCACAACAGTACTTTTACTGTCTCAAAAACGAAGTCAGCCTCTGGAAGGTAAGTGGAAGTATGAACACTTCACCCGAAAATTCTGTGGAAACGAATATCCTGCGAAAAAGCAATGTGATAATGCAGACCAATGGATTGCAACGTGGACGGCCTACCGGGTGGTACGTTCAAGTGAACATGTACATGTACATATACATATACATACATATACATGTACTTTTGAAGGGTTAGGTCTTCGTGGGATAGCGCCCTCCAACACTTCTGAAACGTGTCCATTCGTTGTTCGCGAATAAAAGCTAGCTAACTAACATCAGGATCGTTTCTGAACACATCGGTCTTTGAAACCACATGAACGGAGCCAAAAGAACGCAGTGGCTTCCTACTCTCAGGTGTTTAAAACACCCATATGAAACTTTATCCTCACCGGTTGCGGCCTGCAGGCGCAAGAACACCGAAAAAGGCAGCATTAATACGACTGACTGCGGGCACTCACGATCGCAAGACTTTAACATTTAAATAAAAGAAATCATATTGAACGTAGCAGATCTATGCATCGTAGAACAGGGAATTTCAAACTCTTTCGAACTCTCATGATCATCGTCAGCTAATGTTGAAGGTTAACTGACAGTCTTCGTTGAGATAATCACGAGTCGAGTTTTTTGGACAGAAATCGTGGAGTTATAGGATGGAGCTTATAGCGCCAAGTACTGAGTAGAGTTAAGTGAGAAAAATCCTATGACGCCGAGTTTCGGCCACGTGTATCAGCAACCAGCCAATAGTCTCACTTTTGCACCACGAACAACCAAAACCCATAGCTCACTATTGTTGAAACCTATGTAAGGTCTCGAATTCAACGGGACTCGACGAGTTGGTTGACTCCACTCATGATTCACTATCCAAACCAGAGACCGATGCCTGTTGTCTACGTGCGTTTTCCAGTTTTCCTGTGAGGCCTTAAACGGTCTGTTCTTCCCGTGTTGCGTTCTCTGTACGAGACATACGATATCGACATCGACAATCTGCAGGTCCTTTCAACATCCGCCCCAGATCAGTTCTGAATGGATCCAGTTACTCAACCAACAGCGGATGACTGGGATGCTAAGGCTAAGTGTACCGAGAACATTAGTAGCCCTCTATTACTACATTACTGCTACTGAATACATTTTCACCCCACCAGTTTTCGGTACTTCAATGAAGCTTGTTGAACAATATGGTTGATCAATCAATCAATCAATTTATCAACTATAAACCGTGTACCATAGGCACATTGGTTCCAGCTGCTACAGTTTCGATCACCGGAAATGTGGAACGTAAAAAGAAGCCTTGGAGGCGAAGGTATGTTCGGAAATTGAGTAGCTACGCATTGAAGGCTATAGATTTGATGCATGAGCGCCACTGACTGCGCGATTGGGCCATTTCTGCCAGTGTCGTTAACCACTGGTGATTTGAGTCCCGGGGTCCCCATCCAGGGAGACGGCAGTTGCCCGCCCGACTAAGTTTACTGGTTAGCGCTTTCGTACTTCGTTGCCAGGTCATACACTGTCCACCTCTCGGTCGCTTCCACTCAGCACAGGGCTGGGCGAAAAGAGCTCTACGGGGCACGCGGTCTTCTGGCGTGCGGAGTACATGTCCCAACCAGCACACTATGAAGCGTGAGTAATTCATCTATCGCGGGAGAGTTCCTTCTTCCTAAGACCAACTGACGTACCTCAGCATTCATTCACTATCATCGACCGCTGTTACCATGCTTCTCAGCATTACTAATCCGATGTTCCCACCAGACCTGACCAATGCTGCGGAGACATCGATGATCAAACACTGACATCTTCCGTACGTCCTCTGCAGGGGCCACGTCTCTGATCCATAAAGCAGTATGGATCGAACCACCGCAGTAAACTCTTCCCTTGACAGACAAGCTCACGTCACGTCGGCGCCACAGGTGTCGGAGGTTGGCAAAAGCTGCCCTGGCCTTTCCGATTCGAGAAATGATCTCATCTCCAGCCAGTCCACCGGAACTTATACAGCTGCCCAGGTAAACAAATTTATCTACCACGTCGATTGGCTCACCTGCAAGCATGAGGTGCGGGTTTGATCCCACCCAGTCTTGTAGCAGCACTTTACACTTTGCGGGTGTGAAGCGCATGCCAAACCGTGCGGCAGAGTTAGTTAGGTTATTTAAGATCATTTGCATTTCGGAAGGGTCTGAACCAAGGAGAGCAATATCGTCCGCATACTCAATGTCTGCGAGGGAACGTCCCGGAGCATTTCGACTCCCGAGGTTTCAGAGGCAGGCAGAGAAATTTCAAGCAGCATGTCAATAACAAAGTTGAAAAGGAAAGGGGAAAGAGGACAGCCTTGTCTTACACCACTGGACGTGGTGAACTCAGGCGAGAGCTTCCCGTATACTCGTACGCGCCCACAGGAGTCCGCATACAGTGCCTTGATAAGAGATAGAAATTTGGAAGGGACACCTTTGATCGCCAGACACTGCCAAAGTTGCTGACGATCGACAGAATCAAAGGCAGCTTTCAAATCCAGAAAAACGACCAACGTGGGACGTCTGAAGGAGTGGCGCTGTTCAAGAATTTGTCTCAAGGTGAAGATATGGTCGATGCATCCTCGACCGGGGCGAAACCCAGCTTGATTCTCACGAGTCTGTCTCTCGCGATAATCCATCAACCTGCGCAAAATAATGCCAGAGAGTACCTTAGATGCGACGGATACCAGACTGATACCACGATGGTTTTCACATGACGTTCTTGCTCCCTTTTGAAAACTGGGATGACGGTCGAGGAGCTCCATTCGGCTGGTATTCTGTTTTCGTTCCAAATCTTCTGCAGTATGGTTGTCAGACTGTTCACCAGGACCTCGCCACCTTCTTTGAAGAGCGCGGGGTGTAGACCATCCGGGCCAGGTGCCTTGTCGCGCTTCAGAATTGAAATCTCACGCTGGATTTCGGTTGCTGATGGTGGGTTGGTGTCAATGTTCCATTCGGGCCTGCTTGGTTCTTCCAGTGGTTGTGTTGAAGGGGACCAGGTGAACTGTTCTTGGAAGTGCTCAGCCCACCGCTCAAGACGGCGATTGAGGGAGTGAATTGTTGTTCCGTCTTTTTCGCATATTGTCTCACTGACACCTGCCTTCTTTTGACCCGTTGATCGAATCAGTTGAAACAGGGCGCGGCTGTTGCCTGCAGCAAAGGCCTTCTCCATTTCCTGGGCCTTCGAAATCCACCAGCGTTCTCTGTCATTCTTCAAGCTCCTGATTATCCGGCGTTTGAGGGATCTGCGTGCGCCATCATAGTCGCTAGTTGCTGGTATGGACTTTCTGGCAGCAATAAGATCTGCTGATCTCGAAGATATCCAGTGTTCATTGAGTCGAATCAGATGGGCTGGACAAGCAGTTCTGAAAGCTGAGAGCATTGCTTCTTTAACTCGCCTCCATCCATCCTCCAAGCAATCTTCATCGTCCACATGACTGTGCGTTTCCAGCAGCTTTCTAGCCAGATCAGCTCGATACTCTTCAGCTACTGAAACTTGTCGGAGTTGATGAACGGAGCTGCCCTCTTTCGGCACGCGTAGTGCTGGCGGGAAACGAAGTGATAAGCGGGCTCGCACGATGGCGTGATCAGAGTCAAGTTGCGTACCCCAGAAGGAACGACAGTCCTTAACTGAGGCTCTCCATCGGTAACTGATAGCCATATGGTCCAATTGAGTCCACGGCTGTCTTGTGGTAGGTGGCCTCCAAGTAACTCGGTGTGAGCGTTTGTGTTGGAAGTTCGTACTGGCCAGGAACAGACGATGATCTGCACACAACTGAAGAAGCTCTCCATTATCCGTACGCACAGCATCGACTCCAAATCTACCACCCAACTGTGCTTCTTCCGGACTTAGCCGTCCAACTTGGGCATTCATATCACCCGCCAGGATTACTATATCCGTCCTTCTTGCCGACCGAAGCAGTCGTGACAGATCTTGATAAAACTCGTCCTTCTCATTCTCAGAACTGCTGTCTGTTGGGGCGTATGCTGATACGACAAACAAACACCGTTTACCGCATCGACCTGCGTTAATCTTAATTGAGCCAGACAGCCGCACAGCGCAAAGGCGACTGTTTACTGGGATCCAGTCCAGTAAGGCGCTTTCAGCCTTGGGGCTGAGTGCAACTCCCACACCGTAGATACCACGAGCCATTGCGTCAGGATCACCGGATGTCCGAAGAGTGAAATGTGGGACATCTGGGTTCGCCCTAAGCGGCTTGAGAAGCACGACCGAAGTGGAGTCTTGTATTCGTGTTTCGGAGACACAACATACATCGATAGAGAGGGAAAGTAAGGTTTCAGCAAGGGATGCCTGTTGCCCAATTTGACATAGAGTACGGACATTAAAGGCTGCAACGTGGATCAGATCTTTGGAGTTAGTAAGTGATTATTTTGGTTTATTTCTCTGGGCGATGGTTGAGACTCACAACAGTGGCTAGGGATTGGCAGATGGGTTGATTGCCCTGCATTGTACGATGGGTTGGGAGGGAGTGTGGGGGAAGGCCGGTGAGCGAAGAGCTGCAAGGGCAAATGATACTTCCCGGTTGCCCAGGCCGAAGAAGGGGTTGAGTTGAGGTACCCCACCTTGAGCCTTTGACTCAAAAGTCTGACCCACAAGGCAGTGGGAGGTGTAGGGTTTTGCTCGGGGACCCTGCCCTAGCCTCTGACTCAAGAGTCTGGACCGCGAGACAGCGGTTGTTAGGGTTTTCTTGGGGACCCTTCCCGGAGCCAATGACTCAATAGTCTGACCTACTTGGCTGTAGGGGGCCGGCCTGGCCCGAGGGCGCAGGGAGTAGGGCATTACTGTCTCACTCCTGATGCGGCTGCGCACAGCAGGTGCCTTTTGAGCAGCACCGGACTCTTTGGTTTTAAAAGTATTTCGACCGTAGTGGATAATGCGCCGGCGGTCACGGTCAACCGTTGGGCGATCGGAGTGTGCGGTTTTTAGGGCCGACCTTTTCTAACCCGTCCTTCCTCGGGGGAAGGCAGCATCGCTGCTTCCATAAATATGGAGATGCTGGTCGCCTGGGGGAAACGCCTTACTGCCTTCACACTCCTATCGCAGAGGACAGTACGACTTTACCTCCCAGACCGCCTCGTAATACGATTACTCGCAGTACGGGGACTCGCTGTTCTTCGTCGGGCTGCTCCCCGTTGGCCTTCCTGGCATGGTTGAACCTTTAGGAACTGAGTTCCAGCCAGTATAGCCCGAAGGATCATTGCAGCACAGAAGCCCGACCACCACGACAAGGTGATAGCTTTTGGTCGGGACAGCTTTTGGTCGGTTGGTTGATGTGCAAAACTTCAGAAACCCATTGTTGTTGCGTGTCAGCACCACCAATACTTAGATGTCTGCACAAGCCTGTTAGTTCAAGGTGGCTAAATGTCCATTACGAAACGATACGGATAGCTGAAAGCCAAAATTCAAAATAAAGTTTATCTCGGCATCTCATCGACACCAGGGAAACCAAAATAGTAAGGTAAACCGACTGGTATTTTCAAGCATGCTTATGATTCCAAAACTTGAGTTGTTCTGTTTGAATGTCCACAAGGTAGGCTGCGTATACAATACTGAGTCGATGTATTGCTCTGGAGCCACAAGCCAGTTGTCTTCAACAGGAGCGTTACAGCCCTCCTATGAACATTTTTAATTGAGCGTGAACCTCAAGATGTACTTTGGAAAAAGGACGCTCGGAGAATCACTGCAGTGAAAAGCTGGTGGTAGAGGATGACGCACGAATGAAAGCCTGAAAACTAGACTTTAGCCTGTGAAGCGTTCAGTCCCAAGATCACACGGTGGCCTTAGTAAACGCAAGCGCTGGATCCGCTTAACAGGATATTGTTTATCTGACTAGACTGGACCTGAATCGATAAGTCATACACATGTATACGCACACAAACAAATGCCGGTAAACCACCCCAGACAAGATGATGTTTGTTTTCTTTGCTCGCAATTCCGAAATCCATTTAGCGATTTTCTGCTTAAAACAAAACAGCTATCTACTGACACCACAGGCATCTCAATGTCATTTCATGGTCAAGCTGAGGTGTATGCAAGGTATCTTTTTGTCAAATAACGAGCCGTGCAAAGGTCATCCGCAAAAGCCTATCTAAATGAACCAGAGAATGCTATTCAAAAGCTCTTCGTGTTAACATGTCGTAAAACGCTGGATAACTGGTACCCATCGGTTGCCGCTTTTTTCCTTAGGGCAGTAGGCAAAAAAGACGGAAATAAGATTTGGTGACTGAACGTTGACGGTGCATGTCAGTGTATCTCAAACAGTTTTGTGTAAGTTAGGTTTGTGGAGAATTAATAATCTACTTGTTATCAATGCTTTGAAAACAACTTAAATGGCAGTTATCATGAGATATTTTACACCGCTATTGGTCGATTCCGCATCCATGTTCTCCCCGGTCTCATTATGAATAAGAGGATAATCTTCGCGGTATTCGGAAATATACCGAGAGTGATATATTGCCTTCCAGCGCGGCTGCTCTGAATAACTGTCTGCAAATTGTAAATGGCCAAAATAACCTCGGGATCTCTATGTGGGTTATTTACGGAGCGCAACTCTCTAAACCATGGGGCGGCAAATCCATAGGAGTCACAAGAATAGATTAACGGAAATAAACGCTCACCTTATCACATGGGACTTATGGAAAAACAAGGCGAATGAAGCCCTGATGAAAAATAAGGAGACGCTTACCACGTATAACATCGACATCAATGAGAAAGGCATTGTTTTCCTCCACCCCTTCATTATCTATATCCTGTGGGAGTAACAGCAAAAGAACATCTAGTCAAAACTTTTCTTAGTGGTTATTAGAGTCAGTAACAAGACAACCTGAAGTAACTAATGGATGAAGGAGCAGGACAAAAATTATCTACAATAAATAACTAAAGGATAGATAATGCATACAATTTGCTGAGGCTTGGAGGAAATACTGCAACGCATGTTCGGAATAAAGGGTAGCGGGAGTATTACTGCATTCAGCTGATAATAGCAATACGATGTCAAATTTTACATAGAGACGTAATATTCCACGAGCGCTGGGTGGATAGAAATTTGGCTTTCTTGGGTGATTAATTTGGCCAAAAAATTTCCAGTCAACTATCGCATACCCAGAGAATGAAATCGCAAAGCCACTGAATACACAACGCATTCTTGTAACTGGCAAACCAAAGTTCACCATCATCAGTGACGGCAATACACTAGTACTACATACCTGTGCTTAGTTGCCACACATACCATGAAGGTTGACAGAGCTACGAGTAGTGAACAGTGAGAGAAAAAAGAGAAGGCCGGGAAGCAGAGTTGGTCTGACATCAACATGAAAGATGGTTACTAGTCTTTTCAACAATACACAACAACTAGTTCGTGAATCCGGACAAGTTATACAGAGTGGCATCATTGAACAGACTTGTTCAACCGGAAAGCTGTACTATATGGATTGCAAAAGAACTGGAATCAGAATATTCGAAATTCGAAATTCAAATACTGGCACAGCGATGGACAGCTCGGAGTCTAGGATTAGCACAACGTTGCACTCGCGCCCCTGTGACCCCATGAACTGGACTTGGTCCCTTTGTTTGGAGGAGCTACGCGAGGCTGTTGACTCTCTGGGTGACTAAAGTACCCAATGAAGACTGTTCACCGTCGGAACTATTTAAATATTGTGATTACACCCTTCTGACACATAACTGAATGGCTTATCAAAATTTGGAAGCAATTGTGTGCACATTTCATGGGCCAAAAGCATCACTATTTCCCCCTCCAAAAAACGGTAGAGAATTGTGGTGAGTGTCTTAGCCAAGATTCTCCGTAGATTATCTCCCATCTAGCAATAACGGCATTGACAGCAACACCAGATGAGAATACTGGTATTTCACTAATACATCATCTCCCATTAATTAACATGCATGTCACAAAGAAAAGATCCGTTATTGTACAGATCGTGGTTACGCTGATTAGATCTTCAAACCATCGAATCTTAAACCGCCTAATACACAAGCCACCACCTTTCTAGACAACGCCATTGAATGTGATTAAGCGGGCTGAAATGCCCAAAACACTCAAACAAAATGTAATTGATTGCGCTCCGGGTCAAAAGGACCACTCGTCCGTTAGTTGCAATCACTAATAGGGCACATCCTTACTCCTTCCTCGACAACATCCTTGGGGTTCCGTCGTGGTGAATATTGGTGATGTAGGGCTACCTTTAAGGATTATGTAAACTTACCTATACAGGACCCCAAGTTCTATCATGGGTTGATGGAAGCCACGTAAACTTTACATGTAAAATACCAAACGAAACCGGTAAACAGGGAGCGAAGAATAAATCTCTAAAAGAATGCGGGTATTCTTAGGATATTGGAGGTGCAGACTTGTCATTAACTGAGTTCCATCCAAAACGGCTCAGTATGGTATACCGAAGCTAACCACGAGATAAACTAAACAATAGTCCACTAGACAGATGAATGAAGGGTGTTAGTTCGTTAAACAACTCTGGTGAATAGCACCAACGGGCGAGTGGCCGACTGTTTAAAACGACGCCTGTCAAAATCGACCAGTGGGCTAGGAAGATGCGTGGTTAGATCAAACAGACTACCCCTTGGGGTCTCATTCATGAGAGGCGAGCCCATTCTTGTTTTTATTGTATGCAATTGCTTTTTCCTGCCTTCCTTAGTTCGACCAGGGCTTCTTCCCGAACGTTTCGATCAGCAAACCAGTCGGATTTCGAGAATACTTACATAGTCGAAGAGTGAAACTTTCTTTGAAGCCCCTGCGTCCAACGGCTTGCACTCAGTACGTTTACCTGGGATCCCGGTCTCTACATGGATTTGATAGAGTCCGTTGCAAGATATCGGTGAATAGTTCCATCAAATCATTCCTGCTTGTTCTGGTCGACTATGTCCGGAAGAAGCACAGTAGTTGGTAGATTTGAAGTCGACGCCCAGCGTACAAATAATGGGCAAGGACTGAAGATAAAATAAAAGATAATCGTTCAGCAGTAACAGCCTTTTGGTGCCTAGCTTCCATGCCACCCGAAGGATGCACGGGGGCTGGGATACTGCCAGGTTGCCCAGGCCTAGACAGAGGAAGTCGAGACACAGAGGTCGGGTTCGAACCACAGACCTTCCGGTCAGTAAATTCGCGCTCTAATCACTGAGCCAGTGTGCTGATCAATGTCTGTTCGTGGTCAGCTCGAACTTCCAACACAAACGCTCACATCAAGATACTTGGACGCCACCAGTCGCAAGACAGTCATGGACTCAATCGGACCGTCTGGCTATCAGATACAGACCGATTGTGTCAATTAAAGTTTGCCGTTCCTTCTGGGGTATGCAGCTTGAGCCTGAACAGGCCATTGTGCGAGCCCGCTTATCACTTCGCTTTCCGTCAGCATCACGTGTGCCAAAGCAGAGCAGTTCCACTCGTTAACTTAGACAACTTTGAGTAGCTCAAGCGTATCCAGCTGACCTGGCCAGAAAGCTACTGGAAAAGCACAGCCATGCAGATGACGGAGATTGCTTGGAGACTGAATGGCAGCGGGGGAAGAAGCTATGCTCTCAGCTTTTAGAACTGTTTGTCCAAGTCATCCAACTCGACTAACTTAACACCAGATATTGTCGAGATCAGCAGGTCTTATTGCTGCCAGAAAGGCCATGCCAGCAACGAGCGACTGTGATGTGAAGATCCCTCAAACACCGGATAATCAGGAGCTTCATAAATGACAGAGAATGCTGGTGGATTTTGAAGGCCAGGGAGATGGATAAGGCTTTCACTGCAGGTAACAGCCGCGCCCTAGTTCAGCTGATTCGATCAACCGGTAAAAAAGAAGACATGTCAGTGAAACCATATTGGAAAAAGACGGAACGGTAATTAATTCCCTCAGTGGTTGTCTTGAGCGACGGGCTGAGCTGTGATGTCACTACAGGAATTCTGCTTCATCAGCATCTGTTACCATGGGGAACAGGGTCAATCTATTTAGCAGTAGACGAATGCCATAACCCGCCCAATTAGATGAACAGACAACCGCGGGGGCACCCCTCCGTAACTTGCCTCTTTCATACCTGTAAGTTTGTGGGAACGTATGATATTTCCCGCAACATAACATTATCTATGGATGACTTTGAATTTGTTCGTCGCTTGTTTCCAGTGCACTTCCTTAACCAGCCATAAGGGGGCCTGGCTTGATTAGCTTCTCTTGCATATGCGGGTGAATTGCTCTGCCACTGCGCTGACCTTGTCCGACACGAATCTACGGAGTAGGTGAAATGTCCCAGTACCGCGCAGACGTCTCGGTCACACCAGTGTCGCTTGCCCTCGAAACATTTATCTTTGATCACACAGGCTAACCTCATATAGCATTATCCTGCCACAAGAACAGCAACAGGAAATGATCGGTGGGTCTGTGTCGATTGAATCCTAAATGATCCTAGAACACGGCCACCACAGGTAGCAGCGTCATTGTGGACATCGAAGTTTTACTACCTTAAAACCATGATACTTGGTTATCTCTAAGGCCTTAAGGTGGAAAAAGAAATGGATGGGCAGGGAAAGCACCTGGTACTAAGCTATCACAATCATTCTGATGTGTCAACACCTCCAAGTACTCAGTTGGACAATCTGAACAGAAAATGGCATCACGGATGCCACTGACATCGGTCAGTAGCCATCTATTACGTCTCCAACCAAGCACACGGATGGTCACGGTTGATTCATTCTAGAGAGCAAACCGCAACAAAAACACCCAAAAACTTCGTAGACACACTCCTGAGAATTCACACGTCTACCTCAGAGTGCGCACCACTCCGGGGCATGAACATTTGGCTCGGCAAACAATGATTCGACATGACTTGCACATAGCCGAGCCAATGAAGATGGGGCCGAATTTTTTCCCGACTGAAGTAGCTGTTGCACAACCAGACACTTCATTACAGTCTCACTGCAAATTCGTTGACACTGTCTAATGTCAGCAGTCCTCCTGAATATCGACGGTCAAAAACCTGAGGACGCCTCAAAGCATCCACCCGCAGAGATCACGTCTAGTAAACATAAAACAGCCGCTATCGTAATCTATTACACGCAACCCGAGACCAAATGTTATCTTTTTGACACCACGTGCCGCAAGTTCGCGAACGTGATTCGGCCTTTGAGATTCGTGCGCCAATTTCATTACACTTCCGTCAAAGAAAGTCCCAAAATCGAGGTGTGTAAAGCTCTCCAGAACCTCCACTTTCTCTCTTTGAATTTCGAACGAAATGTTCAGAGTCACACTCAAGAACATGACCACGCACTATATAGGTGCCAGCTGGATACCAAAAGATGGTATGATGACGGCCAGTTTATCTAATAGCATGCCTGGTTCATGTTTGTCTTCAATGATTAGAACGATATCGTTTTCATAATCTAGGCCAACAAGGTTCTCACCAGCAGCCAGAATTGTGAAAAACACCCGACGTTCGTCTCGTTACCTCATCGCCCGTCAGCACTTTCCGTGCACTGTTACACGTCTAGGAGTAGGTGAAGATAAGGACGGGCCACACTCCTAACCTCTCGGATACCCACTGTTGAGTAAGCTCGATTACAGGGACACCATCACCATCAGCGACAGCATGACATCAGTGTTCAACACTGATGCTTCGCTGCCGATCGACAGAATTGAAAGCACCCCTGAATTCAAGGCATAACAAAATTGTGGTTCGTCTGTACATATGTTATTGGTCTAACGACAGAGTGCCTCTATCCGGTCGATAGACAAGCTCACGTTGTTTGTTGCTTATGAGTCGCATGCCACTGTGAGGATGCGAAGAATCAGTGACGCCAGAAGTTTTATTACGTCGTGAGTCGGGGTGACGTTTCTATGGCTGTCAAACTCACTGCGGGTAACCTTGTTGAAGAGGAGCGTCAGTTGTCTGGGGTGATCTCCTTACCTCGAATAAGTAAGAAAGACGCCAACTGTTGGACTCATCACCGTCTCCGGGGAGAGCATGTGGAATGACGTCAGCACCAGAAGCGCGACAAGTGAGTGAGTTAAACATACTACTCGCTTGTGAGACTGAAGGGGTTCGATATTCCCACGTTGCAGGCCAGAAGTCCAGGTAGGGAGTTCCTCTTGAGTTCTGCAAAGTACCTTGGTTTTATTATCGACAAAAGTGGCCGTCGACCCGGCCCGTCCAAAATCGACGCAATTGTGAGAATGCCCTGACCATCGAATGTCGGTGAACCGAAGTCCCTTTTGGGATTGATTAGCGACTACAGCGCCTTCCTGCCAATTATACATCGTTTGGACGAACCCTTCAACCAGCTTTTGACCAAAGGATGTTAGTGGGATTGGACACGCAACTGTCAGTTTGCATTCAAAAAAATGAAGAGACTGTTGTAGTCTGAACTTCTACTCATACACTTCAACCCCCAATTGCTTGTCGTTCCCACAGCTGACGCACCCAAGAGCGGAATTGGTGCATCATAGCTCACACATTCCCTGATGGCACGCAAAGGGTGATCGCTCATGCCGCAAGTTCGCTGGCTCCACCTGAACGGAATTACGATCAGATTGATAAAACGCTAGCAATCATCTTTGGAGTGAAAAGTTCCACAAAATGCTTTATGGCCGCCACTTAAGCTTGGGACGGATAACAAACCACTGTTGGCTACATTTGGTTCAGAGGAAGATATCCCGGTCTACTCAGCCAACCACCTACAATGACGGGTCGCGATTCTGCTCGGCTACAACTTTACCACAAAACATGCGTCAACCGAGAAAATTGGGCAGACCGATGCGCTGACACGCTTAATTGCATCCCACGAGTTGGAGCCACAAGATGCCGTCATAGCAACCGTTGTCTTCGAACCGGAAGTCCGTGCCGTCGCGTTGGAGACCATGAACCAACTACCCGTGACTTTTGAGGCGGTCCGCGATGCCACTTAAAATGACAACGTACTACAGCATGCAACGGAGAACCACCAATCAAGCTGGCCAAAAACATGTCCACCAGGAGAACTCCGGCAACTTTTTCAACATCGGAGTTCATTATATGTTGTCAGTGGCTGCCTTCTCTTTTGGTAACTGAATCGTCATTCCCGCCGAACTTCTCCAGCGGATCCCAGCACAGTTCCATAATGGACATCCAGGGATAAGCGCATGAAGCTCCTAGCTAAGTGTGGATGAGCACATGGACCAGATATGTCGGAGTGGTTTCTGATGCGCAGCTGCCCGAAAGTTACCAAACCGACAGTCGCCACAGCCCGAATAACCATGGTCGCACATCTATGTGGACTTTGCCGGACCTCATCGTTGTCGATGCATTCAGTAAGTGGCCTGAAGTCCTTATTATATCTGAGACAACAATGATGGCAGCCATCACTAAACTGCGGCACTTGTTCCCAATATCCAGCATCCCAGAAACTATTGTGTCCGACAATGGTACTCAGTCCACACCCCATCAGTTTGGCGAATTCGTTCGAAGACAAGGCATCATACATGTTTCTTCCCCAATCCAACAGTCAAGCTGAACGCGCGTTGATAAAAGCAGAAGGGGAGGGACCATGGCAGAGGTGCTGGATACGTTCCTGCTGAATCATACAGCAACTCCTAATCCGCAGTCTCCAGACGGTTACTCTCCAGCAGAGGTTAAGATGAACAGACGGCTGAGGCTTACTCAAGACGCTATCCTGTCAAAACATACGCATTTACAACAACATGTACGCATTTACCAACAGGGGGGAACCAATGTTCATACATGGAAACCTTGTGCTTGTGACAGACTATCACCGAAACTGGACTGTTGAAGTGGTTCTCAAAAAAATCGGTAAGGTGATTCATAACGTCCGGAAAGGAGCATTGATATGGAAACATGTCAATCAACTATGGTCGACTGCGTCCGATCCCTAAGTCGGAAGAACAGTTAGTAGACCTCAACCCATTTCCCGAAACCCTTGATCTCCCATGACCAGCACCAATAGCCAGTGCTTCACAGGTACCGTCTAAGATAGATTCATTGCTACAACCGAGACGCCGTACGGGTCGCGCCAGAAGGCTGGTGGGACCTTTTCAACTTGACCCGCGCGACAATCTTACGTTAAATGGCCAAAAGAGGGAGGTGCCAGGAAGGTCGTATTCCTGTAAATAACCCCAGAATGCCCGGAACCTACTGAGACCCTAAAACTCCGCCAAAATCTCAGTGGGGAAGCCGACAAGCATTCAGACCAGTCGATCACTCAATCAACTAAGCAAAAGCCGATGAGTGTTCAGGCATATTATAGACGCACGGTCGATGTTGATCGGTGTTCACTGAACGCCGATCAGACAGCCTGGATCAGTGTCAAAAGTGCCCTTTAAATAGCGCGGAGCTGTTTTAACTTTTGCACTCGCACGCACTCGCTTGTTACAATAAAGCTGTTGTGTTCCTTGTCGGTGAGTCTTTTTTCCAGCACTAAGGCACTGGAGCGGGGACAGCAGTCAGATATAACTACCACGGGAACTAATACAATATCCAAGATACGTAAAACGCCCCATAACTCCGAGTGCTTCTCCTCGGATGGTAAGTGGCCTATTCGATAATTGCACGTCCAGAAGTATGATCTTACACTTTGTGGGTGCAAATCCCATGTCAAAAAACGGGATAACTTTGGTTAGTTCATTCAAAAACACCTGCGTCTCCTCGTATACGAGAACGCTATCGTTTACACACACCAGATCAACAAGGTTTTCATCACCAGAGTTTTAAGACTTTCCAACGTCCGCCTCATTGTCACGTTGATCAAGAAACTAAATGGGACTAGAGAGTGGTCATCCTTACCGGACACCACTTTGCGTACGAAGCTTTTGAAGAGCTCCCAGTAGACTCTTACACGCCTATTATGTTCACCAAATTCCGAGGGATTGTTTGGGTGGGTAAAGAACGGACCGGGCGACCAAATGAATGCGTCTTGAAAATCCAGGAATACAAAAAACTGTGGGTTATTTATACATATGGCGTTGTTCTGGCACCTGACGGAGTGTGAAGGTCTGGTCAGCGCAACTCCAACCCGGTGAAAGTCCTCCTCGCTGCTTTCCACTCGCTAGTTTACGAGCCATCACATGGCAACGAGGGACAAGAGACGCCACGAGTTTAGGTAAAATTGGGGTCAAGCTGACTCCCTTATGATTACGGACCCCGTTTCTACGAATGGTCACCATCATTAATTTTCCCGTTGTCTGGGACAGTCTCGTTCCCTTCAGATGCAGGCAAATAGATCAAAGAAGTGCTGACTAAGAACTTGACCTTCATCTATGAACTATGCAGGTGGGAGATCACTCACTCAAGCAGCTCGGCGGCCCTTGAGAGAACATATGCAGTTATAGACCCTCGAGAGTGTATGGCGTTCTAGGGTCACTGTCCAGGCTTCTACTTCAGTCGTAAGATCCAAATTAGTGACAGAGGATGACCAAAAGAATTGATGCTCAAACTGCTCCGCCAAACGGTCGAGGCATTCTTCTATGCTCAATGTAGTCGCGTCATTGTGGCCCTTGATGGCTTCGATCGCAAGTGCCCGAATACCAGTCGAATGGATCACATAAAATAGTCCCCGGGCATTCCCAGCCTGATAGCCTTCTTTCGTTTCGTGTCCACCAGGCGTCACGGTCGGCACGCTCTGCTGCAGTTGACTTCTGATAATTCGCCGGACCAAATGATGTTCGGAACGGGCGAGAACCCTCATCAGTGATTCAGGCAGCGCCACTCATCTGTATGACCTTGAGCAGACCTGGTAGCGCTGTGCCGCATGCATAACTCGCGGCATTGTGCAAAGATGTGGCAATCTCATTTCAGTGCAGCCTCGAATCGATATCCGACGGGCCTCATATTATGAGTGTCTGGAACGAAATGTGTCCATTCTCATGTCTCCCTCTGATGACGCGGACAGGTGTGCGGCAAATTTTCACCCCAGTGTACCACATCCAGTGATCCCAGGTAGAGATGCCCCCTCCCGACCTTCCTTGTCGGCTTCGTCACCAATGCGCTGCTCGAATCTTGTTTCTATGTTACTAACACCTCAGGGATCGGCATGCTTTCGGAACGTTCGTCCAATGTCAATTATTACCCTGACTCTATTGCCACCCTTGCATCAAACCCTTCAGGAGTGAAAACTATGTTAGATACTGTAAATATTTTTGACCACGGCTTGACTTGTACTTCGAGCTTGCGAAATGTAAACTGCTACTGCAGGAGTGAGTTGGAGCAAAGCGAAACCTCAACCTCAGTAATCGGGATGGAAGAGGTGCTCTTCATCGTCAGTGCGCCTTGTGTCCAACCCAATACGATCACCCAACTGAGCGTCGGTAGTGCAAAACTCGCCACATCCCTCGTTCACGTCACGAGCGACCATACAGTTCGAGCATTTAGTCGGTCATAATTGGGCGTAATGAAGAGATTCGCCTTACGGACAACAGGCGGTCTTCCAGGAAAACTTAGACCAACGCATACAAAACAAATGCGAGGTGATGAAACAAAAAGAAACAGTCGGCTTTTTCGAGAATTTTTTCTCAGAAAATTCAAGGTGAAGCTTACTTGTAGTATACGCTGTTCTACGCTTTGCTCTCCAGTCTGCTTGTCATAATTGCCCAACTATTTTACAAAGGTTTTGTTGAAAAGCTAGGCAAACATACTTTCGATTGAAAGTACTTAACGTGTGATATGATGTTCCACATCCCGGCTAGTATTAGCCGTCAGACTGCAGCCCCCACGGGCAACGCCAAAATATTTGAGAGCTCTGCAGGCCGAGAACTCTCACAATGGATAATTTAAACAACTTGACTTCGCAGTTTTATATGTTTTTTATCGGCGGGGATAGAAAGCCCACTGCTGTTTCACAAGTTTCTGGTGGGCCTAGTAAGTCAGGAAAGTCATGGAGATCTACGTCGAGCGTTCAGCCAGTAGACAGGACTGGTTAACCTAAGTTCTGAAATTCTGGCTGGCAGATAGGCGGGTAACGCCGAGCCTTAGATGCACACCCAAAATTTCTCTGAAACCATAGTTCGGGGGAGGGAAACTTTAACATAAAGTTTCAGCATTTGATAGCGTTTATTCGGTCCCTTAAGATCTTTCCAAGCGGGCGCAGTTTTGTTGGAAGTTATTTAGACGTACTCGAGGTCCACCATGGGCGCGGAATTTATATTTTAATGGCCGCCAGCGGCTTCGCGTGACGTACTTCTGATGACGGTGGGAAATTTGTGGAAGAGCCGGTTTCTTCACGTGTTTTATTTAGTATTGTGTTTGGAAATAATTTCGAAACGGCAAGGACACTAATTTCGCTCTCTGTGTAGCCGCAAACTCAAAATTGAGCAGCTTTTAACGACCTGTGTATGAAAAAGTCTCCTATCATTGTGGCAGGTGTCCTACAAAACCAAGCCAAAGAATTCGTCACAGCTAGTAAGTTTTTTATGATGGTCAGTACATGCTATAATAGGCACAAGGCTATACCGAACCGTCGATAGTAATATTGGTAGAATTAGTGTGTGGGCAGAACAAGCAGACAGCACAATGAGTTCGTCAGTGCTTTCAAGTCCTGGCCCTGGCACAAATTAAACGGATTGAGGCCATCTTGTGGGTGCACGTAACACCCTCATCCGGTAAATATTGTGGATATGGTGAACTACGGGCAATCCATCAGACTGGGTATGGTAGTCGCGGTACCGTCATCGCAACGCCGTACTTGGGTCCGTGGACAGCCCCGTACATGAACATCTTGGGTGAGTCGTTTAGGGTTGTTATTGTAGTTACGATTCGCCAAGGAATCGTCACAAATTGAGACCGGCATGGATTAAGGGTATTCTTGGGTCCATTGAGGGCGCACGGTGGTTCATTTCTGTCATTCAGACAAGGCAATAAGACAGCCGTGTCTACATCCGGCACACAAAATAGGGAAGTCTCAGAAAGACTAGAAGGCACCATGATGTGAGTTAGACTGCGGCCCGAAATAACAAGCGGCCAAAAGTGGTCACAATTCCTGACTAACTAACGTCTTCTTGACCCCGGTTTTCAAATATCTGACGAAAACCTTGTCGATATGGAGCATGCAGACGTCGTTCTCATCTTCAAAGAGGAGGAAAAGGTGCAGTTGTTTTTAGTGAACTGACCAAAGTCACCCTGTCCTTTGGTATGCACCCTGCACTCACAGGAAGGTAATAATAATAATGTTTATTCACAACTGGTGGGTGGCGTGATCATAAGATTACATTCAGAATGAAGCATGAGTTTGTTCGTAGTTGTAGCTAATGGGCCGAGTTGGCGAGAAGGTATAGTCAAGAGTAGGAAAGGATTAGTTGCGGGTGTGCTATCAAACTGGGTATGGCAGTGCCGTGCCATCATTGCACTGCCGTACTTCGGTTTCTGGACAGCCCCGTAACGGACGTCATGTTTGAGATGATTGGGCTGGGATGTGCAATTCTGTGAGCAGCGGGTTTTTGAGTTGGCCAAGGGAATTTGCAGAGGTAGGACGAAGCCAATGTAAGATCGCAGGTATTTTTCTGGTTCCGTTTGGGAATCTCTGGGGATGTAAATCACTGACCAGGTGGGGTGGATAATAGCAAGCATGGATTCCAAACCGGGTATGGCCGGGTATTGAGCAGACTTGACACCAAGTACCCACCCACTCAATACATCTTCGTTACCCCTGCGTCCATGGGTGCACGTATGATGACGCACGTGTTCCTTGGATCCCAGGGCTCAAGTCCATACCACTTGGTCTACGGCTATTACATATACACCCCTCTTTAGCTTTAACTTCGCTGCGCTCAATAATGCACATGGTTGCCTAAGACCGCTGTTGAATAATCGATGTACACACGGGGTTAATTGAGCAAGAGGTGGGTTTACCCTTATAAAAGTATGACTGCAGCTTCAGCGTGGACACCCATTTGGAACTGTGGACAAGGGGATTTAGTAAGCACTTGGTGAGTTAGCCACTACAACTTTGTTCAATTGTCTGTTTTAAAGGGTGTGTACGGAGTGTGTTCAAGTCGTAATTGCTTATACATTTTTCTTTTCGGAACAGTGGCTTCCTGAAACTGGGGACTGGATTGACCACACTACGTTTGTACTGATACAACCAATAAATGGAAACATGATTTTTTAAAGGTGGTTGTGTATTTTTTAGGCATGGGGTTGGCACACGGATGACATGTATGGATATGAAGGACCGCCGTTGGTCATTGGATTAGTGTATTACGTATAGTTGGGGCACTGGGGCATTAGTCAGTTACGAGCGTGTGTACGGGCCCTTCAGTTACTATAAGTAGCCACGTTAGGCGTTAGATTAGGATACCACGCATAGCTGAGGCCCTATTTTCACCGGCCCACATAGATTCTGGCCTGGTGTTTACTATAGGTAGCAGAGATAAGTGACATCATGTGCATGTGTGCGTGAGAGACAGTCGTTGGTCATTGGATTAGGTTACTCTACATAGGTGAGTTCTCATAAGCAGCGTCGCACATAGAAGTGCGCCTAGCAGTTACAACAAGCGTACAGTTATGATTATGGAAGACCGTCACTGGTCATTAAATTAGGTTGCCGTGTGTAGGTGAGGCCTCATAATCAGCGTCACACATGGACACGGGCCTAGCAGCTGCGAATACAGTTATGAGTATGACGGGTCGTCATTGGCCGCTGGATTAAGTTATCGTGTATAGGTGGGGCCCTATAATCAGCGCCACACATTGACACCGGGCTAGCATGCTGCAGTGACGATAGGTAGTCGAGGTGAGTGACAATGGCTACTGTTATCATGATGACCGCTTTATGATTTATTCCACCTATGGTGAGTAATGTTCCTAAGAGAAATGATACCATTGTGTTGGTAATTTACCAAAGGTTACCTCCTGCATTGCCCACTGGCTAGTTATGCATAGCTGGGAAAGACAATCATCCACAGAGATGGCCCTCGCATCTCTACTGCACAATTCATGCTGTTTTTTGACAGTGTTATAGTTAATGGAAGCTGACCTCCATAAGAAAAAGTGTTGTGATGACGTTCGCTGAACAAAATTATCTCGTCAGCTAAATCTGGGGAGTATAAAGCAAAAAAACGTTGATGACCGATTTTCCTGGGTGGAATTTGCATAGGATGATCTGTAGATGTTATTTTATTCTTAAAGAAAGCCAAAATATGGTAAAGTGCGAGTTCGTGTTTTATCTCTCGTAAACCGGTAGCAAAATGAAGATCGGTGGTGGTCCGTGACCTTGAAATTTTGCCCACTTAAACAAAATGTTATGAGCAACATATCACCTATAAGTGTAAATGGATTAGACTAAATCCCCGTAAAAATCACAACCTCGAAATCCTTATAGTTCCGACGAAAATAATTTGGGTGTGCTGCTAGTGAGCGGCGGCGGGTAACTTCCGGAGTGAATACAAGTGTCGAGATCAGCCGCCCAGTATTCGCACAATGGAATTGATTTCTCGAAAGCTACAACATGTTCAGGGTTGCCACTTCATAACGTAGAATGGCTATGTATATTGTATATGTTCTTGCATTATTACAATTTCTCTACATGGGTTATTTGTTTAAGTTAGCGTACCTTCAAGGTCAGTAAACACCACCGTCTGTGAATATGCTGCCTAGTGGGAGAATAAATCGCGAATTGCGGGAAAAGGTGACTCACGTACGATGCACGGAACTTCAAGATAGTTTTATAACTGAAATAATTCACTGAACACTAGAATCTGTAGTGTCTGTAATCTGTTGTCACATTTATTTTTTTCCTGAACTTCAACTACATTTTGTAACTGTTGTACATACTTTATCATGACGTTTGTTTTATTGTACGAATACAAAAGTTTTCGGCGCGACTTTCTGACTTCTTGCTGAATCAGTGGATTTACGCTCCGTTGAACTGTTTGCTGACTGCCGAACCAGTAGGACTATATCTCTGTGTTTCTGTGAACTGTTGAACGTCACAATAACTCCCTGTGACATTTTTTAGCTGTGAATAACTTTCCTACCGTGGAATATACTACTCACACGTGAAGCATCTGTGGGAAATTTCTACAAGTGGATATTTCCTTCACAGCCGGTTACCGCATTGGAATCAGTGCAGTGGACTATTGGATTTACATATTCGTGAGTCCTTATCGATTGCTTATTCTTTCCTTATTGTGGTTCTGTTACTTCGCTCGTTTATTTGATCCAACACGCTAATAAGGTCCCAAGTCTGCTACAAATCTAGGTGACCTTCGTGGATGCAAAATATGCGGAGGTGCCATTCCCGCGAACAATTTTTGCTCGATAATGGCTGTTACCGGTTAAAGTTGTGTAGGCTGCGTTCACCAGTGGCAGAAAGTTGTGCAGGTTTGTTGTAAACAGCACAGTCTCCCGTTATAGCCTGAGACTTATTCTAGAAAGACCATGACGTTGATCAATTAGCTACATGGAACTAACGTGCGGGTAGGGTTCCACGATACCTAATCAACTAGCCACATGGAACTTACGTCGATCCTAGCGGACAGCCCAACGAACCTAGCTAACGCACATGATTAACATGCGGCTAGCGGTCCACGGTACCTAATCAACTAGCCACATGAACCCACGTAGATCATAGCGGACAGCTGAACGAACCTAGCTGGCCGGAGCGCGCCCGTCCATTTCTGCCAAGGAAAAGGTCCACAAAAAACGATAAAAACAGTTGGGTTTCATTGGTCGTATGAATGGGTACATATGTCCTGCCAGGAGGCGCATGAAAGTGAGGAACGATCATTTGACCGTTGACGTCCTGAAATGACAGGAAGATATAAGTTAGGTTATCCACATATCATCAGAAGCAGGCGGCTGACAAACTGGGAGGAATAATTACCCTGAACTGGGGGCACTTCTTCGGTCATATTGTTGTAAAGACTTGTTTACACAACGCCATCTTCAGCGACTAGTTCGCATACCTACTTACTATATCCATCAAGATATACGAGACTTACATGAAATGCACAGGATCTCATTAACATACGAACTATCAGGAGCCGATGGTTCACATGAAATTATCTTCATCTCGTTCATCCAACTGGCGCTCAAAAGCGTTGGTCGGAACAGTCAGAAGTTTACTCAATGCTGTCGAGTAGTTCCTCCTTGGACCCGAAAATGCGGACACACACAGACTTCCGGGACACACTGTGCCGGGATTCTGTGTTTCAGTCCAGGTCAACATCACAGGACGCTCTCTTTGCGGACCGGGTGGCAAGCACACTTTTGCGTTTTTTGGACCGGCCGGGAGCTAAGAAGTAAAAGTAAATTATTCTTCTGTGGACTCATCTTTAGAACAAGCCTGAAGAGCATCACTGTACAGCGGACAAGGTTCACCACCGCAACAGTCGGCGTGATATGATACGGGATCCGTTGCACACCAGCAATCACTGGTAGTTGTTGACCGGTCACACATAACACAAAAGCACATGTCTGTGTCCCTAGACCACCATCTGGGTTGAGGTGCAGTATCCTCAACCACCGACGACAGGCCATCAGTTGCAGACGTTGAGACTTGGCGAAGCAGGATTTTCCCCTGAACAATCAATTGCTTAAAGAATGCTGTGACCCTATTAGGTTCCAATCCCTGAAGCTTATCTACCACTCCGTTTAGTTGTTTACGGAGGGTTCCAAAAGCTGTCAGCAGTGGTTTGGAACGCGTGTAAGAGGTATACCTTTTTCCGGTAGGTTGTAATTCGACAGTCGTCGTTGGTGGATTGAGAAGCAAGCTAAGAAAAAATCTAAGAAGAACAGTTCTTACCGCTTGGAACCGATTGATAATAAATACAGAAAACAAAAATGTATGCTAGGGAGTCATATCGCCTGGTAGAACAAGAGTGTGCATTCTACAGCACAGAGGTGAATCATCTGCGAGCATCTGAGTGTGACAGGGGTGAACCATCTTGGAGCATCTGAGTGTTTGAACCACAAACTATAAGTTAGTTAACGTAGCTTAACCTCACGGATTCACGGATTCTGTGTGTCAATCCGTGAATCCGTGAGGTTAAGCTACGTTAACTAACTTATAGTTTGTGGTTCAAACACTCAGATGCTCCAAGATGGTTCACCCCTGTGCTCACCTCGTTTGTTCCAACACTGTCATAAGGCAGCCTTGACGGTCGCGCCACCAAGTGCCTCAAAACGAGAGAACATGCATACGTGCTCATTCGACAGACCACGTTAAGAACGTAGCCGTCACCCTCAAGGATTTGCCGTCTATCACAGTGGTACGATGCAAGCCGCTCAGATTCCCGCATGAGCCACCCGGCGTGCCAGGACACCTTTTGTATGGCGTGCCCCAGTGTGTTGGCGTGGTGCACCTGGTCTTTAAGGCGACCGTTCGTATTCACCGGACGGTTGTTGGTCACGTTGCCAAAGTGAACCGTTGCGGACTCTGCGTGTACGGCCCATTTTCGGGCGATGTACAACCAACGAACCGTGAGGTAAGAAACAAATCGTGGATCCTTTCGGCGCAGCAGCTGCAGATCTTGCCGGAATATGTAAGTTTGCAATACGATAAACAAAAAACCTACTGCATGACGTTGTCCAGGCAAGCCGTGCGGTGAAATATGTGCCGCCTGTTTGCTAAATGTGACTGTGACCAAAAATACATGGATACTAAATGATACATACGTGCTTCCCGACAGCTTTTATAATACGAACGTAGCAAAGCATTACGTTGCAGCCGAACACCACTGTGCTGCCCGCATTTGGGCCGCCAACTTGTCCATAACGAAAGTCTTAACTGGTTAATGCCCGCCCATCATTTTCTTGAACAAGTCGAACAGTTTACGAGTAGGAGCAAACTGTTTGCTCTCCACGAACGCATACATTACCGGACGCCCGATACCCACGCTGTTCGATATCAAGGAGGCATACAGCTTACATCTACAAGCCAAATATCAGGTGCTTTGAAAAACTTACCCAAAACCGTTTCTTGCGTGCGTCCCGCCCACATTCACCACATCTGGAAAACGCCGGAATAACGCTATCTGTTGCCATCGGAAGAAGCACATGTGGCTATAGTAACCTTCCTCTGAGTGCCACACAGTACGCCTCCGGTCTTCCGAAGTTTTCCCAGGACCGAAGGTATATCATCTGCCACAATAAAATCCAACTATGCGGAACCCACTCACAGAGCCGGCCGACACTTCCAACGGCAGTCGTATATATCCTGAGTGGTGAGGATCATCGGCCACAAACTGCCGCATCTCACGCGATGGCGTTTCGTATTTCAGAAGGGCCCTGCAGGCACACAACTCGTCTTCGGTTACCCGCCGATTAACTGGATGCCGCTCGTACAAAAACTTTGACAACTTATGGTTGTGTTCAAGAAAATAAGAGGTGACTTCCAGGCAGTTCCTTTGCCTTCGTAAATAAAACTTCATTGGACAACCGGTGCTCCGCTTACTGTTTTCTATTAGCGAACACGCTCAGCTTACTAGCTTTTTTCGATTCCTTGACGTTTCGTTCGTCTTGGAGTTTGCCTGCTGCATTTGTAGTACCTTCATTCGTAACGCAAAACACCGTTGGTGTTTCAGTTACTGGATGAACGCATAAATACTACATGGTTATCCTTCGTTTATTGCTTTAAAGCATTCTCAAACGCCGTAAAAAAATGAAAGGATACAACCTAAATCTATCAAAATACGCGTGTGCAGCTACTTCCAAAGCCGTAGAACAGCAAGTTCAAAGTAGAATGTGCGCCAAAAATTTCGAAAGAAGATTAATTAAAACAAATCGCAAAAAATGACAGCAGAGGAGAGTAATTTTTGTTCTGAACACGCATACAAAATATGCAAGCTTTTGATGTAGAAAGCTTTATTTCGGTCACAAAGGTGTCGCAGGAAAATGCATTGTGCTTTTAAGTCGCGGCTCGAAAATATACAAAACAGTTTTTCTCTTCATCAACTGTGTTGAACGCGAAACACAGTATTCTGAACGCCTCTACTCAGTCGGTTTCTGTTATTGCTCTGAGAATGGACGGGGAAAAGCATGAATTTGAGCTGAGTTGCTCCGTGCCCTGGAGGAGGGAGAACGCCCCTGGGTATTACGTAATACTCAATGGATAAATTATAACTTCCTCAGCTACTAACGTTATCGATTTTAGGTGGTTGCTTTGGTCCTAAAACCACCTTCTCTGAAGGCGAAACTTCGAAAAATGCAAATGGGCAAGACATTCCTGACCGGATTAGGTATCTACGCCGAGACCATTTGGTCTTCCTTGAAAATCGATCAGTACATCCAGTGGGGGCGATTGGGAGAGTACTCATCGGTTGAAATTACACCAAAATTTTCTTTGATTAAAGTTTCACAAGTTGTCATTTTCTGGCTTCATCTCATGATCCTACAAGTACACGGCGAGTAAGTAGTAGCTTAATGAACCCCTTGCGCCCACAGACACTGAAGAATGGGTTATCTCTATCCCGGTTGGCCGCGTAGGTTGTTCGTAGTTCGCATACTGTGCGAGACCCAATTTTCTTGCAGAATATTCCCATTGTAATTTTACCAATCTGCCAGGTTTGTGTTTTTTCCAGCTAAGAAGAGTACGCGGCGCTCATGAGTGTATTCACTACCAATGTAACATTGCTGTTCATAATTCGCTGGCGGACGGATGATCAAGGCAACACATACGAAACCAACCTTCCAAATTAGATTTCGCCAACCTTTGATAAGAAGTCGAGAAGCGATGTACGGCAGTTCTGTTCCCATTTGAAAGAATCAACATTGCTTTCTCAAGGGAACTTTTAGATTCCCGTGCACCCGTAGGAGCTTCAAAAGAGTAGCCGATGTGGCACTTAAGGCGATCCTTCAAAACTCGTGTGGGTGGAATGAAAAATCTACCTGAATGTCTGGGCACCCGGTTCTATTACCGTGATTGCTATTTTATGGCCTGCTCATCAGGCGTCGATTTCTCAACACGGGCTCAGTATGGATCAGAATCTCCTTTGTTTACCCTGTCGGGCAAAGTGAATTCCGGAATAGAGGAATGAAGGACAAAGGAAACCAGAAAGGAGAACAACCCGAATCACGGAAGGAAAAGAAGCGAAATGTAAGTTATAAAGAAAGCGTCATTGAAAAAGTGCGAAACAGAAACCGATTTGAATGTGGGTGAAACGTTTAAATGAGTGACAATGACATGCGAATAGTTGGCAGAGGGTGTCTCAACGTGTATTCAAGAACAAATCAGGAAATGTCTGTTCCTATATACCCAACTGGATTTTTGCGGTGTTAATTTAACGCAATTTTGAGCCTAATACTGGAAATCTCTTCTAAAAATTCCGGGATGACATTTTTGAGGATTAAGCACTGCATTCAGCTGGTCAATAAAGTCCTCGTCAGTGCACTCAGCCGTGGATCAGCAAAACATTTGCGGGTATCCAGTTATTGACGGCGTCAGAAGACAGTTGTTAAACGGGGAGGAGCATAACAGGAGGTGAGCATAACAATTCGAATAAAAATTATGATAGCTGTCGACTTTGGCTTTCGTGGACGTGGAAGAACACGGAATTAAACACTATCAGTGCAGCAGAGGTCATCTACGCGGCAATGTATTGAAAGAAAACCGAGCTGACAGGCAAGAACTCTGTGCGTGCCAACGGGTCTTTATGAGAGGCTTTGCGCCTGGGGGACGATAAGTAGGCAAGTGAAGCAGCATACCCTTTGAAAAAGCAGTGGCAGCCATACACATCACTTACGCTTTACGTAAAATCACCAGTTTCCACAAGTTTTTCGATTAGCGCGGAATAGTCTTTCAACTCCAGTGGTTGCAGACTGACAATATTGGGTTTTAGCTAACTTATGTTTTGTATATATGTTCAGAACACTCTCCAACCAGGAGGTAGTTTAAGGGCAAGGTAATCTGGATAATTTCAAGTCAAGTGATCACACTCGTGCTGTAAACGAACGCAAGCGCAGTTGTTGAGGAACTGTTGGAAAGCGTCCTATCCGGCGCTGCGTTAGGTGAAACCAACTAACGCAAGGAAGCCTGTGGATGTAAAAAATGAGGTTAGGAAGGGGAGTGCCATCTAGCTGTTGTGTGCAGACCCAATAACGAACTTTTTATTCATCGGTCAGTGAGGTCCTCAAAGCTCACCAACTATATTCTTCGTTCATTCACATGGCCTGTTACACATAAATTGATCGTCGCTCTAACAACTGTGAATGACGATGTCTATTGATAATTGTTTACGGAGCGTTGAATCATGATCGGTCCGTAAATGGAAAGCGTGTGAATTGCAATACAATCGGAAAAAGCAACTGTAAATTGTGGTGAGACCGGACTAACTGGTTGAGTTGAGCACCGAATGAGTAAGTGGGCTTGAGCATTGCCAAGGCTCCTACACAACACACACTCAAATGAGTGTGACACCATCCAAATTTCCCTATTGGGAAAAACTATCACAATAAGCAGGCCCAAACAAGCGTCGCGATTGTCAAATTGCCTTCAAAAAGCAGAGTGGGCAGTAGTGACGAGAGCACCGGACAGAAGAATCTAGGGGTAGTTTTCTCTCTAGAGAGCGATATGATCTCACATTTTTGGGAGCTCCGAACTTTTTGAAGATGCACTTTTCGTGGTCGTCACCCCACATTCTGCAACCTATATACCGGAGGCTTCCCGGAGACAGTCCACATTGCTCAATAAAATCACCCAGTCGTACTTCTGACTCATTTGTTCATATAGGTTTTGTTATGGCACCTACTTGTCCTGGAGAATTTGTCTATCAAAATTGCTTCGTTATCCACAAAGTACGCTGACTCGTAGTTGCGCTAAGAAATGAGTAATCACCCGTTATTGCCCTTATCTGGATTTTTTGTAATATGAAAATAGAGTGGTAAATGCAGCCTTTTAGAATAATCAACAGATTGGCTGCATAATAATTAAAGCTTTTTTAACGTGGTGTCCATATTTGCGTAGGAATGGGCATCATTGAAGAATTTGTTGCGTTACGGCCGGCATGTACTACACAAAGTATATGCCTAATTTTGCAGAGGAAGGTTGAGAGAGAGAGAGAAGTAACCCGGTTATGAGTAGCAAACACGATTCCGTCTCTGATCTGCGCTGCAACTTCCGGATATGTAAGGGAATCCTACCACCTGACAGCCGAATCCGACCAGATTAGTCGCGATAACGTTACAGCGTCAGCGTGTTTATGCTTTTTTACTTTAAGTATTGATAAAAAAGCTAAGGGTACACTGATTGGTCCTCAGGTAATCACGCTTAGATCATCGGTACGAGGACAAAGCGGCCGTGAACTGTTCATTGCATATTAATCATGGAAACATTCTTGACCTCATTTGCCGATGAAACCTTCGCTACGTTACGGAACACATTCTCCGCATTTGAGGCCTTTGTTTCATGTCCCTGGGTGGTTGAATAATTGGACCGCTTGCTCTTGAACTTTACTCGGTACAATAATTTGACCGGGCTCAATTAGTTCTCTCCTTCGCTTGTTCGACTGTCTTGGAAGGCTGTATGTCAAGCACAGATTTACAGTATCCAAGCTTGATTCGATAACGAACATTTTGCGAGCAACAGTAGCTGACACCTCAGACTTCTAAAGTCGCAAGAAAACCAACAAAGCTAGGGTGGCAGCTTCACTCCTGGTAATGGCATTGTGGGTGATCCGGTGCAATAAAGTACTACTTTCTGACATAATCGAGTGAGGATAGTAAAGCGACCAGCATTGCCATATTTATGGGAGCAGCATCGCCACAGTTCCTGAGGAAGTTTGGGTGTGATAGGGTTTGCCATACAGTCCATGCACTCACCACATATCGTCAGTTGTGACCGCCGGCATGTTTATAATAGCGATCTAAATACACACCAGAACCTTGGATCCAAATGAATGCTGGGACAATGTAGCATCTACAGTTGACCAGTGCGTCAAAGTTCCGTGGCATGATACCATAGCCAAGCACCGTACTCCAAACTTAGGAATCAGTGAGTGACCTTGGTTCTCGGGACGTTGACTGGTTTATCACAGCAATTGATTGTAATTCCAGTTGAATCTCCTGCTAATAAAACTCTCTCCTCACCTACAAATTAAGCGTCTATTCATACCATTTCATCCGAAAAACCAAACCGAAATACTTTGTATGGCCACGAAGGGGCCATTTTAGATTAGAAGCGGCTAATATCCCTAGTCTCTGCCCATTAATTCAACGGAATTCATTTATTTATACACAAACCGTTTCAAAATTTATCGCCTACCGTTCTTGGAACAAGTAGTCGGGCTCCGGTACTGCATCCCAACGCGGCCTAAAACAGCCTAATTTACTGAAGTTGCACTGTTCAATTGTCCATAGACCGCCCAAAAACACTCCGATGGAGACAACGCTGCGTTATTTGTGAGCAATAAAGACCACGTACTATATGTGCTGCCGGTGGAATACCAAGCGTCTCTATTAAGATCGGTCGAAGTTATTATAATGTGCCTCCCATGAAATGCGAAACAAACTCGTTCTTGCTTTAAATACATTGTGAAACTTCATCGGTGACCATTGAAAATGCTTTTCATGGGGAACTTTATGAACTTCTTCAGTTGAAAAAACGCACTGATATTGCTATTTTATCAGACAAGAAAAGTACTCCGGTAGGCAAATCCGATGGCCGCGACAATCTCTTTGCTTGAACTACTTCGGAACGAACAACGCCGATAGCCTAATACGCCTGTGCGCCTTCCACCATCCAGTTGTCCAAAAGTATTATCATTATTTCTTAACAGGTTTGTAACCAGCCTGTTGCCTACCAAGTTGTCAGCAATAACCGGCGGTACTAACCAGCCATCTTGTCTTTCATATGGTCGCGTTTATCGGCTTACGTGTACATATTCGGATCAGATCCGGGTTTAGATCTTTGTTTAACTCCAACCACTTTACACGAGTAGTAAAACGCTTGCATGTACGGAATAGTGCGTTGAACATGCTTTCGGGCAGCTATCTAGCATTATACGCACAGCTCTGTCCCTAATGTTTTGGAGGGCTGGTACTTTTATGCAGCTGGAATTGGCACACAGCAAACACATTCAAAATACAGTTTAAGTTGTCGTTCTATATAGGATTTCTCACCTCAGTAAGGTGCATTTGAGCAGTTTGGATAACTCGTTTTTTACTGGGTAGATTGCGATTAGTCCAGCGACGCGGGCGACGATACAGGTTGTTATTGGAATAGACGAGAATAGCCGTCATTAAGGCATAGATGGAGAGAAGCTGAATGCAAGCCGTGTGTGCTAGCCATGAGGACAGTGACTGGATACCGAAGGAAAACCGACACTGCAATCAATGATTTTCGGCAACATGTCGGTGTAACACAAGTTTCTTATCAGTCCAGGCATAAAGCAAACAAAGTTCAGGAGAGATCTTCTTAAGAGCGCATATTCCATGCTGGAACGGTTGCAAATTAAAGCTAAGGGAATCATGAAGGTTAACCAAACTCTGTTCGGAAGCTTCCGTTTTCCTGGGCCTGGACTTTATTTCAAGAATTCAGTGAAAGAGCACCATTGTTGTTTGTCAACAGCTCATTTTCACTTGGCAAGGTTGTCATTTATCTGGAAATGCCGCGAAATACAAGCGAAAGAAAGCTGTCTTTTTGACCGGTTTAAACAAGTGCATCGGGTAGTCAGATGATACTCTGCGAGGCTAGCGGCTAGCATCGACGTGCCAGTAGTGGGCACCTTGGTCCTAGCTAATGTTGCACCACTCTAAGTACATTTCATCAACCAGATATAACATACACGTTCTCTCCCCTTGTATCCTGAAGTGAGCACATACATATGAAATATGGAGACCTTATCTGCTCCGGAATACCAGAAGTCGGGTCTAGCGAATGTTAGCTGTTTTTGACATGCACCATTAGTTGCTTGGAACTGACAGCAGTGACTGGCGAAACATACTCTTTCCTTTCTGTTTAGTTCCGGTAGTGGCTGGCAGCTGAACTCCAGTTCCTCCCGCTTATCTCGGTGGTTCTCGCTCAATCGATTATTGTCGGTCTGTTGTTCATGTTTACGTTAATTAGAACACATACAAACTTTGCGCAATGGAAGCCGTGGGGAAGACGATATAGTTGTATATAGTCTTCCGAACGGAAACATGCCGTTCAATAGAAAACCGTATTGAACTGCGGGTAAATTGAAGTAAGACAAGCTCGCCCGAGGTTTGGTGATACTGCTAAGGCAAAATGTGGGTCAAGGATAGGTTAGCCCACCGTTGCAGAAACCGGAAAACTTCTAGGACTGTGCAATTCTCAATTCCAAATGGTCCTCACGACAGTTGTTCTGACGACCATTATACTACGGCCGGCTTGTCAGGGATTTCAACGCAAGTACTGATTCACTGTACGACTTGATGCGTCGAAAGTATAAGTTTCGATGGACAGGGAAGCGTTTGAGGCCTTCTAAATTGCCGAAGCGCGGATACTGGATCAGCGACAGACTCTCATCCTGCCCAGGGGACTGGTTATGTGCGCTGTTGCAGTGGACGTAGTGACAGAGGTATAGGTTCAGTCGTGAAACAGAGAGATAGAGTCATCCAATGTGCCGGTTGTCTCCTGGCTGACGCCTATCATCAGTACTTAACACTGAGGAAGGTAGTTTAGGGATCCTCTGGGCCCCGGATAAGTAAAGGGCCATGCTTGCTTGGACAAAGATTTCATTTGGGGGCTGATAACAAACCCTTGAGTGGATTATGAACGCCAGAGATCCCCACAAAAAAGCTCGCGCGCCAGGCACTCCAACTAATAGAGTGTGGCCTTACGATGCAACAATATCCGAAAAAGAGAACCACCTGGCCGACTGGCAGTCCAGAAAAGATGCTGGAGATGAGGACCCAAAGAGCATGATTGACGCCAAACGCTTCGTTGTCAAACTGGAGACCCGAAGGTATGTGCGGCTACGGGAGGTGTACCCAGCACTGCACAAGGTTACAGTCGCCTTTGGAGGATAGAAGCATTGAAAACGCAAGGGGAGGAAGAAAACTAGGGCCGCCTGAGAGCGATTCGAAAGGCTGAGCCTGAGTGAACCTGGCATGATATCTTGGTAAATCAGTGATTTGAGTATCCGTGATGCTTCATGTCTTTAGCTGGATGCTGATCATCGAATGCCACGAAATGACACACATCGGGTGTAATGAAATATGTGAATAAACTTGGTAAGCGGCCCGCTGTTCAGAGATGAAGAATGATGTGATGGAATATGTTGTAATCAGCAAGAGATCCCAGCTGACGAAAAGTGAGACTCCAGGGACAATTCAGCCCATAGAATCTACACCTGTATCAAGGATAGGAGAATTATGGTCAGTTGAAGCCCTTGGCGACTTTCTGGCAACAGTTAGCGGAAATCAATATGTCGTACCAATGCCAGAACAGGTATCCCGTCGAGTCAAGCCAGCAGGTGAAGGAAACCAACGGGTGATGGCGACCTTTGGAGTACTCACCCAACAAATTGCACTGTGGCCAACTATGGGATACCAGAAATGATCCTAATGAATCGGGGGCCGGGAATTTGAGAGTGAAGCGTTCGGGAGTTGCTTACGGAAGTTGAGTATCAGGTGGCTAATTATGGTACCTTACCAGCAGCAAAACAAACGCCCCAACCGATAGTACTGACCGAAAATCTAATAGGTTGCAGAGGCCAAAATTAGGTGCTTAGGGGGTGTACCTGCCAACGATGTCGTTAGCTAATCGTACGCCACTTCAGTCAACCACAGAGAAGTTCCCATCAATGTTTTTAAACGAGCGACATCCACGCTTTGCAACTGATAAGAAGTTGATCTGTGTCCGATAACACGCCTGTCTCTGGAGGAGCCAAGATAGGGAATGAGGAGAGCTCGAGAAAATTTTACTACCGTTCAGAAAAGTACAAGATAGGAAAAGGCGTGTAGGTCGATTTTAAAGATCATCATAACCCTGGAGGGAATGGATTGGGGTTGTGGGATTTGGGCGGTCTTTCGCAAGACCTACTTGTCGTCATCGGCCGCCAAGGCCTAGACAAATGGATCACCCATGATAGGCATGCGAATGTTGAAGAGGGAAGATTTGTAATGGTATATGCCACCGACGAGGTATTCGAGTAGTGCCTGGTCTGTTGTGAAAACCCGTCCCAGCAGTTGAATAAAGGTGAAGTTTACCACGGAAATTAGTGAGCCACTTTGCAGTATTCTTTGATTATTCATTGTCTAGGAAAGTTCAAAAGGACGCTTGAAAAGGTACACCTTTCAAAAACCTTGTGCAGACGGGATATTCTCTTTCACGTTTATGGCGAGTGAAAACCTAGTTCATGTTTGCTAATAAACACTTTTGCAGCGAAGGGTGCTCCTTTTTCACTGGTATCTGATGATGATGTGAGCGGATGCGTGCAGTCTATCACTCCTACACGTGACTGGCTGAGGTGTCTGCAGCTGGGATCTTTCCGGTGGTGTTGTCAAGTGAAACGAGAAGGGAACCAAGATGTGGTAATCAAAAAAGAGCGGGAAGTAAGCCGCCACACTTTCTCGCATAAGCCGTAGAGCGTACTTAATGTCAGGATAGGCCGTGGACACTGCGTGAGTGTCTTGCACTATAGTCCAGCAGGTAAGCAAGGTACGTGGGCCGAATACACTTGATGAGATCCCAACCAGCTGAGGGGAGACAAATATTGAACAACACTTAGAAGAAATGAACAGGAATATTGGCGGTTTACGTGAATTCAATACCAGTTAATTAAATGGAAGCTGGTCTGTTTGCCGACCTCAGCAATCAGCTTGAAAATGGTCAGTCGCCAATCAGGGTGACATCGGCAGCGACAAGTTCGGTGGGTTACCCCTCCTTACTTGCTTGAGTTTATATGGCTTTCAAAGACTAACTGATGTATGCTGATGTGATTGACCAGCTGGAGTACGCGTTCCTCAGAACCTCTTAATCCGTTTCGAATTGTGTTGTGCTGTGTTATGTATTTCCAGCATTTGTTTGGTGCGTAAGTTAGCTTCCGTCTAGGGATTTTTGTTCCTCTCCTTATTGCTCAGCTTCCGATTTCCGTTGCGTCCTGCTCCGATTTCCCTTCATTTGTCTGATTATTACGTCGGTTTCTAATTTTTGTTTCTCGCTTCCTTGGATGCGAACCTGGTTTCTGTCCTATTGCTTTTCTCCAGCGTACCTAGCTGTGTACGCTAATTCTTTCGACGTGGTTGTTCCCAGATTTTGGGAAACAGATCAGTGGGCAACTGAATGAAGATTTCCCTCAGGCGCCGGTCTTCGTCAGCTACTATAGGGCGCCAGATTTTGCACAGCTTCTCTCACGTGCTCCGGTTTTGCAGAGGATCCACAAGCCAGCGGTTAAAAATGCTCAAGCAGCTTCAGAAACTTTAACCCATCCGGAGGCGGGTAAGGACAAGCCTGGGGTCAAGTGGGGCCTACAAACCCATGAACTGACCAAATTTTTAGTTCCTTAGGGTGCTGATCCCTTTCTGCCCTCGTTCTGGCTCTGGAAGTCTCAGCTGCCAGAAAACGTTTACAAAGCCCCCCGTTGAAGTCGTGTAAACTAGGCTCCCGGGAACTTGCCTTCAATATGACTGTCTCCGGTTCCTTGGACAATGGTTATAGCATCCAACGGCCACTAATGTTCGATCACTTGGCAGTGACTAGTGGAGCTAACTACATATAAGTTGGGCTTAGAGATGCAGCTTCTGCTGAAGCTGTCAGACGCTGCCCTGGTAAAAAAAATCTAGCATAGGTTGAATACACTGGTGCCTCCTCGTTGGTATACAGCTGCGCAGCTATGCTGGCACATTCACGTAAATGCTGCTGCTGTAAATTACTTTGGGAACGTATGAAGAAGCTTACTTCATGCAGACAAATTTTGCTTCACCTGGTACCCCCCCCACAAAAGGTCTACCGACTACCTAATTAACTGAAGTTATGCGGTAAATAGGTTGGTTTTCCTGATCTTTTAAAGGTGTTTTCAGACCCATCAAGTGGGTTAAGCACACTGCACACTTCAGTAGATGGGTCGGTAAAAATGATGATTCAGTTAGGACAAGCGGAGAAAATGAATTTTTCTGATCCCGTTTGTTACTGGGTAAGCAACCATGCCGAATGACCCGTTCACTTCGGTCTTGTTACGTTTAACTGGTCGCGTATATATCGATTGACTGGGACTCTTCATCGATTCAGATTTGACGAGGAAAACTACTTGGACCACTATGGTCAAACAGTTCTTTTAATTTTCCTATTTCATTTCGATGCCAGAACTCAAGCTGGTCTGGTGAGCTCTTGCCTTGTTTGCATTGGAGCTCAGATCACAATTTAGTGACAATGGAATTCGGTGCTTGTCTTTATTCGCCCACTCACAAATCAAACGGAAACCGGCGGTAGGGTCCTTCACGCAATAACGTCCAAATTGAATGTGTACGCAAGTATGTGGCTGCATTCATCAGCACATTCATTAACTATCAAGTTAACTTACCGGGTGGCTGGGACTTCTCAGGAAGTGCATGTTGTTGGTCGCACATCTCGAGTTTTCATCCGTTATAATGCGCTCATTTCATTTAAAGAAGCGATTAACTTGCTAGAGTAATGGCTTCTACTTAAGTTGCGACGACATTTGAGATTCATAATGAATAAGTATGAAAAGCCTTATTGTGCCATCGCGAGATTAGGGAGTGGAGGGAAGTCGACATTTTTGAAACCATTTGATTTTAGTCCCAAGGATGATTATTAAACCGTTCAGGCCGTACAGTTTTGCCGGTTTTGTTGGATATTTTCGCAGTTGGAATTCATAGCATAATTTACCATTACACAAACCTTCACAGAATCTTGTGCAATGGCATTCATTGCGGGACAGATCTCTTGGGCTTTTATTGGGGGACATTTTGCTGCTTAACAAAGTTATGACCAGCAGACGCGTTAGAGACATATGACAGTTGTCCACCAATTTTTGGCACCTTTCTTCAAAAACTAAGGGATCTTTTACGCAAGGGAATAAAATTAGCGGTCGTTTTGCCTGAAAGTTTGAACAATAATAAATCTGAGAGTATTGTGTATAGTCCGAGCGCACGAATTGATCATGAAGCCATTCTAGTATTTTAAATACGCCTTATTGATGATAACCGCAGTATATTTAGCTGCCAGTCCTGTGTTTGGTTAACAACATTATAGTGCCCTCCAAAATGGCGCGATGGATTGATTTTGGTCAAGTTGTAAAATAATGTTCATAAATTCAGCTCATTTTCTGGTGAGCATCCAATCTGGTGGTGTATAGGACAGTGGCGTCAGGCAGTAACTTAGGATAATTAAAACCGGATATGCCAAGTTGATGGCATGCTGAGAGGGGAAGACTTTGTGTAGAGAAATTTTATTCCAGACGCGAATTCTGTGCCAAAGCAGTCTTTATCAGGTTGATGGGGTCTGGAAATGACATGTGAGCTGAAGACTTCAAGGCGGCAAATTCAAAGCTAACAAATGTAACGCATTTGAAGCTTGACTGTTCCCGCTTACACATGTTTAACATATGGCCTTACGTGTACACCTCTCTCTCTCTCTCCCAATTACAGGTATACCGGACGAGTCACCACGGGCGCCGGACAGGGAGGAGTAGCCTGCTGGTACACCCCCCCCTGAGTGACCTTGACCTGTTTTTCTGTAATTCCCGTGACCTGTACCCGTTGTTTCGGTTTCGGTTCCGGGGTCGAATACACGTGTTTGCAACGCGGTCGTTCTGCTTTCCTATCCGTGCGTCGTGCTTGCTGTGCCTCCACGTGCTGTTGTGTCTGAACTAACCCGGTGTACCCGTTGCCTTACAGCGTATTGCGTCGACTCGCCCACGCTACAATTGGTGACAGAGGTGGGATCATAAAAAAAATGGATCCAAAAGACGAATTCGAACCTCCCGTCGTATCGCAAGCGCAGAAAACGTCGAATCCCCCTATGTTTACCGACCGGCCCGTCCCCGCCCTGCGTCCGCCCAATATTTTCTGTCCCGGCGATGATTTCACCCTCTGGTCTTTTCGAGCCCGTTCCTACCTCAAACTAGTACCCCCTTCCCAGTATGGACAGTACCTACTCAGTCTGCTTGACGATTCTGCAGCACGACAGCTACTATCGACTGGTACATCAATTGAAGCGCCATCAGCCACCCTGTGGGCGATTCTGGACGATCTTTTCAACGTCAGGCAGCCAACTCTGCTCCAGCTAGAAAGGTTCAGGGAGCGGAAACAACTACCCGGTGAATCCGTGGATCAGTTTTTGGGGAGTCTCAGAAATCTTGCAACGAAGATTTACGCTGCAGAGGACCGAATAAAGATTGAGGAAGAGTTACTCCAACAGTTCATCCTGGGGGTATCTCACCCTGGTCTGAAGGCAGAACTTATCCGTCGTTCCCCGGATAATATACGCGACGCGATTCAACTCGCCCGGAGTTACGAGGCAACATCAGTGTTAGAGCCACAACTCCATGCCTTAAAATTGACCGCAAATCCAGGTCCCCGTCAGCCACCACCTGGTAACTGGAATAATCGACCGACAAGCCGGATGAACTGCCCCTACTGCCGCCGGTTCGGGAAAAGAGCCCAGCGTTGCGGTCACAACCCCCCAATCCGTCCTACCGGTGAGCCCCTATTTTTTTGTAATTCGGTACCTGTCATTTCTCATATTTCCCATTCTACGCCACCGCTCACAATGTCAGGTTATTTAGACAATCGCCCAGTACGTTTCCTGCTAGACACGGGCGCTTCATGCTCTGTAGTCGGTGCACGAGAGTTTTGGCCACGTTGTCGTCAACCGGCAGCTAGCACCAAATTAATAACAGCGAACGGTACGCCGCTCCAAACAGCGGGAACAGCGTCATTTTCTGTCAGTATCGGGCAATTGTGCACGCACCACCAGTTCTATTGTGCTCCTGTGACATGGGAAGCCATCCTTGGGATGGACTTTTTAAAGAAATACAAGGCCTCTATCGACTTCGTCAGCGGACAAATCACGTTCGACAACCTTTGCCCACCAAACCCTGGTTTCCTGTCGTCTGTAGAACACAGCAGTCATTGGGCACAGCCCTTGGTTGAGTGTAGTCCTGCCCCCCCGGAGGCGAAATACGGCCTAATGGAACTATTAAATGAATTCACCACTTCGTTCGACACCCACAGGTCTAAACTGGGCCGTACCCATGTCCTTCAACACACTATCGATACTGGACACCACCGCCCCATATATCAAACCCCCCGTAGGGTTCCTATTCATTACCGTGCCAAACTGGACACCATGATTCAAGAGATGTTAGATGACGGGATTATTCGGCCGTCATCATCACCATGGGCTTCCCCCATTGTCCTTGCAAAGAAAAAGGACGGAAACTTGCGCATGTGCATTGACTATCGGAGATTAAATGATATCACCACGCGTGATTCTTTTCCCCTACCACGAGTGGACGACACAATTGATGCTGTGGCAGGGGCAAAATGGTTCTCAACACTAGACTTGGCTTCAGGTTACTGGCAAGTGGAAGTCGCACCCCAAGACCGACCGAAAACAGCCTTTATAATTCCATCTGGACTTTATGAGTTCGAAACAATGCCATTCGGACTTGCGAACGCACCGGCAACATTTCAGCGGCTTATGCAGACGGTGCTGGCAGGGCTGGTCCCTGGATCTTGCCTGATCTACCTGGACGACATCATTGTTCATGGTCGGACGACGAACGAACACAACAGTCGGCTGCGAGAAGTCCTATGTCGTCTCAAGGAAGCTGGCCTAACCCTTCGCGCGGAGAAGTGTAAGTTTCTACAACGTGAAGTATTGTTTTTGGGCCATATTTTATCTTCCGATGGGGTCCAAACGGACCCGGATAAGACCAGACACATCGCTGAGTGGCCGACACCGACGAATGTCCGTGGCCTACGTAGTTTCCTCGGGCTGGCATCATACTACCGGAGATTTATCAAAGGATTTGCTGCTATCAGTGCACCGCTCCACAGACTTACCCAAAAAGATCGGAAATTTACGTGGACCGTAGAGTGTGATGAAGCCTTCAACCGTCTTAAGCAAGCACTGACATCTCCACCTATTTTGGCATACCCGGACTTCTCACCTGGTGCAGGAGAGTTTGTTTTAGATACCGATGCTAGCGAATTGGCAATTGGTGCTGTACTCTCCCAACGCGTTGGTGACCGAGAAGTCGCCATAGCATATGGTAGCCGCGTTTTAGATAAACGTGAACGTAACTACTGTACCACCCGACGTGAAATGCTTGCTCTGGTGTACTTTCTCCATCACTTCCGGCCCTACCTGCTTGGCAAGCACTTCCTTGTTCGGACAGACCATCACTCATTACAATGGCTGCAGAGCTTCCGCGACCCCGATGGTCAGGTTGCGCGCTGGCAGGAACGGATTCAAGAGTATAATTTCTCCTGCATCTATCGCCCGGGCGCTAGACACTCGAACGCCGACGCCTTATCTCGAAGGCCAGTCCAGGGACTGGAGTCTGTTAATCTATTGCTCGCGCCTAACCGAATGAACTGGGAGGAAGAACAATCCAGGGACAAGGATATTGGAGAGATTTACCGCCTCCAGCTACAGGGTAACTCCAAACCTTCTGGACGCCTGATGGCATCGAGATCCCCGGCAGCACGGAGTCTGTGGTCACGGTGGGGGCAACTACGGATTATATCCCGAGTGCTTCACCTTGTGGATAGTCGGGATGGCCAGCCTCGTGTCGTCGTACCACGTGGTTGCGTCCAACGCACCATATCAGCAGTCCACCGAGATTTGGGACACGCTGGACAGAAGAAAACGGAAGCGCACATCAGACGGCGTTATTGGTGGTTTCTGCTACACCACGACGTTGCGGAGTTTTGCCGGCACTGCTCCGTGTGTGCGAGAACAAAGGCCCCCACAATAACACCCAGAGCACCGCTCCAACCGATCCCCGTGCAAGGACCGAACCATCGAGTGGGTGTTGATGTTATCGGACCCCTACCGGAGACCAGAAAAGGGAACCGTTTCATTGTCGTCATGGTCGACTACTTAACTAAATGGTGTGAAGCTGTGCCAGTGAAGCAACAAGATGCCCGTACGATCGCGTCAGTGATAGTCACTGAGTGGGTATCGCGCTATGGGGTACCAGTCATTCTCCACTCTGATCAGGGCCCAGCGTTTGAGAGTTACCTACTACGGGAAATATGTGCATTCCTGGGGATCCATAAAACAAGGACAACACCGTATCATCCAGAGGGGAACGGCCTGGTGGAACGCACCAACAGGACCATAAAGAAAATACTAACTACCTTCGTGGATCGTTACGAAGGGGAACGGTGGGACGAACACATTCCGCTATGCATGCTGGCCTATCGAGCGGCTACACACGAGTCAACAGGTTATGCACCGGCATTTTTACAACTCGGCCACGACCTCCGATTACCTTCAGATGCAGACACGCCTGTGGTTCCTGCAGACCTCGTTGGCAGTAACGAATACGCCCGATCACTCCGGGAACGCCTGTTTGCGGCACTACAAATCGCCCGTGAAAACATTGGACATGCACAGCAACACCAAAAGACTGTGTACGACCGCAGCTCACACGGACCTGTGTATGAAGTAGGCGACTATGTGCTCCTACACCGGCCGAAAGCACCACCGGGTGCGCCCGCAAAATTCCATCACGTGTGGCAGGGACCGTATATTATCGTCATCAAGAGGCCAAACAACACCTACGTCATTCGTGACCCTTCTCAACCACATGCGGATGTGCAATGTGTACATTACAATCAGTTAAAGCCCTACCCTTCACCCCGTCCTGACGCCCAGCCGTCTACGTCCTCCTATCTCCCACCTGTCAGCCATACCGTTGAGATCAGTACATCCCACACAAACACTCTTTCTGAGCACTGAGGACAGTGCTCATACTTGGGAGGGGGCAGTGTAACGCATTTGAAACTTGACTGTTCCCGCTTACACATGTTTAACATATGGCCTTACGTGTACACCTCTCTCTCTCTCTCCCAATTACAGGTATACCGGATGAGTCACCACGGGCGCCGGACAGGGAGGAGTAGCCTGCTGGTACCCCCCCCTGAGTGACCTTGACCTGTTTTTCTGTACTTCCCGTGACCTGTACCCGTTGTTTCGGTTTCGGTTCCGGGGTCGAATACACGTGTTTGCAACGCGGTCGTTCTGCTTTCCTATCCGTGCGTCGTGCTTGCTGTGCCTCCACGTGCTGTTGTGTCTGAACTAACCCGGTGTACCCGTTGCCTTACAGCGTATTGCGTCGACTCGCCCACGCTACACAACGGCCTGATCGATGCTTTAGGGTAAGCGTTTAATGCACAAGCCGGCATTCTGATTGGTTAGTTATGCACAAGTCAGGAAACGCGCGCATTCGGATTGCGTTTGCGCGTGCCTATTCAACTCCGCATTTGAGTTGGTTGCGGTTTTTTAATAGTAGAGTGTAGTTTACATTGCTGTAGGAAACGACTGCAACTAGATTTTGTGCCACTACCTGGAAGAATGCAGTTAGTTGGTACAACGAAAAATTGAACATCACCATGGTTGGATCGATTTGAGGCGTATTGGTCTATTTTTGCGTGCACCAAGGTCTATGCTTTAAAAGTATACATTACGTGGCATCACGGGACATTGGCAGCACTTCAGTGATGACTTCAGCTGAAGTACTTTGTTGGGCGGTCTCCAAAATCCTTGCAAGAATATGTAGTCCGTCTCAATATAGCAGCGGTTGGCAGCTTACATGCATTTATCCGCTCCGCTCGTAAGTCGTTTGTATCCACCTATCTTACAAGATTTTGTTTTCTAGTGTGGCTCGTATCCCAGCATAGTCTGCAGTAAGCACTTTCAGAGACTAAGTAAACATGTTTTCTTGGCTGACTGCATTCCCGTTACAGGCGTACGATAATCTATTATTAGGACTGTATCCAAACCGGTTGCTGGTGATTTCAATATCGATGCTGGTGAAATGGGCCAAGTCACAAGAAGTGACCGGACGCATCGAATTTTCCGGAGCCGCGCGTGGCTAAATAACTAACCAACACGGATGCTCCGAAATCTTAGTACCGACGTCCGTTTGGTACAGTTTGCATGTTGTGAAATACTTCTGAAAACGTTTTGTTTTTTATACATCTGCAAATTTATGTTCTACCAGACACTTAGTTGGTTACGTCAGAATCAGACAGTCTGGATTACGCCCGGTATACAGACAGTCAACTTGTCCGCAGTAACATCTATATGAGATAAAAGAAACCCCAGGTACACAATAACCGGGTGTCCGTTCAATTGATGGATCGATGTGTCCCCAGTTGGTTTGCTTAAAATAGCCAATGAACACACTAGCTGGAGCAATCACATGCAAGTTATTCAGCGTGGCAGTGGAGTGCACGATATCTATGGTTCACGCACATGAGCAAATATCATCAGACCATCCGAATCTAGATTGCGCAGGTTTTTAAAGTAAAGTCACTTTTTCACTACTGAATATAATAGGATCATTGCACCTCCATTTTCCACGGCAATATTCGGTTGTTATTTATATCATTGTAAGAGTGACGGAATATCCAAACAATTAGAAATGACGGACCACATTTCTACATAACTAAACAATTACCTAAACATATTTGTTAGTTGTTAGTAAAAAAAACGTACAAATGGGAAATCCCTAGTTACGGTATATATATATATATATATACATCCGTCTAGGCTTGGGCAGTCTGGCAATATCATAGACCTCGTGCTGTCTTCTGGTGGCATGGCAACTAGGCACAGAAAGGGTGTTACAGCTGAACGATATATATATATATTCTACACAGCCACGGTTATTCCCTTTGTTTGCGCGGGTTTCGCTCCATCACACAACAATTCCAAAGTAATCCGAGGCATAGTTAAGGGTTTTGATTTGTTACAGTAATCCACTTCAGAAATTTTACCTAAAGCATCTTCTTCGTGGAGAAAATCATTGACGTTGCAAAATAAATGATTGCTTAGTAGAAAGTACACTGATACACAAACGTCAGCTTAAAAGGTGCCGCTGGAAATAAGTTTAAAAAAACTGGTTTGTAATTCGTTTGTGAATATGTTCACCACGTTTTTAAACCTGAAACACAGCTTTCGTTCTGATCATTCTTTCTTAACGAAGGGAGAGAATCAAAGTGTTTTCTACTGGTTTCTAAAGCATGACAGTTAAAAATGGTGGTCACCACCGTGACTGGATTCTGAGTATAATTACCTTACCGGAAACCGAAAGCCTGAGGGAACAAAGCAAGAGTGCAAACACGTGACCATTACGCGCATGTGCGTCGGTACGTATAATGGCTGAGCCGAACAACACTGTCACGAGCTTTGCTGGCTTTAGGAAATTTCCATCCTATTCGGACAGTATTGTCTTAAAGCTTGTGTCCATGCTGAGTATAGCAATCCATAGTCTGCGCTTCAACCTGTGATATACAGCATCAGTGCAATGCAGCGTACGTGTTATGTTTATCATTCGTTTGGCCGCCGTGAGTTAATGATGTAGAAAATGAATCTTCTAGATTTAACTGTTTCATCTTCACCTTCCAGTGTTCCACATCAGCTGTGGGCTCCAGATGAGCAGCAGCTGGTGGCCATGACAATTGTTCGTCAAAGTATTCCGCCTAACGGTTGAGGCTTTCTGGTTTATTCAAAATGATTACTCCATTCCGATCCTTGATTGTTTTGCCCACAGCAGACCGGTGGCACGGATCAACAACCTTTCGGGCATTACCGGCTTTCTGTATCCACTAAACTTCATGGTCGGCTCGTACACTCACTTTCACTTGACGTTTGATAATTCGTCGCATCAAGTTATGTTCACGATTGGCTAGGATATATTAACCGAGACTAAAGCAGTGCCACCGTTCGGTCTGATATCCAGTGAACGAGTGCGCCTGGTGATGCCGAGTCACAGGAGGAATTCCCAGCACTATGCAAATAGGTGGCAATCCCGTCGCCGTATGAGTTCACATCTGACGGTGGAACATTTAGAAGAGACCCTAGAAGACGATTCTGACAAGCTCGTCCAACATCCGGATCTGCCAGTCTCTCAGTTGCCAGGCTATTCGTCCGCACCTTACGCAGCCCTGGAAAGCGAATTAAGAAGCGACTCCGGAAGCCCAGGTGGTCAGAATCCACAGATGTGTTTCAAAATAACCGGTAGTCAGTTATTGATCCGCGGCATTAGTAACTGATGTCAACGTGATCAATTTGAGCTCGTAGTCGGCACGCCGTTGAGGGACACTACGTGGCCAGGTTGGGTCACAATTTCGCGCACAGCCACATCCGGATAACATTCTCTTTTGCAAAAAAGATAGTTTGTCTATCAAGATTGTGACATTTTGAAATTTTCTGGTCACAATGGGGGTTGAAATTGTGTTTATTTTAGTTAATCAAAAGTGGATTTGGTACAGTACGACATAGTTTAAGGACATAAATAATTTTGGTGGATCAGACTACGATTTTTGATACGGTGTTCTGCATTCATGAGACATGAAACTTGAGCTATTGCCAGAGTTTAAACGTCTAACTGGACCCCTCAGAAATGCGTGGAGAAAATCTGACAGCTACGATCTACTTTGACGTCCGCTTAGTAGCAAAATCTATTACTCTCTGTGTTCTGACCGTTGGTCGAAGAAACGGACTGTTGGTAGAGTTTCATCAAAGGTTTTCACGAGTTCGTGACTAAACACCTCTGTTCTCGTATTGATCGCGCCTTTTCTTGTCAGAAAGTATGATTTTACACATTCTGGCACAGGTTATTCAACTTAGCTGAAAAGCTAAGTAAGATAAATAAATAGAAATTGTTATATTAGCTAATTCGTAGTAAATGGAGTGTCATTATAATGTAGAATCGTTAGTCAAAATTCCCAGTTGCCAAGACTTCTGGTGAAAGTGTTTTTAAATGCACTTGGAGTTGGACGATGTCAGGAGTTTTAATCTCCCCGACAAACCGTTGTTACAAAATGTAACAATGGTATTCTTCCAAAAATACTCGGTAACGCTTCTGCCTATTTTCACGTTTCCGGTTTCCGATACCGTACTAAGAATTTCCGCTATGCAGCAGAGGTTCACAAATGGCAGCTCGGCCGGGGACGAAGTCTTCGCACAGATTTTGATTAGTGCTTGCTCCGTAGCGTTTGTACAAGATCGGCACATTAAGGCATTGCTCCTCTCAGAACTTTGGCGGCTACTTTCCAACACCACGAGTCTCAACACTTCACAACTCTTCAATGGTGAACTATAAACTCCACTCCAAAAGCTCCCCGAGTTTTCGTATCGTAAAGTCCCCGCCAAATTACACTTTTGTGTGATGTGTTCTGAGGTGTGAAGAAAACGGCTTCGTTGACTACAGGGAATATGCTTTCCTTATTGACAGCTTCTGTTTGTCTTTAGTGCGTTGAGGTACCAACTATACCGATATGCAGTTAATTGTTTTGGGAGCCAACTCACCTTTACAGATATTTGGACAGAGACGACTTTGTAAATGAAGGACGCGATAACTAGTTACTAATCACGTGGAAGAATCCGGCTTTTGGCAATTCGAGCAAATATTTTGGAAACACGTCAAATTATTTGGTTAGGCTTAAATACACAGGTCATAGTGGGAGGGGGAGGAGTCATGGCAAACGTAGATTGCTTCGGCCATACCTGCAACAGAAAATCTGCGTCAGTGTCACAAAAAAGCGGTTGTGTAAGTAAACGTAAAAATACCCCAAAATACAAGTCAACCGCACTGTTCACCTGCCAGCCAACACATGAAATTAGTGGTCAAGATTCTCATCGGATGGCTTTAGATTTGGCTATACCAGACGCTTAATTTACTTGCAGGATAAATTGAGTTTTCGGTGGCCCGCAAAGTGTTTTGATCAATGCAGCTGAATATTGTGACTGACCTCTCTAACTGGGACTCAGTTGAGTCTCCAACTAAAAACCAGTTGTTGAGGAATGAGTGTATTTGACGGACTGCATGCAATACGGGTTCAAGTAGAACGTAGGTTTGACGAAATTTTCGGTTTCTACCCGGTGATCCTTGAGAAAGATAAAACTGGTTATGGGCTCTTAACGAGTCTTCATATATTGTTTCGCAAGTAATGTTTCTTCAAGAACCTGAAAACCGCTTCTTTCACAAAAGTTTGTCAAGTACAAATATGCTAATTTGTAAGCTAGGTGATTAAGCTATCCTATCGTTAGGAGTACGCACCCTACAGTATTTCAAATCTCCTTAGGCGGACAATTTTGGGGGGGAACTGTTGGATTGCGAAGTGCGATTAACCTGCCGTCTTTGGAAGTAACTGTTGCTTCAGAGTAATGTTCTATCTGTACTAGTATAATTGAGGCCCCAGAAATTTACGGACCTCGTCTGTGAAAATGTGGAAATTTGGATAGAGGTTTAGTTTTGTTACTGGGGCGAATCTATAACAAAAAGATGAAGAGAACTGTGTCGTTCTTATTAGGAATCATCAAGTACAAAAAGAATCAAGAATGATTGCAGGATATGAGGTGCCATATCCTGTATAACTGCGAGTTAATCACACTACTTCTCAGCCGCTCGTGTCTTAACGGCCAAGCTTTTACATGCCGACGGGGAGGTTTTGGGTTCAAAACTCTATAATTTCATAGGACATACACCGTTGATGGCTTCCAATAGAGATAGGTTAGCTATACAGTGTTTTTTTGCTTTTCAGAATAGACTGGATTCACTTACCTCGTGAGATCTTCATTGAAAGTCGCTGTTGTAGGTTCATTGTGCCTTGTGAGAAACTACTCGAAGACAATTAAGTAGAATGTCTGTAATTTTGAAAACAACAATCACTCGAATAAATCTTAATGCAGGGTGTTGCTCGAGGTTACTTTTAGGCCTTATGGGACTGGCAGCTTATTGTGATATATTTACGTGCACTAAATTTAGGCGGCCTCCTGATTGGTCATTGCGAGAGTGCGAATTTCATCAGTGATATCTAGGCTTACATCTAGGGAGAGTCAGGGTTCATTAAGTCACTTAGCCTCTGTGAACTGTACCAATTCAACCTGAACAATAGAACAGACGTGCCAGAAATCTAATCGGTACTGGCTGCCATTCCGATCCTTCTAGACGCTAGCAAACACTAAGCAAAAATCACCGCGGTTTCAGAAATAGAATGAAACACCAGTCGTCGACAGCTGAAAATAAGAAGGTGCTGTCCAAAACTTCCAAACCTGGGTTCACGAACAGCCTAGTAGCAGAACAGATGAACTTGACCCATAGAATGATGCGGAGTATAAGTGATGACAAGCAACGGCTGATGAACATCATGCAGAGCTGATTAAACAGGAATAAGCTCAACCTCCATGTTGATCAGAAAACAGAAGCCAACTACCAGATACGTGGATATTTTGGAAGACAAGAGAGAATACGTTACCGCCGTTACTGGGACCGGCGGTCCTCACAAGAGCACCGGAACTTGCAGCTCATTTTAATTTTCCCTTTTAAAACTATTCGAAGGGATGGTTTGGACTTTAGATAGGTATAAACTGAGTATATGAATGATTTGTTTCATCCAGTTAAATGCTTAGGGTTTCGGCGAAACCCGCTTTGTCCCGGGGAACTGTTGGACAAGTCGATATAAAGGCTCACCTACTTGGTACCTGAGTGTAAGTCTCCTGAATTAGTTAACTCTAATGAAACCACCAGGAAGGAATTTGAAGTCTGGGAATCCATCTGTAGCGGGTGGAAAAAGCCGCATTATTCTCTTTTTGCGTGGAAGCAAGAGTGATGGAAACATCATGCCTTTGACCGTCAGGAGACCTCGACTATCAAAGTAATTTCACGGTGTTGAGCTCCGTTTTCCTCCAGCTTATACAACTACTGGGGAAAGTGTGTACGACCCATACAGTTTTTGGACACTGATTTATCGAGTGTCTAGAACACTCAAAATTGCGCACAGCAAGCTGTACCTCAAGCTGTACGCCGGTGCAGCATGCCATTACTGACTACTGCCCGTAGCTACATCCTAGAGTCGCTACAATCTGTTTCGAGAAAGTGTCCTATACTGGTCACAAAGATAACTTACCTGAGAGAGAAAACGCACGTACTACATGAATGCGGAGATCATCTAAGCAAATCATGCTTTTAAGTGAGGTGTTGTGCGTAAAACAATGATAAGCACGACGGCTCAGGAAAACTCAAAGATTTAGATAAGTTTTACTCATGTTTTGGTCACTGTGGGGAGGCATCACGCAAACTTTTCAAATACCCGTACTTCAGTTGAGGTCGAATTCACACTGGCAGCATTTATGCTCTGGGGCTTTCGCAATCAACCAGCATCATTCAGCGCATCAATCGCAGTGACAGGGAACACTTGTTGTTCATTTGGTTTGCATTGAAAAACACATCAACGCACTCGGGTACTGATACGGGACACAGCAGAGGTGACCTCATTTCATTTTGTCCAATCATTCGTATAAGCAACTTCTCACTGAGTCTAAAACAATAAGGAGTCCTCCATCAATATTTTGCTACTCTCCTTTCTCTTACTGTACCCTGGCAGACCAAGTCTTCTGAACCATCCAACTCGCATGTTTTATCATTAGCAGACATCACATGCTTTTGCTGGTTGTTTTACGATGTTAAAACGTTGGCTGAGTTGAATCTGCAGTAAGCAGTGTTCATGTGCTTTGGAGGGGAAGCGACGTGTACGTAATTTCCACAACTTCCGCAACTATCCAGAGGTAGCCATCGAAAATCTTCCTGAAGGTTTCGTGCTTCCTTAGCTGAGCGGAAATCCACGAAAGGAGGGTGGATCCACCAGCGAAACCGGAACAAGCACTGTATCGACCTTTGGAACTCCTGGTTACCAGTCACGTATTTCAAATCTTTTGTTCAGCCAGACAGGTCGGTAGTCTGGAGGAAAAACAGGCAACACTATCGTCTTCCATTATCAGACGAGATGAACCAAACTTCGGGTGCCATTGAAGAGATGCACTGATGAGGAGCATTGAGGATAATAGTGGGTTCAAGTAGAACATAAGGTTGACGGAACCTCGGAGACTACGCCTACCTGATGGGCGAAACCGGTCGTGGGCTGTCGAAGAATTTTCAGCAACCTTATGAGTTATATTGTGACATCAAACCAATCACAATAATGGGTGATTCAGGTTCATCAGCCTCTTTGTCGTGGATATTATACGCTTAGCTAATACTCGTAAGCTTTTTCCCCAGTCGATTCCCAACGGAAAGCCTGTTGTCAAGTTAAACGCATTGGGTCGTCAACTTAGACTGTTGGGGCTGCCTAATCGGAGGGGTCTGGTTCACTTGTCTTACACATATTGACCTAAGTGTCTTGTTCGTTGATACAGTAATCTGTTCTTAGGTGACCATCCGTTTGGGAACAAAGGAAACTGGCATCTTGGCACTAGCAGTCGAATGCAACTTGTGTGGTGTTTCACCTGCACATGGGTCTGTATACTGGCCGATTGAGCAAAATAGTGTCAAAATATCCAATTGCACCGATTCCTTGGATGAATAAGAGGTAGCAAAGAGTTTTTTTTCACGAAGGTGATTACTCACAAGGTTGCTGAAAACTCTTCGACAGCCCATGATCGGTTTCACCCTTTATGGGGCTCATCAGGTAGGCGTAGTCTCCGAGGTTCCGTCAACCTTATGTTCTACTTGATCCCAAATTGGAATGGTTGCGACAAATGCATTCATTTGCAAATCAATTTGCTTTTCACGGGAGACTCAAATGAACCTCTCGTTTATGATGTTCTTCAACTAAATGTGTTGCGCACAGGCCGCCTCATGTTTCATTTGATACGATATTAGAGGTATCACAGTATATTTCCATGAAGGAAACTACTCACAAGGTTGTTGAAAACTCTTCGACGGGGATCAGTTCAATTTAAGTTCACGTAGAACATAAGATTGACGGAAACTTGGGGACTGCGTCTACCTGATGAGCTTCAAGAAGGAGCGGAACCGGTCGTGGGCTGTCGAAGAGTTTTCAGCAACCTTGTGAGTAGTTTCCTTCATGAAAATATACTGTGATATCTCGAATATCGTACCAAATGAAACATGAGGCGGCCTGTGCGCAACATATTCAGTTGAAGAACATCATAAACGAGAGGTTCGCTTGAGTCTCCCGATAAAACCAAATTGTGTTGATCACCGAACGAACTGGGACTCTTCTGTGGCGAGATGGTTTGGTAAAAACAATCAGCCACAAAGTAATTTTTCCTGGAGGCTAGCATTTGACGGTCAGGATATGTCGATGGAATCTAAAACATAGAAACTTTGAAGCTGAGCAAAAAACCAAACTGATGGCCTTTTATCAGCAGCTCTGAACTGAAGCGTCACTAAACATTACAAGATGAGCAGCACGAAATTAGTCTCTTTGTTTTGTCCCTTAGCTACCTATCAGAGCGATTCACGCTGTAATCTCACGGCACAACCCAACCCGCTTAAGATTATGTCTCTCCGCACTATTATTTCCACTACGATTCGAAATACACAGCAAAGATAGCACAGTGTCAACCAATTGGAGGGGGTATTTCCACCGCGAAACAAGGGGCTCCCTGTGTTACTCTGGCTTCAGTGCAAAACGGACGCATCTTGAAACCGAGCTAAGTGTACTGCTTACTCGTAACCTGCAGTCAACAATAACACTTCTTGACTAAATTAGCACTTTACCAAGTCAGGGCTTTATCCATTCGAAGCATCCCAAAAATAGTTGTACTCAACTCTGTGTCAGTATACCAAATCTGAATCAGTGATCTTTCCTGAAACATTTGTCTCGTGTGTTGCTTTAAAAAATGATGTTTTCACCAGTGCATCCAGATTGAACGAAAATGAACTTCTGTCCAGTAGGAGTCTATATACCTTTTTTAGCGTTGGAAAATTCATCAAAACCCGTGCACATAAAAAACAGCATTTGGTTGGTCGACGAAGGCCTGAACAACAACATGCGCCCTGTTTATTGCGAACGCTAGTGAATGGCAACAAAGCGTGTGTCACTTGGAACCATGAAGGTGTCGCAGCAATGCAAGAGAGTCCCGAAAGAAAAATCCTTATGCTTCCCTATTTCTGTGTACATCTTGTTGTATGGTCCGACTAAATACTGGTTCATATGAAACCTATGCACTCTTCACGGAGTGGTATATTTGAAGGTGAAATTTCCTCAAGGATCTATCTGACGGCAGCGGGAAGTGCAAAATCCGATACGTTTTAACAATCTGTTACATTTGAGGATGGTACTCTTTGCAAAGCTGCGTATGTACTAGATACGATAACTGTTCTTACTTGACCTCCTTGGTTCTGCAAGAGTTTGCTTCAAACCCAATCACACTGACATATAGCAGCACCCGTATTGTCACACCGGCCACAGAGCTGCGAGTGGAGTATCAGTGTCACCAGGTGGGAATGAGCTCACCGGGGCTGGTTATAGAACTGGAGATTTTGTAAGCTCGACTCCTCTGGAATGACGAACTATGCCGTCCATGTGTTTCCTCCAGACGAGCGGAACACTAATATTTATGGAAGCAGCAAAGCTGCTTTCTTCCTGGGGATGACTGGAAAGGATTAGTGCAAAATTCGCACACTCGAATGAAAAAAATGTTGACCTTGATCACTGGTACATTTTTTGGTACGGTCGAAGTACTTTGAAAACCAAGAAGTCCAGGATAGCTAGGCATAGCCCCATAGAGAATTAGACAGTTGTGGTTTACACTGTCCTCCGGCTGGCCAAGCCTCTCGCAGCCAAATAAATCATACAGTTTGGGCTGTGACTGCGGGTTCCTCAGGAAAACCCTAGATTATTAGGGCGGAGGCCGCGGATAGTCTTGGAACAAATCCTAACTTTTTCCGCCGTCTTACGTTTTGGATTTTTGAGTCAAAGAGACAAAACGGAGTATTTCAATAAGATACATTCTTTAGTTTGAGGAGCCAGGAAGTAATGCTTGTTGGTTAGTTTTCTTCACTCGTATGCTCCAAGCCTTATTTCTACCCATGATAGTGCGAACCACCTGTCTGCAGCTTTATAAATCAACCGTTGATTCCTGGCCCTCACAAAAACAGAAACACAAACTTGTGCAACTGATTCGCTTACGCCGACACGACAAAATAAACAATTGGACGTAGGAAATCACTGGACAGAGGCTGATTTGCTGAGTTTTAACTGAAGCCGTCTCAGGTGAGTGCTGGGCTAGTCGATGCTTGAGAATTTTGTCAACGGAGAACTTTTGCTGAGTTTTAACTGAAGCCGTCTCAGGTAAGTGCTGGGCTAGTCGATGCTTGAGAAGTTTGTCAACGGAGAACTTCATAAGATAAGCTAAGAACTTTAGGATATTCATGAACAAAAATGAAAATGGCGTGATCAAAACGTCAAACTTGATTTGCGGCTGCATACCAACTGAGGAGTTCTGCTTTTTAGGCGGACAAAGTTATTTTGATGGATTCATTTTCCACTTGTTTATGTGAAGGTTGGGTGGGAGAAGCAGTGGTTCCTCAAGGCCTCCAACAACTTGCATTCTGTTTTGATTTTTTTGTTGTTCATGTATTCTGATGAGAATAGGCTAGACTTAGTGAGACATTTCTCTCTCCTTCCACGTCTGCGTATATGCTCAAATTGTTTGCGGGGCTATAGTTGACGATCGGAGGCCGTTTCGCGCTAGCAAAAAGCATGAGCATGGAGTTGCTATCATTAGTAAATCAAAATCAGTGTTTACCCGTCAATCCTTTGCCTCTCTGTCTTTTTGCAGCAATCGGAAAGAAACTCACTGCCAATCGAGATGTTGACTTGCCGGCTCTTACAGCGATCTCGGCACAAACAACAAACGATCGTTAACACGTGATTTTTGGGAGTGATTCAACGGCGACAGCTGTTCTGTCTGGCTTACCATTGACGGCATAACCAATGATGGCAGATGCGACGATTGTCGATCGATTGGTCTGATTTAGTGACCTTTATTTTTGGCATATAGCACTGTATGTCTGCGTCTTCCCTGTTCGGTTAACAAACGCTTCTTCACAATGTGTGCGTGCGACTACGTGTGCCTGAGCGATTGCAGTTCTGTGGGAATGATGAATGCAGCCGACACAGACGATGATTCACGGATGCAATCGGTACACATCCCATGCGCCACCGGAGCAACACAATTTTAAGCCGGACTGGGAGCGTATTGCTGTCCAGCCTAATCAACCAATCCGCTGACCTCCTTCGTCAGGCATCCTAGTAGGGTTCAGGACAACGTGCCGCAGGCACATGGAAACCTGACGCCTTAGGGACTGTGAACAGAGGGAAAAATTTCGAAGGAGACTGCGGGGATTTTCGTGGAACTAAATATAGTTTCATTGGTAGGTCATTAGACTTTGCTGTTTTGATCGCTGCTAGAAAGCGACTGCGGAGGTCTGAGTAATTTTCCTCGTTGCTGTTCAAATTAATGCATGTGCAGCCGGGTTAACTAGTTGCCAATATTTTTGGCACCTTGATTTGTCAGATAAATTGTGTTCTTACTTTTTATATGAAATATTTTTGAAAGGAAGGTATTTCTGAATAATTCGCGTGAAAATTCTGAGGAGCTTTTACTCTCCATCGAATAATTCAGAAAAAACATGAGGCCTGCCAATGGATGTTTGCCACCGGTTGCCAAACATCAGACTGCTTTTAAGAGCAACATGCGAAGAAGGTCTGTATGCTGATGAACTGAATCGTCAGACATAGTGTCGTCTGTCAGTTGACCTAAACGTCCTTGGTATCATGACGACCACCGGCACTAAAGGGGCCTTTGTATCTGGAGCTTCGCTCACATCAGGTGAACGGTGGAGGTCGGTCACATCAAAGTAAAACCGTCGTCTATTCGCCAGTATCTTTTAGCTTATTCACTCTCTGCAATACGGAGATTTAGAAAGAAATAAACATTGGAACGACATATGCCTGTTAGCGCAAGTAGTAGTATCATAACATGCCTAGAACCTTCAACATCAACTGTGATTCATGAGCATTCCATTGATGTTTGCTTGTAAGACTCATTCAATATAAATACGGGATTATATTACACTTCCGAAAAACTCTCATAACCTTTTTTGTTTTAAACTTGTCACTGAATCCATTCTTCAGGGATCATGAGTACCACTCAACGTTCTAACTGAATCTCCGAATTGGCTCAGGAAAATGTTTCAGTGATATGTAAGGAAAATAGCGCAGTGCAGAAGGTCTCCGTTGAAATTCTTTTGCTATGCAACTAAACACCCGAAGGCACAACGCAAAAGCGAAATCCAAAAAGATTATACTGTGATTTAAGGAGACAATAGCAACTGAATTTTCGTTAATACAGGTTGCATGCCTCTTTGTACGATTCATGTTACTCGTTTTGTTCAGCGACATAACCCCAAACAGCGTGGTCGTACAGCCTAGGCTGTAAGATGAAGCCACATTTCTTAACCTCATCTTGATTAATGTTCGCAGAAACGGTAGTAAGACATGCGCTGCCATAAGCTGAGTGACAAATTTCAACATAAAGACTTTTTGGGTCAGCTGGCTTGATAATTATGGACGCTAAATCCCAACTTGACCCTCCCCCGCAGACTTGCGTATTGCGACAGAGTAAAAACTGGCGACCAACTCGTTTAGTTTCTGAAGTCGCTGTTCGTTGTGTCCCGTAGTTAGGGCCACAAATCGATGAGGCACCAAGCAAGATTAAGCAGTGCGCGTATTTCCTGCGTCAGGAAGCACTAGTGCGTGTGCTGCACAAAGTCAAAATAAACCAATATAACTTTTCCAGGTCCCTATTGGTCCAGTGGTGATTTAACATGGAGAGAGATGATGGGAATCAGGGCGTTCCTGGTTTATGTATGTACAGAAATTTCATTTCAAGTAGGACATCTACGGAGACGAACAAATGCGTTCTAGCATTCAGCTACTTCTCTCTTACACATGTACACTTCTTCGGAGTTTATTACCATAGGGGGTGGCCTGAATATACCACGCAAAGTAATGCTTTACCAGTGTATGGAAATCTTGTGTGCCAAAACGATCTCAACTACCTCGTTTCCAAGCGGCTCAATAGGTATGGCATCAGATGCAAAGCCTATGCTGAGTTCCAACTACAAGCCAGATAGACACTGAAGTAGATAACGAACCTGATAAGGTCCTCGCGAGTTATTCTTGGTATAGAGCGAGATGAAAACATTTCCTCTTTGGCAACACTTATGCTTTATCGGGGTAGAATTAGGTCGATTATGTTTTGGATACAGTTGTTGAATAGCAAGGAATATGCCGCACTCATCCAAATATTCTGCAAGCATGAGCAGGAAACTCTCTATGCGGATTAACTGATACTGAGTACTGCTGGTTCGTTGATAGTGTGGATCATGTTCTGTAAGCTCAGTAAATTCTTGTCCACAGACTAAGAAACATCGTATAGCTATTTCACCCCTATTGTGATTCATCATCATCACTATCAGTGCCCACCCCGCTAAGCTTCGAACAGATTCGGTCCCTGACCAGCAGTTGCAGACAAAACTGCTTGGCCACCAGCTGCTAAACAGAAGTGTAGATAAATCGAATAGGTGCGAGCGGATTAACAACCGTCTGTTCATAGCAGACGCAGTAGCAATCTGTACATTCAAATGGGGCAGCAAACTGAAAATTCTGATAAGTTAACTCAAGATAAGAACACCTGGAGATACTTTGTGATACTTTTATTGTCAGCAAAATCCAGGTGCACAGTATCTTGCACACAAGAAGCATTGTCATTTACGGCGGAGAATACCCGAAGACCCTCCGGAAATAAGTAATGCATCGCTGATAGGGGCTGGTATGTGTTAACGAGGATATCTACGGTTGGACGAGAAACTTCCTTTGGAATAATGTACCTATATCTTGTTCACCGGTGAATATAAAACCAATGGAGTAAAAAACGCATCCATGTAGCGACCCATTATGCGATTGGACGGGTGTCAGAAATCAGAATAGCGCAGTTAGAAAGATAAAATAGAGGCCCACTTACTTCTGATACGTACTGCAACTACTGAGAAGACCAGGCTCCTCATAAACAAAAAGAATGTCGTCGGTGTTTGAAAAATGTGAGAAACATAATCGATGTGGTGGTGACTGTTTCGAACAAGAGGACATGAATGGCTAGTGGACTACTTTGATAGATAGGAAGGTTCAAGAACTAGATAAACTAATGAAACTGGAAGATAGGCTTGCTTTTGGATAATTCCGCTACACGGAATCGGGCACCGGTGCATACTTGCGTAGTAATTCATGCCTTTTATGAAATCGAAAGTAGTGAGGCAAATTCGATTAACGCGATGTATTGAGATAATGCACCGCCGTTTACCTTTGACTAACCAACTGACTCAGTCGGTCTATTTGACCCAACATTGCAAAACCTAGATTGCCATGTGAACATGTGCAAAACTGGTGGACTGAGAGGTTTACGATAATTTCCGGTCGGAGATTTTGGTGTGAACGTCTGTGCACTTGTGTAAGATGCTAACTCGGATCGAGGACTTTTTTTCAGGCCCACTGCGCACAATGTCGGTGGTAGCTATTCCCATAAGTTCCTCAGGAGTTCATTGTGTAGTACGGAGCCTAATGAAATATTACAGGTTGTAGGGTTGCACGATACAAGTACAACATTTTGTCGGAATCAGGGGAAACGGACCTCCAAACCCTCCCCAAGGTCACCAAATGGCGTGCGTTTTCTTAGGATTTACTAAGTACAGAACAAATTCCCATAAGAGGATAATTTAGAGCGAACCTGTTGTTGCTAATATCATATTTATGCCCTTTTGTACTACACCGGTTGCTTGATTAAAGCCGGTTTTCATGCATGGCAGTGCGTCGTCGTTTCGACCCTTCATAAGTGTTGTTTTCTTTCTAGCGCACCCTAACTCCTGTGTAGGTTGATGCAAATGTTTTATTCACTGACTTATACAGCTATCTCCTCTAGAGGGAATGTAATGTGCACATTTGGCCGCCATTTTTTATTGTCCTTATGACGATGATGATGATGTGATGATACGACGACTTACTCAAGAATTGAAGGAGGGCTACGAAAGGAACGCAGAAACGGAGAACTTACACATGGAGTTTGGAATGAGTAAAGAAGTAAATTTTGCCAATCACGCGAGAAATCAACGGTTTTGACACAGCGACTTGACCAGTTCAGTACGGTTCTTTGGTTGTGACAATCAGCTATGCTGTCAGTCATGGGATCAGGAGGTTGCGGTGTTCTGAAAAAAGTCAAGCGATGGTGATGGTTGACATGAATTGCCTATGTTAATTTCAAGATAAGCTAAGAGATTGGGGTTTGGGTACGGGTGCGCTGCCACTTAATTGACATTTACCTGCTAACTGATCTGGTTGTTCCGTATTATGCACCTGTGGGTGACAAGAACTGGTATCGGGTTTAAATCAAGTCCATTGAACAGATGTTTTCTTAAGCAGTCTAAATGAGTTGATGCTTTAGCTACCTATCTGTCATTTAGCTAGTTCATCGCCACTTTGCAGAAACTAAAAGTGTGCTAGAAACATCAATAGTTAAAAGCAGCTAATGGGGGTGAAAAGCATACTGGAATTCGCTACACAAGTTACCTTAATCACCTTAGCTTTTGTGTGATTGTGTTACGTTAGTCGCTATCTTGATGCATGGCGGATGCACGCAATCATCCCATAAGTTTAATTCTCACTAATGATCAGATGGATGCACTGGATGGTAAATCCACTTTGAAGCAGATGTTGGACTTGTAGGAAGAAAACTTTTGGGATGGGCTATACCCGTCCTCGGTTGCTTCAAGTGTTCGTCAGACAGCATGAGGAAAATAGCTAGAGCACCTTGGATAATCATGCACTATATGAGCGAAGCATCCGATTTATAAAAAAATTTTGTTATGGGGAACGCAGTGTGCTTCAAGATGCCAGTAGACTGCACTCGAAACTAAAGATGCTTCCAACGGAAACCCAACCTGCACAACCAGTTCTTACCATATTGTCCTTTCAGATACAATGCGTCCACAGAGAAAGTGCAAATATTTTGTTAACTTGCTTACATGGCTACGCGATGTGTGAACCAGTGCAAGATTACACGTTGTCTGTTATTTACTCAGGGCAAACTGGTTCGAAGTCTAGAGCAGCTGTTGATCCGTGCCAATCACATTTGCATGGTTCACGAAAGCTCTAGGCCGGTAGTGCCCTCTGGTCCACTGTGATTACCGCTTTTATTCCGGTTCGATAACATCTATGGCTACTTGGAAAGGAATGTACTGTGACTTATCGCGGATGAGAAATATGTGCATTACAAAACATAAAAGATAAAATCTGGAAGTGCGATTAGGAAAGTAAGATGAACTGAATATTACAACTTGAGAACAAACTAAAACTGTGTGTTCTGATCGACTGTCAAACTGCTCACTCTGGTTGGAGCCTTGTTTCACCAACGCTTCGTCACAAATCTTCATTTAATAATGGGGTAATTCGTCGGTTTTCAAGCGGTGGATAGTGTTTCTGCCGGGCAATTATAGGTACGGCTGGCGGATATTGAAATTTGACTACCTATGTTTGTCTGGATCGTTAGTTCAGTTGACTGACTAAGTGGTTTCATCCTCACATAACCCTTGAGCACAACTCCCGTGCTCCCAAGGAGCAGCTTGGGATTCTTCGTTCAGCAGTTGATCATACAGACTGGCCCGGTAGCCCATTCTATGTGGATTTAATTGAGTGTGAGATTTTTTTTCAAGTTGTGTATTACGGCCAACAGGCTTTGCTTTGCAGAGGCATGCCTCTATAAATTTTATCGTTTCTTTTTATGTATCATAATTTTTTTCAAAATTGAAGGAAAAACCCTCTTGGAGTTAGTGTATGAAGGTCGGGGACAATGGATAGTACGTTTTTGTGACCAACTTTTTTCGTCTATTGGTGTAAGGGTTCTGCCGGTGCGCTTTCCTTGCGGTTCATGCAGTGAATATTTTTTAATACCCCTCCTTGATCTTGGCGTTCGGTCTAAAAGTTGGTCTTTGCATGTTCACACTTGGTTGGTGCGCTCCCAAGGTTTTATATGAGTTAAGTTCATATATGCTCCTGACGCATGTGAGGCCTACTTGTGTACCTTCTTGTAGCTTCGAACACTGTGAAGACTCCCTCTCGTTCATGTCTACTTAAAATTTTTCGGGTGCCTGTTGTTTTGCAAAACTCGACATAGGCGAACTTTTTATTTTCTACACAGCTCAATTGTGCTGCGGCGGGTTTTCAAACTTTTGAGTAGAATGTGCAGGTAGCTATTTATGCGGTTCATTCGATAATAGTTGAGTAGCTAATCCGGATGGGGAATTTTTACCTCTTGTTGTTTGCATGAGCAGCTTTGAGAAGTTACTTGGAAATACCATCTTGTAAGTGAAGCCAGTTTATGCTGTGGAGCCGAAAGGCACTCTACAGGTGTTTCGTCTTCATTGCGAACCAGCAACGGTGTGCGCGTCACGAAATTTCAGTCTCGAACCCACTGCTGCTCAGATGGTAGTTTAGTTATATAACCTTTCGACCACGAGCGGTTGACGAGTGATGTGATCAAATCGCACTTAGGATGTAGCAAAAGTTATGGAATCCACATCAAATGGTCAGGAGTGCTGGCTGGCTCTTCGATAAATGACTTCTGCTGGGGGCCGAACGGTTAAGTGCTGAGGCTACTAGCCTGGAGGTAGCGGGTTCAAGAATTTCCGGAGTTTCATGAGGTGCGCACTGCTCATATTTTTCAATAAGGATGAATCATCTGTAAATTGTTTCTTGGCTTTTCAGCATACGCTGGTTTTCTCATGCAGGAGTAAATCTCCATTTCTTCCATTATGCACAAGTTTAGTCTGAAAGGTTTGTGATTCGTTCATTTGAAGTCACATCGACGAATAACGCTGTTTTGTCGTTTCTCAAAATGACGAGTTGCATTTCACTGAGAAATTCTCCAGCATTGTTGATACGGTGTTTGGAGCCAGAAATCGGATGTTTCAACTCCCTCTACACAGCGTTACTTAACTTGCTTGGTGGGATTCTCGGCAGAAAATCGATTAGCAGGAGTGAAATTCTGTCCTTTTCCACCTTTAATAGTCCATAGAATTTTGTACAATTTGAATGTCATCCACTTTTTTTTTCATTACTCCTGGTCAGTTGTCTTATTCGTGCTTGTGGTTTTCTAGATGCTGCGGTTGCCAGACCTTTCAGTTTCTTATTGCATTTCCGATAAACTGCGTAGTATTTGGTCGTACCGGCAAGAGGTTACTTGGCCTCCTCAAGTGTGTCAAGCACGACGGTCTTTCACTCCTTGTTCGCTACCAGTATTACAATACTTGAATTTGAAGTTTTCTGAGTGCATCCGGTTTTTGTGTGTAAATGTTCTGTGTCATTTTATTCCAAGTAATTAATGGTACAGTTGTTTGTCAGATTGTTTGTCAAGACTCCTGTGACAGAGTGTTTGCGTTCAATACACGTTTTACTGTGACTGATTTGTCTAACTGAGATGCATATGTGGCATTGAAATTGTTTTTTTGACTACAGGTTTTTGACCACCGATGTTGACTGGGTAACTTTTCCTCATAAGCCTGTTTAACTTTGTATGTGCGCCAACCTAGGTCTGGCTCTCATGACGTTCGCACTGGATTCATTTAGCATACAATTTCTGAAATTTTGGAGGGTCTGTGCTGACAAGAATGTGTGGGTGTTACTTACGCCAGGGTAGTTTTTGAAATGATAAATGTTGGCGTTAGTTCTCATTAGTTGATCAAGCGCTTATCATACTTTCGCGCTAAATGCAGACCCTTCGGGCGAACAAATGCAAACCTGTGGTTAATACTTCGGGGTAAAATGTTCTTTCGCAAAAGCCTGCCAAGAAAATACGGTTGTTTGTGTGACACAGCGCACTGACGGTTAAGCGTTTTTCGTCGGCAAGCTTTTTAGTATACTTGAACAACAGACCAATTCGGGAAAGACTGAACCCTTCCAAGAAGTTAACGGTTGGCTCTGAGGTTACCCGCACTTGGGTAACAGAATGATTTCAATCACCTAGTGTGGAGCGTAAAATAGACGGTCTAAGATCATTTAAATCGGAATTATTTCAAAAGACACCACGGGATAAACTGAATTATACTTTATAGCTCGAGGTAAAGTGAATAAGTTGAAACTGATATTAATAGTTTTATAAATATGGTACCAGATGCTCAAGTTACTGTCCATAAACCTGTGTGCAAAGCACATTTTTCAGATAGCTGATAGGCACAGTTCATTCTTACAAAAGTAAAATTGACCAGAGCAAAGAACGACGGACGTGCTGAAAATACTGTTTTAAATCAGCTGTGCCACATAATCGGCTTATAGAGCACGATGGATGAGTTGTGACTGTTTTTTTTGTACCTGCACCATCATGCACTCAAAAAAACGTTTGAACTGAGGTATCACGGCATTTTGCAACCTACTAGTGCAAAATTAAAGATGACCGGATAATGAAAGTAAGGTAGATTTATGTAAATTACGCGTATTCATGGCACCCTTCACCGTTCGTCATTAAGGCATGATGGGTGTTTGCACAGTTATCTCAAGTTACTTCACACAACTAATCGAAAGGCTTAGGATAGAAGTATTCTACCAACACTCGTGTTTGTGCAACCGTATTGTTACGCGGTAGACTTCAGAAACTTTATCTGTTGTGTACCTATATCTTGCAGAATACTTGAATGACAGTTTCCCTCTGGAGAGATTATCAAACTTCAGCAATAGATGGCTGTTTGAGGTAGTTTACTAGTTGGCCACTCAAAATAGGGTAGTTTTATGCTCGGTAAAGTGTCGTGGAGGGAGTGAATTAGAGTACGCAATGGGGGAACTTTGTTATGATCATCCCATTCAGTAAAAAGGATACCACCGTCCACATAATCTTTCTGTTTTTTTAGTTTCCCCAGATATCACCCATTTATTCCCTGCAAGCAACAAAACGTGACCCTTTTGGATAAATGAAATTGATTGTAGGTGTCGAAAAACCTTATCCTCTTTGCCTATTATTGCATCCATATGCAGGAATCAAACAGCATGTGCAAGCGGTCCGACACAACCTAATTGGAGGACTGCTTCCATGGCCAAAGCAAAATGAACAGTTCCCAGGGCTGACCACATTCATGTTCCGAAATAATAAAACATGATGCATAAATATGTGGGGTGTGATAGTGTGCGCGGCACATCGAACTGATGCTTTCGAATTCACAACAACATGTTTCCGAGGCAAACGATGACGAAATAGGGAAATCGCAGACCCTGGTCTAAAAGTCATACGGGTTTCTCTGCCCAACACTGTTCCTGTCGACCCAGAAACTCGTAAATTATTGTTATGGAAAACCTGAATTCCAGAACCTAGGTTATTTTCCGCCAAGGTACACAGCGCGATCGTGTGAGTTCGAACACTGTTATCTCTGACCGGAAAGCTGAACAGCTGCTGTAAACTGAATAATCAGGCATTTATGTCAGCTTAGGTACACCAACCGTCATATCTACCTGAAGAGTAGCAACTAGATTTTCGTTGCCTTATAAAACAGAAATTACACGGAAGCACGTAAATAGCCAAAAAAATTTGTATGAAAATACTGTGGTTTTATTCAAGGGGTGATTTTCTTTAGAATCTTTTGTTTTATTGTTTGTAGGGCTATTCAGGTTTAATGTTTTATTGCAGTTCCAGGGCATGACAGTGTTTCCGAGATCCCTTCCATATAATCAACAATACCACTCAAGAGTGATTTTGGAAGTACACATGACTACTAAGATCTTGAGGATGAACAGCCTCTTTAATCTTCATCCCGGGACCTCTTATTTCATGGTGTCAGCTGAGGGGAGGTGGGCGCTGTTTTTTGTTCGGAGAAAAGCTTTCGGCTTTATCACCCTAATATCTCCAATCGTATATCCTTCAGAGTTGAACTGAATTTGGTAAGCTGTGTGAAAAACTGTCCCGAGTTTAAAATTCATGAGAGCATTTCAGGGGTCCGGCCTGACATGCAACTTGTATTATTTCTACGGTGTACAGTGGTAGTCATGCTAGGTGGTGCGATATGTCCATATTAAAAAAACAACTGAAACGCATGCACTGCTATCGCGGAACCTACTTTCTACTAAATGATGCAAAACTACAATATCGATCTCAGCTACTTAACTCTATCTGTCAAACAGTAAACGTTGCTGTGAATATGATATTCCTAAACAAAACTTGCTTTCCTGTTATCTGAATCGTTTACCCCGCCACTTGTTTTGCCGGCTCAGAACATACACATCAGGTTAAGAGGAAAACAGCAGATGATAGACGATGTTGGAGGTGAAGCTGAGCACCAAGGTAGGTGACGGTCACAGGTGGGCAAAATCAGCTGCTTGCGCTTGCCTTTCAGTAGTCAGTTGCGGAATGCATAGATCGGAGCAACCGAACGTCAACTTATACATTCTGTTAGTCGATATCGTCAAAGAACCCAGGAATGTGTTACGGCAATGCCTTGATATCTAGTACGCTTGAGCATATGAAGCCTTGCGTAAGGATAGATGTCTGAATTATGAACTTGTGTCCAAAGTGTTTGTTATCTTTAAAAACCATAAGTTGCGACAAATTTCTTCATTATATTTCTATTGCCATTGCCTTCGTGCTACATCACAACCAACTGATATACTTCAGTATAAGCTTCACGGACGTACACCGGTTTAAACTGTTCGCCAAGCCAAATTAGTCCCGGTTCTGGTGATCGCAAACAAAAGGGCGATGATGCTGTAGACGTCATTCACTTGACGCACTAACCGGGTGAAAAAAACTTGTCTGTTGGAAGGAAAAAGGAATGTGTGTTTCTCCCTAAAGGGCAAAATGTCAATTTTGTGAATCAGAATTCGCGTGTCCTTCGGAATGGTTTCTTTACAGCCTAGTGCAGTAAATAGTTGTAGATCAGATGGCTGTTACGCTGTTTACCGGGCTTGCGGATTGGCTTGAAAACACCGTCATTAATCGCGGCGGAATGATCGGTGTCTTATATTGTCACCATCATTCGAGAACGCATGATGATCGAGGTGATTGCGTTTTCCAAAGGGGTAGAGAATCCTACCATATTTTGACAAAAAGAGACATCGACGAATAGTAACGTTTTTGTAGACGGACTAAAGAAAGTGCGTTAAACCGTTTTTTGTTGGGGAGACAGCTATGGTAGCATCTGGTGTCTCATAGTGCACGAACCATCTTGAGGGATAATTGCTTTTTTTATGTTCTGATCACTGGGCCGCACCAACTAGTGAAGGCTGACAATCTTTAACCTAAGCATCCTTCATTACTTACCCAAACTGCCGGAGCAGCTTTAACCAACATAAGTCCTACTATCGGTGTGAAACGCGGACGCATTTCTTGTTACAAATTTCTGCGTTGGGCGAAAAGTTTTGAGCATATGTTATGCTTAATTCAGTGCTGTTGGCGTTGATCTTCTACTTGGCCGCAGTTCGTGGCCACGAAGCAAATCTCACATAGGCTACGTTGTTTCTAAAGATCTTCCAACAGATGAGGTGCGCAGACTACCTGACTAGTGATCACTGGTGTTAGAAAGATAAAAGTGGACTGTGTTTGTTCCCATTAATTTGCGTCTATACTGATATCCCTGGACTGAAGTTTGGAGCTCGCATGACGTATTCCGAAAACTCTTCAACAGTGGGTAAGGGGGCGCATACGACAGGAAAACAGTTTTAACATTTTGAGTTCTGCTGACAGTTTTACCAATGTAACCGTTCTGTCCAAAGTACAGTAGCTTTTCGGGAGGAGGAGAGTTTAGCTAACCAGAAAATCACTACTATACAATGTACCCCCATCCAATAGCCTACAAACTTTTGGACAAAACATAGGTCCACCTACGGCTTCCGACATCAAATCCAGTTTGAAAGTTCGGGCTAAGCTGAGGCTGCAGACCACCTTCTGCTAGGTCTCGATTGTTATCAACTCGGTCTAATGTGGCTTAACTTCTGTACAAGTTGTACGTTACTACTAGGATCAAGCAACTCCAGTGGGTAAGTGGGGTACAAAAACCTGAAGCCAAGCTCAAAGTATGGTATTCTTTCTCGGATGCTCCATAGAGTGCGTTGAAATGCTGAATTACGGACGCCTGATAAGCCCTCATTTCATGTGAACTGCTTTAGAGTGCTCATCATTAAGCAGACAGCCTGTCTTACGGTACTGTTACCCAAAGCAGTACCTTCTAAAAGACTGTACTTTTCAGAGCAAAGGAGCTTTTACGTTTGGAGATTATTCTGCGAGCTCCATCCTATGTTCAAAACTGCGGCTTCAGCTGTCCGGCAACGGTAATCATATTGTGTCTTCATTCAAAAATCTAATAATGTTAGGAGGACTACTGAACCAATTTCGGAGCGATTTCTATATCCTTACTGTTGATGACGGTGAGTATCCATCTCATGTCACTAGTATCGCTGTATGCTTGTGAGTGCAAAAAAGGACAAGGTGTGCAAAAACGTTTTTTTCTAAAAATGAAACAGCGTACTTCACGTGCATATTTCATTGTCTCAGACCTTCGCTGTCTCACAAAATTGGCATTAGGATGCCATCCGGATCTGCACTGCCTGAGGTTGCTTAGGAAAGTGCATTTATTTACAAGAGTCAAGTGTAAGTATCGCGAAATTTACCAGGAAAGCAAACGATCACAGATATGCTTGACTGGTTTCTTGTTACTAGTTCTCTACGGTAGAAGTATCCGCACGCTAGTGATTCACGGGAACAAATTGTCACAGCATTTTTCTTCATACTATTCGATATATACCCCAACAGTAGTGCGGAAGGCTACAAAAAAACAACTTCTTGTTTCTTGATGGCAAGACAGAAATTCTGAGAACAGTGCGATTTTGGCGGGTCCCTGATGGGTGTGATCTTTGAAAGGGGGTAGTGTAATTATTAGGAGCATTCGTACTTACGGACGTCTCAAGACGTCTCAAGGTCAAAAAAATCTTCGTTTGCATGACTCCAAAAAATAAAGGTCAGAATAATAAAACGCGAAAGCCATTTTCTGAAACCATTACGTCTTAAGGTTTCAAGGTTATCTTGCGATAACACTCGCATTGCTGCCAACGGACACTCGTCATGTTTCACTAAAAGCTCACCCGAATAATACTCCGGGCTTAATCTGGATGTCTTTGTACTCTCAAACTGCGCCGATGAAATCGGGGCAAGATGTTTGTCACTAAGAACTCTGTAAAGGACGCCGGACCTTGGGTGAATTTGTGTGCATTTGATAGAGATTATTGAAATGCATATCTTCAAAACGGTTTCCACGCAGGCAGAAAATAGCCTTATCGGGATGGCCAATCTCGTTCTGAGGAAAGGTTTAGCAAACGTGATGTTCACCTAGCGATTTACGCTTTGATAGCTATCACCAGCTCTGAGTGTCTCTGTCTGTCTTGGTAAGTAAATTTGTTCGCTTTTTTCAGAGTACATTCTTCGCAGAACGACAATGAAAATCAGCTTTTAATTAGCTTTCTCAGCGACAGCTTTCCCCACAAGGGTTTGTACACAATGAATTCGTTTGGAGTCAAAACTTCATTCAATAGCTTGCGTCCTACTTCTTTCCTAAGGAAAATCTTTTTAAAATCGGACAACGGAATGTAATGGCTGTCATTCCCTAAGTGACATCAGTCTAAATGTCTGCTACAACTGCTCACATCCAATCTCATCCTCTGGGTCTAATTACGTTTTGGGGACTTTCAGTAGCGCGTCCAAAGCCAGTAGGAGCTAGAAAATGCGTCTCGGAATTCCTCGAGCGTTTGTGAGGACCATGTAGATGGTCAGGGTGGTATCACATATCGTGGACAATGGTCCGAAGCCTAATGAGCTTTGACTTCAATTAGAGTTGGTAATCTAAGGGAAAGAACACGGTCCGCATTGTTTGAGGTCACGTGGATAGGACCCTGTCGCAACAATAAGAAGATCCTAATGTTCCGCCAATCCACTAGACCTTGATTATTCTAGTACTGTTTCCATTAACATAGGTTAATCTCTGGTGATTTCAAACCGGTGGCGTTTTAAAATAAAACATTTATTCCAACTCCCAACAAAGTGTTAATCTACTGTAGAAGGGTGTCGATCAGCTGATTCCGACTGAAGTACGGGTTTGCCTTTTTGGACGGGAAGAGACAAAAAAATAATGCTGCAATTTAACCTGAGGAGTAGCACAACGGTGAATAGCATGGAAAAAGCTGATATCATTGTACCTGGTGTTTAGTAATGCAGAATTTGTCTAAAAAATCACTTGAAGCCGAGACATTTTAAGAAACCGAAAGAGAACTATATGCCAGATCGTGCTGTACTTAAGTGCACTCCACACCTGAGCACTCCCCTGAGCAGACAGCCTTACGCATAGGCCAGTGGCGTTCACATGCGTAAGTACGATTCACTAAAAACTGAAGTCATGTACTAGCCCAGCTGACCCAGTTGTACTTAGCAGTACTACAAAGCTCCAGCACTATTATGAATTATTTGACGGCCCAGCATGCATTAGCACACAGGCAGGTGGTCAGGTTGGCCAGACTGATTGCCACGCAACCCCCTGCTGTGTATAACCGGACAGGACGGCCGTCAGTTCTTCAGATCACTGGGTCGCGATGTATGTATTCCAAGCTATTTGCAGCAGCCTGTGAGGAATATTCTATTAATAGGAAGTCAGCCCTAACCAGATTATACGACGCCATGACTTTGACGCTTCCCACAAAGTTGCTCCTGGCACAGCTGTTTGTTTGACTGACGTATTGAATGACTGTGAGCTATATTCCGAACACACTGTATTTCAGGCATACTGACAGTGGACAATCGACTGTCCCTTTTCTAGTCATCTCAAGCTAGTAATATCGTTGAAGGTCACTGGATTGAAAAACTATTAAGTGACTGACACGAGAATGGACGCCAGTGAGATCAATAAAACAAAACGACATAAAAGATGAGATAAAAGTACTTTCCTGACATCTTCTTTGTGTTGCAAAATTAACAAAGGTTTCAACGCATTCATGAAAAGCATCATTTGACTAGTCTGCTGCGCCCTCCAATTTAGTTTCTGTAACGGACGCTTGAATAAGCCGACCAATGTTTGATAAGATCCGTTTGAATTCCCATCACACGCAGTCCTCCGCAAACAACCGGAGTAACTCTCATGGTCATGGAACATATCTCTGGGCAGACTGAGAATCAAACTCAGGCCACCTGACTTTCGTAGGGAATGAGTGACTGCTGCTTCAAAAGCGCACGTTATACTAAACTGGTTTACCAAGTGTGACAAAATCAACGTAGTTTACGCTGGATTGTCTCAAACGACCACTCAGTAAGTATCCCGGTTGTTTGTGTCCAGAGATCAACAATATTCTTAGTGATAAGTTTTGTTCAGTACTTTGGAGAGCCTTGTCCAGACCGAGAAAGTCGTACACGAAAAAAATTTAAAAAAAAACGGAACTCGTATCAGTGCATATAACTCTAAAAATCAGACCTCACGCGTTACAATTGTGCACCCTATTTTGAATGAGTAAACGATGATAAACTCCTTTCAACGTGAAGCAAGTCCCATAGATGCCAAATCCACGCTCAGTCGAAGCGTATGACGTGTGACCTACGCATATTGAGCCTTTTGAAATGTCTGGTCAGATTAAGGAGCCAAATAGAATTTACGCCGTCTTGGAGGGTCTTTCTCCAGCAATCGGTATGTTGCTCACAATATGTCAGCTATAAATGGAGTAGAGATGTAGCTGCGTTTGTGAACGCAGAGTCATTTGACCTTCTTTTATCGGCTGTGGGTGACTGGACGAAGCACATGAATGTATGTCTGGATGAAATAGAGTTTGGAGTACATTGTTGATCGGGAAAATAGGTCAGGTGGGAAAGTACTATGTGTGATACCTCATTGCACTTTGTTCGGCCAAATAGGGGATGTGTCTGCGCTTCTGACAATGTCGTTCCATCTGGCTGTGTCACAAACACTCTCGGGTACTGTAAGCCGATCATCAGTGTTTTGGAAGCAGTTGCTGAATTCCGCTCTGATTTACCAGGCATCAATGCAGCCCTTCGTATTTTTCCCGCAACAAATCTAAATTTTTCATCCATAGCTGTGGGTATCAAACCAGCTGACCAATATAACTGATCGCATTTAGTGCATTCTAGTCAGTGATTGAGTATCCTTCAAACTGATTGGGGTTTTTCTTAACGTGTTTGCCGCCTGGGATGTCACCGGGTACCATACTGGTTGTGAGTGTTCCCAGAATACTCAGATATATTTCATCCCGTACCACTACCGTCGCACGCAGTCACTTGGTTCTGGACTAACCATCGTGGTTAAACTTTCGGGACTATGCAGTTGTATATTCTTAGAATCAGCGTAGCAAGTTTTGGCTCTTTCAATCGCTTAGCAATTAGTTGTCCAGAGTTCAAAAACGGATGCCACCTTGACTAAATCTGCTTCCCACGACGTGTTGTGTCTAGTTTATTGCTGTTTGTTCATTGTTTCAGGTGGTTTAATTCGCATGCAAAGATATTTATTCAATAGGTTTTATAAAGATATACGGAATGAACGACCGGAGTGTCGCTTGCATATCTGAGCTAAATTCTTGGTGGATTTTATAGGTTGTTAGCACCCAAAAATTAAAGTGTTTTGTACTTATGTTGTCGTCAGCTGGAGGTGTATTGGACCTATCTCCGTTTCCGTCGGCTGTTAGTTTGTCCCTCCTGTGAAGGCGAAAAATGTGGGATAAACGCATATTCAGTGACCTCCAATACTTCTCTGATGGGTAAGGAAAAGCGGAAAGATGGCGCTTGTTCTGCTAGGAATGCGTGGAGGATATGTGCGCTGTTTGACGCTGATACGCACAAAAGAAGCGACCACGTCAAAGCTGAATTTCTAAACATTTCATTGAGTCATTTTCAAGCGGAGGGCATTCTATTTATACTATGTCAACCATAAACAGAGACATCTTAAAACAGCAGATTACAGAAGGGCTTGAAATGCTGCGAATTACCTGACAGTTAGATTTAACCAAGTACTCTACATTAGCGTCCAATAGCTTATTGCCCGTTTTGTTCACACGCTTTTGAATCAGTTATGAATAGCGAATCCCATCTAGTTAGATTGAACCGGATAAATTGGACAGGGCAAACTTATCCGCATATCGTCAAACACGGTGTAGTCAATTTACGATGTGTGTGAGCGCATATCTGCACATATAAGAGTCTCAAATTTTACTGCCCAATCTGTGTCGTAGCTGATCAGTCATAATGAACCTTTCGGATGTTGCAAGCAGGCACATGAGTATTAGTCAATACTTACGAATGAGTTGGTGAGGTATATTTGGTTGTGAACAAATGATGAGTCAACCCTGGGTTAAAACGCAAATCTGGTATGCCATTCGGATGTTGCTTATAGTAGGGCAATCTTGAGGAAGGTGCAAAGGAAAGCGTTCGTTTTTCTTGTAGATGGGCTTTACCAAGTCAAACGGAATGCAGCAGCGTCAGCCAAATTGTCATCTCTGAAGACTGGGTTGTTCGAAACAATGTTTTATGTCATCAGTCTCGTGATATTCATTTGCTTATAGTAGGACATTTGCATGAAGAGGGGGTAGTCCGGTTTAATCTGGCAACATACAAACAAGCCGGCTGATGTGTTTAGCCAACACTGAAAATGAAAAATAGGTGTGAAACTGCCAGTGTTTCCTTTTATGTCACTTGCACGCAATTATAGTGTAATGCCGTTCTACAATTTTGATTAATTTAATTAATTTAGTTACTTCTCGTCAAACAAGATTGTGTTTTTGTATGTTTGGTTTAGGGAGCCATCAGTCACCACCGAAACTATCAGTGTCATAGATATTATCATCCTTGCGTAGCAAAGGTGATTGCAAACTTGTATTAGTGCGACCAACTTTAGTTGAAAAGTAAGGATCGATTGGAAAGCAACACCGCAGTCTATACCTCACTTACCAGGCTTAGTAAATGCGCAAGGTGACGCAAAAGGTAATACTGCCCTGCAATCACCCAGTTGGTTAAAGTGTTGGTTTTTGTAAGACATGAAAATGCGCTTATCTACTAATAGACCAATTACTTCAACAAAAATACATTCTCACGTAGATTCAACTTCGACAGTGGTCATTTGTATGACGGAACCAATTCAGGTATGATGTTTCAAAGCATATACGCTTCTTTTATCCGTCACCCGGCTGAAATGCTCTGGACAAAAACACTGGATTTCTATTCCCAGCCTGTATACAGACGAACTTTGAAAGCAGGTTGGACACCAGAAACCCACCATATGACGATATTAAAGTCCTGATGTGATCACATTAGCCTCCACTAAGGTACTCTTATAGTACGCATTCTTTCCCACAAATACACTACGATTTTGATATTGTTATGGAAAATATGGCAAATTATAAATACAGAACCTCTTTGGATGGAAAACCTTTCAGGACTGGACAATTGGTTTTATTCCACTAAGTATAAACTTGCAACACTATCCCTTCCTTGATTTGTTTTGGTCACGTGGTTTTCCTAGACACTATCAATATCCTCCAACTCAACCATGGTAAACTATTGGTATATATTTGAGTAGACAGGCGAAGGAACAATTTCAGTTCATTGGATGGAGGTCTCATCAGCTGCCACTGATGAATACAGAGTTTGTCTACATAAAACAGCTTTCATACCTTCCATATTCAAATCATATATACGACTAAAACTATTTGTCCCACAGGAAAATTATTCCCTTCAGAACGGTTCTTGAATAACTCTCGTATAAGGTAAAATAAAAAGAACTACCACCAACAGTGTCACAAACACCACAGTATAAACTAAATCTGGAATTGCCGTAACCGAAACACCGTGAGTTGCGAACTTAACACCTTGCACTTTCAAAATTCGTGGCGCTCAAAATTGGGTATAACTTTAAGCGTGGTTATTATTATAATGGGAATTTGGAACGTTTGATGAAAGCTGGGTTGTGTTTGAGCGGTCACTTTTATGCAAGCATGTTAGGTGGGTGTGGAAGACGCGAGATCATGAAGGTTCAACTATGGGATGATTGTACCCGTGTGAATAGGCCAACTAAGTGAGATAAATCGACGGGACAGCGGTTCTAGTCGCGGTTAGACGGAATCATGCCCACACAAAATTATCCGTCCTGGTTAAATCGGCGTTGTGCTGAAGGATAAATCACTGAACTGCTAAAATCATTTTGTTACAACTTCATGGTAATATTTGAATACTGGGTTATTATTGTGAAAATGTGTATATATAATGTATGCCAGTCTTTCTCCAAGTATATTTGGGTAATTTAGAAAAGATGCAAACGTTTTTCGTCCATCACAAAATTGTCCGTAGAACACTTGTTAACTGCTAAGCTGTCTCTGGCATTTCCCCAGGTAGATAAATAAAATATAAAGAAACACAATTTGTAAACAGAGGCCTGAATTTTCATTCCAGACTAATAAGTACCATATGGAGCCCTCGAACGTTGGCCAAGTGTTTTCGCCCAGCACCTGTAAATGGATGGATTGTTCGCACAGCCGGATTTTAACAAACACATCTGCCTGCAAGTGACATCCGACGACGGACTGTCCAGTTTTTCATCCACTCATACCTTGGGTTCAGGTTGAAAATCTGACTGGATCTTGTCGCAAAATTAATTCGAAATATGCTAAATTCTGAGAAACAAATACAACCCACATAGGTCCTAGCTTGCCTAATTTTTAAACTTTAAAAATAAGAATAGTGAACTTTATTCTTCGAACCATCTGGATTGCTACAATTATGCATTTTTATCGTTACCGAAAAAAAATTCCAATTTGCATAAAGGTGCAGAATAGGCAAATTTAGTAGGGGCCATAATTGGACTGAAACAGTTTTTTAAACATATTTGTGTCGCTGAAATACCTGGTGCAATAGAATTTATCAGTGTTTTACCAGTTGTTCTTTGCTAAAACATTTTGCTTCCACGAGAAACCGCTCTTGGTTGCTCTAGTAAATCTCATTGACGGCTCATCGGAAAGTAACCACCCGCAAGAGGTGACATTTACTTTCGGTCTTATCAGCCAGTCGCTTCGTGGAGAGGAGTTATGGTAAAAAGGGTTCAATAAGGACCAACACACGTTCTGCTCATTAGGCGTACCGCGTATAAGGTCTTTTTTTAAAAATCTCTAATTAATTCAAACGGTGGGATTTTTAGTAGCAAATTCAGTGTTGATTGGAATCACAATTGGAACCAACTGGCTACTGATGACTAGTGAGAATATCTTACCTGAGCAGTCATTGGTCCCCGCAGTGACCTGATATGTACCAAGGTTAAGACTTGAAACTGTTCTAAATTCTTAAAACAAATGCGCAGTTGTACGTGAAAAATTTTCCGCCACTTTGATTGCAGCACTATCACCCAAAGCAAAACTTCGTCATAGTGACGTAGATAGGTCGGACACGTGAACTGTCTGGCACAAACATCAGTTCATTCGTGGGACGTTGTGTCTAGTAATTAGTTTAAGCAGCTGGCGATTGTAAATGGGATGTAAAAATCGATGTTTACAGACTATCTGTTCATTCCCACTATTTACCCTATCCAGGTCATTCAAATCCTCTTCGATTAAATAATGGCTTATCCCCACGGAGGGACATGTAATCTATCCAGGTCATTCAAATCCTCTTCGATTTAACGGAGGGACATGTATCTAGTTGTGGGCTACTGTGGACTTTGGTAAATTTTCTATTCAAATTGTAGTTCTTACTTTCTTCCTTGGCCCAGCAACATAGTTGTTGGTAAAGCGCACCAGATTTGAAGCACTGCGAACCTTATAATGGAGCTTATCTGACGCCTATCCTCTTAAATGTGTCTGGAAATAAAGCTTGACTATTTACCACTCGAAAAATGTTTGCTATCGCCAATTCACTGGCTAATGCTATTGGATCTGAGCAGCTAACTGCGGTCTCGCTTAAGCAATTTGACTGGTTTGTTCGAAGCTTCAAACAACAACTTAGTAGCCATCTGTTAATCGGTAATTACTGAACCGTGGATTTGACCCGTATGACTGAGCTTTCGGGGGTCCGGATACATTGCTGCTAAAACAGCATTGCCTTCGCTGAGAGCTTGGTCACCAAAGTGTTTTCTTTTTGAAGAACAAACGGTTTTCGCGGTCCCTTAATAGTTTATTTGCAAGAAAATCCATTAAGGGAAGATTTCACTTCTTTAAAACAGAGTTCCGCTATTCATCTTACCAGAGTACTGTGCTCTGTCTACAGTTTATCCAGATAGGTTCTAGTGGTTAGTTTGTTTTCATTCAGAAATCAATCAATCAATCAGAAATCCGCAAGTGATTTTTAGTGTTACTCGACGATTTAAACCTGAATGCCTTTTTACCCAATCGTCAGATTAAAAATTGTACCGCTGTTTCGAAACATGTTTGAGGAAAAAGCGAGTTGAATAAACCCAACTGGCGTTTCGTTGCTAAACACTGAACAATACGTTTAGCAATCTTGTGACCAGCTTGTTCGAAGCGTTGGGCGTGCACATGTTCTAGTAACAGAAGGGAAGATACCAGAACAGAATAATCCATGTAAGATTTGCGTCAGCAGCACCATGTGACGCAAATCTAGGAGAATATTTTTTGGCTTTGGCGGGACATCCTTTGGCAGCACGTGCGAACGGTATATCCTACCCATTGGCCTCTGGGAGTACTAGCTCAATGATCAAGCAAGACTTTACTAGAAGAGTAAATTAGTGTTCAGAAGTAAATGAACTTAAACGTTACCTCCCACATATTATGCCATTTGTAATTCAAGCTGCGATTTCCATTTTGTTAGAGCAAAAGTTTTCTGATGACGTGAAATTTATACTGCTAGTATAAAATAAATGAAAGTGATACAGACGTTTTTTCCGTTTGTGCCTTGGCTCCTCGCGTAAAAATTGTAGTTTTGTCACTAATAAACTAGAAAAGTTTTTCAGGATCACCGAATTAAATACACAGACTGACCAGGTGCATTTGTTTACCCCTTATCCTCAACGTCTGATGACAAACCAGAACCTTTTAGCAGTTTAAGGCAGTCCCACCAGTGAAAGAATTCTAAGAACCTGACATTCAAATGTCGCATGTAAACAAACAAACTTCAAGCCATTGTTATTCAGGATTTTGAAGGCAAACTATGCTTCATAGTTGTATGTTTTCGTCGGAGCCAAAAAGCAAACGACACCCGTCAAACAGGGGTAACTTCTTGCACGAAGTTTTCGCCGTCCACGAAGCCGGTCCTCAGTACAAGACAGACTACCTCTCATTGTTGTCAGAATCGGATCCACACCGAATATTGACACGTGTTAATAACGCAGACCTGTGCAATCGAATCAGACTTATTGTTCAGTAATCTTGTTGAGCTTTGAAAAGCGCCATGTCACGCTACTCAGCAACACCAGCAGGCTACTTTTGAATAAACTTGATTATTAAGTTACTTCACAAGTTAAGTATCAACACTACACAGTCTGGACTGTATGAGTGACTAACAATCTTTTTGGTTAATATGCAAAACATTTCCCCCATAGTCAGAAAGTTAGATGGTGGTTTTTACTCAGTCAGATAAAAACCGCTAATCATCTGATTGTAAGGTCTGGAAAAACCTCCAAGCTTGAAGCAAACTGTTCAACAAGTAGGTTTGACTAATGCATACTAAGTGCTTGGCTGAACTACTAAAAAACTTTTCCACGAAAAAATCCAGGAAGTAAGGACTAGCCAACTTTTTCCGTGACTTGGTATATCCTTTTGTTTGTCGCTGTAACTGAAAAGTTGTGAATGAGGTAAATAGGGTCTGGAAAAATTGGTTTTCCCTCACTGTAATCATGTTTATTACACATTGTCTATATACAATAATTTTGAGACGTGTGAATAGTAGTGAAACTCTATGCGAATGGAAAGTGTGCAGACGTTTTGCAAAACGGACCATTCTAGAACGACTAATTTAGGCCAGATGTACGACACAGCATTCAGCACAATCTTGGATGTACGCGACGAAAACAGCGTATCAGGAGAAAATATCATTCCCTTTGAGAATGTAGTAGTGTTCTGGCTGTACGCGTGAAAAAAACTTTCAAGAATGTAAACTATTAAAAATGACATATCAACTGTATAGTGTGCTCTACTTTAACTCTGTGCTATCGCTCAAGTTGTGGAATGTGACACTGTTTTGGAGAACGCAGTCACTGTAGACAAGAGATGAATGAAAGTTTTTTGTTCTTGTTTTCTTTTGCCTAATTGTTTTTCGGTTTATTACAGTGCTTAGACGTTGCTTTATTAGATGTAAATGTCTCCACTCCATACTTTTGGTGATGCAGCTCAGCTAGAGAGCCACAGTGATTCGTTGACGATTTCCATGTTTCTCGATAGTTCTTTGGTATGATTTTATAAGCCGATTTGTAGTCTGTTTATTAGGTCGGCGGAACCTACTGATTTATATGAATTCCTTCATCTCTATTCATTCCTTTGTTATATAAGTGTTTCAAATTTGCTTGTTATTTGGACTCGTGGGTGACCATGATGACGCCTACATAAGACAAAAGCTAGATGGGTTGAAATGGTTACGGTCTAGTGGCAAAACTTCAACTGAACTGACGAGAATCAATGTACGCCTGCTTCAGTCATATCGAATCTCGCCAGGACTGCACGTCTCATGAACCTACAGGGAGATTTGAAGTCGAGCTCTCCCATGTAGTGGTTGAAGAGCACGCTCTTTGGTGACTACTGATTAGTCAACAATGTGACTCACTCGCACCAAGATGAGATTTTAAAACACTCATTATTTGTTAAAAATGTAACTTTTTGTGTCACATAAACTGACTCTTTGAATAACATTGCCTTCATATGCAGCCTGTGAGAGTTTTTAGGATAGTAAAAGAAAGTCATTCAAAAATCCCTAATTAGTAAGCATATTTGAACAAGGCGATTTCAGGAACAAGTTGTTAGCAGTTATTTTATCTCCAGAAATGTTTTACAGTGAAATTTCGGAATGCATAGCACGCAAATAATCTACTGGGCACTTGGTGGGGGGGGAAATTATTCGTTTAATAACCGATAGACGTTTGGTTTTGCAAAGAACACCAGCCCACTGAGCCAGATAGAAATCCAATCTATGCCAGCTCTTTAGTCATATAAGTAAAAATTCCCGCTTTTAAGACATCGAAAGTCGCATAGTTTCTTTAAGTATTGTCGTCAATAAGGGACTCATCATAAAAAGCAGATCCTGCTGCTTAACCTGACGTTCTCCAACTAGAAAGCAGAAGTCGTTCGCTGAAGTATCACCCTACGGTTCTCGTAACATCAAATTCTTCGGATTGGGGCACCTTTAGGATTTTACGGCCCCAAAATAACCAGTAAGGAAATTCCGAGGAAATACTTATTTTTTTATGGTTGGAAAGATCAAGTTAAACGTTCTTAGAAAAGTAGCAAACCTGCTGAACATCCACCGCAGGTTTGTTCACGTTATTTCAGGATACAATTTGCGTTACTGACAGCCTGTCAAACCATGCCGTATTGGCTGCTTCTGTTTTAAGTCTGTGTTGTTAAAAAGATCCCCATTTCTCCCTTAAGAGAATGATGTAAAAGAATTTGAAAATATTTTTCAGTAAAAGGTGTCCCATACTGAGAGACGATAATCAAAGTTGACCCAAGTTTTGCCTTTTACAGAAAATATTTATTTGTTCAAAAGCAGGATAAGATGCATGTAATTCTTTCTGAATTAATTTCGCAGTTAGTCCGATTAATTTATTTGAACTACCGAAAATTTGTGAGAATCTGTTGCAAATCATGTGTCTAGAAACTTTTCAGGCCTTGTTCCACTGAAGGCAGAATCTCTAATGCCGTCTCCTGATTTTCGGGAATTCCCCATGAAAATTCTTTTGCACTTAACAGCTGTCTGCACACACTCCAAACTTCGATTGACTCTGTTGGATGACCGAAGTGTGATATATAACAACCCATAGAAACCATAAAATAGCGGGAATAAATCTCCAGGGAACAGAAGGTGCATCTCGGATTTCAAATAGCTAACCGATCAAAAATCACTGGGAATGCAGGATACGGGTAGAGTGAGAATATTGCTGACTGTACAGCAGTATATCAAATGATATCGTCCGGTAGTTCGACCAGTTAGTGTCTACAGTATATGAAACGGTACCAGTGCGGCTAGTTAAAAATTACCACTGAGAATATTCCTAATGGAAATCGTAGTTTACAGGCATCGACGGGCATGCTTGCAAGCCTTTTGTAATGAGCATCAAAAGGTAGTCATGGACAAGACAAAAAACGCGACTCCAAACAAATGCTAGTTTTGTTCCAAAAATGACGCTTGCTCAAAGATGAACTTACTTTGCAGGAGTTGATGATTATCACAGAGAACGGTTGAGTCGGGGTTCATTACGGAAAGGCAAGTGACGTCATTTCATGGGGGAACTTTTTGAAAGAGGAACTGCTGTGTTGTCCCATGAGGGTTTTAGTCGAGCTTGCGCAGACCCACATTACCCGTTGTTTTAAATCTGTCTGATACGTACCTATTTCTATTTCGACACTTGATAATGTGGGAAACAAGTCAGTTGTTAAAGCTTGGCGCGCAAACCACCGTGGTGTGCCAGGATGCATTGTAGATATACCTAGAAGTAACTGCGCATTTTTGTGTGCTTCGGGTTTCACCAAGAATTTCAGCGTTTCTGGTGGATTCTGTTCTGTTTGGTGGATTTCTGATTTGGTTTATTCGGTCATTTGGACCTTTGTTTGGAATAAATGAAGCTTATTAGAAGACATTGACTAAAATTAATTTGTACGGGACAGCTACGCACTAAACTCTCTCAGTGATCATATTTAGGTGAGTAAGCAATGTGCATACAACGCTAAGCTCAGCACAATTCTGCGATTAGATGACAAGCGCAATAAATGTGGCTTCAAACGGCGAAATATGTCGTAGGCTTGACTTAATCGACAAAAAAAATTTTAAAACTGGCCTTTATTCCATATCATCCAATTAAGGCTTTCCCGTAAAACTAATTTGTCGCCGTTGACGACCTCTCAGTGACAGTAAAAATCTCTGATAAAATCTGAGTGCGCACTGAAATTCGTGTTTAAGCACTTGATTTTGCCTAATGTTTACACAGAGAGACCAACGGTGGATTATTCCATAAATGTGAATATGCCCACTTCGTTAGGGAGTAAAACGTCGAGTTCCGCATTTTCTGACAGCCGCACCATATACCTTTTCCATTGCATGGGTTTCACTAAGACCATTATAAACATTCTGGTGAACAGGTATCACGTGAAGTCAAGAGCTTCTCCAACCTTTCAGGTGAACCAATCGTACATTAACTGGGAGAACAAGTTTGGATATCTAGTGCGTTTTCACCCAGAGTGTAAAAAAGAAACGCACCCTAGTTCACAAGTAGCCTGATGCGCAGGTTAACAGTCATTTATCTGTATCAGGTAGGTGTTGTTTAGAGGTGGAAATGCCCGAGATTGATCGTGCTTTTTCGCCTGCAGCAGTCTTGATAAACTTGTATTTGATTTCCTTCCCACATGGAGTAAACCATCTTTAAAAGAGCGCGGCATTTTTTAGAATGAAAGATTTAATTATTGAAGCCGTCATTTTGCTCTGGTTCTTGCTTAAAAACATGACGCTTTTTTAAAGGAAAAGGAGAAGAGCTTTTTGATTTTGGATGCGTGTACCTCATGAAAAATTTTTTTTTTGATTTTCTGTTTTATTCCAAACTAGCCAGTCATTTGTCGCACTTGGTATACCACTTAATTGCAGCATGATGAATGGCCATTCGGGTCGCCCCGCCACATCGGCCGCCATATTAGCGGCAGGCCGAGCTGCATGTGCTCCTGCCTACAGCCTGATTCGTGATGTTAATGGGCTGCCAAATAAAAATCACAATCCAGTCGGTCGGTATACAGCGGTGTCCAAAAAGGTGACAAAAAGCAACGGGACTACCAAAGGAATGTACTATCCTGCCAGCTCCACAATTTCGACTGCACACAACGCGGTTCTCGATCCCACCAAAAGATCACAGTCACAACAGCATGTCGAACGATCATTTACAACAAACTTGAATCAGGTAAGGAGTGAGCAACTTTACTGCTTTTACATGTTTCTGGAAACGTCTTGTCCACCTTATTATTTGGCGCGTAATTTTTATGACTGTTGCAAACGTAGTAGGCAGTTATCCACCAGTTTTAAAAATTTCTAAATGCAAACGTTCCACGACTGCAATTCTTATAACAGGTGGCTGTGAATTCGGGTTAGAAAAATAGACCATATTTTAATACATCACTAAAATCAGCTGCTTAATATCTGGTCCTCAATACACCAAACACTGCCGTACTCAAACAACTGCACTCAAACGGGGTTGCAAACTGTCAACTTACCAAGGGTATTTTCCGTACGTAAGATGTTCCCTGCAATCTGTGTTTATCGTTTTCATTGAGTTGTTGGATTGTATTTGAGGAATCATGATTGTGATATCAGTCTAATGGATATTTCCTCTCGCGATTGTTTCTGGCCTGATCGTGTGCCAACAAACAAGAAACACTTTGCAGGTTTCTGTAATTTTGTTCTCCCACACTGAGTACCATTCACTGAATTCCTGCTCCTGCAGCATCTTGATGGCGCAGAATGTCCAACTTAATTCTGTGGAATTATACTACCACCCACATTTCTGTAAACTTTTGCTTGCGTATTGGTGTATTGTGCTAAGCTTCACATAAAGATGGATCTTTCCGTTTTACCACAAAAAAGTCAAGTCACCAGTCTCAGTCTAAACCCATTTTTTCTTTCGTGTTTCGGTATTCATTTTATTCAGCCAAGCGGGAATAGGACTCAACGGGACCACATACCTCCCATTTTTTTTTAGTTACGTGTCACCTATCTCTATCCATCCCTCGAAACCTTTGGACCCTTCGGTTTTTCCCTTGTCATTTTTGCGTTTCCATTTGTATCGCAGCTATTTTATAGATTTTTGCGCGCAGGCTGGTCTATAGACACAGTATCACTTCATGTTATATTGCTCTGTCAAAATCCTCTCCGGCAACCTCCGGATTTTTAGCTACCCTGCTTGGAAAGTGCAACTTATCTATTCATTCCCAACTTGCGAAATATTTTTTTAATTTACAAGGCTACTTTTTTATAGTTGAAAATTCTTCCTTAGCAGCGAACTTGTTGGCTTTTCATTTACCTTACCTACACTGATTACAGAAGAAGTATGGCCACCAATTTGGGAAACGTACTGTCTGGAATGAACCCGATTCTCAAATAAGACAGGAGATGAAGAAAGGGAAGTCTGGTTTGTTGTTTGAACTGACGGTCGAAGGATGTGCGCAGCTGTTTGCATTTTTAAGAAGAAATTCCCAGGACAGTCACAGCCGTAATTTGAATCCCCAAAATGTAGAGTGTTTCCCTGGTTCCACAAAGCGCTCAAGGTTATTTATCCTCGTTTTTCCTTCGGATGACAGCCCCTTGAGGGTGCCTATTACACTTGTTCAAATTTTGTTACCCGGATACTTCCTTTGGCCTTGATTGCATACTTCCTTATATGTACAGGTCCAATGCCAACAAGTTATTTGTGACTGGATTGATGAGAGTTAATGCCTCTTTTACCAGGTTTTTCTTACCGGAGCTTTGTGATATTTCGTATCAAGCCGACTTCCAAAGCCACCAAAAATGTCGTCTAGTTGCTTCTCCTCTGGCTTCATTAATATCGTGGAATAGATGCAAAGCAATGTTTCCTCTAACCTGTCTTCCTCTAATCATTAGACAAAAATGTAGTAGACTTCACACTATTGCTTTTTCTTTCACTTAATTTCGTTGTTTTTAGATAGTCGTAACTCTATGTTCAAACAAGTTCTACTTGATATTTTAGGTGCATTGTTCCCAGTGGATGGATAATTCCATTACCGTTAGGTTTATTTGGCTGGGTGTTTTTACTCGCTTGGCTAAGTGACTGAGTAGTCTTTATTGATTCCCGTAGATGAGGCTCAAAAATCAGTGCCCTGCACCTCTTCAGTGTAGGATCTTATCTCCAGCTTGTTGGTGATGGACCTCCGAAGCAATGAGTAAGCTAAGATTTGAAAATGTTATGATGGTTGTAAAAAAGTTGCTTTTTTGCTCCTCAAGGCGTGTTTGCTCTGTTTCTATTAGAAAAGAACTACTCAACTGCAACCACCTTAGTAACGGAGCCCTTTCAGTAGCAGGAGTGAATATTGCTGGACAAATGAGTTAGGTGGAAGGACAGTTCCAGAGTTACATAATCTGACGAACTCAGATAAAATATTTTGTACCTCAACCGTAAGAACCACAGCCCTAAGACGCAAATAAATAGAATTAAGTCTTAAACGTAACCACGTAGGGTGGTCCCTGAATGCTCTTATTTTGATGTGAACAAAAAGATTTGAGCTCCCGAATTCAATTTTATAAACGAATAACGAGTTAATTTTATTTGATCTCCCAAACAAAAGATGGTAGTCGAACTTATTTTGACATTTCGAAACAAATCATCATTGTTCAAAAGCCGGTAATTGGCGATCGGGACGTAATCCGTCTGTTTTTGTGTCGGATTTTACCAATGTTAAACAACGGTTACGCGACAATACGGTTTAGACAACTGACCGTTGTCTTGGTTGTCAGAGACTTTTTCCAGATTATCGCCGCGCGATCAATAAACGGGTGTTCGGAAAAATACCTCAAATTAGGTGTCAATATGTAAACAAGGCCGACTGGAAAAATTCAATTCTGACTCTGCATCACGTCTGTACAGGGATTATAATCCGCAGTACATATATGCCTATATAAAAGGGACTGGGATAGGCGGGAGTGGGATAAACACTCACCATTCGAATGCCTTTCTGAAAAAATGTCATTATCAATACTTGACAAATCTGTGTTATTTCCTCTGTGTATCGCACAGCTACCTGTACACATTTCGTTTTAACTAATGTAAGGTTTACTTTCCGTTTGTCTTGTTCCGTACCGTATAATGAAAGTTTGAGCTAATAACCAAAAAGGATGGTGAAAATCGCGAAATAGGCTCGTTTGAAGACCAAATTAGCTTTAACAGACCACCAACTGAATCTGCCATATATTCTTCGCGAATTTCTTACAGGTCAGATTTAAATAAACATACTCATTGATTGAGACTAGTGAGTGAGCCTCTAGCTGGGCAAAATCGTTCTTGGGCTGTCGGGCTGTTTTCATCAACCTTATGAGTAGCGTTCACTCGAAGAGATCATCATCTCTCCCTCGCTTCGGGGGCATTGGGTTCAACCTCGTAGTGTCAAATAAAAGACCTGGTCTTGGTCTACTGTTCCCGTTTTACCTTTAACTCTAGTTTTACGTAACCGTCAGAGTTTGGTCTTCATGTAGATAAACAATGGCTATCAGTTTAACCCCTCACCTGTTAACTAATAACGGCTAACATGTTTTGCATAAATACGACTCTTAATGGGGCAAAAACACGTGGCCTAAAACTAACAGCCGCACACGTATAAACTCACAATGAAAATGTGGAGCGTCAAGATTGTACAATTTTGCCCAGCGGATTTGTGTGCCCATTTGCTAATTTATTGCGTAGTTTGTGTTGTACATGTTATCTCTGAAGTGAATTTTCTACTGACGTGATAATGTCTGCTGACGTTTCAGAAAGCTTGATTACTAAAAAACAAGGAATCAGTTAGGGCAACAGTGAATGGGTTTGAGGCCGTATAAAATTTTTTGATTAGAAATAGGCCGTTAAATCGACTTGTTACAAAAGCATGCCCCTGTGAATATGCCTTCTTTTACCTGCTTGTAAAGCTTACGTACATTGCATTTAGGCGTTTGATGACGTGCTCTAGCAACCTCGAAAAATGGTATATTTATTATGCAAGCTCAATAAATCGCAAATTTCAGTTGATTCGTGCGCACCAGTTCATGATGTATTGCAGCCTTTGAACGCTATCTCATTAACTTAATTAGTGCAAGTCAGAAAAATGTGTTGCGGGGTTGGTTTTCCCTCTCCCAAAAGTATACTTAAATGTTATGAAATAGACTGACTCGTATTCATATATGGATTTTGACTCATCTGTTGTCTGGACTATGTTATTTCACCATCACGCAATAAACATATTCGATGCACGTTTATTGGAAATCGTTAGTTCACTGTCAACCTATACAAATGTCAGACAACACTTGCAATAAAGCTGGAAATAGCTCACTTCCAGCTTACTATTATACCTCTTTGGACCGTCAGTTTATGGATCCCGCTTACTGGTTACCGGGTAATTTCCAAGTGCGTTGTTTTCTGCTTAAATGAAATGCGTAATTTCTCTTATGAAAGATTTATAACCGCATTTATCCTGGTGTATAGTCTTATAGAATAGACTACCAGTTAATGTTGGTTATTCGCAAGCCAGATTACGTTTAGACTTTCAAAGTCATCCGCAAATTGTCCAACCTAGTAGCACTGTTTGGGACGTCACCTTATCATTGTGTATTGGAGCGCGCCTTCTTTGTGGAAACAAATCAGGGTGACACAAGGGAACAGTAAACTGTTCATAGTAGGCACAAGTATACTTCCATCTAACACAGTTATGCGCTAATATAGCAGTCATCCTCGTCCCATCACACATGACGTTGACGCCTAAACGTCAATTTGGTTCTCTGCTTGGCAGGAAGTCATTCACGAGTGTCATATACGGTTAGAAAGTGAGATTTTCAAATGATTTTGTGTACACTAGACAACTGAGAATTGTGCAAAAAGGTCTAGCATAGGACAAATCTCATGTTCTATTAGTGGTCAGTGAGTTTTACATTTGTGATCGTGTACACGCAATTCATTAACGTGGGATCGGATTAGACCTCCACTGAAATTTCTTGCCTCCCTGTTATGCTGATGTCAAGGTTAGATTGCAATAAAAACTCAAATTCTTTTGTTTTATTGTGGGTATAGAATATAAGTGCGTCAGTTGCATAATCGGTTGTAAATTGCACCCTATCTTTAACTGCGGAAACACAGAGCGGTACGTGAGTGATTCATTTATCTTCAATATTGCATTTCATGGTCCTACATGAAAGTTTTTTCTGCGTTTAGGAGTCGGATTCCATCATTGCAAGGGTATAGAATATTGTATTATTGTGATATTATTGTGCTATCCTCATACTATTTTGTATTCAGCAGGTTATTGTTTCTATTGGTATCAGAAGCTGATCAAATTGTTGATCAAGACTCGAATTTTACCTTCAGCGGACAGCGGAATCTCACTCCGAGTTCCATTTGTTTCAGGCTTTGTGTGATGCGCAATATAGGCCAAACAAACTTTTTGATACCAGATTCATTTCATTTGTTGAAGTTTTATTTAGACGGGCAACGCGAATTTTCATACAGTTTCTAGGGTAGATATTTTTCTCATCCATATCTGAGTGCCTACAGCAAAGCAGTCAACTACAGTTTAGTGCTTCACTTAAATTTCAAGACCTTCCACATATGTGAAATTTGTCGTCCTAACTGATCTAAACAGATTATACCGACCTGTCATTCATCAGTAAAAAATTACGGAAAGCAAACCGAATATTTGCTCTGGAGCGATCTGTCAGTGACTCCTTTTTGGCCAAACGGAGTGCGATGATTTCCGTCCTGTTCCGTTGTGGTGGAAAAAGCCTGGTCACTTATTCAATGTAGCTAAAAATCCTAACGCAGGGATCGATGTCCACCAAAACAGGAAAAAACTGTTGATACTACATCAGTACGTAGTAGGAGTGGTATTTTGTGTGTTTTCCGCCATACCAGACTAGCTACGATGAATCAGCTGCGCAGCTGGGGAACACCGCAGCAGATACGCTGTCAGAATCCGTGATAAATTCCTCTCCGTTGACCATTCCTCTTCTGTTCATCCTTGTAAACACAAGAAATCGATGCATACTTGCAATTAGGTGGGGATAAAGTAAACAACGTTTTTCTTCTGCTGACGAAACGTTTGTTGTTGCAACTCAGAAATGTGCACACGCATGCGTATTTGGGTGCTCCAACCGATAGATATTTCGGAATAAGGTTCATGCTTCAATTGGTCGACTGGTTTCATACTGAATACACAACTTCCCTTCTTGTATTATGACGCATTCAATGGATCTCAGTGAAACAGATAACCGGAGAAACAAAAATGAGTGCGGCAAAAACTAAGCAACGCACAAGTTGCGAAACGATACGCTGAAAAAGTTCAGCTGAAGAGATTAGTCCTACTCTCGCAAATCTTTTACTTAAACGAAATAATTTAGGTTCACAATTTGCGACGTTTACGTTTTTTCAAATAAGACTGGATAATTACACACGTGAAACATCTAGGCGCGTGATTTCGTGCCTAGAAATACAGCTTCCCTCATCAAGTTGGTGGCGGGCCCTTAGAACAGAGACAAGCTTCTAACACACCGTGGTCAAACTCCAACACACCTAGATTAATAAGTTTTTCATTGGCCTGTTAAGGAAATATCAGATATCTGTAATGACATGTTGACAGAGCCATTGATGGGTATGCTTTGCTTATATTTTCTTCATGCATCAGGCACACAAAAATGGTCAAATCCTGTTGCACCAAGCACCATTTTAAAGGCTTGCGTATCAGTTAACCAATTCTTCGGCTCATTAAGTGTTGTTCAAACTGTAGTAAATCTTTGTTTTATCAGTCTTAACAAGCAGTTGTTAAGGCCAAAGTGAAGAAAGTGTCCGTGTTAGGATCAACATAACCCGAAATCCATCAGCTTATTAAAATGCTATCAATAGAGACGAATAGGGGAATTCTCCCAAAGTTTTGTGAGTAAGTATGAGAATAATTTAACGAAGAGCAGCAAGGTGAAATTTTGAGCAAGTGTCGAGTAATTCAACAATGGAAGTAGGATCAAAACACCAGTGTTTTTAAGTTGAGATGGATAACAAACTTGGAACCAAGCGTTCGCGTACATTAAATCTCAGGTTTTACTCGTGAAAGTTAATTTATGAGTGAAACAAAAACTGAAAATTTTTACTGGCTGTTTGCTTGTTTTTGCAGAATTTTACAGTTCTACCTGGGTATTTAAGCTGCCAATTATCTTGCGAATATTTTGCTATCCTTTTTTGATTCATTCCTACAAAACTTTTTTGCTACAAACTTCTTAAAAAGCTAACTCCAGCTTGTCCTTTTTCTGTTTAGACAGTGTATACACTCTATTCAGCAGCAACCATTTTATTGGTTTGGGTGCTTGGAAGCCCGGTTCATGTTGGGCTGGACCAGTTAATTCCATAGCTTTCTAATTGACGCACTTATCATCTGGTTTCACTCTTTATTACGCCGTTTTATCTTATTTCTTGGATATCCGAATTTGACCATCATGTGTTCTGCTTGAAGTTTGCCGGAACACACAAGCATACAAGTAGAAAGCAGGTGTTTCTCACCAGACCACTTCACTGTACCATTCGTGATCCAATAATTATTTTGCATTCAATGCGGAAATCGTTTTTCCCAGACTACAAACAGTACTGAAATACGCATCATAATGGGTCTAAATCGACTGATTAAGCTAAAATTCTTCAGGATACACGGACCTGCTTGTAATTAATCATGCTAAAATAGGTTACATTTTATCGATCAAGTTAGTTTTACACTTATTTCTTCCCTATACTGGCTCGCAATACCGATCTAAATCCTCGAGCCGGACCGCAAATAGAGTGGAATTAGGAAAAGGATTACGCGTGAAACCTTGTCCTCAGCGATGTTAGTTTTCGACTTGTTTCTCCAAATACACGTTATCTCTTCAAAATGACATTATATTTATTGATATTTTTATCTTAGGCAACTTGGTTTCATCTAAACACCACATAATGTCCCTTCTAGCAGACGTATTAGTCATTGAAAGTTTTTGTGAAGGTGTACTTACCTGTGTCATCTCCCTCAGCTCCTGTCCAATAGTCCTAACTTGGGCTTAACTTTAGTTCGTTAGCATTATATTTGTTCCAAATTTTCTTCAACAACAGTGTCTAAAGATTAGTTATATTGAGCTACTCACGAGAAGTCTCACTTTTTTCCATCCAGATTTTGATCTGTTCATGCTTGCGTACAATTCACCACCAATGAAGGAAATAGCATCAGTGAGCGGATGGCTGTAGGCCTCTGTCTTACCCGTCTACCCGTCACATAGTTTTCCAAAAATGAGGAGATTGGATAGTGGACTTCTCCACTAACCTTGGTTTGTAACAAGACGGGAAATGGGCTTTCTACACGAGTAAAGGAGCACAAACTTGCTGCCGAAAGACAGGATTAATTTTTACTTGTTTTCTTCAAAAAAATGAGCGGGAAAATGCGTTTTACTTGACTGATTCCACATGCTGCTAGAAGCAAGGAAAAAGGGGTAAAAACTCACAGTACCATGGCACGTCACTGGAAAAGCACAAGTATATTGGAAACTGACTGAGTTTGTCAACTGAGGTCAAAAACTCTAGATGAATCCATGGGAGATACGTAGGATAGAAGACTCAATTCTAAAGGAGTGATCAAGCTGCCAGTGATTCGCATATGATCAATAAAAGAAATGACACTGAAAAATAATATTGTATGCCCTAAAATAGGAGGGCTTTTCGTTGAACAACTACACTCGAAGGGTTCTACTGACACAAGAATGATAACCGCATCAAGAAGAAACACAACCAACCAAGCACAGCCAAGGACATCAAAATAGAAATACTACAAACAGCAAAATCAAATAAAGCTAGTTAAAGTAGGAGCTGCCACAAAAACCAGCCAGACTCGGGAAAAAGACAATGGCTCAGTCCGAGCTGCAAAAGGGCCACCAGGTAGAAATACCGCAGCCCGCGTGAAGAAGATACTCAGCGTAGAAATCAAATGCTTTACAAATGGCCAATCTTATCAGCGAATATCTGATAGTCATTAAAGTCTGTGTAGAAGCAGAAGCGTTTTCAAGCCAACGTCCAAACTTGGCGAAAGGTGAGCAACCACATGATCAACCGAGTTGCGAACATCTTGATGGAGTTTCACCACATAATATATGCTTGATTCATATTGCTCTGGTTGGTTATGTCTTGAGTAATAGAAATATTTTTCCTGAGACAGTATGAAAGGCGATTTTTATGTAACTCACGATTATTCTTTTTTCCTAGAAGCAATTTTATGTAGAAACTCCAGCTGAGTTTCCAAACAATGCTATAATTTCACGCAAGTTTCAGACTATCTCTTTGCAGCAACGATAGACATTTTTTCCACGTTTGTTTGTTTGTTTTCATCCAATAGGAAGTTGTTATGGTCATTTTCGCAGTAAAAAAATTAGGCCGAGACCGTACACTCTTTATTCTGGGAAATTTTTGAAAATTCCCACATTTTTTATGAGGTACAATCGAATCAATCGTAGCTTGTGTACTTTACCCGACTAACCGTTAACTACTATGGAATATTCAGTAGTGTAAACGATTAGTAATTCTTGTGATGCCATCTTGATGCTTCAATACTTCAAATAAGATGTGAATTCTCTTTATTTGTGCACTGGTGCTTATTTAAATGTACTAGATTCTACGTGGCATCTTTTAAGCAACTAGCACATCAGGCAAGGGCAACAAACGAATTAGAATTGAATGGCGAGAGAGACCGGGCCATACGCCGAAAGGTTGTTGTAATTAATTGATTCACTGGTTTCACTCTGCTTCGTAGGTCTTGTACAATTTGTGCTTTCCAGCGCGTGATCGAACTTCAAATTGTGGAACCCGATGAAGTATATTTCGCTAAAAGTCTACGCCTACAACCATATCTTTCTTTCACAAAATCTAGTGCGTTCCTACGTTCAACATATCGTCTGGAGGATATGTTTTACATTCGGAATTAGATTGGCTTCCGGCAATAAGATTTATGCGCCTTCGTCCGTTTGACGGAATGCAAAATGATAGTAAGCTCTAACGGCCACTTTTAAAAGGTCTGGTATTGAGCTTGGAGACAGTATTACCAATTTGCTTTGCTTTCAAAGAGAGCATCTTTGCAATTTCCAGCCCTCAATCTCTGAAGATTGTGCAGTTACTCGAAGCCTACAGTTCTATGGAATCTAAGTTTATCACCAGCTTACCTTGAAGCAGACTGGCGAAAGTAACTGGCTGTCCTGGAATGACCTGTGTGAGTTGCGAACACTCAACAGCACTGACTTGTTATCATAACTGACATGTACTACGTTGGTATTCATTTACATGCAAATAGGCTGAGTATGATTTAAGTCTGAGATGCGATAGCACCTTAATTTGAGTGTCAGAAAACAGTGATCTCTACCTCCACATTCCACCCAAAATGTTATGGTAGAAGCAATGAAAAATCAATATATTTCAGGGCGACAGTAAAGATGAAGCCTCCCCAGGCAAACTACCTGTTCGGTCGCATCCATCTGAACCATATAAACTCTCGGTGTATGCGGGTCTGCACTGGAAAGATCAGTCAGTAGCACGTCAGCGAAAATTCACTCCTGCGTTATCGGCCTCTTGCATGTACTCGATCCTTTTTCTAGGAAGTATATAAAAAGCTACATGAATGGACGTAGCTTCAAACTTTTTAGTCAGAATCCCGCTATCTGCGCAGCTTTGAGTGCATGCTGGGAGACACATAGGTGTGTCGAACAAAGTGTTAGCTATCCGTCCGCAGGGCAAGTAACCTTCCCCAACGGGTTTTTGACAAGCTAACATTGGTGGTAGATAATACGTTACAAAACGTGCGTAGGCCAGAGTACGTCCATGTGGGAAGCCGTCAAATTACCAGTTCACTTTTACTGTTGGCAAAAGCCGGCATGAATAGACGGAGGAAATGTAACCTATGTGTAGAACGAAGTGATAGTTTACTTTACCCTGGGAGGGCAAGTGTGGGGATACATCCGACTTAACCAAGGTTTCCAGACCTTTGTTGTTTATTTTACTCCTCTTACCGTCACTGGCCAGACTACGCGTGAAAAAAACTACCTTCGCTTACTGCTCACCCAAGTCTGATACATGTGTCCATAGCTAGAGCTCGGTTTCTCGCTGGTTAAGTCTGTGCAGAGATAGCCTCTGTCTCATAAATGATGTGACTACCCTACCCTTTTCAACAAGGTATCGAGAAATGACACCATTCCATGCATTACTGCCAGAATCAGTTTCGTCCTTCACACCTGTAGTAAGTCCTGTTCAGCTGTTTGTCTGACACTCATGTGTTTGTTTTACCGAACTTCTGTGCAAGACCCTAAAACAATCGGGTAATCAGAAGGTCGTCGGTGCCAGTAGACCTCAGTGTACCGGCTCATTACTTAAATAGGTCATGATAGGAATTGTTGTGGTAGCTGTAAGTGAATATTTTCAGTAAGCAACGCCTGTACGTTATGAGAATAGTAAAGTGCGCCGTAAGATTTATAAAGCACTAATGGTGCCTGAATCTGTGGAATATTCGCATTGTTATAGGTATACTCTTGGCTTCCTAACTGGAGTTCTTGGGAATGGCGTGCGGCGGGTTCAAAGGAGTCGTCAGGCAGATCTCAACGTTGTTGCGAACACTGGAGAAGACGGACTGCTTGGATTTCAAGTCCATCTACTTCTCATTTTTAGAGAAGATGCAATTTTTAGTTTATGCGCAAATGAATTGCAAAACAGTTGGTTTGGGACTTCAAACAAGATTAGTCAAACAGGCTCAGTGAATAAGCTCACTGACAGTGAGACGATCACACTTAAATGAATGCACTTGGTCACCTAACATGATCAGGGCTTACAGAAACGAGCTAGGATTCAGAAACTGGTAGCTGTCTTGATGACGTACCACGGGCGCATATATAGAGAGATAATAATATATCTGTACACATGGCTGGATGTACAAATTTCCAAAGGACACTGGACTGATGGAGATGCAGTACGCAATTCGTTTGTTTCCCATTTCACTTATCATCAGAACGTGATGTACTACAATGACCGTAAATTCGGGGTCCGTCCTCCTAACATCCACTATTATTCTTGTTACTTATGGTTGTTGATGAGTAGTATGAAAGACCACAACAGAATTAGGCTTGTGTGCACTTCTTTCGAAAGCTCAATGTTCACGGAAGACCTGGGAAAACGCCAAACGCATACTTTGCTTCTCCTGTCACCTCTAATTTTTTCTGCATTACCGCTTTCATGCTGTGGACTGCGTGTACTCTACCTTATATTACCAGAATTATAAAACATGGCGATTGTTTGAAAACCCCTGTAGAATCCGTACTAATGCGTGCGCGCTCATGGAGTTTTCGACTACTAACAGCACCCTACGTGGTGAATCTCTTGCTAAGTCAGGCAGCACAATACTCGGTTTCAGAAAACCTTCCTGGAACTTAAGAAAGTTAACTAGTACTGCGCTACCAGCCGCAAATTTAGATCTGGTCAACCAAATTTTATCCCCGCAAGTCGCACATTGGTTGACCCAGTATACTGTCCCGTTTATTCTTCACTCGTAAATGTACGAAAATCGACTTATGGGTAAACCAATTTAATGTCGAGGATTTCATTTTTTTGTAAGCGAAAGGTTGTATTTCTGAGCCTATATTCTCCAATGTCGGCTGATGAGGCTAGCTGACTAATGTGGAACTATCTCACCCTATAGTTGTTGTTCAGACGAACGACCACTTTTACGTTATTTCCATACAAAAATGTTGAGAACCCACATAATATGGCATACTTACATATTCTGATGGAACGAATGGTAATTGCGGTGTAATTTAGAAGCAAACACATTTTTAAAACTTGGGAAGGTTGGGTCTGTCTGGTTGGAATCAGCACCCACTTGGTTTACAATGAAACGACAAGTGCACCCTTAAAGGTAAACATGTTGTATTCTGTTAGTTGCACTCAAAACATACACCATGCAAAAGAACAGCCAAATTCAAAAACTTTTTTCTTGTTCTGTCAGTTTTTAGGCAAGCTGGAATAAGATCTGTCAATCAAAGCCTTGCAGATTTAAACTTAGAACAAAGTCAGTGCAGTTGAACATATCGATCTGTGTTTTACAGGACAGTATTACTGATGCAGCACGTACCAAGGTTTAAGACTAACGGAAACGTCATAATCGCTCAAGAATCTGTCATCGTGTGCGATAATAAAAGTTGTTTGCTTTAACAGGTTCATGAAGTAATATAGCCTCCTTATACACGTAACAAATGACTCATAAGTTGATGAAAACCCTTCGACAACACACGACCGCTTTCTCTTTGTTGGCGCAGTCCCCGAGTTTCCAGTCAACTCCACGTTCTACTTTAGCCTAAATTGCAAACCCAATTTGCAAGCCAATTTGGTTTTGCGGGAGATTCACCTAGACCCGAGCTGAATATCTCGTTTTGTGATGTTTTTGAGCAACGGAATGTGCCGCCCCATGTTTTAGTTGGTACGGACTTCGAGATATCGCGATCCATAAATAGACGTAATACACTACTCATAAGGTTGTTGAAAATTCTCCGACATCTCACAATCGGTGTCTTTCTTCTCAGTCACCGAAAAACCCGTGAAAAGCAGTAAAACACTTCTTGAAAAGAGAGAATTAACCTAACAAAAACCCGAAGTCCCGCATTTAGATCGATTCAGAATTCAGCTTATCTTTGAGAAGTGTCACCTTGGTGATGCTACCGATAAAAATCCAATTTTGTCCAAACGAAACGATTGGGATGTGCGCGTAATCATGTCCTAAATTTGTGACGACTTCTGCAGGTTTGAACGCATTCTTATAACTGGACACATCCGGCGAATTCTGCCTTGAAATCCCCCAACTATTACGAATAAGGAAAAGCGCCCGTCATAGAATGAGTGAAGGATCTCAGGTTTCTGTAGTGCCCTAATGAACTATAGACTTCTGCTGCGGACAAGTTAAGGTGCGCTAGAGGAAAGCTTAAAACACAAAGGTGTAAGAGTATCTCATATATGGGTATTGTGGTTTACTTAACACACTTTAAATACGTCCAGCTTTACCCGGATGCCAGAATGCATTTCCATTGACGCTTTTGCTTCCATATCTTCTACCCCGTCGTTTAGTAAACGGTTTTTAAGTACCCTGTTTCAATCAAGTCGTGCAACATAATCAAAGAGGTTTGGATTGATGGCTTGGCAGATCCACGAGTAGATTTTTCCATTCTAGTCAGAAACTCTGCCCCACAGTATTTTATATAACTATTCATGTGCACCGCGCCTGGCAACGTCAGCAACACACTTGGAACTCAAGTTCAATATCATTTGTACCAGGAATTTCTAAATGATATTTATTATTCCTGTCCCGAATTAGCTGAGTATATTACGACGTTACTTGCACTGGTAAATTTCAGTTTCCGCAAAGTCTTTTACTGATAGCCCAAAGTTCAGCAACATTTTGTCTGATATCAATTGTTGTTTGTAATAAACCCATTTTCAGCTATGAATTTCAGTGGAAGGCTCTTAGTTTACAGGTATTAATAACTTGCTTACAAGTACAATAGTTGGTGCATAATATTGACATTTTTTAATTCAGGCTTTTTGAATAAAAAATGTGATTTTCTGATTATTGAACTATTACTCGAATTTATTGTTTATTCATTCGCTCCTATTTCTGTTTCTCATGAATTGCCTAGGTGTTAATCGAATGTTGGTTCAACAATTGGTAAAGAATTTGGCATCGGGAACAAGTAAAATTCTGGTTTGACAAGTTGTTTTCTGTAGCAGTGTCATTGTTTGTCACAAAACCATTACTGGTGGTTTTACGTGCAGCGAAGAACACTTCAAGCCGCATTACCAACTAGTCCGGTTGGATCTTCAAAATATATTGAATGTATACTTCTCTGCACATGGAGTCACTGTAGATATTTCAAAAGAATCATTTCAAATTGGACTTGTTTTACTTTGGTGTTTCTAAACACGCATCCGAACAGGGTTAAAAGCACTGCGAAGAAAACCCAGATGTATAGGCTGCTAAGAAGACAGACCTGACATTTTCCGAGTAGTACTGGAGTGCAAGCCTGTTAGCCGCAAACTTGAGGAATATTTGTACCTAAAACAGAAATCCTTAGTTTTGCCTCAGTATCTCTCAACATGAGAATGCTCACACTACTGAGTACTTTGAGAGATTGAGCATTCTAACTTTTTTCAGACAGCTAACGAATCAGTTTCTAATGGATCTAAAAACTGGATAGATTCTTTGAGCGCAAGGAGCCTGTCAACAAAAACAACCCCGTTTTCCGGGAGCAGTTACATGGGGAGGGACATTCTTTAGCATTATCGGTCCATACAAATCAGCCTTATTAGCAAAATTACAAAAGGAATTTGCTATCTTTTGGTACCCTAGTGATGTGAGATGGTCAGTATCTTCCACAGGATGCAAAGACCAATACGTATACTGAAGTGTCGAGATATGCAGTACTTTGCAGTAGTGTTCGGTACGCTCGTGAATAGAGTTAACTCATTACATTACGTTTTGTATGTTCACTTAACTATGCTCACAACACCCGGTAAAAGAGAATGTAAACCTTAGGTGCGACAAGCGAAACATAAAAAATACGTTGGATTTCCACCGCTGAATACTGTCAAATCGAGTCAACTTGAATGCATTTCAGCCGTAGCTAAGCCGTGTTTACAAGGATATAAATACTAGTTTGTACTTTTTAAACATGAACGACACCTGCGCGCAGAAATGCCGTATAGGGATCTCGGGATACAGTTTGGTGATAAGTTATTATAGCCCTGCCATTTTTGCAAGGCAGTGGTCGGACCTTCCTCAAAATAATTCCCGACTAGTTGTAGATTATTTCAGGATTTGGGGTTTTGCGGGATAGGTATTTTGTTCATATTCACACCACTCTCCTTCACACCGGGGTTCAAATCCCGGCACGGCCACTGGATATGCACTACTGGTGAGCTCTAATAAGTCCAGTCCAGAGCTCCAGTCCAGTACTTCCCTTTGGTGTGGACTCACCGGAATAATTACGCCAGAACAAGAGGACGACCGTTCAAACGAGAGTGGTGTGAATATGAATTTCAGGATTTGTTGGATTCACATTTACACCACACATTTAAACAATTATCTTTTTATCCCATCCCCCTTCTTCTGGCGAGTCCTTACCAAAGAGGAGGAAGCACTGGATTAGACTTTCGTTCGTAATAATGCCCACCATCAGTGCGTATCCATGGAAGTGCCAGGGTTTGAGCTCCGGGTGGGTGAGGTGAGCGCTTTGCCACTACTGCGTTAGGGAACGCTGGAGACGCCTGGATTACGACGTCTGAATAGATGGACCGGTTTACGCTTGAGGAATATGGTTGATTTAACCTAAGACTCGAGCGATGCTCCAGTGCCTGATCCGTCTGTGTCCCTTGACTGATTCGCCTTTCAGGTCTTACTAGTCACTTAGCTATATTGATACGAAAAATACGCAAGGATTAATTGCTTTTAAAAAAATCTTGTTAATTTCATTAAGTCTGGTTTGAAACACTCGCAAAAAGACAAGAGAAATCCTGGGAATAATAATCGTGCATTTTCTCCAGCATCTTTGCGAACAAAAGAAAAATCCTGTGAATATTATGCGTGCTCTTTCTACAGCATCTTAGCCGTTGAAACATTGACCCGGAAATTTGTACTTGTTTGAAAGTTCCCCGTAGAACAGCAGAGGAGAAACTTTCTGGTACGTCCTTGTCAAACTCAGGCATGTATGTAGGAAATTACAAAAGCCCTTCGGTCCACATAAGGTCTCTCTGTGGAGTCAGCTACATTGACGGAACGGTGCGACAGAATCAGTAGACCCTAACGACCCGTGTTGACTGTCGAACGGTCCATTTCATTCCCAATAAGATTATCACATTGATTCGATTTTATAGAATTCTAAATCCTAAAGAAGAGATGTAAATTAGCCTTTCTCTCTGTGCTATTCTAAACTCCTAATTTCAGGTTTGGGGTTAAGAAAGCACCCAGTCTGAAGCCAGCCAGATAAGTTGAACGGAGTTCGACGATAAGCGTCACTTATGAAAACATTCATCGGTACTAGCGCTATGCTTCCGTTTGCCGCAAAATGCAACAACTTTAAGAATTTCTGTCAATCAATTAGCCCGTCGGCGGATGCGGTTTTTTCCTGATCCCTTAGAGCAGTATACAAGCAACCAAAACGGGTTTATAAATACACTGTTTCTAATAAAAATCGTATAAAATCAGAGATTCTTTGATGCATGATTAGGTGCCTATTCACACTGACGTGTTACAATCACCACACACTGAAACTTGCAAATGGTTAGGATTTTCTCATGCTCCTATATTCGTCCCATCCAACCACTTCGAGAAGGGCGGAAAGCAGTTCTTGACTGCTTCTATCATTTTTACATGTCACGGTGCGTGAACCGTCGCTTGATCGTCAGCGAATTGTTGCCAATGATTCGTTTACTAAGCCAATATCTCACTTACTGACCTTGCTTTCCATCAGCACAATAAATGCAGGTGCTCAATTTCGTAACCCAGCATTTGGTGGCATCATCCGAAGTACTAGGTGAACCACTTCGTAAATGTCAATGAAATCGGCTATGGGAGAATCTGTGATCTTACACGTTTGTTGCCAATGTTCAACTTGAAAGACCCAGCTAGAAGCCAATGAGCATAAAGGTCTGACATTTTCCTGTCATTTAAACTAGTCTTCTTGCACGTGAAAAGCATCCTGTGTCACTTACAGCCTCCTCTCCGGACAGGCATAGCCAAATGGACATTTTGTTTTCTGAAACAGAGCCACCGTTTTCGCTCAACTTTCTCGTTGTACTTGTTGTGATTGGCATGGCAATACGCTGTGGTTTCCCATCAGCTTTCTAGCCCAGAGTTGTGATATATAGCTAAACATATCTACAAAACTGCTTAGTTATTCCATTTTAGAATTTGTGTATGCAGTGAGGTCAGTAATGTTAAAAAATATAACTCTTGTCTAACCAGACTTTTCAAGAAAGAAGCCACCTTTTTCTCGGCCAAGTGTATTAAATCCTCACCAAATTATTGTGTGGAGTAACCCACCAAATAAGATTTTCCTTCGTCTCCATATTATCTCTTCACGTGGCCAAACGCTACGTCAGATGATTTTATTGGGCTTTTTAGCAGAACTCAACTAGGTAAAGTTGGTTCGGCTTGTCAGATTCTGTCCTATTTTAAAAACTGGCAACCTTCCGTTCAGTTTCGGGGCTACAGTTAGTTTGCTGTTAGTAGGGACCTGATAAAAACAGTACCACACGTCTGTTGTACTGATAATTTCGTTGCCGACTGCTGAGATGTCGTTCACGAAGTGACAATACTGTGTAAACTGCGCAACAGTTGCTCTTAGCTTTTGAGTTCCAAACTTTCATTAAATGAGCTGTCAAGTTGGATTTTGAAGAAAGTTCATTCGATGCCGTGTTTTGGCCGATAAAATTTGATTACTGAGGACGAGCTGAGAATAATGTGTACCACTTCATTGAGGCTTCGGAAAGAACTGTAGATATCCTTATTAGTTGCAACCAAAGAAGTTGCGCACGTTGTCTGCTGTCTCCATGAGTACTACATTAGGAAATAATTGACAATACGTTTAGGTAGAATACGATTACGAGGTCTTGAGGTTGAACAACGTAGTCATAAATATTCCTCAAGTAGTGTGTGAACACTTTTCTTCAGACTGACTCTAACATGCTGGCCAGCCACTGAGGGGCACTTTTGGGAGACCATTCACCAGAAAAGACGGCACGGAGAGCGCGAATGCCGTCGAAAAATTAGGCACAATATTTTTTAAGATATCGTAATACTTTGGTTGCAACTTTTTCGAGTATTACGATGTCTTAAGTAGTCAGAAAACTTTGACCCCAATACTTTTAACCGGTGCCCCTGGGTATGAGTTTGGGGCAACTATTTTTATGTAGTCGTCCTTGGCTTTTGCAAAACTAGTTCATTCCGTCACTTGAGTAGTAGATACAAAATATAACACCGTATGTATTTTTACTATGGCCAGGCTGGTGCTCTTGGTAGCTTTTTCGGAGGACAGTTCCCACATATTTCCCATAAAAGCAGGAGGCGAACATAACCTGATCAGGTTGATTGAAGACACTTTTACAAACAGAAAACAATCCGGTCGTTGGTTTGCTCACTGAGCTAGGCAACTTGATTGTGAATGTTTCGTCACCAATCAAGGTGATATCATCAGTGTATCGTTGAGGAGCGTAATGGAGCGTGGCGATGGGTCGGTGTTTGAGCGTTGAGTAGTGTTGCGTGTGTGCTAATATACGTGCTGCTAGCCGGGGCTGATTAGTTGTTCGGCTGGGCGGTTGCATTGGTTAGTCTGTTATATTATGTCCTGAATGATCGATGACCACGTGACCGTTGAGCTTGGCCTCCCCTGCCGTCCCATCCTGGTCGATCCTGGAGTGACCTCTGTCCTTAACCCCTCTTGCGACCTTTGTTTACAGAATTTCAACCAGTTCCTTTTTTCTCAGCTTGTGAAGTCGGCACTCGGATTTTCGTAAGTGCCGGGTGAGATTTCGGTCCTTTGCACGTAATAGTGCGTAAGTTAGATCCAGTTCAATGCGTTGGTTGATCAAATCCCCATGGAATACCGTGATTCCAGAAAATCCTTTCCAAGTCTCTTGTTTCCGTGTGTGGCCGCTTTTCTTCTCCATGACTACCTTGAAGTAGCGTCCTACTGGTGCTACCTTTTCTTGTGATTCTCTTTAGGGAGGTACTCAGAGGTGATATTTCCATTAATTGCGACTACTGTGATGGCACAGTGGCAGCTATCATACGTGTGAAACAAGTGTCCGACTACAACCTATACAACACATGATCTTTTTCTCAGCTTTGGTTCCCGTTACGATGACCTACCCAGTAATTATTATCCTTTCATCGTATACAATTTCCTGTTAATTTTGTCTACAATGCGATAATCATGCGTATCGCCTAATTTTGTTAACTTCCAGTAATGTGTAGTTCAGGTGGGTTCACTACCAGTACCAAAGTGTTTTATCATTTACATGTGACGTAGCTGCAACATGATATGATGAACATTACTTTTAGGTCCCAAAACCCTTGCCTGAAATTAAAATTGACCTGAAATTAACCAGGGTTTTCTCGTAACAGTATGTCGAAATATTATTAGCCCGGTGCGTTGACTGGTTGCTAATCAGTTCACTGTGGATGTGTTCGCCAAATTTTGCAGGCAAGGTGCAAACGTTTTTTCACCACAAGAGAAAACATCAATATCACGCTCGTGATGTGAAGCCAGACAACTGTCGATATTGAGCCTTGTCATAATCTGTTGACCGTGTGATCTATGCGTCCCTGGCGTGTTCACAGTCCAAGATGGACAAAATGGACAGAACAACAAAATTTGATATACCTAGACTTTCAAAAGGAGAATGGTTGAAGAGGTGAACCCAATGTACACGCTATTAACAGTTAAACAAGACGTTCAGGAACGATGGCTGGAAACGACCGATAAATTTGAGAACGCATGTCTAGAGATGATTATATACAAATCAAAAGCATTTATGAACGGTTTGTTCAATTATCTCAGCCTCTAATACAGCGTAGAGGACGAAACGAATGCATTTGGCCACATCTGAATGTAATCAACACATTCTCGCTACTCTCGCTGATTTTCAAGGTTTTTGATGAAAGTATATTTGGCTTAGCAGATTTCAGAACTATTGTTTCTGCCTGGGTATAATATGACCTGTTTTAGCATTAGTATTGTCACGCGATCCTTTGTGTGGACGCGTCTTTTCCCGCTTCTGTCCGTAAAATGGTGCTCATTCTCACGTAGTTTTCACTTAAGGAACACCTGAGTTGATGATCTGCTGCATGCAATAGGTCGTTGAGCCAGATATATTCCTGAGCTGCGTTACATGGTGCATTTGGGGGTAGGGGACAGCGTATTCGAAGACGCCAATTTCTTCAAACAAACTGATGAGCTTCACTAAAAAATTGTTAGTGCCTTTAGGCGCCTGAAATTTCCAGATAGCTCCATGATTCCTAGTTTGGGTAATGAGTCCGAGAGTTGCTAGATAAATCTACTGTCGTGACATCTTCATTATCAAAAGCAGGAATTTTCTCCACACCAGCTATTCAGTCAATATTGACATACGAATAATGGAAGGACTATTGACTAACCGTCAACGATGAAATTCTCGGTAACATAATACAGCACTATAGGGATTTTTCGGAACACATTTGGCCTGGTCATTTCCACGTTACAAAAGTGATGTAATTCAAACCATCACTGTTTAGCAGACTGTGGTCAGTATTGTGCCCACAGCAGACCGACTAGCACCAGCTCATGTATCTTACTACTGTTTATATTGACTATACCTAGAGAAAACTGCGAGCGATATTCGATGACCTCATGGTTCTGACTGTTCTACTCATTAGTTTAATACATATGAATAAGACTCACAAATGACGTACTGACCAGTCAGACGGTTTTAAAGCATTAACAACGGAGTTTGTCAAATACTTTCATTTGCACACGGAAGACTCAACTGAATCCAGGCGAATCTCTCATTTATAATGGCCTTCTTCAAAGGAATTATCGATTTTTTTCAATCCCAGTGCTTAATGGGTGTGCATGCACCAAAAAATCTTCATGATCACCGTGACCCGCGGTGAGGTACATCCGCTCTTCCCAGCATATACACACTGATCCATAAACACGATGCACACATTAGTGAAGCAAACATGTCCGCATGTGCATGTTTTCAGCAGCTGTATCTGTGGGTGCACCCGTCTCGGTTTATCGAAGGACATGTATGTGTGCTTGTTTTGCTGTCCATGGGATGTTAACCCCATTGCGACGTGGGCTAACTAGGAACAGAGAAAGTGCGAATCCGCTCGGGCCGACCGAGTGTAGTTTGTCCCTATGACATCTGGAACGAAAGCAGAGGTTTCATGGTATATTGAAAGCGCGTGGGAGTTACTTTCGCGCCCGACCGTTCGTATACGTGACCTCAAGAACGAACAATACCTTGTAGACTGACCTTGAGGGACTTACGGCTACTTCTTCCTTATTTTTCGTACGAATAACGATTTCGCTGCCTATTCTGTTCGTTCTGTTACTGCAGCCTAAAAAAACGTGGTTTGCACAATTTATAACGTTCCTCAAATACGGCCATATACAAAATACATAACACTGCCCCGTAACAAGGTTGTCCTCACATCATTTCACAGAACGTCCCGGGTTCACAGAGCCAGAAATGTGTATTCAACGGAGGACTGTACAGCTCGGCAATTGAATCTTCAACAATCAACGGAAGTAGTGAGAAAATTTCTGGCCAAACTCAGCACAGTAAATCGCATTCGGTAACGTCGACTTTCTTTATACGCGGTGACACCGCTCGGGACGCGGCGAATTTGCGAGAAACCGGTAATCGTTCCGCCGGTGGCAGTTTATCTTGTGGCCAGCCTAGTCCCTCTTCGACAACAGAAGGCTCAGTTGCTAGTGCTCTATCACCAACCAGTCTGAGAGTTGAGACAAGGCCTCAACACCAGTCATTCTGGTTGCACCAATCTGAACTCACCTTACCAACGGAGCGAGATTTACCGCCAGGATATGTCAACGGTGTAGGACATTCAGTGCCTGACAAACGCGTTGCAAGTGTTCCTGGACTTGAAGCAGGCATAAAGGCTCAGACAGTTGAGTCACTATCCAATTTGGACTCAAGTGACGCCCGCTACTTTTCTGCAACAAGCATGAACTACGGAGGTCAGCACAGTCGCACTGATTCAGAGGATTACCTGAACAACTACGCCGCGGGTAAGCCTACCCATAGATTTTCAAGCTATTATAAACTTAATTCACATGTCATTTAGTACGACGGCTTCCTTACCTTTTAAATGACTTGCAATAGTGTTATAACTGTTATTTTAAAGTTACAAATTAACGATTGTCTTGTGCCATTGAGCAGAAAAATTAGCAAGATTAAACACTGCACTTCAAATTTGAGTCTCAAGGCATGGTTTTTATCTGCTGTCGGTTTGAATAGGTGATTGAGTGCGTTGTGACTGCACTGACTGAAGTTGGTCACGTTGGTTTTATCGTCTGTTGTGTCACAGAATTTAAAAGCATGGGAGAATGAGCCCTGTTGCCTAAATTCTGTGAAGTTCTCAGATAATTTATGCAATTTGGGCGCAGTTCGACATCTTTTGCCCTTTACTTCTCATGCGTAAACAGCGCAGGTTTATGGAGCCCCTAATATGCAGTAGCGAGTTTTCTTCCTACTACTTTGTTTGTCAACTGTCGGATGTACAGAGTGTGACAAAGTTGAAACACTTCTACCGATGAACTGCCCAGTATGAAACCCGGGACTGACAACCAGCCGGGTGTACAGCAAAGCATATAATTTACCACATGCTGCAATCATAGGATCGGTTTGCCTGTGTCCAAGTCTGCCCTTTCTGTTTCGTAAGAGCTACACGTTACCTTTATCGTACGCACCGGCGTTAGTTCAGGCCGATTTATTGCATTAAATACCGTCTAAAATGCCTCTAGGTGTATTCACAGGATGCTGGGAAACCTAGTACAGAAGGCCACCAAATTTGCGCCATTATAGCCACTTCTGGCCCAATAACATATTATATTCGGTAAACCTAGTGCTAAACCGATGTCAGTGGCGTTCTTGCTGTCAGTTTCTATCCAGATTGCCTGAGTGAATGTTTGGAGGTGTAGGCACCTCGCCTTGATTGTAGTAAGCTGATGCTGTCGACGATGATGATGATGAAACCTGTTAATACATTGGTAAACATTGTGGTCGACAGGAGATTCAGCAAGACACCGAATGCCTCCCCCCAAAAAAAACGGTGGTTCATTTTCGCTGAACACTTGCCTTCGGCAACTAGACTTTGCTTTCACTGTTACTGGTGGTCAGTTGAAATGACCGCCTTAAAGGGTATAATCCTAATGGGATACGGACTAGAAATAAACCAATCCTCAGAGAAACGTCGATATTTACGTGAACAAATAAACATTAGTGGATTAAGAATTCAGAACAACTCTCCATATATGCCTAAGAAACCTGGGGGAAAATGATCGGTTCTGGCTTTGGCCTGATGGAATTTCAGATAGAAGACCAAAAGATGAAAGCTGATGCATAACTTTGATTGATGTTTCTAGATGTCATGTGAAAGGCACTGACTATCAAAAGACTAGCCGATTTTCTACCAGGTCAACTAAGTCAGTGTACTAAAATTAATTGTTTATTAAAGATAAAGCGGCATGTTGCCAGCAAATTTGATCGTTACCACCACAAAGGATAAAGTCTATGCTCCGTTCCTTTTGCATGGAAGAGTCTCATAGAAAGGCTAGGTGACAGCTGTCAATGATTAGCTACATCAGGCAAGCCATGGGATCTTTGAACGCGTAGGAGTGCGGAATTCCTTGGAGTGGAGATCCGACAATGTTAGTTGATTTCGACATCTTGCTGCGTGTTGTTGTTGTGTGTGCATCATCGTTGTGTAGATATTCAGTGGGGTTTTTCTTAAATTTAAAACTTAACTGACTCAGGGAACTTGCATAAAATCATATGGCTGCCAAATACAGACAATAGACATATTTTAAAATATGGAGGACTTTCCCGGTGTATGAGGTGGTCCATTCCTAGCCTAGGTGTCCAGCTAAATAATTTCATAACGAATCTCGTATAGGCCAATGTGCTACGATTCGTAGAGAATCATATCACTAACACAATGAGTGTGAGGGACTGTATCAGCAATTCTATCGTGCATATTTGCCTAAAAATTAAATTAGAGTAAAAAGTCTGCCCAAGGTTAAGATTGATTTGCTCACAGTGTGCCTACTTGCTAAACGGTCAACCTAGCAAAACCGTCGTTCAGCTGTAGCACCCTTTGGGTGCCTAGCTGCCATGCCACCAGAAGGAACCACGAGGGCTGGGATACAACCAGTTTGCCGAAGTCTAGACAAGGGAAGTCGAGACGCAAGAGTCGGGTTCGATCCACGGACCTTCTGTTGAATGAATTCTTGCTCTAACCACTGAGCCATCCCGCCCTCCCCCATCGAAAACCAACTGCGGTCTATAGCTGGATTCTAAACAGTCATCACACATTAGTAAGTAGTGCGTCAATGTCAATAAACTCAAGGGTCCTTTAAACCAACGGACTAATGTTTCCATGCAAACTTGACCGCATTAAACTTGAAAAGTAAGTTTTTTGTCATCGATTATCTTTTGTGAGTCACTTTTGTGTCACTTTGGTTGTCTCATCACCTAAAGAACAATGATAATGTGGAAATGTCAGAAATTTTGAAAAGCGTCCAATGGTCTAAGTACTGACACTTGAAAATAGCAGCACTTGATTCCTCAAGAGATTCTCAATCCCAGTAATGTTGGAAAATTTATTCCAGGTATAATATTTGCACAATGATTATATTGGCATGAGGCCGCTTGTGACATAGGTAGGCAAATTATCTCATAGTAGTTCTCGGCCTACCCAAATAGGGGCTTATTTGCGCTGCATGCATTACAGCCCGACCCATGGGGAAGAGGATATATTCTTCTGGAAACCCCAATCTCATAATCAGCAAGGCTCGTCCCTACGGCGAGAGAGTTGGCTTATTTTTTTCGACTAAAAAAAGGTCTTCTGCACAAAACCGGGTAGAATCTCCTGAAAGTACCGTCACCTGACCTCTAAATAATGCCTTTTAAGAGCATACTAGCCCACGAAACAAACAGACCAGTTTTTGGTGGCCAGGAAGCACACAAAAGTCATGTAATCAACACCCTTTAGATCGCCTTTTAACCAATTAGTTTTTCACTCCAAGACTGCGCAACCCTGACTTTTCTATATGGATGAAAATTGTCCTACAGATCATTCATCACTCTCGCATTAATTTGTCCTTCATCTGGCAGAATTTGAAATTGAGCGCTTCTGTAAGTCAAACCAACTGTCTACGGGTTTAATGTCGTGGAGGCCAACTTAGATGGTTCATATGCATTTGGAATCCGGGCTCTTTCAGCAACCGGTCCTCCTCCACCCCGCCCAGTGGAGCTTCAGCTCATCTTGCGGCACAATTAACCAGCCGCTGAACTTGGTTACATCGCGTCTGATATATCACAGGACGTTGGCCTAAACTGCTGAACCAGAGTTTTGAAATCAAAGTTTATCCATTGAAGCACGTAGGATATATATATATATATATGAGCGGCTCACAGCGTTTAGTAGCTCACCTGGTGATAGCCAAGCATGGCGGTAAGTGGCTATGGGAATGGGTCTTGTCAAGGGAGCCTGACTTTTCGTTTGCACTTTACAAGGTGACAACATCCTCATGCCGGTATAGATTTACCGTGGTAAAAGATGTGGAACATGCGTGTATATATACTAGCATTATTCTTCAAGTTGAAGCTTGGAGCATTCTGTGTATTAACATTAGTTCGGAAAAGGGAAAATGAAATTTCCTCGAAGTATGACGAAGCAATGAAAGTTATGTTAAAATCAACAGTGACTTTATTCCACTTTTGAGCACCTGTGACTTGAAGCAAGTTTTACGCTCTTTCCGGCAGTTTAAGTAAGTCATTTCACTGTGGAAAGTATCTTTCCTGTAGTCTTTGTCAGGCAGATTTGGCTGAGAGCTCACTTTGTGCACTTGTTCTACTGGCGCCTGCATAGCAAATGTAAATGTGTGAGGGAGCAAATGACAGGAGGCAAACTCGTATAGGAAATCGAAATCGCACGTCTTCGCATAATGTTGCGAGGACCCAACACTGAACAATGAATGCAAGAACACTAGGTATGTAGATGCAACAAAAAAATTAGATCCATTCCTTCTCACCTTCTGTCATGAGTACCGGGCTACAAGTGGCTGTTGTCACTAAGTTGCTACCACTTACCCACTGTGACTAAATTCACTTCTTAATCGGAGTCACATTAGACAATCTTTCATTATGATAAAGCGTTCTTACACAATACCACAACTCCTCAGGAAGACAAAAGGGTACTTTACTAATGTCCCCCTCTTCATATGACTGGCTAACATCCTAATCGAATTTGCCCGTCTGCAAGTCACTGGGCACCTAAGAAAGGTAGGGGGCCACAGTCGATAAGAACGTAGCCAAATATGTTGCTGTGCTAAATTGTTTGGTGCCGATTTGGGCCCGAGTCAATAAGATAGGTGGGCGAGCTTGCAGAGGCGTGTCGCAGGCCAGAGAAGGCCTAAACAAGTCGGTATAACAGCGTAAAAGCCACCTCTCCCAGTATAGCACCAAGGAAGTGTTACGGGGACCACCCATTAACATCTTATCAGGGTGGTAATGGACAATCTGGTGGTATTCTATTTGCCTGTGGTGAGCGACGTTGTCAACATTAGGATGAGAGCATGGTTCCATGAGGTAAATTTAGGTACCAGTGAGTGCGATTCTGCGATGGTCAATGAATCCAGATTTCCCTCAAATGCATTTAGTCAGGGGTGCATTGGTAAGATTCATCATTGCAAAATGTCGCTTTTCTCCTGGGATAAAGGTCATCCATTTATGTTGACCGCTGTCTTCATGTGGTAAAAAGTAGAGGTTAGTGTTTTTCATACTTACCTGAAAATTTTCTCAATTGCGGAATTACGGATTTCTCCAAGTTTGAAAACAGCCGCTCTTGGGTAAGCCAGATATGGTTAACCATAAACACTTGCACCCCAGCCACTCAGAGGTTATCCGTGGTGGACAGTGCATTGAATAATGCGGTTGAAATACTTTTGAAAAACAAGAATCCAGCGCAGCTTAGTATGTAACTCCTATGCACAGCAACCCTAGGATTCAGCCGTTGTGCTTTACTCACATCACTCTCAACCTTGGCCAGAGCATTGCTGCCAAGTAGGTGAGCCTCACGACTGCATAAGACAGTCTCAGGAAGAGAAGGTTTGCCGTCAGATTCCAGCTCAGGCGTTTGGATCGAGAATCCGAGAACAGCCTAAAAGTACTGAAAGCTGATACTTACACCAGCCAGCAACTAAAACAAATGATTATCAAAGTTTTCACAACCGGGATGTAGTTTGGTTCTGATCGTAAAGTGGTGATGCCTCGGTCCTAGAGGGGAGTAATCGCCTGAGAGGGCGAATTTCATGCCAGTGTGCCTCAGTATCAAGCCGATTCCTAATCAGTCAACATTCGTGACGAAAGTTTTGACATTCTGTCACTAAAAGCGTACCAAATTCACTGTGCAATGTGCGTTCAGTGAACTGTAGATAATCATGAACAGACACACCCGGATTGCAAGGAATATAACCACTGGGTTTGGAAACGGTGTCAATACTGGTTTTAGAAAAATGATGCATGTATAACTCCTCTGGTTGACGAGAAGATAGTTATTATGCAGATGCTCCAGAAACCTCTGGATTCTATCAGTGAACCACAACCAGAGGTTGACCCGTCAACACAGAATGAATGGCGAGACTTGGGTTGTAAACAGACAAAAATTCCAACCGTCTGTGGATCGACGATATCATATGAAGTTCTTTTAAAAATTATATAAACTAAGGTCGCAATATCTCAACCACACCAAGGTCACTCGAGCCAGCTGGGACCTCAGTTATTGTGATGATAGTCTGTTGCATCGTAAGCGCATTTTTCAACATTGTTTAGCGACACGTCCACCATGAAAATGGACCACCCTGCGCAGTGTCCCATCCATCTCTATAGACGAACATTTCCAACTCAACTACGAGGGTGGCAACTGAACTGTAAAACGCAAAAGCCGCCGGAGAAGACAAAATTACCGCAGAAATATTCCAATGGCGCTGACCAACATTGGAGAATGACGTTTCTACCTGCTTCGCAAAATCCGGAGTATAGAAAATGTCCCACATTTTTGACGTTTGCCGCGAAATCTTACATGAAACGTAAGTCGGTTGAAAGCGTACGGATATCGTGGAAGCTTTTCGCTCTACACTGTGGGGAAAACGTTTGCTCACATCCTACTCAAGCACTTATACGCTGGTAATCCAAGAGAAAAAAATCCTGAAGGGTAATGTGGATACCAAAGCAAACTTAACGCAGCTGGACTTATATTGGTAGTTCGTCAGCTGGTAGAATACGGCCCGGAAGGGAACCAGTCATTGCGCGCTATGCCCACAAACTTTACAAAAGTCTTTGTCTCAGTGAAAGACAGATACCTTAAGCAATATCTAAAATCATGGCTGTGCTCGAAAATTTGTCAAAATGGACAAATCTTCCAATCTTAATAAAGGAGTAAAGAAGTGAGGTAAGGTCCCTTTCAGTCTCCATATCTGACCAGGGTTTAAGCATAACCGTTTCATGATTCTGAGAGTGGCCTACTGGCGTGGCACCGTCTAGACGGTGGGTGATCTGTATGATTCCTTTAGGCGGATGACTGTGCTCCACTTGCATATTTGGAGTTACAATTGCAACAAGTAACGGGAGCATACCCCCGTATTCAGATGAAACGCCGACACATGGCGTGCTTTGGAATTTCTGGTTACCTCAAGAGCATCTTCCCAAGAGAGTTGACAATCAAAGCTGAAACATATTCTCGGATTTCCAAGGCAAGCACAGTTTTTGATTGACTATATAAATAAGTTTAAATTAAACGCGGCATACGCGTAGACACCAGCATAACCAGCCGTCATGTTATCTTCACCACGGTATGGCGGAAAACCGCGGACTCTGCACTGATGGCACATCAGGATGTTCGACAGACTCCGCTTGCATTGCCTGCTCCAGACACGAATTTAGTAGAAGGATCGAATGAACTTCCAAAACGAGCCAAGATAAATGGAACCGAGTGCGCATTGATGCATAAGCAGACATGCTTAAAAAAGCACCTAAAACGAGTGGCCATTTTCCGCATTCGGAAGAAATTTAAATGCGGTCAGCTGAAGAATGTAACCCAAAGTAAAGAATGGCCGAACTTCCACCTTTAGGTAAGTCTTAAAGACCTCATTCCTTGTTCGAGATCTGCACCTTTTCTAATGCACGTGACTTAGAGGAATCAAACACGCAGGTCCCTAACCTACCTTCTCTAAATCACCACGGCAGTTTTAGTAAATTGCTCGGTTAATCTTCACATACTTCCAACCGACAACTGCTAACGGTATGCCTGCCCCACTTTGTGATCAAAATCTGTCTGACTCTGTCATGCAGGGAGGTGACAATACCAACGGTTTTCCGACTACTGGTTTGGATTCAGACTAGTCGTCTTCACTCACATATAGTTGTATTGGGCATCCTCCCGAGAGTAATGGAATCGTAATTTGACCGAGAGATTTGGGGTCTCCGACTAAAACTTCGAGGAAATGAGAGGTGAGGTCAGCAGCTCGGTGGAAAAGAAGTGGTATCTTTTTCGGTGATCATTCACATTCCATAATGCTTAAACCGTTGAAGGCTTCCAAAAATTGTCAGCCTATTTTATTTCCGCGAGTTAACACCGGCGTCAGTGACTTACACGTGGTGTCACACTGGCTTCCGTCTGACCACCAGTGACTTATCCGCTATGCGTGGAACTCCAGTGGACTGTTGACCAAATCTGTTTTGGATGCCAGCGAGCCAACTATGTGAAAATATCCTCAGTGCAGCAAAACCACTCTTTCCCTTTGAAGATGGATACGCCGTAGAAATGAATTAATAATCTACTTTCGCATATGTGACCAAAGGGACATGGTCATGTTTGAAATAGTGAGCAAAAGAGTGTAACTTATCGATGTTTCCACTCTTCTCTATAGCTTAAGTTGTTTGCGATCATTGAATGCAATCTGCATTTTTGGTCACTTCATATTTGACAAACCCGTACGGTTATCCGGCAAACTATGGTGTCTGTATTAAGTTTCACACATTCCTGTAAGCTTACTAAATGTTCCAAAAATGTTCACCACAAAATCAAACAGAGATTATGGGTGACTTTTTTACTAGGTTCTATATGCGTGCTCCAATACAGTCTGCCAGGGTTTCAGGAAACTCCTGAGGCACAGCGATTTTACGTGCTCTGTAAAGGTCAGGTAAGACTACTAAAATGACCGCATTGATTGGCATTTAGGTGAGGTATTGTAAAACCTCTTTTCTATTGAAAACGCCTTACTCTTCCTGAACCATTTCTGCAATTTACGTGACTGTCATTTGAAGGCTACTCAGAGGAATGAATAAAACGTTCGGTGCTATGAACTTTTGATGTTGGCCCTAACCAATTGCCAAATAGGCCTACTCAGTTGCTGGGGGTAGATCTAATCAGGAATGAGTTGGTCGCGATTCTCGGCTTCGTCGCCAACATTTAACTGTAGAGGGTATAAACAGTTGGGGCGTTTACACTGCTATACGGGGCTCGGTTGCTAAATTTACCTAAGGGTCCCGGTGATCAAGCGCAGAGGATATCGATCCGGGTAGAGCAACAATCTGAACCTATCTGAGACGGTGTGGGTAAACATTCCCCCGAGAAAAGAGAAGAGTAATGGGTCCAGCCGCTGAATAAGTAAGAAAATCTAGTTTATACTGAGAAGCTAGTTTGTTTGCCTGGAGAGCTGCTGATTCTTACGGGCTGATTATTACTAGGTCATTAGTTTGGGAATTTTACCGGGTATGATCATGGCTAAGGCACGGGTATCCCACTCAGACGAATCTCACTTTATTGGGATGAGTCAGATGATCATAGATAATAAATGAGAAGAGACATTACAAATATTTGACCACCATTTCCGAAAAGCCCGTTGGAGTATGCTTGGTTCCAAGGTCAAGTATTTTAATGCCTAGTCGAATTATTTACATCCAGCTAACTGTGAGAGTGATCTTTTGTAATCGGTCTTTCTGAAAGTGCTCTTTTCACCTAACAAAACAGTCAGTGGTAAAAGTGAAAAACTCTTGATTATGCTAAACTGTTTGATGGAGAAATACGTAGAAACAGTCAAAACAGTGGGCATTCTCATGCATCTCTCAAACCTCACTGGTTGTTTGTGTGACATATGAAACATTTACTCATCACATCGTGAACTCTGCGTATAGTAGTTCAGTTGTTTGATTTTTAGAACATCGATATAGCAAGTGGTGAGCACACTTGGTCATGCTTCGCAAAACCGAACACAAGGATTATAAAAAAACGATATGAAGAAACTCTTTTTGTGGTACTCCCTCCAATTACTCTGCATTTCATTGTTGGCTGGATAAGCATCACTCTATTTTCAACGAAAAGCCTAACGTTTCATGATGGTCGTTTCGTGGATGTTACAGGTAACATTTTTGTTGTACGGCTTTTCCGCCTGGGCAATAAAGTTTCAGCCGTGCGTTGTGGTTTTTGTCGCTCATGTCAGTTCGCAGTGAACGCCTGGAACACAGACACATTTTTGAAAATTGCTCTCCCTTCACAACGGCCCGACGACGTTTACACCGAAGTCATTAAATTGGAGTTAGAAGCCATAACACTTCAAAATAACAACAATAAAACATTGGATCTCGATAAACATTGACCTGATGTAGTCTGCAACATAGCACGTCCGAACTCTATCATTGTAACACAGAGTAACTGTGACAAATTTACACATATTTCGTAATGTAAGTATTCATGGGCTAATCATCGATTGAGCTAATTCTTGTCCGGTGCGTAGTAAAACGTTTTAATACCATAAACTATTATAAGCGTTCGCGAAACCAAGTCATTTGTAAGTACCTTCACCAGTAGTATGTTGCACGGTGCCTTTCATCTTGATAAGCGCAAGATCTATTTTGGTTCTTGAGCGTTTCTTTCCTTAAATTACAGTCCCCACTTGAAGACAACATGCTGTTTCATGGGTTAGCTTGTAAAGAACACCGTGAGGGAAACTTTTTAGTGCATACAACTTGTCCTAGAACTGCGCACTTTGAGACTCCCAGAAAGTGCTTTCCATGTTTAACACTGTCGCCCACATAAACACTAAGTATGGCCGCCTTAACATTTAAATTCATATTGTCCATAATCATTAGTCCAGAAGAGAAATGTGATGTGTTTTCACTCTCCTACAATTTCTTACTTTACGCTAATAATTGGGCTGCACTTAGTCACATCTGATCTAACCAAAGGTACAAAAATGGTTTAAAAACTATGTCTCTGAAAATTCGCTCAGTTGTAATTCGAAACTGTATTTTTTAACTTCCTCCGCGCCTTACATCTATCATGTTCTCTCTACGTAGTTCACTTATGCACATCAATTTGGTTTGACCAATGTTGATATCAGACGTAATGGTCTCACCTGGTTGATGCAAGTATAACCGGAAATGAAAAATGTCGTGGTCAAACACGTTGGACTTACATGAAACGTATCATAGTAATCATCCATCTATGGCACCAAGTCTGGGACTTGCTCGCAAACTTGGGATACACGTAAAAAGTTCACACGCCTCGGTAGATCTGATTTATGTATCTCGAAGAAATTTTGGAAATTTCAAAAAAAAGTACACCATAGCGTTGGGTCTTGCTACTTTCACATTGCGTACCATTCTGTGCCATCCTTTTTTCCATCTCTCCTGCGCTTATTTTTTTACGAACAATTGAGTGCTCACGAACATATTAGTATCAGAGTTCAACTCTTCCTAAACGTTAAAAAAGAGATTTGCATGCTGCATATTAGCAGCACAGTGCAGGATTCCAAATAGCCATCATTTTGTCTAAGCTTACTAAAGTTACTTACTAAGTATTTAAAGAACGGTATCGTCTATTTCAATTGTGATGGAAGAAGGTAAATTGTGTTAACCAGTACCAAAGCGTAGCAGGGAGTGTAGGCACCAGAACAGAGTGTTTTGGGATAGCTTTTGATAATCGAGCGACTGATGCCGTCTAACAGAGTTACTTGGTAGAAACACAAGCAAAAGCTTCATATGCTTCTAGAAACGAGATAGCTTAGAGCGCGAATTTACTGACCAAAAGGTACGTAGTTCGAACCCGACCTCTGCATCTCGACTTTCCCTGTCTAGGCTTGCGCACCCTCGTGCTTCCCTATGATGGCGTCACATTAAGCCACCGAGAAGGTGCCAGAGCTGAACAATGCTTCTGTAACTGAACCCTTGCAAGGAGACTTTTCAGAATCATCTGTAGCTTTGCGATGCATGAGTTACCGAAACTCGCCATTGGCTACAACTATGGTTTGACACTGAACCCATGTATTGCGCTATGATTATTCATTTTATTTTACTGTATCTCATTTGTGCGAAACTGGATAACTTAGGCAGCTGAGAAACGAGATGAGTGTGAGCTGGCTACTTGTAGACGAAATATACTTTTGTGGCTGGTGCAGACGCTTGTTTTTAATTGGTATCAAAAATCACCGTATAATCTACGAGCAAACGATTTGTACAAGAAATGATCGATAGTTCTGTTTCAGATCGGATACAGTGATTAACATTTCCTACCTTAGGATGACCTCATGTGCTATTTGGTTTTCCCACAGTTTGACCTAATTTGGTCCTATTTGTTCGAGTCGTGTAGGGTTCGCCTAAAAGAAGCAGTTTTAAAAATAGTTTTCTTTAGAAAAGATAAATGTGTCACCAGTGAAGTTGAAGAGAAGACTTACTGTCCTTTTACGCGTAACATTACCTGGGGAGCAATCCTTGTGGTGTCCAAAATGCGATAAGATTCTGTAAAGTCCATGGACCTCAGGACACACTATCATCGACGTATTCGATTAAAAAGTGTTTAGGGCTGAACAGAACTTCCTCACGACGCCAATATTGCTGACTGCACCCCGTTGTTTGGGTGGGAATTCACCACGCATGTGATTCATGTTAGCAGTTCTAGACAGTATTTTAAATGGTTTACATAGCTATTGAATGTCAATTTGGATTTTACCCGTCAATCATATACATTACTTCGCTGTTACCGAGAAGATGCATCATGCTTTGGTACAAAATCGATCTGATTTCTCGCATGTTGCCCCAGACCCATCATTACTGTTTGTAAATTCTTTGAATGCTTTAGATTCCAGCATCCTCGGCACCATTCTGAGCCTGAGTTGTGACTGAAGGATATACCGAACATATTTTATTGCGACTGAGTGAAAACTGCCAAAAAGAAGGGAGTAAATGGGTAAAAACCACGCAACCAGCAGTAGAAACGGTAGTCTCGTTACGTCAGGTGTGTCAGTAGGGCAAATATACGGATAACTGTGTAGCTTGCATCTTACTGGCAGACAACTTGCGGGAATGTCACGGGGGATTGTGCAGCAGCCTCTGCATAAATAGCTACTGCAAGTGACAAAGATTCTCATTTACATACCAATCCAGTTTCAACTGGAGACTCACCCATTACCCAGCTGAATATCTTGGATTTGATGTTCTTATTCAACCGAGTGCGCTGCATCAGGTGGTCATAGTATCAGTTGATAAAATATTTGAGATATTAGAAGACATTCTGCAGCCGCACAACTCATAAGGTTGCTGAAAACTCTTCAAAAACTCACGACCTGTTTCGTCATTATTGGAGCTCATCAGGCTGGCACAGGCCTCGCGTCTCCGTCAACCTTGTGTTTTGCTCGATACCAAATTGCACGAAGTTCGAAAAATAATCTCATTTGTTCAACAGTTTGGTGTCCAAGGAAGGAAATCAGCTGATTTACTCGTTCCTGATGTTTTTCCTCAGTTAATCTGATCACAGAAATCATCAAGCGCCATATGATTGAACCACCTTCAACAGCAGCCGAGCTACCAGACTTTCGACGCGTTGACAAGCTCCGTTTACTTTATTCAACATTGCAAATAAGCACTCAGGGTTATGGAGCTGTTTAATTATAAAGTCCAAACACAGCGTAGTGGAACAGGTTGTTGTAATCCGAAGTTTCGGTTACCGTGGGCGAGCTTTGTCAAGGATTTCCACCAGCAGGGTACTGTAAACGATGAACAGCCGCTTGACACAAGCCACCTGCTAAACAGTCAATACCTCAATCTGCCACAGTCGGATGCATTCTAGCAGCTGGTGTGGGGATTGAAATGATGTCCAGGATGGTTGTTTGTACACTAATAAAAACGCAGCGCTTATTCTCAGTAAAAAGTTTCCAAGAATAAATAAAAGCGTTTTGTTCACCGCTTTCCTGGGTTAAAGAAGGTATTGTATTGGAACACGAGCAATTCGTGTCATTAAATGCATGTATTTTGCGGTGATATTGGTGATCGCTCAAAACACTTACTTCAATCCCGACAAACCGTCTAGAGACCCGATGATTCCGTTCACCCTGGAGCACTTAACTTACCGCTTAGGCTTTCAGTATCTATTTATCCATCGTTCACTACCAACTAAAGAGTAAGCCAATAGAACCTTTGAAATATTGCTCCACTTATGCGATAGTCGGCTACCCCATTTGCTGGGACAATCACAAGCACGAATTTGACAGATGGGTATTTTCCTAATACAGCTGAGTTATCTTTTGTTGGTTTAGAAGATTTCGCCGGTGGTGCACACCTAATGCACGAAATAGATCCAACCTGTCGTGTACTACCGCGTTCTTTCCAACGATTTGAAATGACGTCGGAACATTTTAAGACAGATAAGCACATCGTAAGACTTGTTGAATAGCCTAACGTACATTACAAAAGCGAGTAAAAATATGCAACAGTTTGGTCAGTCCGTTATCTTACATTCAGTGCCGCCTTGCAATAGACGTTTGATGAGTTAAATCGTTAGGTTTACGGTAAGCTAACGGTGAACGGCGGCTTGCTATTCAAAAATCGGTAATGGCTCATTCCTTACTTTTTTGACTAGGTAATATCTCCAGTATATGGATACAGTTGAAGTTAACTGCACGTTGTCAGAAAATTACCTACGATTGTAAAAGAGTTGCTTTTGGTTCCTACAAATACTCTTTATTACCTGTTAGTTGTTCTCAGGCCACAAAAACTGAGTAGATTTCCACAGATCTCTCGCATCGAAGCACCTATTAGTTGCCAGTTATTTATCTCGACAACATATACTTTTTTCTAATATCTGAAAACCTCATGGAAGTATTTTTAATATGAATTTTCTAGCTTCCATCAACTCCGTTTCTTAGGGTAAACGATACTTAACCGTCTTCTGTTTTAACGTCGAAAAATTATTAGGCAATTCAGCAACTATTCTTTTACACCTCCATCCAAGGAGCCACGGGAACAATTCGTAAGTTTGGTGCAATCCATGCTGACCTGAGATGAAATGTTGGATGGTGTTCAAGTAGGATTTATCTGCGATTGCTGAAACCAAGTTGGTCAACAGGCAGCTGTTTCGTGCTATCAATCGGAACTAGGTGAAATTTGCAACATTATTGCTTAGTCTGGATACCATAAAAGTTATCTTGTTGCAGCACCCGAAGTGTGTGAATGATTCGTTGGCGGAAACTCTACATGCATTTAGCGTACAAGGCAACAAAGGATAAACCAATCAGAAGGACAAAGAGGCCAATATTGGTGTTGTGTGTTCAGTACTCTGTCAGAATGTAATTTTCAAAAATGATTGTAGACAGGAATAGATAAGTGAAAAGACAAACTTGATAATCGCTTAGAGTGAGGATGCTCGGTAACTCTAATGCTTTGAATCAGATGAGATGAAATCACATAGGACCTGAAGCTTGCAAAATCTTCCTATAAAGCTACAAGGCTGGGTCACCCTTTTGGAACGTGGCGATTCCGCTTGTTTACAATATTGTGGTTATTTGGTTTATTGCGGCGGTCTTAAGCGGACCTGATGAATGGTTGGAAATACAATCTCGAGTGCACACAGTAATCTGCATGCAGCATATTCTGTAGAAATCCTGAATCCTTGTCAGTTTCTTGAAAAGTTCAAAAGGTGCGCTCAACGTTCAATGATGGTAGGTGCTGCACACGGACAAATGTATTGATGGCACTCTGATAGCAAAGGGTGATTGGGATCTTTCTCCGCTTCCAACATAGATTACCAAGAAGACACGAGACCTCTGGACTAAGTACTGCGCAATTTTTATCACCACTGTCGTCCATTCTTATGCATCAATAAATCGGACACTTGCTGGTTTGCCTGCACGTTTCATACACTTTTCAGTTGGGTAAGGAAGGCTTTCACTTTTCAGTGTGCTCCAATAAGGAAAAACCTCAGATCAACTTCAAGACACAGTTTCCTTTCAGCTGAATTTAAAGCGACCCGTTTTAGATTTGGGGTACATCCCGTCTGATCATTTACGTTGTTCTCCAGTTTCCACCTTCTACTCCCCCATATTTTTCAGGGATTCAGAGGGTTTTCAGAAGCTACTCAAACATTTCGGCGAAGATGCCGATAAAGCAAAATTAGTTACAGCAAAGCTGCCTTTGATTAGGTGTCCTCATGTGTACATACTATTTTCTTGGCCGCCACAGACTGGCATATAACCTCTCAGTACATCAAAGCTTACTGGGTCATATTGCCGAGTGTCAATCGAATTTGCGACCAAATTAGAGTGAACATGGAGAGTATCATTTAGATCCTGCATGAAAATTGCAGCTCATTATTAGATCAGTGACACTAATACCGATACAAGTCAGTAACTTCAGCATAAAAACCCAGCTTAACAGGAGGCTAAATAAAGCCTTCAAATGCTAAAGTATTTTTTTGAACCAAAGAGATCGTCATTAAGTGAAAGTTGATTCCTTAACATCTATGCCTCTCAATTGCTTCCGTATGCAAAAATGACGTAACTGTCATGAAATACAACTCAGCTCGTCTTTTTATAAGTTGGCATACGAAAAATGTTTATGAATAACAATTTGAAGGGTTCCATATTAGCGGGGTATACAAATCTGGAATTTGTGGCACTCAGAGCACGTTGACCAGGCATGCTGATACGAAACTCCCTGGCTGAAAGCACGTCGTCGTAGCATAATATTTTCGTAATGCTTCCTAAGTTTCTGCGTTACTTCAAAATTAAACATGGTGATCAATTTTCATGGAGGTTTGTATCTGATGCCTCAATTATCAAGACCAGTCGAATAAAACGGTTTTTTACGTAGGGATTTGTCTTCACATCACTATCTTTGATTGAACCTATTCACTAAATGTCACATCATTCAGGTACGCACTTCCTGCTATCTCCTGTGTACCATCACTGGTTTTTACAACACCCTAAAACATACGCATAGCGATGTAAGTCCTGCTTGTGCTTAGCTGTTTACTTTTTCCCCTGGTCAGAGCAACACTGACCGAGTGACAAGTACCCTATCAAACATGGCGTCTAAGCACGCCATTTTTTTGGCCGACAATATTACTCACACGGATAAGTAGCACTTAATTTTTGCACGTCGGCCAGATATGGGATACCATGAACGAACCGGGGCGAAAAACTACAAACAAGCTACTGAGCACAGCTAAAGACGATGCCGCTAGCAAGCATAAGCCGGCTCTGTGCAGAGTGTATTTTACAGTCTAGTCAATGAGGCAGTATCTCGGATGATCATTTGGTTAGTATTAAAAACTCAAAAAGCTCTCCATTAGCCATTAATCCTGCTGGAGGACCGAATAAACACATGGATTGGAACTTTGTTAGACGTTTAATGTAAAACTGTAGTCGGATCTGAAAGACAGCAGATATAGGCACCTTTTTTCTCAATCGGATGAGCGATTCACAGTTTAGCTGAAACCACCATACCGTTTTAGAAAACAACCTGAGTACATTCATTAAAATAGACACGTTTCCTATCCCTCCACAACTGAGGAGTATCGAGTGAGCGTCTGCATTAGGGACCCTTTTGGGATCCGACTACATTGTTGCATGAAATTGATGCAAGTTTGCAAAACAATTTGAGTCAACCTGCTTGATTCAGTACAAGTGATTTACTGATCAATCTGCGCAAGCAGTGAGCTATCTATCACTTGATCTTATCTTTCTCCATCTCCACGCGTCGAACGAAAGTTTTTGCATAACCAAAAACATTAAATCTACGATTTTTTTACTGAGGAATGCCGAGTTTTATGATTGGTTCAGTTTCTCCTCGGAAGACATTTCGAATTAGATATGTTGTCCATTTTGGGTGCAGTCTTGTGAGCATTTGTCACCGACATCAAGTTAACATTTTTGAAGATTTTGTGCTCGCATGCAGCTCTGAATCTAAACAAACGGACTGAAGTAGGCAATAAATTTTGAATTATTCTTTATTGGAAGCTAATGGAAGATTAGAAAATTTCATGACTGGGTCGAAATAACTTTCAATGCTATAGTGTTCAACAACAACCGTATTAGGTTTTGCGTTTCCAGTAGGCGACCTTATTGGCACCCAGAAAATCCCAGTTATTCTATGGTTTCGTCCGGACTATTATGCCAGTTTGCGAGGAAGTATTTTGGATAAGGATTACTCAGTAAAATCATTGCGAACATATTTTTGTGGCTGATCTCAACTGATCTCATGTTTAAAGTGCTTCGGGTGCTTTGTTTAAACTCCTACTTTGCCTCAAGTCAAAAACAGATTTTATTTAGATCCAAATATTTAGTTGAAACAAGGAAATCAAGTATCCGTGGATGTAGCTGAAACCTAACCGCCCTTCATAGTTAGACGAGTACATGTGTAATTATCCGGGGTCTGGCTGCGTATGCGGGGTATTTTTAAGGACGTACTATTATGAATTACCGTCATCCCATCTACTCCCTTAATCGGTGCACATTAGTCTAGAATGTCACATCAGAAGTATCAATGAAGCATTTCAGTGTGCTGTTCTGTTTGGTGTGGGATATATCTCCAGATATTCGGAAAATATTTCACCTTTTAACAGCCAGCATGTTTGCTTCGGGTACCGATAGTTTCCCTTGTCGCACTCATATACAGAATGGCATAGTGTGATCTGAACAGTTTGCATCAAAGTTTTCCAGCCTGTGAGTTGTGTGCCAAGAAAAACGTTACGATGGTAATGATCGACTAGGATGCTTTAGGTATTGTCCGAAGTCGAGCGGTTGAGAACATCATATATGATTGAATGATACTTCATTCCCGTCCGCCAGTTCCACTGAAAATTTCATTTTGCGTACAGATATATGACATTTGAGTTAACAGGGCATAATGTTTAAGGCTGAAAATTAACATGACACTAGCATTTTGAAAAGTGTTATTTTTAGGGAAACAGTGTGATATCTTGAACATCGTCCTGAGTGAAACATGAGGTGGCGTTTGGAGAACATGGCAAACTAAGGATTCGGTTTCCAGCTAACATCAACTCCAAGGGGGTTCGAGTTGTCCCACAAGTTTGGCTAATCAATGAATGGATTGCCGCGTAATAATCCACGACGAAATTTCGCTCAACGCTGAAGTGTTCTTTTCTAAATACAGATCACAGATAACATGCCTGATTACCCGCACTCCATGGTATGGCGGTTGAATTATCTTGGTATGTCTAGAAGCGGTTCACTCAAGCGATAACTATTCTAACTCGGAAAAAACAATCAATCGGATGAACTTTACTTCTATTAAGTTTGGTTTTATTCACAAGCTTTGAAGTAGAATTCTCAAAGAACGGAGGTTTGCAAATATTTACGTCTAAGCCAGGATAGTTACTGGGTCGACTTTGTGCAAACGAGGCAGATCGCTCAGTTGTAAAGACGAGCACATATTCAGGTATGTCCAACGTGCACTGATGGGATGTGGGTAACACGACGCCTGATATCCAAGGTTCATAACCGTGCGCGGCAAAAGGTGGGCGCCAATAAGAGCAAAGTTCTGATGCATTGCTCCTTATTTTGGTGTACGCTAGCCGGAGTAATTGCGCCAGAATCGGAGGAAGACGTCACGACGGTGACGTAAATTCAAATTTTACAGAACTCACGACCACCTGCATCGGATCACAGAATTTCAGTGTGCCAGTAAACCACATAAAGGCGAGTGCAGCCTACATATACCTCGATTCTTATATAACTACAAGCCTAGGTAATAACACTGAAGAATGAAACAAATCCTACCCACAGTATGTTCTACCGTACTTAATCATTCACCTATTTTCCATTTGATACAATAGGCAAGTATCGCAATACGAGTAGAGCAAAACCGGTCCTGGGTTTTCGAGGAGCTTTCAGCAACCTCGTGAGTAGTGTGTTACGTCCAAATGGATAGTAAGTTGTACAGAAGATAAGCAAGGGCTTCGCCAATTACCAACCCAGCAAAAAACACCAATGTGGGGCATCCAGCACTCTCCAAGTATTCCTTCTGGGATCGTGTAACCGACAGCAAATGTAATATATTGGAATACTGCTTGTTCGGGAGCATTCACTGGTGTTTTTTCGGATTGATGTTGTTTACTTTGCTGAGCCTGTCAGTTAGCTTACAAATGTTCCATCATTAATCGAGGAAGCGGCTGAGTGGGTGACCAAAAAGGATTGTTCGTCGTCCTCAGCTTGAAAGAAGGAAACAAACAAATGACCTTTAAAAATAAGCAAAACAATGTCTAGCGTCTCCCTGACCAGCAGCTTTGGGAACAAAATCGGTTACTACACGATCAACCCAAATCGATGCAGACAGAATTCACCGCAACTCCTGTTCCTGACGCAGCTCTACTTGTTATGCCGGGACGAAATTCACAAGGACGCTAGAAATCGCTTGACTAAACCGGACAAAAACAATCACAGTCTAATCCACAATTGCTCATCATTATAGGTACACCCGTTTGTCTTAAAGGCGTTTTACTTCAGAAGAATCATCTGGAGCGCAAATGTAACTTCATGATTTTGTGCACAAGCACAAGCGTACTTCATATTTTCAACTAAACACAAAACCGCATGTTCCGCACTTGGATTCATCGTTCCGTTTGCATACCTAGTAGCACCCCCCTTTTTGGGTGTCCACCAAAATGCTACATGAATGATATAGTTGATTTTTTAGAACTGTCCACATGCCATCACTTGCTCTAAAACAATCCTGACTGTCAAAGATGGGTCAGTCTTGCACTAATCGACTTCTCAACTTTTTTCGGTTCAGGGCCAAGCTTTCGAAAAATACAAAACCTGCACGGATCTGGGGGCGCCCAAAGAAGATACCCATCGGATAATACATTGAACTTTACGCCTCGAGATGGCGCACAGGTTAGTGATTGTTTATACCTTTATCTATTTTTACTACCCGAACGCAAAGCAATGCCCTATACTTGACACCCTTGAATTGAGTTTTTGTGCACAGTATTTGACATAAAGAGGATCCCGATCATCGTGAATGGGAAAAAAGCCCTGTCAAGTATTCGTACCCACGAAAAGTCAAGATAACGAGCTAGTTCAGTTCGACGCGTTTTTGTGTCTATAGGTACATTTTATCAGTGCAAGTCAGATGGGTTACGATTTGCGCCAACTAATGGTGAAACTTTACTAAATCTACTGACAAGGCACCCAAAAGCCACTTGCCTTCAGATGCCAACGACGGCAGCTTTCGTTTTGTAGATGGAATTTGAAGGAAATCCTTTTCACACCGATCAGAAAAGACAAACATTGGCAACGGAATAATCATTCTCACGCGGTTCAGCCTACTGTCAGTAACTCGACACAGCAGTTTCAAATTAAATTAAATAGTGCAACTCATATTTCTGCTCCTCAGGCTGTTGAACCATTTAATTACAGGACCACAACATAATGATCAGCTGCAGAAATAAGAAACAATGACCACGAGACCAAATCACGCCCCCCTAAAATCAATGTCTATTTACTAACTCTCGTGATCAATGGGTCAGGTTCATGGAAGTTACTTTCCAGTAGTTAGACAGAGCGGACACATTCAAAATGGTAGTGTAGACGGTGCGAAAAATAAAACACAAATATGGCTACGTCAGCTGTCACAGTTCTGGTGAACATCTGAGCGGGCAGTCCCGCTCGTTGCGCCTGCAAGTATATTCCCTTCCCCACGGTGGTGACTATATACAACTAGAATGATCCCTCAGACAGCTTTCCTCTGTTTACTCGAGTAGATGGCAGTCTGGCGAGCAAAGTTTGCCTGACGGAATGTTGGTCAGGGAGGCCGAGGTCTGCGTTGTTGCCTTTTAAGCAATAGTGCTGGCTGTTGTCCTCAGCAGTGTCAGAGTATTTCAGTGAGTCGAGGCAAGTGGAACAAGTCAGCATTTCTGTACCATCAGAATTATTAATTTTACAGAATGAGAAGACAGCGTTCTCCGAAGTATGCATCTACTTAGCGGTGTCTGTTTGGGGCTGAGAAAATGCCACCAGCAACACGGCGAAAGTCCCACTTGCAAGTAAACATGTAGTGTTAGATAACACATGGAATAACAGCAATGAGGTTTCTCAATGGATTAATTTTCATTAAAAAGATGTTTTAATGAAATTTTTGTGAGGCTTAAACGAACCGGATTTTATCTGTTTACACAATTTGCACCTTACATTGTTTTATTCACACCGAACCATTGATTTCAGGTTATCACCGAAAGCACACTTGTATTCATTATTTGCACTTTTCAATGCTAGTTTACAACCACACATAAGTGCATTCAGTTTGGATTTCTGCCCTGTTCGTGACGTTCGGTACACATGCTGATCCACCAACAAAAGTAGGGCAGAACTAAAGACTTGATAATTGTCTTGAATAAGTTTCGATAACACCAACGGCCGTATTACTTGATAGTCCAATCGATGTTGTTCCTGCCCACCTTCGGACTTCAAACTACCAACAAAAACCTGACTGACCACAAATCCGAGGTAAAAGCAGCAAATGCATATTGAGCAGACTATTTTGTTGCTATCGTTAATCACATACTGGTGCGTAAACAAAATGGTCAGCTTCGAGTGGGTAAGGCAATCTGATGCTAGAAGTCTAAGAGGCGAATCGTTGAAGCCATCAAAGTTTTGAAAAAAGCATGAGGAACTGAACAGACAGGGACGGAATGTGTGACCACAAAATAAAAAAAATTAGGTATCATTTTGATGTTACCGTACAGTGGTTCGCACTAGTAGGCTAGCTGAATAGAAATTCCACTGCACTACGTTGACGCTAGCACAATCGACGTGAGTGAAAATAGTCGAAAGTTGTGTTATCGCACTTTTGGCTTTCCAACTTAGGAAATCCATTTATTGCACTGCAGGGTTTGTGCCCTCCACAGGTCAAATTCTGGGATGAAGCACGAATGTTTGTACACGAAAAAGTAGTTGACAATCCAGTAAGAAAAGCGAGTTCGCGAATTCCAGCCTAGTCGATTTAAACTTATTTGCTTCCTACGCTACATACTCTTTTAACTCCTGTAGAATTCGGAGTTTGATTTTCCACTTTTTGTTTGTTTTCCGACACAGTTTTTACTTTGGGTTTGTACGGTGTATCTCAAGTCGGATTTAAGATATTCACACTTTATGCCTAGTCTTTTTAATCTGTGTCACTGGGGCATACATGCTCTTAATACGAAGACGCCAAGTGATATCTCGTGGTAATTTATTTGTTTTCATATAGACAACCGGCTCACAGCCTTATAAAAAGTTGAACTACATGTCCAGCAGTCTCATTTATGCAATGATGTCTAAATAAACGAGGATAAAAAACTTGCTTTTCACATAAGAATATCTCCATCAATGTGTGAACTACTTCTTGGTTACTTGTATTCTTTTTTGTAGCGTTACATGTCTTCAAGTCTTTGTAAAATGTAGTTCTTAATTCAGAAAAAAAGTGCATACTTTCCGTGGTGGTGCATGATGACTGTACCCAAATTGTCGCTAAACAAACTTCAAAATGTTTGCCTTAGCAATCGGTTTCCATAATTAATCATTTGTCAGGTGATTTCAAGTTCGCGCTGAGTATTGTTTATCATGGACATAGACCAACTGAACCCAGATCAAATCCTCACACTTGATTGATCGTTTGATCGGTGATAACCGGTGCTGAAAGAGGAATCATATTTCATTACGTAGATCACATTTATTTCGTCGCATGGCGTATTCTCATGTAGCCGACAAGCGGTCTGGGAACGACGAACCTATGTGAACACGTGTATCTGGAGCATTAAACTGGCTATGTCCGCCTTATGTATTCCTTCTACATTCTATCCGATCATTTCATACACCCGGTCAATCTCCGGAACGACACGCAACCCGTAGGGCGGTGTTGTGTAGGTCAGTCTGCTAATCAGAATCCTTATAGAACATTCTACCCGTATATTTAGTCAGCCTTATCTGTGATCTTCCGTTATCTGCTGCAGCTTGCTTTTTTCGCTTTTTTCACATAAATAGCAAAATACTTGAAGGTGAGGTGCGCCGATTGGCCACTTTATTTCGGTGAAAGATGTGATTGCCCTGGATATTAATAAAGCAGTATTTTGCATTTAAGGTGAACCTGCCCCTTGTGAGGCAATACGTGTTTGTTTTAGGTGATTTTCTTTTAAGGGTGGCACAGCGTGTTACCAATGCTGTTGGGCAAGCATCTTCCTCTCCCAGTAATTAATTCACTCAAATCACCTTGACTTGGGGATCGGACCCCTGGTGCGCCACTCAGCCTATTGCCACTATGTCAATCCTGATAAATTCCAACAGGACAAAAATTTGAGCCCAGCGCGTGTCATCATTTTATTGAAATACATTGTTTTATCGCTGTTTGTTTGCTGCTTGTCATTCCTTAGCTTTTAATAATTTGGTTTGTGTTGACAAACTTACTTAATTGCCACTGGATCCAAACCCCTTTGATTTATTTAGCCTGACGTCCTCCAATGAGGATAAACTTTTGGGCCGGATGCACGTTGGCTTAGGAAAAAAAGCTGTTATGATAACTGGCCTCCGTAGTTAAATGGCAGCTAAAAACCCGTCCGCAATGAATCAGCTTGCACTAAGTTGGCTGCACATAATTGATGGATCACTACAGATCACCCATAAAATCATCGTGAACTACAGCTGACATAATCAGGGGAGCAATGAAAAACTGAATCCTACAGCAGCCAGGAGTTATTCATGTGTTACGTTTGCTACGCCATCTTTGCTCCTATCCTAAGGCTAAAAAACTTGATAAGGTACCGGAAAAAGTGAGTAGCTGAGACACGAGACACAAATGGTGGACACGGCCAGCCTAGAAAAAATCACAAACAGGCCAAAAATATTACGCCTCGTGACCCCTGTTCATTCATTAATAAGAGTACAATGGATGGTTTAATGGTCATTATGTTGCCCTGTTTCTGTCCGTAATCTGGAATATTCTCTAATCGCTGCCTCCTGGTTTCCATTATGAAGACCTGTTGCGTTTAGTGGATCCTCTGTTCCAGGAGTTTCCTACAAAAATTCAGAAGTATTATGGCTACCAAAATGCACTAACGGGATAAGATGAAAATGCATTTATTTGGTTCATTGGAAGACGAGAGGATTCAAGTCGCAGTCTTTGTTTTTGACACCACCAAAATAATAATAATGAAATACTATTTTAACCGACCCTCTCAAATCACAATGCTCAAAGCCGACTTATTTAATCAGCACCTGATACTATTCCAAAGTCCCAAGAACAGAAAAAAACAATTCTGTAAAATACGACGGGGGTATGAACATTAGATTTTTTGACAATCATTTTGATCTTGTGGATGTGGAGAGGATTTGGCATTCTTTTTGATGGGAAATAGAAATTTTGTCTAAAAATTTGCGGCCAGTCGGTGAGTGTGGCCAGAAATTGTCTATACGTGTATCATTTATTGGATCAACATTGCAATCTGCGCAAGGCCGATTGCCATGATTATCTTATTGTTGCATTGTTTAGCTTGAGCCCAGAATTCAAAGGACCACGAGAAATTATTTAAGCACAGGATATTATAAGCGTTTGGGGAATGGGGATAGCTAGCTGTTTTTTAGCTGGTGACAGAGGGGATCGCACCTTGGTATTCAGTTTTGAATTATTGAACTGGCAACTGAAATCTAACCCGAATATCGCCAGTTAACCACTTGTGTTCGTGTGCCTGATTGCAACCAACATGATGGCCTCTCCAATTTCGCATGTAGCGAACTGCAATAACAGGGTTATTCTGATGTTTTTGCTAGTCCAGGAGCTAGGTGAACAACAAACGATGTGCGCAGAGCCAAGAGACTTTTTAACAACCATAGCCAATGGAAATCAATATAATGCGTGCCTTTTCAGAACGCTGAAAAAATGCAAAAGATGGTATTTGTTTCAGAACCTATAAATTAACCTGGAATTGCATCATTTCCAATCATCTAGCAGGGTAAAAGATCAGATGCTAACAAAAACTGGTAGGCATCAGACTGATTTCTTTATAGAAACCCCCCGACAATGTTGCTTTGCATTCTGTACATGGAGATTCGCTTGCTGGTGCGTGGGTGCGCAGCAAGCCATGAAAAAAATAATTTTGCGGATTGAAATCATCTCGTCCCTTCTTTGTCAAAGTATAGCAAACTACCCAAGGTTGAACCAAACGCAGCCAATTTTACACGGTTTACGCAAGCCTGAAACAATCAGTTGAACATTGGTATTCTAAGGTAAACCTTCAAGGCTTTCTGAACGCAGACTACAAGTTTAAAGTGGCGAGCGCTGTAAACCTATACCTTATGGATTCTACTATCTTGTCTGAGTTAATCAAATAACTATTCTATTTTAGATTAGCGTTTACAAGACAGATCATGCCAAATTTTAGGTCGAACTTTTACCAGTATTTCCCATTTTACACTTACTCTCAGTTACATTAGATCTAATGCAGAATGCCCATCGGTCTCACGCTATAGCGAATTTTCTTGGCTTCGCCAACTCATTCTTGTGCTTTGCAGACCAAATTTCGCAGCTTACAGAGGGTACCTTTTCTTCCCAAAGTATGTGATTAACACTTTGTATTCAGAAAGTAATACACAAATCCAAAAAGGGCCGGCAAGTTTGACCGCCTTTTCCGATCTAATGTTCTATTGAGCTATTTTGGCACTTCCTCGGAAAATGCCCGTTTTTTTGATGAACCAGTTAACTCAGGCATACACTGTTTATTTATGATTAAGGTAAGCCTTTAGCTTGATATGTGTAAAATCATTCTTTAGTGGAGTAAAATTGATGGAAAGTGTGCCGGTAGTCGTCAAAACTCTTGACAGAAAATGGTCGAAACTTATGACAAAGAAAATCTCCCGTGCTAAAAATACAGCACTGCGTCGGAAGTCTATGTCAAACAGCACCTGTTCCGTCCCTATTACGAATTTTCTTATACAGGACTCTGTAATGAAGAGTATTAATCTGAAAGTAGTCTATGAAGAGCGAGATTGAGAAAAAATCCTAGTGGGACAAACTATAGATATCAGAAAATTCACGGTCTTCCTCAACCTCGAATAGCTGAATGGAGAATGATGATACTGGCATCCACTCGCAGTCCATAACTGTAAATCCGGGAGCGCAGGGCCGTCAATCAAATTATGCCGAATACGCTCTAAATGTGGAGCCGCTTCAGTTTTCTTGGTGCCAACAAGCTTAGTTTCCATTGCGCACACAAGCCATCAATCAGCATATATCTGCGCAAATAAAAAAGAAGCTCAGTAGTCTGAAGATGACCGCAAAGGCATGAAAAACTGTGTAACAGTCTACACAGCAAGTTGTGATTTTTTACAGGCCTGTGCCAGCTTTTGGCGCGAAGTTTGTTTGTGTGATACACAGCAAGTATGTCTCCCGCAAATTTGTGAGGACTATATGGTTGCCCTGCAGAAATTCTCCATTATTGATGTTTATTGGAGGGTGATTTTTTCAAACGCCCATCAGGAGTGTTTCGTCATCCAATTCTCACAGCAGCGGGATGTAGCACAAATAGCTGCACCTTGGACATCAAAGTCCTCAATAGAAAAACGGAGTGTGCATAGATATGACGCTAACGACTTTGAAATTATCCTCGAGTTCCTTCAGAGAAACCTCACGAACCTGAAAACTTACCCAGCGAGATAAAAATTAACATAATTTACGATTTCCGAATTTTCAGTTGGGGCTGCAATACATATTTCTAACGTTATAAACTTGACATTAAAGCTTATTGGCAATTGAAGCAAGACACAGTTGTGCAATTTGGGTTACTCCTTTTGATTCTTCTACCGTGGGATGTGTCTGAATAGCCGCAGTGGTCTCCAAACAAGAATATTTCAAATCAAGAATGTTTACCCTGCACGTGGTTTAGCCTGTATGAAGAAGACGTATCTGTGAGGGATACCGAAATTAAACGAATCGCACCCCACTAATCTCCTTTAGGGACTTGCAGTCACGTGGCTATTTATCTTGGTGTCATACAAGAGTTATTCGATTTGCTTATCAAACAGAGCTGTTGTTGTCCCGCCGCTTTTTGTAGCTAATATTCTAGTTCAGTCGTAAAAGTATGCGTGGTCACCATAGTCACCGTGATACTTTGTATGGGGTTGTGGAACATAGGACGCCTAAAGGTAAGGATATCGTTTTCCCTGTATGCGATCCAGTCTAATCACAGGAGTCTACGCTCTTGACTAACTCTTGTGTGTGTATTATAGTCTGTTCATTCAGTTTCCGAGTTACATTTCTCAGGAGAAGCAGACCTTAAATACAGCGAAAAAAAGTTAACATATATTGGTTATTTTTAAAGGTTATCGTTAATTGTAAACACATCTATTCCCACACAGTGTTGCAAAAAAGTATAAAAATTTGTCCGTCGATCAAACTCAATTTCTGTTATTGAGGAGCTGATATTGAAAGAACTCTTCATGGCTACTGCGAACTCTACTCGATCAGCCAGGCCTAACAAAAGCTACCATTGTTCCGCAAGTCAGAATATTTCTTACAGGTATCGCTAGACTGGACAATGCAACAGACGTATTTTTTGAACCCGTTCGCTATACAACAAACTGTTTCGTCATCAAGTCTCCCGAAGTATCACCATGTAGCATTATCTCAAGATAAAAACGGCCCACAGAGTCACAGACCCAACAAAAAAAATGTAACTGTTTATTTTGTAAGTGATTTTCAAGAAAACAACACCAAAACAATAAAAGGTTTTTTTGGTACGTGAAAATTTATTTCATTGCTTGTAATATTCATCGATAGAATATAAGAAGCCTATCACCAATGGAATGCAGAATAAAGGGTGTGGTGTTTTTCAAACAAACTAAACAATAAATAAATAAAGCATAACTTTGAACGTCTACCTAGATCAGTAGTCCTGTCGATTTACTTGAGTCATTTGCAAAGTCATAAAACCAAGGCGTTTGTGTTCAATATCCTTTAAACATACCAGAGAACGTCCGTTGTTACTTCCTCGGTACTTTTTTTGACGGTCACTCTGTGTTTTGTTATGTTTCGTCAAAAGACTAAAATATATGCGTTGACGTGTAATAATGAGTGTGAAGCTCAGACTAACCGAATCAGCGCCACATTCCTGCCTAATGAGAGGGGGAACATCGGATACACCATCCGCTTATTTGTCTCCATAACGCATACCTTCGCCTGTGGGGGCTTAGAGCACAAGTGTTGGACAGAAAACGTAGCTTTTGAAGTGCCACGTTTAAGCCAAATATAGTAACTCTGCTCCATCGACTCAATTCATGAAAGCAGATAGTCAAGTATCTGCATATCCGACCTCAGTTTGTCGATGAATATGGCTTTCTATATCGGGACTGAACGTATAACGTCCTAGACACGTTTTTCTCTAAAATGACCTTTCTTAACTGTGAAAACGCAGTAACAAAGCACAGTATGAGGGCTCAAGAAGAAGAAATACCAACAAAAGCGTTTAATGAAGCCGCTCTGGTTGAGCTTTATCGTTCAAAATTCAAAATCACGCAATATCTGTCTAGACAAGGAGATATTAGGATTCCGATCTAATAAACAGGAAAGTAACAAACAAGGCATATTTTCAAATCCGTCAAACGACGTGAGCCATTCTATCCCATGCATACCCTGATGATTGATCCATATGTAACCGTTTAGCGAAAAGCTCACACTGATGGATTACTACGGCAATACCACCAAACGTTATTCCAGATGAAACAATTGTCATTTTAAATGCTTGCTGTCATTAACGCTTGTGTTTCTAACCTCTTGGTTTCAACAGACGCAGTGAGAGACATTATTTGGCCTAAACTACAATGTTTCTTGGAAGCTGCCACACAGTTTGCTCACGGTGATGAAAAAGAACCAAAGGGCAAACCGAATCTATTTATGTCACGATGTGTCCTGGGTTCCATTACTTATAGTTGTTTTGCTTATGTGCAATCGCAGAAATGTCAAATTTTTTTGCGACGTAGCTCAACAACGGCTCATCCTCAATGACGGAGAGGTCTGGAGACGATGCTCATTATACATTTTCGACGTACAAATAAGACAATATCCCTCATCTATCAACAAATAAATGGTTTGAATATCCTGATTCTATGTTTAGCCTTTTGCAGTGGCTGGTCTTATTTATTTACGGAGAGGATCGGGAATAGATTGGCAGTTACAACCAAATGCCCGTAGAAGTCACCAGTTTTCGCAGATTTTACTAGTTTCTTTTTCCTTATATTGCTTTCCCACCGTAGCAGAGGTTAAAAGAAAAATCCATGCATTTTATTGTCCAACATATCGAAAATGCAATAAGCTTGCCTTCAGAGTCTCAATATTTTTTTCGTGAATCATGCAAGTTTGGAAACTAGAATAATGAAAGAGCAATGTTCTTGCACTCTCAGACATGATAACCAGTCAAGCCTGTCACAAAAAATTCAAAATCTCGACCCAGAAAACTTGCAATTTGGGGCAGTCTCGTCCATCTTTGTTAAGACAACATCAAGTACGACATTTTTGTCTCCTCTATGGGGTGACCCTTCCTTCAAGAGAGTGCAGCTCTGGAATACGATACAAGGGAACAATGAAAAAAATAATCCCTTTTCAGTGCGTGGTGCATGCAAATGAGGTCCAGTGTACGCAAAACTCAATAGGTTCTAGGCGAATGTGGATCTTCACCCAAGTTACTTTTTAAAGATTCGACCAAGTAAACAGCCAAGCTTTTAGAAAATCTCTCATTTCATGTTGCTCCCTTGGCAGAGTATGTCATTTAAAATAATGACTCCCACCGGTTATTCTGAAACCACTTTTCCGTACTAGTCGATAATCAACCAGAAAAAATAGAAAGGACCAAGTTCATCGGTCACGTTTCCTGAAAAGAAATTTTGAAATCACCAACCCACTCAAGTGTGGCTGAGATAGTGTGCTGTTCATTCCTAAACAGCTTTAAGTTGACGCAATGATGGCTGTATGGTTCGTAATACGTTGTCCCACGCGCCATATAGATGTGATTTAAAAGTAACCTACAAAGTCGGAAAAGACTACAGTTTTTGTCTGATTTGAACCAATCAGTAATTGCATCGCGGATTTCGGGAAGAATGTGAGGACGGGACTACTGTGGGCACAAGCAGGCGGAGTCATTCAAGTAAATGGAATCCCAGGATGATTAAGGGCGAAAACTTTACTTTAGAACTCCCTTAGCTAATTTGCATAGTTGCGGTTATCAACTCCAAATCTAATGCTACAACCCAAGTCGAACTGACAATTTCAGTCTAGAATATTACACGGAAAAAACGCAAAGAGTCAGGGTCAAAGGGTCAGGTACTTTTGATTAAGGATAAATAACTTCATTAGGAGCATGAATAAAGGTGACTTGGAATCGCAAACAACACGTAAGATGTCTATCACCGATTGGTCAAGCAATTCCCGGATGAGTGGCAGTACCAGGCTCATGGAATAGTCTTGGAACACCTGAAGATAATATATTTCCTTCTTGGTGGAATAGCGCTGACCCTTTTTACGGATCCCCCAAGGCCATGAGAGGAAACAAGAATCTCGCCCATTAGTTTGTCTGACAGAAACGTCCACCACTTCCTATCAAGACCTTTGGATGGCAGTTTGAAACACTGGGGAAAATGGTTTCCCCACGATCACTTTGTGCTCCTACAAAACAGGTTACCAATTACACCGTCATTTTTTTGGTTTGAGCCCAGTTTTTTTAGTATCAAATCCTATGCTACAATTAACATACCATCTATTGACAGGCTCTGCTGCCTCGTAGTTCCTTAGAATGTCGTGGGATTTTATAGTTAGCTGTTGAAAATGCTGATGCAAACCGGGTTTACAAGTAGACAACATATTCATGAATGATTTTTCGAAAGTAACTACTCATGATTCTAACGGATCTGATAATTTACAACTTCTTGGTCGATTTAATCTAAACTTCCGCTCCACAAAAACTTGACACACCTTGTTCGTTTGTCACACACCCAGTTTATCAGTTTAAATCTTGCTGTGAACCATAGGGCAAGAATCAATCAATCGGGTTGTCAACCTGTGCATCGTGAGATCGAACTGCGTTTCACACGAGTGGTTCACAAGCGACCGTAATTTTAACCCAAGAATCGAGCCTCAATATACTGAATGATCATCATTCATGATATTTGGTTTTACACTCTGCCTTATCTGGGAGAACTTTTATCCCGCAGAAGCTCACTAAAGCCGTCCCAGCTGTTGAATTTAGGGTAACGGCTTGGCGACTTAGCGCATCGACACGTCTTACTGTTGATTAAGAAACCGTTGAAGACACATCACTCTGGATTGAATGTTTATTCTCTTTTGTTTGGCTTCCTCTGAGGGACGGTAGTTCATATTAGAGCCGAACAGGTAAACTGACAGTAAGACCGAGCTGAGAGTATTCAGTAGATAACAGAATGCCGTTAAGAAATTACGGTCGTTCACAATAACTATTGCGCATATCATTACCGAGTAGATACCGATACAACCACTGGAAGCTTTTGTGTTTGTTTGGGACTTATGACTTGCACTAGCATACGTGGCAATGGTTTTGCATTCCCTAGTGCTAAAATTAGCGAAATTACATTATGTGTGTAGTTTGGCGGGTTCCGACTGCAGCTGTCGACTATTGTCCAGTAGCAAATTCTTTTGATATCTACTTTTCTCATTCCGTTGAAGGTTTATACGTCTGGCAGTAAACCTGGACCAGTAACCATCCCTGCTCGGAGCCGCAGCGCCCAACCAAGTCCTGGTCCCAGTCCACTGGCAAGCCCCAACACATTTTACCGTGCTTCGGAAACTAATCTGAACCAAGACTACGGGGCTGAAAAACGTTCGAGAATCACGAGGTCACAGCAGTTTGAGCTGCAGGCATCGACACGTCGGGGCGCATCTTCACCACCCAATTTGGACAAACAAAAGTCTCAGTCGTTTGTGGTCAACGGAACCGAAGTGAGTGGACACCTTTGTATGAACGAACATGACTCGGTATAATGCTCATCAACGAGGGAGTGACGGGGTATTTTCGAATTCTGCTCTTCCCCACATATAGGACATAGTGTCCTTAAATGGGTGCCGATTGTTCAAAAGCAAGCCCAAGCATATTTGAATTCTAATTTTTACTATTATATTACTATGAGGAGACTATATAGATTCTGAGAACTATGTGTAGCTTATTTGCAACATAAAACGGGAACGTGCACAAACTCTCGGAACGTGCAAAAGGTTGGATGGACAGGCAATTACAAGCTATTTCAGAAACCATGGGCCCACGACTACTTCAGACAAACATTTCATATAAAATTGCGCTGAATATCTCAGTTTACTTCAAATGGTCGATGCAGTGTCATCGTTGTTGTTGAAAGGACACATTTGTGCTACTCGAACAAATCAGTGTGTGAATTTAGACATAGGCTACTAGATTTGGGTGGAGGACAGACACCTCGAATGAACGCCGTCAAGCTTCTTGTGGAACAGTTCATGTAGCATGGAATCAGCACCACCTCAACACTAGACTCATGGTAAGGTGAATGCTCACTTCATCTTTCTCGATGAATTTCAACCAAACATTTGTTCTTTAAAAGGGTTAAACCAGAATGTGAATGCATGTAGTTGGCAAGAAGCAGGAAATTTATTGACGCTGCTGACTTTCTTACGTTGTGTAGAGCTCAGTGTGCACCACATAGCCTTCTAGGCCAGAGGCTGTGCACTAGGGTCTCCTACTATTCTCAAGAGTCCATAACAGGCCTATTTACAAGTAATTAAATGCAACTTTCGAAATGTTATTTGAGGGCAAATTTGCAAAGCAATCAATAGGCTACACAGGTGCTCGATTAATTAAAATTCCTTCAAACCCTATGAAGACTTAACGAAACATTTCGGACTTGAATCAAGTGGCTATGTGAGCTGAGGTCATTTATCTATCGGGGCGATTTACGCATTCATACCAGCAATAAAAACTGCAGGTTGAGGTGCCAATGCAGCTTCCTTTCTACCTGAGCCCTGGGTGATAGGACGCCCGATGAAAATGGTAGCTTTAAAGGTCATCGATAGCATAAAATACTATTTAAAATGGATTATAGAACAATGTAGAAGTGTAGCGATCTTCGTATACCTTGCTTTATGCTTGTGACGTAAACTGTTAGGTCATCGTATGTAATTTCACTATATGGTCGCCTAAACCCAGTAACTGTGGAGGATGATTTTGGCTGTGAAAAAGCAACAGTGTCACATGTCAAAAATACAAGTGAAGATTCTATTAGGAGGCGATCGGTATGCTTCGAAAAAAATTTGACAGTAACTACTTCAGTTGGCTCTCATCATTGTAATGTGTATTACACTGTAGCAAGTAACTTACAATACACAACTAACGAAAACATCATATACTGCGACTTCAGAGAATGAATATTGAACATTCTATCGGTATACGAGACAGTGAGATTATTCATATTATTGGGAGGCTAGACCGGAATAAGTGTCATATCAACGTCTACCAGCGTTAGACTAAACGCAAATCAATCCGATGAACACTAGGATTGGTTCCGTTCACTTCACCTCGTCGAGAGGATCTATTACGATGGGAAACCTTCCTTAAGGAAGATCATCTAAAAGTTTTGTTGCATAGAAAAACCTAGCAAGCCAAAAATAAAATGTTCTATTTTTCGGATACACTTGTGCGTTTATGTGCATACCTCTTATGTATTTTATACATTAATCATACTACGAACCTGAACTTTGGAAATGTTGGTATTCTACGCTTGTATCACCCGAATAGTTAACTTGGTTTAACGTTAAAACTGACTTATTCCCCGGGCGATTTGTGGATTTACTAGTTGTTAAGGAATGAGGTTTAGGCAGGATTTACCTGCAGCAAATTCTTGAGGCAAAGTACACCATTCTACAAGTGCGTCAGCATCGAGCAGGAACTGAGACACTTGTGTTCCACTAAAGTATCCTAAGAGGTTGACTAGTGAAATTTTCCACGATCTCACAGTTTTTTAAGATACTGTTGCGTTGATAATTCTCAACAGATTGAGATTAGCTCAACAGTGTACGGCGATGTTCACCTGACTGAAACACACGAGTTTTATTTCAACTTTAAAAAGCTAGATCATCATCGAACTACATCAGACTGCTGACCGAAAAGTTGGATTTTTTGAGCGATTCAATCACAATACTGCCGATGTACATTCACATACCCGCTGCTACACGCTGAATTGCATCCATCTGCGTTTGCAAACGATGAACTTTGGTGGATTCAAATCTAAATTTCTTTGGGAGAAAAGTCACCTAAATCTTCACGAACTTGTCACAATCTACTGGGTCCCTTGTTCATTTGGCACATTCTAATCATCGAGGTTTGGTGAATTAGATAACTTACTTAGAAACATCTTAAACAAGAGATTCAACTGGGTCTATTTGTATCTTAAGTAAAAACGAAATTGGTATGCAACTGAGTGTATTGCGCTACCCTCATGCAATTTGGGTTCAAGCAGAACATAAGGTTGACGAGATTCGACTACCGGGCCTACCTGATGAGACCCAAGAAGGGTGAAACCGGTCGTGCGCTGTCGAACAGTTTTTGACAAATTTATGAGTAGTGAATTACGCAAACTTCTCCAGTGTTCTGAAGAAAACATCACTGTATGCGGCACCACGGGGTAACTGTATCAGCCTGGAAAAACCGTGTGAAGCTAATTGACTGGCTTGTCGGAGGAAGACAGGTCTGTTTCTTTAAATAAAAGAAGCATTTTGTCAAGTTTCTTTCTGTTTTATCTAGACCATACAAAATGTTGATGTTACCTGCTTTTGACAGTTCACTCTGTCTGCTTGACTTCTCTTCCCAATGTTCTTGATTTAGTCTCTGCTTGCCCTTGTTTTCATTTTACTCGATACTTCAAGGCTGCCTTTAGTAAACTGAAAGGTCGCCATTCAAATCGCGGAATGTCTTTGAATAAGATGTTATAAGCTAGTTACAGTGCACAAAAATAACCTGATCTCTTCAATCGTTTTGCAAAACAGGATGATGCGGAGTCACCGATTCTTCCTTCCGTCCGAGAAATCATTCGTCAGGTGGAGGCCATGACACAATCAAATGCTGCTACATCTACAACGGACATCTCCACTCTTGGTCAAGGTGGCGGACCTCCAAGTGGTATTCCACGTTATCAACGACAGCTCACTCAATCGGTGCAAAATCGTCGTAATGCCTCAGCCTCCACAGATAATTACGCTCGGAACGGAATACTCCGACAAGGCGGTAGCAGCCAACGAACTCCGAGTGCGCCACAGCTTCGCGCGGTTCAGTACACACCAATGCAGGCGAAATTCAACTCAATCACCGCCGCGGCTGCAGCTGCATCTGCGCAAAATCGCACCGTGGCTCCACCCGTCCCCCCACACGGACCGACTCGTAGCAGCAAGGTGGGTCGCAGGTGACACTTGTTACTTAATTTCTATCTTATTGTAGCAGAGTTAGGCACCATTTCTAGTGACAATAATATTTTGGTGTTTATTTATGGTTAAGTATGAACTACTTTCAGACTGCTTGTATACGGGGCGACCAATGTTAATTCCGAGAGACGACAGTCTCAGTGTAAAGAAATTTAGACTAAATGATTTGGGACGATTGCTCAGAACATGTAGACAGCCCAGTGAAGGAATGTCACTATGCTATTGGTAATAAGGTAATCCGTCTATTCTCCAGTTCCAGTAATTTTAATCCACAGACACGATCAAAAGTGCACATTCGAATTAGTTTACACTTTTTTTAAACAACACAATAAACTTACCAAAGTCGCCTTGATTAACGATATAAATACTCAACCAAATGAACTTGCCACCCTGAATTAAAGTTCAGTTACAGAAGTGAAACTACGCCTTCAGAAACTTTATTGAACAAAGAAGAATGTTGATAATAGGGTTAAAATCGTTCGGGAAGCCCTATGAATGAAGCATTTAAGAATTTATAGCTTTCACTTAGAAATACTAACGCCCAATCCAGTGGTAATTTTGGATAATAACGGGCTAAGCTTGGCCTGAACTGAACCCATTTTAGGACATCGGATTTGAATGCTGCTTTTGCTTGCTTCAGAGATGTTAACACAAATGCCAGCAAGCCAGAAGCTAGTTTGATTAGAGGAACTATTGGCATTTTTCTCCTTTGTTCTCCATTTCAGGCAATAATCGGTGCTTTTACAAGACGGACAGATCCTGTCTATAACGACACCAGCCAGCCTCAGCGCTACGAAATGGCAAATGTGAGCGTTAGTGCCACGGAATTTAATCCTAGTCCTTACTAAACCAGCTAAGCTACAGACTTCAAAAGAGTGCATTGATCTAGTAAATAATTTATCTGATTTATGTATATATATATATGTATGATGTATAAGCATCTTTCGTTACGAGATAATCTACGTGTTGGCGATTTTTGTCGACGTGGTGAAAATTTGGTGAATTCATTAAGTTACTGAGGATTACATTCAGTAAAATCTAGTGAAGCTCAAGTTAGCAATGATTTTATTTTTTTTCCTTCCCGGTCTGCTGTCTGATTTTGAATGAAATGCGAAAACAGTTCAGCCTGTTGGCGATCTTTTGGATCTCTGGTGGCTGAGATACGTCTAATGAAAGTCGACCACGTCTGAACAGCTCTACGTTTCACTTGCTATGCTAATTCAGCGGGATTTTCTGCCATCAAAATTACCAGAAAGACATAATACTTTGCTCATAAGTTTGCTAAAAACCCTTCGACAGCCATCGACCGGTTTCACTTTTCTTGAGTCTCATCAAGCAGGCGCGGTCCATAAGTTCTCGTCAACCTTAGGTTCTACTTATGACCAAAAATGCGCAAATCAGTTAAATACACTCATTTGCATACCAATTTGATTTTGACGGACGACTCAGCTGGAACCAAGTTGGGCATCTTTTATGATGTTTTTAAGCAACTGAATGTGCTACACAAAGCCTCAAGTTCCAGTTAGTATGGTACTCGAGATATCGCGTTACACGTACAGCCGTATTACGCCACCCAAAATGTTGCTAAAAACTCTTCGACGGCACACGACCAGTTCCACGTGAACCTGTCGTCAAACAAATCTGTACATAAATCAGTGTATTTCGCTAACCAAAGGACTCTTTCTTGAAAAAATGGTTGTAAGTGCAAATATTCACCGCCACTTAGATGTTTTCCGGAAATTTACGACTGTACTCCACAGGAATGTTTAAGTGTAGTCATACTTGGCATATTATCAGACATCGTGAAAAATCATCTTACTTTATCTCATCACGTATCTGTTTCATACTTAAAAGGATCTTTCTCAAAAATAATTTTAAGTAGTCATTTCGTGTTGAAAGGCTTTGTCTCATAGTTTTGATGATTTATTACCGTGAACACGGACGCTAGCTATGAGACGTTCTAACCAATAAGATGGCTGGGTAATACTGTTTTGCACAAGTGTGAAATATGCGAGAGTGATTCCATTTTATTTTATTTCATATTTTTAATTCTATCGTTATTATATTTATTTATTTATATTTATATATATTTTATATACATGCATTTTATATTTAATGTATAAGAGCTGTGACGACACGGATACAATCAAAAGATTAGTGGGCACAGTACCTTCGTTGTGGTGCCCATTAGACAACGAACGGAGTATTTGCTATTGGAGTGAATCTGGAAATTCGTCTGAGACTGTACGGGATAATGCTGCTGGTCATGCAGCTCAATATGTATCACCATACAATGTCTTTGTCCAATGAAGTGGCAACTTCTTAACGAAAATTGAAGGGTTCGGTCAGAAGTCAAACACACCGTTTGCCATGAGTTCATTAGCAACATACGACCGGACGCTTTTCGTCTAAGGACCAGGCACGCTGACCACACTTGATACATCTCTCTGGAACAGATTAACATGTTAATGCTTTATACAGTTATCCTTTTTTTCTGACAATAGGAGAGTGATTACCTTGTTTTTTCCGTTCGGTCTTTTGTCTGTCAAAACTTTCCGGTCAGATAACATCAATCATGAGTTACTTATAAGATTTGACGTTTTCGCTGGAAATCTATCTGTACCAATTCCATCCCAACAATTCGACTGTTTTCTTGACTTGATTGCGTAGGCCTGCACAATTCTTTCGAACCTTTCATACAATTTGACCGCTGCTTAGGACAACAAACTGTGCATGTGTATGCATTTTGCTTATTCAAACCCATCGCGCCCTAACTGAGTTGTTCAGCGCCTGGAAAAACTACAGGCTATTCCAGTCTTCCATCAGATGGGACAGCACACAACTGCTCCAAGAGAGATCCACAATGTGAACTGTTGTCTCACAGTTACTCTCAAGTTACTCTGTGTGTACATCGTCCTCTGTGTTTTCTTGCATGGTTGATCTCAGAGAGGCAGAATGCCGGCAACTGTAAGTGGCGAGTCACATCAACAGATGTGAACTGGATGGAGGCAGTTGCATTGAGTTTTGCTTGGAAGCCTATTCAGCCTGGTACAAACAGAAGTTCAAACCCAGTATAATTGAGACCATCTGCATGCACCATGAGAGCTGTGGCATATGTATTGGGAAACCGCTGAAATGCGCTTGAGAACAACACGCACCTTCTTCTAGGTATGATGAAAGAGACTGTGATCTGACCCGGTTTAAATGTTTGGAACGCATGGAACGGGCTGTAAGAATATATTGCAAACAGGCTTTGGGGTCAGGCAAACTGGGTGATCGTCATCCTGACTTTGTACAAAAACAGCAGCACACTTCATCAGTCGAGAAATTACCATGAATTATACTTAGGAATAAGAAAGAAAAGTACAGTCAGTGCGTGAGAGTTGGCACTTTACTGCAAGTACTGGAATCAATCCGCCGTTGGCCAAATACACATATGCGGGAAATTTACGTCATTTGACGCTTTCGTCGTCGATTTCAAAACTGTTAAGACAACATCTGACAAGCTTACTAAAGGCAATACAGAACCTGGTAAACAACGGGTGATTTAGAGAATTGTATTATCCAGGTGTGCTTGTTGGCCGTTTTGTTTGAGATATGCATAGAGCTGCACGGGTAAACGCATCGAAGAAATTTAACCATTACCCGAAAGTGCTGTTCAGAAAGTCTTGAACTTCTTTCATTCTCATTCACACTCCTAAGAGGAAGATTTTTCGAATGTATATTTACAACCGATTCGGTTGGTGCTCTTTACTTTGTGGTCAGCGCACCCCACTGATGTGCACTTTCCTCGAAGACATAAATACTAAATTCCAATTCTAAACTTTAGGCGCAAGCAGTGAACAAGAAAACCGAACTCTTGAGCCATCTGCCAAATGACTACCAGAAGGTGAGTCTAATTATTCATACTATGAAAAAAAGTTTGGTGGAATTTCTCCAACAGGCCGCTGGATTATGGCGGCATCAGGTAGAAGTTAAAAAATCATTTTTAAAGGGTTGCACAGCTGGTTCCTGATAAGTTGTGTTTGTTGCCGGCTTTCTTCGGGAAACTTCTCTTAGCTTACGCACAATTATCCAAAGTAACAAGGAAATTTGGTAGGACGCACATAATCACAGAAACATAGTTGGGCTTATTTTACCACCTCATTTTATCTCATCACTCATATGGATTCTGACCTGATTCTGCAAATTCCAGTTGATGTCATAACCAGTTCACGTCTGTGTGCATGGGAACGACCAAGAGTATTGTACAGTCGGATTATTCGGTAGGCTGTGATAAGGAGCTAACCCTCTGCGTTGCTGCTTTACCATACGTACAACCGACCAACAAATCTGAGCACGCAACAACATGTAGCGAGTTAGATACACTTAGGCCTGTACATCTGTTAGCCACCTTTCCGATTCATTTTGAAACCGCGATTTCCAAATCATAAAGTTCATTGTCTAGAGTAAAATTTGCCGGTAAAATGACTGTGCTTCCTAGACTGTAAGCCGGCAAACAAAAGGTGGATTTTCAATACATTCAAAACATTCCTGATGAATATACTCCAGCTAATTTCATTCTTTTCTTATTTGTCCTATAGCTCCGCGAAGCATTCATTGAACAGCGACGTGAAATTCAGCGTCTGAGAAAACAGTTGGCCGAAAAAGATCTATTGATTGGTCAGCTACAAAGTGACATTCGGTTATACGAACCATGGAGGTAAACACTCAGACTCCAACATTTTGCTTTCGTTTTCTCGAGGAACGTTTTCGAAGGGAGTTCGCTTGCTACTATCAATGAGCGTCAGTGCAATACACTAAAAAGTGCCACCCTTGTTGGTTATCCATTTTGTCCATACAAGACATACCTCTTGACCAAACATGTGCTGTTTTTCTAAACCAATGCGTAAAACATCTTTCAGACTGATCGATTTGGCATAGAACCGCCGGATACTATCCCTTTCTTCATAGGCAAGCTTCGTGGGGTTCTCTTAGAAGCAACTCACAAAAGGTCTATCACTCTGCTATTCTGTATTGTATCTTCCTCAATGGGTCCACCATTACCACACTTGCCTTGTGTCTGTGCCTTAAAAAGTCTTCCTTATTCACGTTTCTGTTATCAGGGCTTTTACTCTCACTGATGTGATTATATGTGGCGTGATATTCGATGCTTTTTATCGCATGAACCGCTATTTGAATAACAATGGCATAAGTGGTCAAGAGATTTTACTAAATTTGTGAGTGTGCAAAATTTTGAATCGACCCGGAAGTTTTGTGCCGTTGTATCAACGTTCAACACCGTAGGTTCTGGGGCAGTGAAAAGTGAGATCCAGGCAATTTGCCGTGTCTCCTCCATAAAAATGACTTTTTAGAGTGGTATCGTTGAGCGGTATGAATTCGGATAAAAAACCACTTTATAGAAACTGCGAGGTACTCACGCAACTGAAAGTCACTTACCCGAATGCCATCAAACAAATTAATACCAAATATTTGAGTAAATTTCACAGGTCCATAAAAAACATGCAAGCAATCCAGTGGCCAAATGATAGTTTATATCAAATAACCAACTGTGCTCTCCTAATTCGCACGGTTATTTGTGCATCATTAGGTTTTTGACACTGGGGTTTTAAACTAATGCAGTCCAAGTAGCCAGACTAAAAGTCCTGTTTAGTAACAATAATTTAGAGTTTGATCAGCTACCCCTCTAATGGCCTTAAAGGGCCGTCCCATAGACCTTAGGCAGTAAAACAGAATCAAATATCTCCTTTCAGCTAATGGTTTCTGAAGGTGAATACAAGTGGCACTATTTTATGGGGGCACCAGTTATTTTTTACTACATCGACCACAATATGGCCTCGAAATTTACAAATTTTGTGGCCCCGTGGTTATTTGTCAGCTTTAATGAAATTTCACGCACAAGACGATGAGAATATGCGAAGCTCTCAGTTTTATCGGTGTAAATGGTTGAGAATAAAACAGCCTTTACCATTTAATGTCAGGTTAAATCTTTTTAGTATATTTTGGAGTAAACACGTAGGTTGTCTCAATTATGGTTGCCTATGTGTCCGACTACTAGTTTGTAGTGAAATAGCATCTTACACTTGTTAGGGTTACACTTATTAGAGTGTCTAACCGTGATATAGTATAAGGTTTTAGTCAACGTAAAACACATGATCCTGTTCGGACACAAATTTGAGCGATAAATTCCTTTCTTTTTATGAATTACCATTGAGATATTGAGAAAGTTCAAGCGCAATTTCTGGACTACAAATTATGTTTTCTGTCAGAGTAGATGAGTGTAGGTAGGTGAATCTTCGGGCAGAAAAAATAGATCAAACAAACATCCTCTCCCCGTCGTGAGGTTTTTGATCAAAATAACAGGCATTCACCACAAACGCAGCTAAAGATCTTCGTTTCTCTTAATATCACTTTTCGAATATGTGGTTAGCTTCATTATGATCCTATTTGAAGCTGGTCGACTTAAAATTTGCGTTTTTGCTAGTGCAGGTACACTGAATATTTTTACATTTCAAACGGATGATGAAATAGAAGTGTTTGACTTGTCTGACACTTATTCCGGGGAGCACCAGGACACTCATTATCAGGATAGTTTTTCTCCAGCTTTACAGTTCAGCTGCAAATGCAGGGGCACAAGTTGGCACAGTGAATAGGTACAGACGTAAACGAATACCTGAGTTGCCAAAATCTCCTTTTGGCCAGTTCATCATTAGGGTAAAACAGACTAGAAATTCTCGCATCACGCCTTAACCAGAAAACATCGGGTTGAAACCGAAAATAGGTTCAGTCGCAAACAAAAATTTAGTCAGTCCTACTGAGTACAGAAATCCTTCGTTCACTCGATTTTATTATCACCTGATCGACGTATTCCATCACTCTCCGTTTAAAACCTGGCGACGTTACAACAGTTTATCCGTGACGCGGCCGATAAGATGAAGTTTTGCTGTTGCACCGTGTGAATGGTTCTGGTCTAAACTACTTAAGTTATTGCTCTCAGGCCTTGTTCTATCATTAACGGATACAATGGGTGTAAATAGTCGTGCTCCTTTTGTTCTGTGAACAGTAATTGCACGAACCCACTACAAACCTCCTTCGGCAACATTTTCCATAGTCAAACTCCTGACAGTATTAAAATGGCGTTCAAATAAAATGTGAATTAGTTCAATAGAGGAGCGAAACTGATTGCAACCACTAATGACCTACAATAGATTCAGATGTCTGACACTGAGCCAGCGGATTTTTCACTGAGCAGCCTCTCCTGAACGCTACGGATGGATTCCGAAACGTCCAGCCTGGTGTATACTTTTAGTGCTTAGTTGCCATGCAACTCGAAATAAGCACGGATGCTGAGATACTACCAGATTGTTCGGGCCCAGAGAAGAGCTGACCTATCTCCAACTTTAGGTTCTGTTAAAATGTGTTCTCACGTAGTTTCCCTTTTGTCCCAGAAAAAATAACTTATACTTAAATAAAGTAATCGAAATACTGAATATTACAAGCTGCTATACAATGAAGGGGAGACAACATTCTCAGGTGTATTGTACAGAAGTTCTAATGCTCCCAGCTGTGCTTTTGTGTGGAAGCTTATGGTAGTTGTAAAATGGTGCATGTACGCAAGCAGAGAGGAATTTTCCCATCTCACAATAGGTACAAGTGAATGACATTGCCTACGGATGGGAAATGCTTCGTCTCTTTGGTAAGCGGCTTTAAAAGGCTCACTCGGCTTTGGCTCTGCCTGTAGTGGATGCTAATTCCAAAACGGCCTAATTGTTGTGATCGAAATTCACAACAGTGCGTGAAAACACTTAGTCCGTGGGCTAGAAATTGTTATTTGCAAGACAAAAATAAATGAGCAGACACATATGTTTGTACATTTTTATAAATATTCGGAAAAATACAGAAATACCCATTGTGTTATGCCCAACCGATGCACCTGTGTGACCCACAGTCGACGTGTCTGACCCAGTAAACCTTTCGATAAACAACGGTTGGACAAGCCTGTGGCTACTGTAAACAAATCCTAAGCGGTTTCACGCGGCAAACTTCCTTATGTTTGCCTGTGCTAAATGTATGTGACGATGTACAGCGTGCACTTTAGCCGCACAGTTCCTAGCACCCTGTTTGACAGCGAAACATTGCCCCTGAATTCTGCCCGTCAGAGGATTACAAACTAGTGGGTGTCTGATCCATAGGTTCAGACTAATCAATATGGATTTTTCTGATCGATCGCCGAACATTTCAACTGGGAAAAGTTCTTTTTCGGTGAACGTAATTTCATTGTGTGTGGGAGAGTGCTTGTATCCCTGGTAGTCGAACAGCAATAAGAACTGCATTTTTAGGAGACCAGTCGAAAGACATACTCATCAGGATGTATATGCTGGATTAGTCCGCCTATAGGCATCGCAGTATTAAACACTTTGCGTAAACAAATGCTATTCCATAGTAGAAACCCGACATCAGTGAGTTTTCTGCTTAAGACAACCGAAATACGAAGCTTGCACGCATAATATAGGATCAGATCTATTGAATACTCTGCTTTACTACCCCACTGGTGAGATCACCAGATGACTAGGTTTCACTTTAATGCACTATATTGTTCATTCATCTTCTCTGAAATCCCTCATGGTGAGCAACCTCACCAACGTTGCTTGGAACACAGTATCGTTAACATCCGCGGGGAAGTCCACATCAAACTGAAGCGATACATAAATGTGAGGCTCAACTGTATAAAAGGTAAATCTGCCGACCATAACAAACTTCCGGTAACGTCAAATCAATTCTGTCCTCACAACTCAGCTTACGAACAAGTTGGGTTTTAAGCGTGAATCAAGGCCGATGAATACTCAGGTAAAAATCCCACAAAAAGAGCCACAATAAGAAAGAAACAGACAACGGGACGTTGAAACTTTTCATTGGCCCTGGAGGTAGTGTAAAGAAAGGAAATTTTGATATATCGAAACCTTCTTAACTTCTGTGCAGCACAGTTCAGCCGAAGGTTACTTGAAACGAAGTATTTCTGTGATATTCATTTGAGTCACTCAGTTATACCAGGTTGATTTGAAGATGACGACGAACTCCTGTTTACTACATTTATGCAATCACTCTGGTTAACTTGGGCACCACTGCAAGTAAATATTTTTCCTCTTATTTAAGCTACACGGGTTTGTATTTCTCCATGTTTTGTCAGTCACAGAGTAGAACACATGGGTGATCTTAGGAAATTGCATGTCCGTTGGCTTATCAGTGGAGCGGAACTCGGAGGGACAGGCTGTTAGGACTGCACATCATGATTGGGGTTGATAAATACAGACCAGCGTTTCTATCCACATCGTGAAATTTGTACCCGGGACCATAACTGACATCTCACCAACACAGTTCAGATCTGGTTCGGATGACTCGAGCATAGTTCCAAATCGAATTTTACTTAGGTCTCAAATTTTCCGTTCAGCAGTCAGATTAGTGATTATTTTATTATTTGGTCCACTTAGAAATTCAGTTCCAAACTCTATTTGTATGACAATACTAGTATTTTTTACTCGCTTGAGCTCACATGACCGACTGGTATTACCGAAATCGTTGAATCCCGTGAGATATGACAGCGCCTGTTTTCACAGAATAACCTGCGGGAAACCGATGGTTTAGACATGGATATTTTCCGTTAACCATGATGTTTTTCCACGTTTACTCCATTTCTTCAATTCCAAGCCATCCAATGCGCACTCAAGCCCAATTTCTAGTAAATACTAATTTTGTATGTTGATGTTTGCGTCATTAGGGGGAGAAAACCATAAACATTCAGAGGGCTTGCTCCTACTCGGATGATGGCAGTTAAATCAGTGTGTTAAATATAATGTGTGCAGATGTTTGGTTCGGTCTACCATATGCCTATGCTCAAAAAAGTATGATAATTAGCCAAATACACTCATCTGGAACCCAGCTGAAGTTCTTGTTTATGATGCCTCTAAACAGCTGAATATGCTGCACCAGGCAGCTTCATGTTTCAGTTGGTACGATATTCAAGACATCGCGATATTTGAATAAACGTAATGCACTACTCATGAGTTGCTGAGATTCAGCTGAGTTTTAGGTACGTCACTCGCTCAACCACAGTTGTTTGCAAAGTAGTGTATTTAGCTAATTTCGTGCAGTTTTGGCTCAAGTAGAACATAGGGCTGACGGAAATTCGGGGACTGCTCCTTGCTAATAACGGGATCATGTACATTTGTGGGTTTAGAGTGATCTTGAAAATCAGTTAAAAAATTTGAACCAACATATCATCACTTTCTTTTCGCAACCATGTGCAGGCGTAAAACTCAGACATAATTCCAAAATTATAGTGATTAATTCTGTAAAAAATATAGAACGTCTATTGTGTAGGAAAGAACGCGTATGGTGTACGGGGTCGCGAACGAAACTTACAGACATAAGAAGTAATGACTGACATAGAGATCTGACTACAAAATTGCCAATTAGAAGCTTTTACCGGGAAAACGATAGCTTACATCTTTCAAAATAAGATATTAGGATTCTTTGCAGGAAAGAAATATGGTTGCAGGATTTGTAGAATTCATGCCCATATCAGTCTCTTCTCAATAGTCGTCTTCCTGTTTTGGCTCATGAGCACTGAATATCCCTGACCGTATAGAGTTTTGAACTCTGCGCATTCGACAAGCGAGCTGAGCGTATTACCACTACTCCACTAGCACACGCTGTGGGCTAGTGAATTTTCACGTCTGAAGAGGCGAATATGTGCACGCATGAATCATGAGATTGGTTGGTCAGACGCCTCGAACGACGACCCAGCAACTGTTCTCAATATGTCAGTCGATTGGCCTGCCTATCAGGACCTCACTGTCAGGCAGCTCAACAGGCACTTAAAACTTCATGGATTAGTTGTAGATGGTTGCCGGGTTTTTAAAATTCACGCTCACTACTGACGAAACCCGATAAGAGCGAAACTCTAGTCTACTGCTCCTCGCATTTGCCATGGACTCTCCTGACTAAATGCGCCAGAAGAGAAGGAAAATTATTCAAACGAGAGTGATGTGAGTGTGAAATAAATTAGCGTTGAGTTGGGCATAAATTCAGAAAAGCATTTAAACTAAAAAACCAATTCCCCAAGTGTTTTGATATTTGAATACATAAACTCTACTGAGGAATCGTGACACGCCCAATTAGGGGAGGCGCAGAGAACATAATTCAGTGCATAAAGCTACTGTACATATCAGTAGGCTCACACTGACAGATGGTCTCTAAGTCTGCCTCTAGAATGAATGTATTGGGAATTGTCACGTGAAAAAGAGAGCATGGGAGCGAGCTGAATATCTTTTCCGAACCACAAAAGCAGTGAGGATTCCTCTGTAAAACAACACTTTATCGGCATGCCAGGAAAGGGTTCTGTAAGTCCTTTAATTACCACAGAACTACAAACTATGGATAGGAAAACGCAGTTCAACGAAACTGCACACAGTACTATTCTGAATCTGTAACACATCACACGCAGTGATTCTGCAATAGAATAATGAACACATCCATTGTTTGGTCAGGGTTGTTCCATATTTCGGAACACTGGGCGCGCGAGAGAAGCCTACTTACGAGCGGGCAAATCAACCATTGGTCGAAATTTTAAACTATTGATGGCCACTTACTTTGTCTTTTTCTGAAAACGATCAATTCTACTGATTCCAATGCCAAACAAAGTACCGTCTTCTCAAAATTACTTAACCTACTTGTCACTAAACACCGAGGACATCTGCGCCGGTATAAGTAGTAGCGCGTTTACAAAATAAAATGTGTAAAGTCATTGATATTCAAGTTCAAAAATATTTTTCAGTGTTCTTGTAATGCTTCTTACCAGCCTTGTTGAAGCCTTTTAGCGGGTTGATGAGCACATTCTGTTGGTACTGAAGCATGATGTTCATTTTCATTTGAGCGCTCAAGTGATCGTCTGTGAGCTGTCTTCCAACATCCTGAGGTTGCAAAATGGTCGAACCTTAGCTGCAACATGCCGTTGTTTTGGTGCATGAGTAGACCTCATTAAAGTTTGCACTTCTCTTCCAGATCATATTGCTTTAATTGATCTGAACTTTCTACGTTTTGTAACGTAGATAGAGCTGATGCGGTCTGTTTCAAACAGCGGACGAGATGTTTACGGCAAAACAATATTATTTGAAGCGATAGTAAGCTGAACTTTTAAACTGAAGTCATTCTAACTTTCACTCTGAAAAAACTGCAATCTGACCACTCAGTCATTAACACTGAACCATCCACAAAAGTGGAAAATTCGTGGACTTGTGCTGTGATTATACCAAGCTCGAATCAACTGAATATTTCGATCAGTTGCTGCCTCAGTTTTCCTACAGTATGCTCGCTTCTCTTGGGGATCCGTTTTCCCAATCTGATATGAAAGTTGCTATATTGTTTGTCTAACTGTAGGTAGAACGAGAGTTGGAAGGGACATATCTGGCTTCAAGTACGAAGCTCACACTAATGAGAGGGCAAACTTTGCGTCATAGCATGAAGGAGTTGAGGGGCATTTTTCACATCCTGCTTAAATGGATAAAACCCGTATTGTGTTCTGTGAAAATCCGCAAAGAATGAATCATTTGCGTTCTATTTAGGTTCACACGACCAGATTCTATAAGAGGCCGTTTATTGTCGATCCATTCGATAGATTTGTTTTTTGCCATTTGGTACAATGTGCACCTGAATGTCGGACGAGAGCGATAGGAAAAGATCCATTTCTTGGATTGAGACTGAATGAATTTTGAGGTTCCGGATATATCCTAGTGTTGGAACTTTACGTAAGCCGAACAAGTTTTTGTTTAAGATGTAAAGTTTTAGAGCTGAGTAAAATTGTCTTGTTCTAGACAAACGGCCAGAGCTATCTCAGACTTTTCCGCTGAAAAACTACAAACATTGCCGTAATCAAAATGTTTCAGACAGTATTTTCTCTTGCTGCGACCGATGTAAATTTTGTGTGCAAACATTGTCGGGTTCGAACATTTCGAACAAAAAAACCGAGTCCACTAAGAAGTTCATTTTTGAAACTTTGCTAAGGAGCAAAAGCAAAACTGATGTTCTATACTGAGACTCCAAATTCTGAAGCCTGTGAGAATCGAAAAGTCAGTACTAATGGGTTGCCTTCCTTGAATTCATCTTTTATAATATTTCCGCAACCACATAGCCGAACTTCTTAGGCTAACATCCAAAGGATCCTGTATTCCTGAGAAAATGGAAACCGCGGAACTACAAACTGAACAAGAATGTGTGCATCTGGTGTACAAAGCTGGCCAGAATATCTAAATTGGTGGTTTTCCGAGACGCGAAGTGACTAGAAGCGTCTGCTGTGCTACTTTTCGAAGAAACATACCAGTCTATTTTTCTGTATTCCCCCAAAATCGTTTGCAGGTGAATCATTCAATGACAGTCTCGCTTCCAAAATGTATGAACAACAGTAGTTTTCCTACCTTCGAAAATCTTTGTCAGCCTGCTAGGTTTCCGTACACATCAGTACATTTCTTTCAGCACCTTATATCCAGCGCAGAGTGCTATCCTCCTAAATATAGACGAAAGTTTTGAAGTGGCTGGTGTTTCCTGCCAAAGTGCACCATATCTGCACGTGTAACAGCCCCCAACAGGCAATACCAGAAGCATCTGAAACCAAAAATATTTCTGCGTACCGAAAATATTAATAATTTCCATATTTCATTGGTCAGTCGCGGGGAAGGAGTACACTGTTTGTTTTGTTCGGACAAGAACTCATCCTAGGGATGTAAAATACTTGGGCACCTGTCGTTCGGAACCCTAGTTCACGTGCTTCCATTTAATAATCCGAATTCGATCAGGGCATATGTGATTCGGTTGATCTGAATTCATCTCGTTAGTTCTAAAGTGACAGACGTTGCCTTCAGATTTAAACGTCATGCAACGATTATCGGATATCCCCTGGTAAGCAACACTAAAAAAGTTAACCAAGTGGTAGACAGAATTTACGCGGCTGCCAAATCAACTATCGCTTGAAGAGCTGGTAATCCAGGGTGTAATAACACCTATGGAGATCGTGCAAGGTTGTAAAAAGTTTCCGAAAATTCACAAGTGGACAGACGTATAGCAAAGTCATCAAATGAATCAAGGCAAGAAAAAACATGTAAATATTCAAAAAATCAATTAGAAGGATGTGGCGGAGCGAATCTGATGGTGACTAGTGCTACACGAATGCCGTGAACAGACTCTTTGGTACACCAGTATAATCAGGGTCAGTTGAAACTATGGATTTGTTTCTGAATCCATTAAGATATTTATTTTGTTAATGAGGATAGATTGGCTAGTCCGGTTGAGAGCTTATTTCCGTTCTCTGTCTGACCAAAACATGCCTCTTGAAGTGGAAGTTGAACTCGAGTGCTGGAAAACTAGATGGACTTCCTTTCTAAAAGCTGCAACAACTACAGGAAGTCCAATAGAGAGCAGACAGATGAATCGCAGAAGGCCCCTGAATCACAATTAATCATAATAGGACGACGCGAAAGTAAAGGGTGTGAGATGTTTCATCCAGATAGCCAGCACGTCGATATTAGCATAAGCTATGATATTGTCGTTCACCAAGTAAGGAAGAGCTTGGAAAGATTGGTCTAACATCGCCTAGAGGTTCATTTTGACTGCAGGAAGACAATTAGAGTCTACTAAGAGCCCGACGCGGTTGCAAACACATCTGCTATGCGCAGATGTCATAATAATAGGACATCCACGCTTTAGATCCACTGTCTCGTGGGTCACACTTTCAACTCAGATTCCACGGTGATGCATCCCAAAAGGTCTTTCATTGGTATGGGTAACCAGGTAGTATTGTTTACCCTTGCAGCTCTTCGATCACCGGTCCATAGCCGAGCCCTCTACAACCAATTCATTGCGCTCATACTGTCTGCCAGTCCATAGCCATTGCTCCGTGTCTCAACTATTATCCAGCGAAACAACCCAAAATAAACCATTTTTGAACTCAAGTGATTCCACGTTCAATGTTCGTCTTCTCTGTCCAGTTGAGCAGCAAGCATCACTCGCTGAAACCTTTCTTTCCCTTTCTATCGATGCACACTGTCTTGAAAGCACGTATATAAAAGCCCGATTCGGTCGTGCATCTTAAGTTGCCTAGTGCGAATTCAGGTTTCCGAATTCTACACTTAGAGTATCTAATAGTACTGACAAAATGGTTTGCGTCATTAATGATATGGAGGGTGCACCCAGTCCCGGAGATGAGAGAGTTTTTCTGAACTTGTTTCCAATAAACAATCATCTTTGCGATGTATGGTTGTCCGGCACAATTGTGACCAATGAAGGCCGATGTGGTAAGTGAAGTTTATTTGCTGTATCGGCATACACCCCGTCGCACTACCTTCTCACTCTGAGAATGACATGTTTGGAACAGATTCTCAACGAACAGATAAAGGAAAGGGATTTACTTCAGTGTGTGCTGAGCATTATCTGTTCGTTCCCAGTTCAGACTTTTAGCACAGGTAATCACACACGCTCACTTGGAGACATCCAACCACACGTCTGTCGCGGACACAGTTGAATAATGTGGCTGTTAGTTGGCAACAGAAGGCCTCAATGAAAGGTTCCTGTTTCTTCTGAAGTGCGCAGCATGACTCCTATCATATCATTGTGCGGGCTCTTGTCGCTTTACACCTGGATCGCGACTTCCGAAGCGGAGTAGTTCCCGTTACCGACTTTAACTACTTTTGAGAGCGCAACAACACCAAGCTGATCTAACTGGGAAGCTAACTGAACCATACCGTCCCGACGTGACAAAGAATTGTTGCAGAGAAAATGGAGAAGCGTGGAAGAAGCTATGCTGCCAGCTTGCAAGATTGCCTTTCCATATCATCCGATTCAACCAAATGGTCAGTGAATTTTGTCAAAATCGGGAGACCTCATTGTTACAAGAAAAATCAAACCATCAACTAGCGATCTCCACAGAATTTGCTGATCGCTCAAAATCCGGACAACCAAGAACCAGATGAATAGTAGAGGACTCAGGCAGATTGTAAACGCCCAGTGGTTGAAGAGCGCTTTTTCTGCAGGTCACAGTGGCGAACTAGTTTAGTTGACTTGATTAACCGGCCAAGCGAATCTGGGTGACAAGGAAACAGTTGCCAAGACGTTGCAATGACACAACCTAGTTATCTTGACCGATTGGTCTGAACAATTTTCAGAACGAGTTAGTTGACTTCATTTCATAAATTTTCTGAAAGGACCCAAGAAATATTTTTATTATTATATTATTACGCGAACCCGCCATTTGAAATAGGAATCCCGTTCGAGAACTCTGTCACTCACTCTGACAAGACATCCGAACCGGATGGCCACCAGCACATATTTCAAAGCCATGGTCAGAAGCCAGAGGACCCTACCACACATTATTTGGAAGTAGTGCATAATATTTTCAAGAGAATTGCTTCAACCGAGCACAAGTAAGCGATACGGATAGCTTCTTGGCGCCTTCCTCGTAGCTCCAGCATCCAACGTATCTCCTGGCATCAATCTACGCAGGTTAACCAACTACTGAGAGAGAGACAGTTTCATGAGAATCGATCGAAAGTTTTGCCTAACCGGGATGGAGCTGTCCTATATTTACTCTCGGACAGGTTTTGGAACAGTGCAACCTTGTCAAAAGTCTGACTATGGTTGTTTTTCTTGATCAGAAGGCTGCCTTTACTCTTTTTGTGGTCATAAACCATGAATATTCCCGGCGATTAAGGTTATCCCTTCTAAATGGTGTCCAATGCCGTGAAACCAGGCTACCATTTCCCACCCTTTCTCTTCAAATTTGCCTAAACCACTCTATCTGCTGCCAAAGCGTTGAAGGCAAAAATACACACGGAAGGTCCGCACCCTGATACTGAGTAAGCAGATGACGGTGGACTGGATGGAGGAGAGATTGCTTCTCGAATGAGAAAGATCAGGGTGGCTTTTGACAAACTCGGCACCGATTTGACCTCAGTTTTTCTGTCAAGGCAGTGTTCACAGTAAGATGGTACAATGTATACACCTCTGTGAACCAGAAAATTGGTATGGAAGCACAGAGAATATTTTACTTCCCCCAAAATGCTGGCTTCATTTTTGGATAACACTAGATTATCAATGTTGCATTGTGCCAGATGGAAGGTTTGCCAGAGAAAAAACTTTCTTTTGATTGACGAATAGATAATACTGGTTGGGGTAAGTATTTCGCATGCCAGAAACCGTCTGCTTCGCACAGCTATATTTACCTAGCCGTGTTCTGAGTAAAAGCGAAAGATAAGCGAAAAATCAATGACCTGGTAACGAAATATGATGGAACTAGGTAGTAAACCCAATCGAATTGACAACTGCCATCTACATGGAGAAAATCTCCAGCACTCGACTGTACAATGGTTATTGATATTAGCCCAAATGGCTCCCCCCACAGAGTCAGTGACGTTCCTGCATCAAATCCGGACAAAAAAACCTTATACACAGAAAGTAATCGATGTGAAAATCTTCGCAACTTCTAACACTCAGAGGAAGAATAGTATTTACACGATGACTTAAACCTCCTCAGTATTCGTAGTCACGTGATGTGGATCCCTCGACTGAGGGATGATTTTCTCAATGTTCTATTGAAGTGTAAATTAATCCCGCTGCTGTTTAGCCGTTCGTCTCCGAACGGCTATCACCCACAAACAAAACAGGTGGACAGACTCCTCAGCATAAAAGGGTTTCACTTACTGAACGAAATCTTAAGTAAAATCGATTTGTCTACTAAACCTTAATTAAACTTGACTATTGGTAAGTGGCCGTAATTAAGTAGGTATTCATTACTAGCGATACTTACACGCTTTGTTTAAAGCGTGAAAGGAAGCACTACTTTGAACAGTCGGAATCTATAGCGACTGGTTTCATATTAACTGATACCAGTTTCCCAAACTGTCGCTCAGAATTTCTGTGATAGGATTAGACTTGCACCACGAATGTCCCGGCGTTATAAACCATTTTAGAAATACAAACTGAGCAAAGGTCAGTTTCAAGAAAATTCTCAACAGTAAACAAGCAAAAAGAGACTGCAGACCTGTTAATGACTGAATAGTTACTTACGGAAACATCTGAAATGTACAATTCTTGGTTAACTCTTTACTACCGTTCAGTCAGCTAGTTCTGCCGCGCCGTTTGCCGAATAGAAATTCTCCGATGGGCTGAATTGATAGAACGTTGTATCTGTTGTATAAAGAATCGAATCCCTCATGACTTCAAATACGCTTCCGCTCCAAACAAAGTAGTCCACCTGCTTAAATGTGGAAATCTAAAAGCAATATGAACACCATAGCAGTCAGAAACTATTGCGAATTACTCCCCTCATCATGTCATGAAAATTGGTCCACAATCTCTATGCTCTTAGTGTTATTTTCGTCATTGTTACCACCTAATCAGTAGTATGTTTTCATCGCCGTTTTTCACCAAGCCACTGTGGGTTTTGTTCAGTTGTCTCCAGCGTAGTTCGCGAGTGATCAGATTAGCCTTAACAATTTGAAATTTTGGCACGGTAACACTAGGTGATATCGCTGAAACCTGATGATGATTTGGTCTTAACTTCGACTTAGTAATGCAGACGCAGGTGAATCCACCGAGATCTTCCTTGCTTAGAACGGATATACCAATGCATCCCCGGCACTGCCTGCCTTCCTTTGTCGGCTGGCGCCTCCGGCATTGGGATTATTGTCCAGGTCTGTCACTGCCTATTTGTCAGACCATTATCCTGTGCGTCCCGTGATATCCAAAATATGAGGTGGGGCATCTGAAAAAGTTGTGTTGTAGTTGTAACATTTTGCAACGCTCACTGGTGAATAGAATATCGACCAGGTAGATGAAGGAAAAACAAAAGAAGGTACGATGACGATTTCTTACAAAAATACTAAGTACACAACTTTAGCACTGCACATTGGTGAAAAGCCGGTTGTTCCTATAGAAACTTGACAAGGTGAGTAAAGGTATTTAATTTAAGGTGATATTTTATTATTTTTTGCCAAAAAAAGCATTTTCGTTATTATTATTGTTATCCACATATCTTATGCATATAAGATAATAAACAGGATATACGATAAAAGACATACAATATTAATATATGCATTACACTATACAAGCATTTATGTCATATATTTATATCATGTAACTTAATATAATACTGCGTTGTAATATATTGCAGCATATGTCTTCTTTTTACTACCGATGAGAAATGTTTCTTTCGTCGGAAATCACGGTAAATGGGTTCAGCTGAATCCAGCTAAACACAATGATTTAGAACAAATCTTCCATCAGGTGCAAATGATTGATTTTTCAAGCCTATCGCGACTTTTTTTATTACTTTACGACCTGTTCCCTGGGCGGTCGTACTTCAGCCAGCTTCATACTTCACCATTTTACTGGCCGTCACATGCAAGCCGAAAAAATTTACGACGTTCATGTACAAGAACTTTGCTGGTTTTTCTCAAGGAAAGTATACGAGAATTTAGTAACTTTTGTTAAACTGCTTTTTGGCAACATAGCAGTAAATTGGTTGATTATTTTGACGCCGCACATTTGCATCTGCTAATTAAAAATCAATGAAAAACCTTCGTCCATTTCACCCTTGCCCGTCCACTCTCCTAAAAATCCCTATGTTTGGACTGAATGAATAGTTCGCACAACAAATTAATCATCACAAAAAAGGCAATAGCCTTCTCCGACAATGTCCTGTATCGCGTTTTGCTTTTATGTGTCTATTTTGAAAAGACACCCCTCATAAATGATGCGATCATACGTGCTGTAAACACACTCAACATACAAACGGTCATTTAACATCACTTGGTTATGAATGTGCTCGAAAACGCGAAAAACCTCAGAACCCAGGGCGTGTGAGTGCATTCAGGTCGTTACCAGAATCAGTGAGGAAAAACTTTAGAAAATTTACAGTCCATGTTTCCGAGAGATGGAAGACTACCGTATTTTAGAAGGAGAAATTGTTGAACATTTGCGTGAAACGTGTTACTGAATGTTGGACCCAGCAGTACTCTCTCTGTCAGGCTACTCTGTCTCTCTTCTATCCAAAGGACATAAGTGGTTCTTTCCTGAGAGCCTCGTCACAGCAAGTAGATTCACCAGTTTGCCGAACCAACACAGCCCTTTCAAAGATAGTCTATATCGATGGTTGTCAGCTTGAGGAGTGACAAATTGAACAGGAGAGCTGTTTCAATTAGCCTCGAGTATTATACTAAATGTCCAAAAGATAATGAGACTTGAAATTTTATGAAAAAACTGGTGGAATCATCAAGCAGTATTTAAGATTAGGCTTCTGTGTTACAGAAACATTTAGAAGTTGCGGTAACAGTACTATAATTGTAGCTGCTCCATCCTGAGATCATCCTCAGAAGAGAACACCCTTCATAGCACAACACAAATTTGGCCCACCAGGTGTACCTCAGCAGCCACATTTCTCCAACGACAGATATCTCTCTCCTTTCAGAATCTAACTGTATGCGCTCCAGAAATGTGTTGGGGTGATATCTCGTTTCTATGCTTTTACTGCGCAATTAGTCCCACGGATAGACCAAACTCAAATAAATATCAATAGATAGTGATTCAAGGTAGAGCCTGAATTTTCACGCGGATAATTTCCAATGTAGCCTGATGAGTCATTTAACCAACGTAACGTCTGGCCTCTTCATTGCTGAATGGTTGTTTCTATAAAGCGACACTTTGAGTTGGACTCAAACGATTATTATCAGTACTTTCTGAAAATTCACTTCCATAGAAGAAGATCGTTATGATGGGCGCGTGCTGTAAAAATATAATAGGACTCTTGGTAACTTGGCGAGAAAATTCGTTCTTCATGTCACTAGCAAGCTAACTCATTGGTGTCAGCGCACGTGACAACTCGATGTTCCAACCAGGCATCCTATTATTTGCTGGTAATCAGTTCTGCGCTCCGCGAGGACGATGATAAAACCGGATTGGGTGCAACTTTTTCACATGACTTGATTGTTCCACGACCAGAACTCTAGCAACTGTTTGAAAGTCTGCCTTAACCTCATGTCTATTCCCAGTAACTCACCATGACATGAGTTTAACTGAATAAATATAAGACTACTAAAACAAGCGCCCAAGGTGTGGCAGGTTATTTTCTAATCATTCTTCCATCTTACTGGTGTTCTAAATCATGACGAAGCACTGAACCTGGTGACCCGCTTTCTACAGTGCCAAGACCTACATCCTGACTACATATCAGATTTCAACACCAAAGATAAAAAACGTATAATAATAGTGTAATAATGCTGAGAGTAAAGGGAAGACAGATGAAAAACTAAAATGCACTCGGCGTCTTAGTAGTTTGCTTTTTTGGGTCTTAGGCCTGTATCCTCGTGTTAAATCCTGTGCCTCCACACCCTCTAGAGAACCAGTAAGCTAGCAAATGCCATGAGCCAACTCACATTAGACTTGTGAATAATGCTGGAAGCCTACAGTGTTTGGTCTTCTGGACTTATACTTCATTTGATGTGTTTTCGTGTGCGCTTATTGTTTTCTTATTGTATCTCATTCTATTGGGGGAATCTGTGGCATGAATAGTCCATCGGTTTGCTTCAATGTTATATTGCTTGGAGTTTACTACGTTGTACTGAGGTGACTTGACTTCACTGTCATTCATATATTTTGAGCTAATGTAGTTTTGCAAGTGGGTATCGTCATTGTCCTTTACTCAGCTGGTTGTGAATTGTATTTATGGGAGAAGCATCCTTTGATAACCTTGTACGTCATACTAATCCCGAGACACAGTAATCCGCTGTTGATCTGCACTCTTAGTATACACTAAGATGTTAGTCTACTTCGACACCTCAGTGGACACTAGCTGCAAATAAAAAACGTAAAACCGATTGAAGGGAACTCGTGATGGAAAACTTAACTGTCTAGCACGCTGCTGGTGCTTTCACCCTCGATTACTGTTCTGGTCATACAAAGGGAAGCACCGCCACAACATGGGTGACACGATGCGAATCACAGGAATCCCCTCGAACCGAATAAAATGACATTAACTAAAATCCCATAAGACCCAAAACCCATCTCTAAGGAACGCTGCACCGTCAGTTGGTGAAGTAGCTCTGCCTGATATCACTAAAAAACCTAACTATTTCTAAGCCGTTTCTGTAGAATTAGGTGAAGGGATAAGGCTTGAAGCTGAATACATGGGTTTCCAAGCCGTCACTGCCCCACTGGTATGGCTGCTGTCTAGGAATGACAGCCGACGTCAACTGCAATGCGCCGAACCTAATGATATATATACATATATATATACGATACAATGGGTTACTGGAAAGAAAAATTTCCACTAAATTAGCTGGTAATGTGGATGGAATTACGCATGAGACCTATGCTGAATTGGAAGGAATTGCTCGATAGAGCGGCTTCAATTGTGGTGAAGCTTCATGTGTTTCGGCATCTACATGCTGGAGATCCCCAGGGCATGAAGCATTTCTGTAAAAATATTTTTCATATCCCTTGAAATAAATTAGGATGAATAGTTTCTTCTTTTGGGCCGTTAGTCCCATTTGATGCTAACTGCTTCTAATTGCTGTGGTTCTACAAAATTCAACCACGAGGAAGGGTTACTGTTTTTTTCTAGCTCAACGGTCTACAATTCGCTGGAGATCCAGCAAACGATTGTGCAGTTTTTTATCTGAAAAGCATGAGGCTGTGTACGACTGTTTCCAAACCACTTGTAGAACTACAAGGATCGTCATAGAGGTTTTGTTGAAGAACCTGTGTCTCGTGTTAAAATGTATGATTCTAAGTCTGAGGAGCTGTGCTCTATTGTTTGAAGCATAGGCATGATATTGAAGAACCTCGGTGATAAACGTTGATTGACCTGTGTTTATTTAAATGTGTACTGAAGTAAAATTTCTAGGCCTGTGTTTACGTTGCAAAGTTTATTGTTTGGTTACCAGTGTCGATTGGGTTCTCCTCAAAGTGCCTTTCTAATACCTGGACAATGAGTTGGCCGGAGAAGGCAACCGAATAATGATTGCAAGATGCTGGACGGAATCAGCACTACAATTTCTGAAAGTAAAACTTGAGGTCAGGTTCGTGGTTCACTGAGTCTGAGTCCACAAGTCACATATGCCATTTTTCTCGAGGCTTCAGGCCACTACGTTACAACTATATTCGTGCAGTTTGCTCGGGTGGACAGGTTTTAACCTAAGGAGCATACTGCACTTTCTTGGAAATACTTCCGGTAGACAGAAAAAACATTCCCAAGTAGGGACATAGTTGGAGAACCTAAGCAGTCCAGTGAAGCCCAAGCAATAATGCAACAATAAGTGGCGAATTCCCTACTCTCAATGCTGAGTTAGGCTAGCAGTTTTTTCTACCTGCCTGAAAGGACAGTGGTACGGGGGACAGGCATGTTACAATGACACAATCAGGTACGTTGCTGTAGCAAAACTCTTGCTTTCTACCTAAAATAATCTTCTGATGGGTCTGCCCCGGGTCGTCCTCTGACGTCCTGCGAAGGACGTAACTGGAACCGGTTCACGCGGGCACATGGATCAGAGAAGACCAGGCAGATGAGGACCTAGTTTGCTAACACGCTCCAACTACTCAGTAACTATTAGTAGTTAACGTACTACTGTGCTGCCGTGAAATGAATTCCGGTTCCGAACCAGGTTCAGATAATCTGTTAACGTTCAATAGAAAAAAATAGACTTTGAAGGAATACGTGAGATAAAGGTAACTGTTCCGTCATCACGCACCTGTCTCAAGGATGAACTATGAGCTCCATGTAACTGCGAAAATTTGTATTGTCGTTGAATCAAATGAGCTGTGGAGTGACTCTGGAAATTAGACTTTAGATAGAGTTCTTGTCCTGAAGAAGGATGCCCTGCATGTTGGGGGTGAGAGCTGAACGAACAAATTATTTGGAGCAACAAAAGGTTTTGAAAGATTTGTTCATTATCAAAATAGACCAAATACTCTTTGGCTGTGTAAATCAGGATATGGCTGATTGGTCTATTGGTTATAAGGTTGAAGAGAGCAGTTTGAGAGCCCTCACGGAAACGAAATTCTAATAGCTTGAATTGGTAGAAGCACCAGTGCAAATCTCATTGCACAAGGGTCGAACCGTCTATGATCAACATTCTCAAATTCAGGTGTTCTCATTTACAACTCTAGTATTGAGAACAAAAAAGCATCGAAGGAATGTTGAGTTAAACAATTAGTTTTAGTCGATATACTATTCCCCCTCGCAACTTTATGTTTCAAGCTTGATTGGACTTGAATAAAAATTGCTCAAGGCGGTGGTGCCCCAAGCGTTATCTGTTTATCTAAGTTGACACCTCAAGCTGCCCGATGCATCGGCATTAGGCCATCAGGAGTCTCAACATTCTAGCTGGGGTACTTATTGTGATCTGCTAGGCTAGATACAGTCTATTCCACAATAATGCGTACAGTAATTTGCTTCAGCAATTTATTTCTCGATAGAAGGGCCAGTTAAAAACACTCTGGGCAAGGAATTCATGCAATGTGGAATTCTCTTTGAATGTTTCTACCCAAGTTGCGGGTTCCGTTTAGAGGTCTCGGCTAGAGTGGTTCACACAAACCAAAAGAGTGAGAGTATACTCTGTAAAATAAACGAAATAAGTAAAACCAAGTGCCCCTTTAACATTCTACTGATTGTATGGGAAATTTTTTTGAATAATGTTCCTCTAGTCCCAATGTTTCCACTGCAGCGAACGGGAAAGCCGAATGAAGATACTGTACTGACATACGTCATCTGAAACTGGATGACACATTGCCGGAAAAATTTAGCACAATACTCACATCAGGCAATAGATAACATGTATTCATCTTACTAAAAAAAGGTGAGATCAAAATACTCCAGGGTTTCCAGCGAAATTGCAATTTCTAGAAATGAAGTTTTCATGTATCTTCTGATCTAATATTCGTCAGGTGAGTAGGACATAAGCGAGCATTTGCTACGTGAAATAGTGACCCGTACTGTTTCGGCAGTCGGATTCTTCAGAACATACTCGCTTGTCTTTTTGGTCTGCAGACGAGCTAAACCGTGAGACAAACTCGGACTTTATCCACTGTTTACCAGAGCAATTGCAGTTTCGGCACTATCAACTTATCCCTTTTTTTAATCATCCACCATGTGCTCGCATTTTGTGCACTTCGGTTCATAAGCGGTGTACATTTTATTTCCCAGTACTGAGGCTTAAAAGAACTGCCGCTGTATCGACAAGTTTATCAAAGGTCGGTTCCATATTCACTTGCGCGACCTAACAATGTGGTGATTGCCGAATGTTCCAAACACTATTGATTTGTCTACTTATTGAAGACTACACAGTGAGTGGAATCCAGAATCAGCGCACGGCGTGCAATCAGTGGCTTCCGATTTAATTTATCTGTTGAAAAATCCCCTTGATGGTTTATAATATCACCCATAGCTCAGCCATCTTAATATACCTTAAAAGTACACTAAACAAATCCTCGCATTTGCGTTTACTTATTCTCGGAAGAAGGATACGATGAGTATTCGTCGTGACCCTTTCCAACTGATAGATTTCCCTGCCTTTCAATGACAAGAGTGGAATGATTCTGATAGCACATACTAAACAGTAACTTTTAACGGATACTTTGTTCTTTAAGTGAAGCTGTTTTATGCCGAACAGCCGAGAAGTGTTTCACTAACGCGCAGATCGCAGCCGAATGGCTAAGTGCTCAAACTCGGAGGTCGCAGGCTCGGGACTCCGTGGAGTTCCGTGCGATACGCACTGCTGATTAGTCCAGATAAGAATGAAACAACTGTAAAGCGCTTCTAGGCTCTTCCGTATAGACTGACTTTTTTACAGGAAGAATTCCCCACTAAAATTTCAGAATTTCTTCATTTAACCAACAAGCGCCTGTTTATTCAGTACTCATAAAGTGAAATGTGCGGATAATGAATAAAATGACCTCTCAATTGGGGGCATCGCCTCGCGAGTTTACTCTTATCATGTATTGGGTGTATATGAACAAAAACGAGTAGATTTCAATGTTGTAGACCAAATAACTGTTACGATGTAAGTAAAGTTTCAAATTAAAACGACTACCGGGGGACGAACTCTTTCCATTGGTCAGGGATAATTCTTATTCTCCTAAGTGGACCATTGTTTGTTCACGAATAGGAATATTTGAAATAACCAGTGCATTTCATTAGCTTGCATATACCCTAACGTGCGATACTTCGGTGGTTCGTCCTAAATTAAATTTGCCCATTTCATTTTGTGTAGTTAGATCTCGTGAGACCTCAGTAGCTTGTTCAACACAGCTTGAAGGAGTACTTCGCCATTCCTGGTTAGTCTGAAGCGAGTGTGCCAAATCAAATGGAACTTGGAGTGGAAAATAGCATGATTACAAGTGTACTTTATTCTGCTTGTTTCAAAACTTCCGCCTACAACCTGAAAAGCAGTCACAGCTAATGTCACAGTTAATGTGCTTAACCATTGGGAATATACGGTAAATTATGGGAAAACTGTATCTGAATGGTACGTTATAAAGTCGACCAATCATATCAAGTTCAATAGATGCGCCTTTTGGCTATGTTTGCAGCTCGGTTACCTAACCATCTTGCCTCGGCGCCCCAATTTTCTGAATGGACTGGCTTACGCATAGCTGAGTTTATTCCTTAGCATCAGGCTGAGCCAGAAAATGGATTATATGAGGATTATATATATATATGTATATATATAAGGATTGTAAATGGGAGTAATGTATTAGGCGAGGGGACTAACCGATGTTCACTTCATTGTGACTTGCACGAGGGGAATTTTTGGCTTAGTAAGTGTCTCCAATATTGACCTGACGTTCTTTTTGTTTTCAGTAGTTTAGTTTTCTTCTAAGAACCCCGTTCATAAAACCTCAATCTGCATCAAGTATGCATGCAGGTGGATTATCCCGTTCAAGTGAAAAGACTAACAGCATTCTTGCCAACCTTGCTTAGCCAGTAGTATGGTCCCACCATGTTTACACTCACGTTTTGAGGTAGCGCTACTAAATTACATGGTCATAAGTCAACGATCCACTCGCCCCTCTGCGCTGATAAACTTGATCATTTCAACCTCAAAAACATCGACATGGTGCAGGACTAGGGCTTTTCCTGCTTTCGATGGATTTTCTGCCAGCAGTCTGCAACACACATTCAGTTAGGTCTCGGTCGTGACGGAAAATCAGTCAACAATCGCGCTGGACACTGCCATCAATCGGAGCAAAATAGCTAGTGGAGAACTGATCAGCAGGCCACGCAGAAGTCAGTCAAGGACCATATTTCCGACCAATCTGAACAGAATAAACATCCGGTTGAGCGGAGAACTTCTTTTATTGACTAGTAGGCCAGGTGGAACAACAACAACGATATCAACGACATGCGGTGGCCGTTGACTGATGTAACCGAAACAATAAGGCAAACGTCTAACAGAACGCGGAGCAATCAAAACAGCATGCACAACCAATACGAGATAAACCGGTGACCGGACAAACAACAGTACTTTTGGCGAAAAGTTGAATAAAGGGACGGATTATGTCAGTCCAGGTCTCGGGATATTTAATACCTTGGAATTTTCACTTCATAACAGGCAGCCACTGGTGATAGTAGTTCCATGTTCAGCTGTATTTTGCCTACAAAGCGTGGTCAGACAATCACACGCCAATCTTCTGTGAGCTAGGTTATCACCATCTGAACTAATGCCAGACTATACACACATTTACATAACAGTTGAGTCTGACGGAGGACTCACCTGGAACCCCACTGAATCTCTCGTTTATGATGCGCGCAGAGACGCCTACATAGTGCCAGACTAATTAACCTCAGGCTTGTCTGTCTAAGACGAGACGAAATTTCGACAGAATACAGAATTCAAGATGTACACCATTGTTTATGAAACGGAGCGACCACCCTGAGATTCAGCGCAAGTGATCTAATTTGTTGCCCACAGGAAACACCAGCCTGCAGAAGCTGAATTGAAATGAGAGAGAAACCCAGCGTGGTTGGCCATCGATCCCAACTTCTCTGGTGGACCAACAATATCGTACCGAATGGTAACCAGCTTATTTGTGTCGGATAACGAAGGGTCCAAGCTGCCAACTAGTAAAGTCAAGCTCCTCATTCATTGTGTGTACCATTCGGCTGACAGTTTAGGAAAATCCTGATTCTTTTGGTTTCCAAATTATTTAGCGGAAAATTTCTGTTTATATCTACTATTGGTCGTTTCAGTCGCACACATTGTCTAACCAAGTCCAATATTTTCTGAATCAGCCAAAACAACCTCATTTTTCAACTGACCACCGGCTGCACCCGGCCATGCCAACCTAACGCCGACGGAGTAAAGCTGCGCTGTTAACGGTCCGTGTTATTAGAGAGAGAGCGATGAGTCATAATCAAAAGCCTCAATTTTTTAGTTAAAAATTCGACTTGCTGAGGTGGGATTTCTTTACTACAACTATATTCTGGACTGGCATCTGGTCTTTGGGAGTCAGGTTGAGCAAAGGGTTGGTTTCAAACCAAGAACGGAAAGTTTCAACCGGAAATATGCGCGGTAGGGATTGAAAAAGCGAGGATTGACTGAATCCAATGACAGACCAAGTAGACCGGTCTCTTTGCAACAGTCGTGACAGACGGTTGGATAGGACGTTCAGCCATATTGCTGGCTATAAATTTCTCCCAGAAACCGTTAGTTCTGAGCACGCTAGTATTGTGCTTCGGTTCAGAGTCCAGGGTATCCGCAACGCAGATTCGCTTCGCTCAATTTGTGAAAGTGTACGTCAGGGTTCGTTTCTGCCTCAGTGATGCGAAACTATGAAAGCTTTGTATTTCTCCTCTCACACGGGCCATCTGTGGCCAGATTTCCGAATCGAACCCGTGGAAAACGCGAGTCGGACATTCCAAAGAAAGCTTACGTCGAAAGAGTACAAACTTGGAAGTGCCGCAAATATTGTATTTGGATAAGTGTTGGTGTAAGGACTGAAAAATCTCGACCAACAATTGAGCAATTGCGTGATACTGGAAAGCACACATCCAGGATTTTTCAATGAACAATTTTTCTGAACACTCGACAGATTCTAAACTTACAGGGTTATGGAACCGGAACGCTTGAAAGGCTGAAAGGGGCCTTCAGAACTAGACCTTTATTTCCCAGGCGTTTCAGACAGTCTCAGTTGTTCCTCAGTTGATTGGGTTTGGTCTTTCGTATATTACTCTTTGCTAAGTTTCTGTACCTATCAAGATCTGCAATAATCTTTCGAAAAGCAGTCATGCTTGTTCATTTGCTTTGTTCATCTGGCTTGATTTTCAGCCAGTTCCGATAGACCAGGGATGGGGTGACGAACGGGTCCTCGTAACCTGTGGTTTTACCGGGTAATACATAACCTGATGTGAGACCAGCGTTCTACAACCTGGCAAAGCTGTCGATCAAGAGTGATATCGATGAAAATTTCACTGCAGATGACCCGGGACTTCGATCATTCAAAAATATTCAGCTGTTTTTCCTCAATGCTTCGAATGAACACCGGCGGACTGACTCCAGGTGCCTCATAGCCGGTCATACAGTAAAACAGTCAGGAGCATGAATGTTTTACCATGCAAAGAGGCACGTAACAAGCCACCAAAACTGCAGTTTGTAGTTTACCATAAGCCCATGGTTTTGCATCAGTAGACTGAGATTTCTTTGGAGTGAAGCGAGCCGCCTTTCGATCGGCGTCAAAAAATGACAGAAACCGAGTAAATATTGACGGCCCCTCCACCCCACGATTGATACACCTTGAAGCCTAGGGCCTGGGGATGTTGGTATATACGTTCAGTTAAATATGGTTGTTCTGGTATTTCAAAGCCGACTTCCAGGTCCATGTCTAGATGGAAACCAAATTTAGTGTTCAAGATTGTCGCAGGCCGATTTGCAGTTGGAATTCCTGTCTTGCTCTCTTTACGACAGAATAACTGTGATTTTCAGGAATTCCCATATATATATATATATGTATATATATATATATATATATATATTGAGCAACATGTATTGTCACACGTCTTATTGTAGGATGATTCTGACTACATACGGTGATAAGAATAATGTAATTGAATGACACGGTACGTTCAAGGTGCGGAGTTGGGCTTGTCGACGTACCTGTCAGAACTGCAATAAAATCTACCCCGAGGAAGCTGTTCAACAGGTCACTCTAATGCAAGGAATGCGGTCCGACACGCAGAGAGTCCTAAACGGGACGAATGGAGTTGCGGTAAAGCTTTTCCTCAACTAGCCAGTCAAACCGAGATATCAACTGCTCTTTCAAAAACCATAAGAACGAACGCAGGTAAGGAGCAAGTTCCAGCAAACAACCCACTCATGATGTCCCCACGATTGTTGTCGAAACGTTTGCAATGTGCTGAACTCGGCGGACGGATCGATAACCACCTGGTCTACAGCCAATCGGCGCACCTGAGTTACCAATATTTCGATATATTGATACGTAGTATGATCAACTCGCAATTAAATGGGGTATAGCACCTTCATGCGTTACTGACTGGATTCGCATGCTGATTAGATGCACAAGCGACAACTTCTCTTAAGGTGCAATCACTACTCATGCGAATGATTCTGCATCTGGGCCACTTGTATTTGTTGATAATGCCAAATGCAACCCGAGCAGCAAGCCAAAGTGTGACCACGGGATGTGAATTCCGTAGTGAAGGAGATATATCCTGCATGTGAGTTAACCATATTGACGACCAGCCGCTCGCGACCGAACGGTTGTCCAAACTACTAGCGTGGAGGTAGCGGGGTTCAAGCTTCAGGGTTCTGTAAAGTGCGCAATGTTGATGAATCCCAATAGGGACGAAATAGCTGTACATCAATCCTTGGCTTTTCAATGCGGGATGGCTTTTCTTAAAAGGTGAAATATATCTTGAAAGTTGGACGTCCTCGGAACGATTGGGAAGTAATTTTCTGGAGAAATTTGAGGAACAATCGTCAGATTTTCTTTCAAACCTTCCTGAGGCGAATAAAAAACCTTTTTCAAGTCTCGCTACCTAGAGAAGATCGCATTTGGATTATAACTTGCTATGGCGTCCAAATGGTCCAATGTCAATAGGTTTTCCAAAGGGGTCATTTTCATCTAGAGGAATTATATGTACCTTAAAACATGTACTCGGGACATTCCGACTGATCGTTTGTTCGAACGACAAACCTGCTAGGATATTAAGAGCTGACGCAGCCACCAAGTGAAAGTAAAATCTGACTTCAGCTTTTTTCGGAGATTCAGGCGTAGTATGTCTCACAAATTCTACTGGGAAAGAACTCAAAAAATTAGTAGAACCTCTTAAGCGCTCTTTTGTTATTCGGGGCCCATAAACTACTGACGTTTAACGTGTAATGCGTACGTGCATTTAGCAATGGGTGCCATATTCATACTCCCTACAGAATGCAACAATCTTCCATTGGGAAATAAACTGTGAATTCGTTGAGATCGTACTGTAGAGGTACTTAAATGGCCTCAAAAAATTCGCTATCTGGTCTCGCTGGCTCCAACCTCATATCCGAAATTAGTTTGATGGTCTTAGAGTGGTTTAGGTTTACGGTGCATAAATAGCTAGTGTTAAATGAAAGTGTCCGACGTTTGGACCACCGCGAGTGGCATTCAAGTAACATGTGACTGACATTAAAATATAATCAACATGGTCAGCCAAAAGCTGGTCATCCGGGCTGCGATTGGTGCGACACTCTATGCAACTCGAATTCCCAGCCGGCAGAAAAGAATTAGCGTCCTTCGTTAGGCAAGGGAGTCATTAAAAGTGAACCGGAGTGTTGAGAAAAAGATGGTTTCAACATAACACTACTACAGCCCATTACTGCCTTCAGTTTTTTTTTAAGTTCATCAGGTGAGTGTAGTCTCAGAGTTTCCTCGAACTAAAGTCCCTAATTGAATGCCGCCAAAATGTACGTACATGACATAAATTTCATCATCATAATCATCATCATCGACAGCATGACATCAGTGTTCAACACCGATGCTTCACTGCCGTAAATTTATGACACAAATTTAACCCTGCCCGGTACAACCAATGGACAGAACATGGACGCTTCACATTTCTCTCCTAGTTTCAACTTCTCACCCTCTTCCTGGTCCGTTACTAATTGAACATACGCTCAAACAATAGAGGAGAACCTCAGCTTGCTTTCAGTTGAGTCTCCCGTTAAAAGCTAATTAATTTGCAAATAAGTATAATTACCCAAATGCGTACACTTTGGGTCCAAGCGGAGAAGGTTAATGGAAACTGGGGAACTTTGCCCGAAGAAGGACGAAACCGGTTGTGGGCTGTCAAAATCGTTTTCAGTGTCGTCAACTTAATCCCCTTTGTTGAGCTGGCCATATCTTTTATGTTCACACTTTGATCCTTTGAACAGTCGTCAATTCCGTTTTCACCCTATCTACAGTCCACTGGCAGTGCAGTATTTACGCACCAATTTATCAGCTCCCGCCTCCAATGCGCATCTACCTACCCCACCTCCACAAATCATCGGTGAACGAAACTGTGGCAGCTACGACCACTGTACGACAAGTACGCGGTTCTTACAGCTGAAAATGATGATGACGACATCCGTCCCGAGCTGTTCGTGTGCCTGTCACAATGTCTATCACATTTATTGTCCTGAAGGCTGGTGGTGGAGTCGCCAGATTGTGTGAACCCAAAATAATCTCCTAAAGATATTTCCAGGGAAAATCTAATGTACGTCTTGGAACTTCTATGCGTGTGCGTTAAAGTGTGCAGCTCAAGAAAGAATTGTCAGGTCACGTGTGGCCTATCGTTATTGCAACACCTTGGTATAGTTATTTAGGTCAGACCATGACAGACGACTCAATCCCGAGCAGGCATGTTGATGCACTTGCACGGGGGCAGCATTATAAGTTGGAACAACTGTAGTGCAAAAATTACGTTTCATTCTAGACTTCATTTCTCGAACAATTCGATAAGCCGTAGTTCGCGCAGCAATCACGTGCTGGGACTCGTTTACAGGTGAATGATCCGGTTTGGACTTAAACTCTAGTTGGAAGCTCTTTTATTCTCTTCCCCCTCTATTATTTTCTCGACAGTAGACCGTAAAAATGTAGCAAACGACCGTGGAAAACTTCGTGGCATTTTGAGAAACCTACTAGTGGATAGAATATGTAGTAGTAGAACCTAAAAAAAAGTAAAGCACCGAATAAAGCATAAAATTTGGGGTAAAACCGGGCAGAAGGAAAAAATGAGAAACTGTTTCACAAACCAGAGAGTGAGAAAAGACGATTACAAAGCCGTTGCATAAAGTATGTTTCATCGGGAAAGGCCATGAAGAGGTATCGATTCGGCGCTCTAAGAGTAAAGCAAGGAGAGTTGAGAACGCCAATTCGTAAGGAAGATCCTACATGATAAGGCATACAAATCCACGAGATGCATAGACGCCAGAACAAACACCCAGCGTGAGGAAAAATGCTGTCAACATCCCGGCTACTTCCGCACGTTCCGGTGGACAGCTCCTAGGAAACAGAATGAATAATATGAGAGATAACAAAGGCAGGCAGAGTAAACGGCCGGCAGAACGAATTCACACCGAGAGTAACAGGAATTCCAGCCACCTTTTCGTAATTCTTCTGTGTTGAGTCAGATCTAGAAACAACCTCACCACAGAAATAAAAGAGACAACACTGGACTACCTTAATGAAATAATGAATTACAGATGGTACAGGAAGCCACGGGTGCAACCTGAGAATTTCGTAGAGGGTGCTACAATCGTGCAGACACCACTGGCTGGTACATGTCCTAAAAGCATCACGGTTCCACACAACCGAGGAAGACGGTCTCGGGATGAACAATATAGTGGAGGAGGTCCTACTTGGCGATACAGTCCATACCACCTTAAAATAATGGTATGAGATAAACTGGAATACTGGATACGACTTCCACGAATGCTCAGGTGACACACTCCCTAAACAAGGCCTAACTACCAGTGTGACCACTCCCATTTTCGATCTAAGATTGGGCGGTGAGGGACCGAAGACGATTGTTTTCTGTGCACAGTTCTCATAAATGAAACGGAACTAGAAAGTCAGAACTATTAAAGGCGTCAACATCTTTTCCAGAAGGTCTACGGACGCAAACCACTCTTCATAACTGAACATCACGTTGACTAGACGGATGTGTCAGGGAAGACTATGGTCCAAACGAAGAAATGACCTGATTCATCAGAATGTCAGCCAATCAGGATCAAGGCTTCTCGCCCCCCTCAGGAAGACTCTAGCGCCGCCTTGCGGAACATACCGTGATGAGACTATAAATACAGTTGTAATAACGATCCTTTGTTTCTATAAAGGACTGCCTCAAGCTAGCATGCTTTTTGCTATATCACATAATGGAGAAGCAGGAAGCCGAGGACCAACAGAGGAGTTGCATCACTGTCAGCGATTCACATCACGGTTGCCAATTGCATGCTGCTGCGCTGGCGACAGTGCTGTCGGACTGATGAAAGATAGATCCTATAGCCTCTCATCCGCCATAGGCATCCTGAATGATTGCAGGGATTTCGATGGACACGATGGTTTATCAAAAAGCACCTTGTCCAGTGGAAATAGTCTCTCGAACGATGATTTTTTCGAATCCATTTCCACATTGCGCTTGCAGATTAGCCAGATCTTGTCATGGGCCCACCACAGGGAAGACTTATGTGTTAGCCGTCTGATAAAAATGCTTCTACTTTTACATTGTACGTAAAGATTTTCCATACTTATGTGTTAGCCGTCTGATAAAAATGCCTCTACTTTTGCATTGTACGTAAAGATTTTCCACATTTTAGTTGAAATTTAACCTCTAGTTGCACAGAGGTTTCATCAAAAAAAACGTTGACGTGTTGTAAAGGCTACCAGTAATATTTTCCTGTCCACTTTAGTCATAATTTGTCACGTACACCGATTAGAACGGAAAATCTGAATACAACTAGAAACCGCCGTTGTAAACATACACACAAACCGCCCGATTGTTGTTGGCAACCAAGTGCAGAAGGGATTAGATGCACCCTATGATAGCTCTCTCTCCGATCAACAAACAGTTCAGTTGAGCAGAAATTTTGGCGTCTTTTTGATGGAGGGGAGTACTATACAACTACCCAGAGCGGAAGTCTTTTACGTTGGATGCCGGCCAGAAAATGGGGTCAGTTAACAAAAGGGGATGCTGTTTCAGGAAGGATCTGTAAGCTACTAAGTCGACTTTGAATCACAGCCTAATGACCTTAATGAACTCCTCAATGCTGGAGATGAGACAGGTGAAATTGTAACTGATTGGGCGTTTAGCAGTTCGGAAGCAAGAGAAACCAAAATAACCATGGTGAAGAACAAGACCATATTTAACTCACCTTGGAGCATACATCATCGTTAGTGACGAAAAATAGCCATTGGTGAATGCGAAAATAATCGTCCCAAAGACGTAGACGTGATCATTTCCAACCAGAACGGGTAGTTTAGGCTCAGAAAGACCGAAATTACAAAACAAAAAGAATGGGATGAAAAAGAGTGTGCGAATCCATATGGGTATCCAGAGATATCGTGGTGCAGGCTGAAAAAGGGGATATGCATAGAACGAAGTTTACTATGTTCAATAATGATGACGTAATGGTCAATCAGATGTACGGCAATGTGCACAGTGACGCCAAAAGAGTAGGGTGAACAACACAGTGCTGCTCCTCTACGGCGTGGCCCCAAGAATAGGGTAAATGGACTCGATTCCGAATTTATTCGTATTATGAAAGATGGACTGCCAATCGATGGGGTGTTGGCATATGCCTGGTCAACAGGTTGAAGGGAACATTATCAAAAGGGTTCCATGGTACCCGTCGGGTAACAGCCTGGACCATCAAGTACTTAATCCATGAAAACTATTCAAAAACTCAGAGTTTTCCGTCATCTCAGCAGTAACACATTGAGAATCAAACAAGGAATCTATATCAAGAGGCGTGTGAAACGTGCTGTGCAGTTTCCAAGACTGGGTGTCACACTGGTCAACTGATGAGCATCAAACAATCTGAGTCACCTTACTAGCGTGTATAGATCATTTTCATACGGAAAATTCTTCAGGGAAGAACAGTTTTTCATCGTCACATGGAAGTTTAAGTTGAATAATACTCAAAAGGACAAGATCTACAGAGAAAGGGCTGGAAATCATTTAAATAGCCCATATGTTCTCGTGTGATTGTGCGTGAACGTTAAGGATGAACAAACTGGTAATACGACAGGATTAGGCCAAACAATACAGAATAGGATCTGCCTCCCTGATAGGAAGTCGACGATTTTACCAACTGATAATAAAAGCCGAACAACGGAGACGTCACTGGTACAGGAATCGCCAGCTTTAGCTGCATTCTGATCCAGTCGCCTCAACGAGAAGTGGTATGGTGTAACGTCGTCGTTTCAAGGTTTCGCTCCGAGTGGGATAGACGTTATTTCCGCACCTGTATGACGGCTGCGTGTGTGTAACGACTGTGTGGTTAGCATGCTGCTTAGCTTACGCTGTTTATCAGTTGGTTTGATGGCCTTTGGTTGACACAGTGTTCGACATATCAACTTCTGCACCCAACATCTGGTGGAGCCAAGAGCATCTAAGCTAAACCTCTGACTCCAAAGTGAGAGCCTACTAAAGCTTTGGTGGCTCACTTGGTGGGCGCTGTTTAGAGAGAGGCATTAGAACATTGCAGCAAGTTAAGGAGCGGAAGTATGCTCCACATCACTCTCGACAGGCTGGCCACATTTTTCTGGGAGTTGCCTTATCAATAAGTCGAAAGTGTCACTAGCCTTCAGTGGTGAAGACTGTTGATCTAGTGAGGGTGCTTGCTGCATGGATCCAGAAGCGCGATACACAGAGAAAATGGTGATTGATAGGGGTAAACGTACTGTTAAAATACAAACACGCCGATTTCAGTAACTCAAGCACACATCAGACGTGCGCCGTTCCTAGATGAGTTCCTGACAGCTGCGCAGTTTGCACTCTCCGCGGTTCTAAATAAGGACTCCGGAGTAAAACCCGCAATGAACGTAAGATGTAATTATCGACCACTTTCACATCAATCAACGGTCTGATATTTCTTGAGAAGTTGACAAGCGGGGTCCCTCAAGCTGTACGCAGGGAATACCTCAGTCTGGGTACTCTCACACAGTACAAGCATCACGAAAACGAATCAGCTCATCGGGTAAATCCTAATAAAAGAAAGTAGTTATATTTTATGGTTCGTTTAGATTTGAGTAAAGCAGGCCAAATCCATTGGAAGTGAAAGAATAGTCACTGTGTGTAAGAACAACAGGCAAACTCTTATTAAGGAAACGGTCACAATTTCACGAAGTAGCTATCTTCGCCCTTATCTCGACAGCTACCCACCCCCTGCTTCCATGTAATGGCCAAGTAACGATGGAAGGCCTTTAGCTCCTGAGTGAATCGTAGCATGTGGATATCTGGACTCGATAGAACAGAGTAACAGTCTGTGGACTGTTGTAGCGGACTTCAGAGTATAATATACCTTAATGACGTGTTGAATAAACCCAACCGTTGGATTGGTCAAAGTACTAGATCAGCGGGCCAAATAATAACGCCTCTATGCATTTACAGAAGCAAAACAAGTAGACACAGCTCACTCACAAATTGTATCCAGCTGCACAAAATGCAACCAAGCATGGCGAACAGATTGAAGAATAAGAAGCATGTAACATCCACGAACCAGAGAGCTAGGAATGAAAGAGGACAGCATTTAATGTGACTGAGTTGCGTGCAGGCTAAGGATACACTAAATGCAAGCGGTATGGGAAGCTCCCTTCCTTAATCCTAACTGAAAAAGTAGAGTGCAGTTTCTATCATCTGGTGGGGGTAGCTACACTAACAGGTTACAGCAACAAGGGAGCCAACATAACAGTAACGATTCAACTACACACACCAGTTTCTACTGCTGGTGCATTACTATAGGTGACGATGATAAAACAGCTGAACATGTTGCTTCACGTGAATGCAGCGTATGCAATCTAATAAATGCGGTGATTCAACTCAGTATCCGAAAGAAGCATTGGGAGAAAGGACGACACACACTGTCACCGCCATTCGCCGAGCCCATAAAGATAAACACGGCTATGCATGATTCAACCTCTTGTACGAATGAGCGTTGCAAAAAGGAAAGCGCAGAAAAACAAGACAGTTCGACACAAAACGAGACTAACCAGCACACAGAAAAAAACAATTCCGTATTCACAAGTCTGGAGGGAAGACTTGGGGTAGACTTTGTTTATAATAAAGTAGCCGGAAGTAAACAGAAGGACAGATGAGCACACCAGATTTGCAAAACCAGACAGCCAGTACGGCGACCATAAGAAGTGATGGGTGCAGCAACTTGGAAAAATCCTGGCCCTGAGGTTCACACAAACGTACCCGCCTCATGGTGGAATGTCACAAGAACAAATACAACATTATTGTCAATCACGACCACTGGAGAAACCTGCCCAAACTGATTGGGTGCATTGCCCAGACTGCCAGTACACCAGAACCGAAATCACACTCAAAGTCCCATTAAACTCAGCAGCTATCTTTGATAGTGCCATTCTGTCTGTAATTAATGCAAGACCTTTGAAAGTATGAAGCGTTTATACAGGGCCCAAGCATCAAGGACCTGTGCCTGAAGAATTCGTGCTGCAGCAGCAGCCAAGTATGGCGATGGGTTCGGAATGGTGAGATCGATATCCAGCACCGATTCCACCGACAAGAACCGAGCTGACCATGTACCACCACAAGCAGAATTTTGGAATTTTTTCTTATTTGAGTTGGAGAACGTATCCGTGTGGCTTGTTGAAGGAGATTGGATTAAATCGCTAGGTACTCACGCGCAATGAAATAATTTGGATCCACCGGTTTGACCATTGATTGAATGGCCGGGAAGACAGAAAGTGAACAGAAGAATACGGACCAGATGCTCAGGCAATGATGCCAACACTCGGAGAAGCACACGGTGTAGCGCAGCCAGTACTCACGACAGAGACGTTTCCCGATGGGCTGTAAAATAGCACAACCAGAGATGGTGTATAGTCCGCGAAATGACTTAGCATTTGGAGTCAGGCTGACGTTAACCTTCAGATGAAAACCAATCAGTATTGAGTGATCCAAAATGTAGAGCTTACGCTAAACAGCCAGCTAGGAACACTGAATATTCTAACTGTCCAGTCGGTCATATCCGTTGAATGTCACCTCGGTAATGAACGGAATGTGATTTTCAAATCTGAAATCAACTAAACTGCCTCTGAAAATGACGACGCCTAAGGTAAACCGTTAGTAACAACATCTGACACCTTGTCAAAGGTGGATAAAATCCCGGTGCCATAAAGTAAAAGCTTGATCAAGGAGTAGTAACGGGGTATTCAATCAACTCGATATTACACAAATTGACACGCACATACCGGTGAGAAACAACACAGACCAAAACAATTTCGCAATGTATCGACGCCACTTTTCATGACTGCATCCGAACCAGACGAGCCGCTGAATTGCAACAGAGCGTCTCTTTCTGAACGCTCCACGTTCGACTCCGTTGGAGGTAGTGGGCTTGTTGGAGATAGAGGTCGGAGATGTTGCGCTGTGGTAGATTCGTCGCGCAATTCAACCAGACTAGAATGTGCGTCGTTACGAGTGGGAGGAGGCTTTGTCACAGAAGCACCTTCGTTATTTTCAATGGAAGGTATGGTAGGCACAGCTATGCACAGTTGTCTGGATCTATTGGCATAGTGCAGCACAAAGCGCTGAAAAGGAACATGGCGTTGAAAAAGTTGGAAGCAACGTGGGCACACCGAACACCATCGAAACATATGAAAATATTCACCAAAAAGTAAGTGTGATGGTCGTTCTCTTCTGGAGAGACCATCTGAGAAGACCGACTAAAAGTGGCCCCTACTGCATACAGCACTACTCCTATGAGTTCCGTTCGCCCCAGTTCCGTGAGATTTAGGCTGAAACTGCCATCTTTCAAGAAACCACTCCCAAATTCCCAAAAAAAGACTACTCTAGGTGCACCGAGGAGCAGGCTCTCCTCTCAACAAAGATCGGAATGCAAAGTGGGCAGAATACGTACAAGTTCGTTTCCAACGTTGCTAAGGTTCCCAGACGTTCCAGCTATATGAACCTTCAATGCCATAGTAATTAGCCCTGAAGGGGACAAACTAACAGTTTGCTGTCCACTTTGGTAACCCACTGCATTGTGGAGCCATGATGAAGCATATACCAACAAAAGCGCGTGAAACACAGCAAAGTTCAGAGACCAGTTAACTAACACATCGTTCCATCCATAGCTGGATTTCCTTGTGTAAGCCAGATGCTCTCGGTTTTCAGCTTATCACTGTGGCACACACTGTACTCTCATCAGTTCATATATAATAGTAGGACCAGGGTCACAAAAACGTACAAAAGAAAAGCTAAAAACCAATCATCAGCAGCAGCATTATCAGATGTAAGAACCGCGTACTTATCTTACAGTGGATGTAGTTGCCCTCAGGAGAGACCCCACCCTTTCCCCAGCGCTTAGAGGCTGCTTACCCATACAATATTTAACAACATCCAATGAAGGGTATAAGGCAGTTTACGATACTTGCGAAAATCACCCTGCGGAGACTTTCACCAATTCGTTCCAATATAATATCTCGCATACAACACGTAGTGGCCGATACTGGTTGGCTATCCAGATTTCCAAAGCGTCATAATTTTAACCTTCGTATACTATATAGACAGGCTAATGGGATTTCTGCAGCAGCCGATGCCGACTGGAACAACCGCCTGCCACAAGTGAGGGGGTCTTAGTCACATAGAGATATTATCAGTGTACACAGAGCAGCCTCACTCTACACGGCACTTCCCAACCGCAGATTGATCATTAAAAGCGATACGTGAGACCGTGGAAAGCTTTCAAAAAGGACGCATAACCGTATTTCTGTGTTGCAGTGCAAGGGAGAAAAACTTGTGGTGTTCAGCAGCAGCCAACTGCCTAGATGTTTTACAGGAGAACACGCGAAAAGCATGAGGCTGATTTTCGAATTCAACAAGGTTTTGACAAGTCCCACTCCTTAACAACGGCTCCGGGAATCGAACAAGTTGATGTTGCTGGATGATTGAGAGATCGCATTGTTCCTGAGTACCTGCCCGCTCATCTTCGATTATCGGTGAGCAAGGTGGGAAAGACGTTTCTCATTTCAAATACAACATCACACATGCGACCTTTGAACAGCGGTATAACAAAAACGGTTAAACCATGCTATCGTCCACATCTGCTGCACTATGGCACACAGCCAATCACAAGTGCTACATCAGCACCAACGATTTCTAGACAGTAAAGTGAGCGGACACGTCAAACACAGCCTATTCTGGACATTATCACATGGATTGACGTCAGTCGGCAGAATACCAAGATCTAAGCCATCCAGGCATGTTCTACCACCCGCAAAATAAAAAAGATGTGCCTTGCACAGGTGCAATCGACCCTCGGTTTCTTTGAGAATAGTTATACGGAATGATTTGCCAAAACCACTTTTTCAGCGATGAACTTCGTGTGGTAAGGAATAGGGATACAGCAGAGATACGGATCCTGAAAGCGATGTTCGAGTTGTGGAATCCAACAATGATGCGTCAATGCTGATGCATTTCATGGAGCTATCTAACCAATTCAGGATAAGTGCCCTCGAAGAATTCCCAACGCGAACCCAATCTTGATAAATGCTGAGTACCAATTGGCAGCAGTGAACAGAGAGCTGCGCTAAACAGTCAAAAACTAAGGAATTCTTGAAAACACTGTTGGTGGGGATAACTGCACTGCTGATTTATTTTCAAAAGGTCGGATATCAATATATGTAAGGACACGATTCACTTCCATAATATTAACGGTGTCTCATCGTCAGCTGTAAGGACCTGGTACTTGTCGTACAGTGATTGTAGCTACCACAGTTTCGTTCACCGATAATTTGGGGACGTGGGGTAGGTAGCTGCGCACTGGAGGCGGGAGCTGATAAATTGGTGCGTAAATGCAGCACTGTCAGTGGACTGTTATGTGGGGGGAATTGGGAAGGGAGCTATGCATTGAAGACAATAGCTTGGATACACGAGCGCCATTGAGGGCGCGACTGGGCCGTGTCTGAAAATGTCTCTAACCACTGATGTGGCCCGTCTTGGGGTCCCATCCAGGAAGACGGCAATGACCAGCGCAGCTGAGTTTGCTTGTAATGGCTTTCACACTCGCTGCCGACTCTGGCTTGTTTCCACCCTTCACGTGGTTGTGCAAAAACAACCCTTCGAAGGAGTCGATCGACTGGCATACGCAGCACGTGGTCAAACCAGCGCAACCTATGCAGTGTAATCAGTTCATCCATCGAGGGTGAGTTATTTCTTCCGAATACCATTCGACGTACTTCAGCACTACTTATACGGTGTTCCCACCAGACTCGGGCAATGCTCCGAAGATATCGATGGTCAAACACTGAAAGTCTTTGACGTCCTCGGCGCGCAGCGGCCAGGTTTCTGACACATATAGTAATATGGAGCGCATCGCAGCATTGTAAACTCGACCCTTGACGGATAAGCTGATGTCACGCCTACGCCACAGGTGACGCAGGTTCACGAAAGCTGCTCTGGTCTTCCCAATCCGGATGGAAATATCACCTTTCGCGAGACCGCCGGGACTGATACAGCTGCCCAGGTAAACAAATTTGTCTACTACCTCAATCAGTTCATCCGCAAGTATGAGGCTAGAGTTCGAGCCCACCCAGTCTTGCAGTAGCACTTTACAATCTGTAGGTGTGAAGCGCATGCCAAACCGGGAGGCGGAATTAGTTAGATTATTTAATGTTGTTTGAATTACCAAGGGGTCATGTCCAAGAAGAGCTATGTTGTCTGCGTACTCAATATCTTTGAGCGGACGCCCCGGGAGCACTTACACCCCAAAAGGCATTATAGGCTGATAGTGAGTCCTCCATGAACGTACCAATGAAGTTGAAGTGGAAAAGTGAAAGAGGACACCCCTGTCTGACACCACTTGATGTGGTGAACTCAGAAGAGAGCTTCCGGTAGGCCGCGGGAGTTGGCGTACGGCGTCTTGAGGAGGGTCAAGAATTTATGGGGGACACCTTTGCTCCACAGACACTGCCATATTGCCTGGCGATCCAGCTACATTTTGATGAAGCTGCAGGTGATTGGTTACATTGTAATTTTGCAGCTTGTGTTACGCAAACCGTCGTCTCAAAAGTGACAACCCGCCAAAATAGAACAGGAGGTCAAGAACAATAACAATTCCCCGCCCTTTACAACTCTTGTAGCAATGAGAACAAAGCGGGATCCCGATTGGCATGCGATTGACTGAAACCTTAGAGATGTTTACAGTTGTTTTAGCTGTGAAAAAAGCCGGTTTATCGCAAAAATTATGCGTTGGAGCTCTTCGTTCGTTGATTCAAGCGGTGTGCAATATCATCCCGATTTTTGGGAATCCCTCACCTACACAGACGGTCTTCGGCAATAGTTCTGCAGGATTAATGGGTTTATTCATTCATTGAACCTACTAATTAGTGAACGGTTTAGAATTTTGGTGATGCCAGACACAATGATGCGAAATCAGTCCTACCGAATAGAATTTGCAGTTCTGCTTAGACAAAAATCGTAAGCAGTACGAAGCGCGTAGATGAAATAATCGTTCAGATGTCATATGCCGCACAGCACTCAGAATATTCTGTTGCTCATGATTCTTGAAGCCAGAGAAGAAAATGTCCGTGGCTCAGTGTGAGCAAAGTAAAGCTGCACTGCCAACCAAAGCATACCTCAACTGTTAGCGTACTCCTGGAACTACAGGGTTCAAACAAACGAAATATGAGGTAAGAGACATCATGGGGTATGTGAAAATCACTGACCTTACACGTAATGTACGGGAGCTCTAGGACTTGTGGGAACAAAACTAGCCTGAATCAGAAACTTGTTGACATCACCATCTTTCATACTTAAACAATATACTGTTCTTATCTCCCTAAAAAGTGTCACGAAAAATTTGTTGCATGTTCTACTTCCCAGGTCTTACACTGTACAATGCAGCTCATCTCTTGAATTGTGGCTCTTCACCGGTGGCTGATGGCCACGTGGTCCAACTGCAGTTGGTGGCCGCCAGATTACGCGATGCGAACGTTTATGTTGGAAGTTCGTACTTGCCAGAAACAGTTCATGATCAGCATACAAGTGAAGGAGTCCATCTCCGTTGTCTGTTCGGCGAGCATCGACTCCGAATCGGCAGCCCAAATGTGCTTCCAAGGAGCTCAGACGACCTACTTGGGCATTCAAATCGCCTGCAAGGATCACACTGTCAGGGCTTTTTGCTTGACGAATGAGCACGGATAGCTCTCGATAGAAATTATCTTTCCCAGCATCAGAACTGCAGTCCGTTGGGGTATAAGCCGACACTACAAACAGGCACCGCTTTTTATGTCAAGAGGCATTGAGCTTGATTGAGCTGGACAACCGGGCTGTGCAAAGACGACTGTTCACTGGGATCCAATCCACCAAAGCGTGTTCAGCATTGGGCTGAGTGCAATACCCACCCCATAAATTCTACGATTCATCGCTTCTGGATCGCCGGACACACGGAAAGAGAAACGTGAAAGAGTTGAGTTCGTCCTTGGCGTCCTGAGATGCATAACCACGTTTGGGTCTTGTACGCGTGTTTCGGAGACAGCATACATCAATTTTAAGGGAGTATAAGGTTTCAGCAAGCATTGCCTGTTTGCCAATTTGACATAGAGTACGGACGTTAAAAGCCCCTACACAGAAAGGATTTCGTGGATTTAGAAGGGTGTATTAGTTCTGACGGAAATGTGTCCGATGAAGTCAGTGCGAGAATCTCAAAAGCTCAGATCACCTTTGCTAATCTGCGTCACTTGTGGCGTCAAAAAGGTATCTCACTAGATTTTAAGGGTCATGTGTACCAGGCTACAGTAAGGGCTGTGTTGTTGTATGGGAGCGAGACATGGCCTTTGCGAACAGATGATGTGAGGTGTCTTCTGGTTTTTGACCACCGATAACTCAGAAGTGTGGCTGGTTTTGGATGGCGTCAGCGTGTTAGTAACAAGGTGATTAGAAAACGGGTATTTGGTTGTGAGGCCGGTACTTCAATCGTGGAAAACATCCAGCATCAGCGACTTCGATGGCTCGGTCATGTGCTACGCATGCCGAAACACCGTCTACCGAGTCGAGTGTTGTTCTCCGTGCCTCCTTCAGAATGGCGCAAACCGCGAGGTGGACAACGCATGACTTGGCAGAAGGGCGTGAAAGCGATCACGAAGAATTTGGGTGTTGTTGGCGTTGTTTGCCTTCCAGGATGGGGTCCCCGTGACCCCACCAGTACCTGACTGGAGACATTACAAGAAATAGCGGCTAATCCATGTCAGTGGCATTTGTGCTGTCAGTTTCTTTCCAGATTGTCTGACTGAGCGGTTGGAGGTGTAGGCACCTCAGAAGGCTTGACATTGGCCAGCACTAGGTCCCTTCCCTCACCCACTCTTTTTCTCTTCTTTTCACTCTAAGGCTTTAAATATAATTAGACGAACCTTATGGTTGTACGGCCGTGAACACCGAACTGCGCGGGCAAATGATACTTCCCGGTTTCCCAGGCCGAGGAAGGGGGTTTGGTTGAGGTACCACACCTTGAGCCTTTGACTCGAAAGTCCGACCCACGAGGCAGTGTTAGGAATGTAGGGTTTTGTTCGGGGACCCTGCCACTAGCCTCTGACTTAAAAGTCTGACCTAGGAGGCAGCGGACAGTGGAGTTTTCTTTGAGGACCCTGCCCGGAGCCTCTTACTCAATAGTCTGACCTGCTCGGCTGCAGGGGTTTGGCCCAACCCGAGGACGCAAGAAATGAAGCATTACAGTCTCATTCCTGATCCAGCAGGTGCCTTTTGAGTAGCACCGGATTATTTGGTTTTAAAAGTATTTCGACCGTATTGGATAATGCGCCGGCGGTCACGGTCAACCGTTGGACGATCGGAGTGTGCGGTTTTGGGGGTCGACCTTTTTTACCCGTCCTTCCTCGGCAGAAGGCAGCATCGCTGCTTCCATAAATATGGACATGCTGGTCGCATGGGGGAAACACCTTACTGTCTTCACACTGCTGTCGCAGAGGACAGTACGACTTTACCCCCAGACCGCCTCGTAGCATGATTACTTGTAGTACGGGGTCTCGCTCATCTTGGACTGACTGCTCCCCTTTGGCCTTCCTGGCATGGTTGCACAGAATGCATTTTCGCCCACACAACCCGCGCAATCTGAACACTTGTTAGTTTAACTGTCGTCCAGAAGAGTGCAAGTAGAGTTTCATCACCCTACCCTCTATCCCAATACACTGAGTGGTTTGTTAGGGTGCTAAGACTGAAACTGTGGCCTATATTAAATGGATGTCGCTAGATTGGTAGGCCAATTAGTGGGCGTCTAGACGAAGCGCGCCGTTGGTCTGCCAATGTGCAGTGTGAGAATACTAATTTGTGTGGGAGACAGTAGGTGACTTCAGCTGTGCGGGGGGTGAGCCAAGTGGTCAACTTTTCTCAGTGCAGCCATTATGTGGTGCTCTCACTGTTGGATAGCCTTTTCACTAGGAACTGCGGAGCCACAAAGGGCAATTTCTTCGCTGACACAAAAATTGGATGCGTACTGAGGAGAATTGGCCAAAATAGATAGGACACTATGAACAACATGACAATTAAGATCATAATCACTACCTCTGTGAGTAGCTTCTGGTGGTGTAACAAAGAACAGCAACCGTTTGCAAGTAATTAAGCCTGAATGAAAAAATAACGTGGTTCAACAAATTGGGAAACGCCTGGAGCCCATTAGTAAGCCATCGATTCAGAAAGGTCTGGAAACAATCGTCAGATGTGTTGCGGGGCCATGTTTTCCTCTTGACATGCCGCAATTTCTTTTCGTTAAGCTGCTGTACTGATTATTTCGTTACCAGTCTGAAGTTCCCAAACAAAAAAGTTGCGTACCGATGTAGTTCCTCCATCCCCCTACCCAATTTCAGTTTTTCAAAACGTTACTCTCAGGCTCCTCTTCAATTTAAAATTTGTACACCAGAAATCACCGCTGGGCTGCATACGACTTTTTGATACTTGAACTATTGCTCATGACAGCTTTATTAATAACACACCTATGAGCTCCAAAACATTGACAAAGAAAAAATGTAATACACATCTTCCGAAAATTTACTACGAGACTACACTACTTAGACATTGTTTGGTCAAACTGGTACACTTGACACACTGGAGTGGAACTGAAAAGTCATGAACACAAGACGACACGAGGTAATTGAGCATATTAAGAGAAATTTCAAGAGAACAACTAACACAGGAGTGGGATCCTCAGAAGAGGTAACTACTAAAAACAACACAACCAATAGTCCCTTAGAAATTGATACCAAGTATTCTCCGCAAGATCGAAGAAGCGGAGTGCACAGCTGTGCACATTTCCAAATCGGACGCTTTCCGACTATCCTAACAGAATAGACTCGAAACTGTTATAGAACACCAAGGATGACTTAATGAGGTACTGCGAGTTCAACTGCAGCACTCTTTGGACGCTTAGCTGCCGTGCCACCCGAAGGAAGCACGAGGGCCTAGAGAGGAGAAGTCAAGATTTAGAGATTGGGTTTGAACCATGCACATTCCGGCCAACAAGTTCGCACCTTAACATCTCGATGAGAGAGACAACTCAATGACTGTTGTAGTCAACCCGTCGCATCATGATGGGGTTCCAACCTCCTCGTGAATTACACTATATAAAATCTATAAACAACCAGATCAGAGTCCCACCTAAACACATCAAGTTTAATATCAAATAGATATGCCAGTATGATAGACAGGTTAAAGACATCTTGTTCAAAACAAAACGCCTTGGGATCTTTTACACGAGATGTTGCGCATTCTTGTCCTCGGGGCCCACCAACCTATTTCCTACACCCGATTGGTTGAACTTTCACTGACGAATAAGATAGAATGAACCATTCAGAAAAAACTAATCAGAACCAAACGAAAAAATGGGCTCACCAAACGCCGCAGCCAGAAAAATGTGACCACACATGTAATCACAATTGCGATAGCTGACAAGAAGTAGGCAATCGCGGCGACAATGATTGATTTCTGTGTTCGTCCCTGCACTGTCAAGAAGAAGAGAAAGGGGAGATAGACGGGTAGAGACTAGCATGTCCATTGAATATTCTGTTACAAAAATCTATAATCCACACAAATCCAGTTCAGTTCCAAACGACTAACAATCAAATTCCATCTTTGACGGAGCTACCGACGGAGGAAAACGCTTCGCTTTTCTATTCCTAATCCGGGAAGTGTAGGACGAACTATTTAGTGGGCATTTCCTTTTTTACACTCAAGCATAGCTGTCCGGAAAACAGAACGGAAGATGCGCTTCGCGGTCAACTCTCAAAGAGGATTTTCCTTCGGTTGAAACGATTGTGTTACATCCGCGTGACCAGAGAAGGACAATCCCATAGACAGGGCGAATGATCGCGCAGACAGTGGCCCACATTATGAGACATGGAACATTTTGCTGTGCCTAACTGATGAACCGCTTGGCTAGGTGTAAGATCCTGAGGGTCTTCAAAAGTACGCTTCCATAATATTACAGATGTGCACGAGAGTAACTAGTTTTTAGGTTGGCTTTTTGCCTCAAGATGGGGTACAAAAGAGTAGGGACATCTGTGCATTGATCGCTGAGCAAGAGATGAATCGAAGTGTTTGGGATTGAAAAACCACTGTGATGTCCGGTTGGTGGTTCCCTCTGGATGTGAAAATATTAGCAGAGCGGCGCTTAGCACGCAGAAAGTTGTGTGGAACGAAACACCACCGTAAAAGCGCTTAGCACAATTCTTCCATATAATGCAAAAACAACACCAGAGGAACGAAGAAACAATGGAGATTCAACTGAGATAAGAATACTGGTGGTGAATTCGGGACAGAGCCCGAAAATATATTGATCAGGTAGACTGTTGATGCGGGTAGTCGACGGGATGATCCATGACTGAAACGACGCAGTAACAGCACGAAAAGTGTGCGTGCAACAATTGGAGCAGAAGCTATCATAATTGTGAAAAAGGATATGCAAACCGGATTCATACACCGACGTTGGAATTAAATGAAGAGGAGTATCAAACCGCATATCGTCACTCATTGGTGCATCTCTAGTCAAGAGGACGTCAAGTCACATATTGTCAAGATAAGTAATCGGTGCATCCATTCGAATCAAAGTAGACCGTAGCCCAGGTCCAAGGTGGGCACTACATACAGCTGTAACAGCGTTGTTCGTAAGCCTGTCATCACCCAGAACGTGCGCAGATAGGGATTTTTGATTGTACACCCTACAAATAAGTCTGAAGACTTGCTCCATTCACGAGGATGAGCCACAATTATTGACCACAACGACATTTAAATCAACGGCCAGGACGGCATTATCCATCGTCCTTAATGAGTGATGCAGTCGTGACAGAGTTCAATATAACCCATCAAGATTGCCGCGAGAGGAAGCAATATAGAGGAGAGTGATTTCCAGGTGGCAGGCGACTCACGTTACCATCGGGGGAGGTACTACCGACCGGCTTATAGCAGGTCTATGAAGTTCCCCACACAAGGCCCTTAAGTCTGGAGGCCCGTCTTTCACTTATCAAAAAATGTAAGCTATGAGAATACTCCGTTCCACTCGCTCACGCGATTTCAAACCCCCAGTGTACCATTCGTGGACTCCACCCGATCCACCAGCTTTTATCCACCAGCTCATCTCTGTTCCCCCTGAAACTCAACGCTTCCGAACCATACGCTTTTCCATTACATCCATTTTTGGGGCGGTGTACGTCCATCCACAGTTTCTTATACGATTATCATCTTGCTGTTGACCTATCTATAATGATTTTCAATTAGTTTGGCTTAAACTGAAATTCCCCGATGCGTTCCTCCATCTCCGAACGCCGACGATGTGTCCTCTCTTTTACTTACGCTGTTGGCCGCTGCTTAGATGTCTGTTGAACTCTTCGCCGAGCTTGGCGACTACATTGCAAACGTTTCGTCACCATGCGATCAGACATTGTCAGTGCGCCGTTTGGTGTCACTTCGCATGGTGACGAGAATTTTTTCAATCCAATTGACAACCTCGGTGAACAGACCAACTGCCACCTGGCCGACAGCCAATTAACCCAACCGAGCCACCAACATTTAGAAACACTGCGAAATCTAAAAGTGAACAGTCGAGCCCCATGTGAAAATGTTTGGAGTATACGAAGAGCTCTCCAAGAGCTTCCGTACACAAAGCGGTGTCCGTCAGGGATGCCCACTCTCTCCATTCTTATTTAATTTCGTGATCGATGAAATAATGAAACGAACGCTGGAAGGTCTCCAAAACACCGGCGTTCAGATGGCCTGTTAAGAAAACCTTGTCGATCTAGAATATGCAGACGACATCGTTCTCCTCTTCGAAGAGGAGGAGAAGGCTCAAGGGTTTTCGGACCAAAGTCATCCCTTCCTTTGGTATGCACTTTACACGCACAAAGTGTATGGTCATGCTCGTGGACATGCAGTCATTAAACACGCCACTTAAAGTCCAGGGAGAGGCACTGGAAATTGTGGAAGTTGGAAGTTGTATCATTTCTGACTGTAGTGTGACAGATGAGGTCAATGCACGAATCTGCAAGGCCCGAGTTGCGTTTCTAATTTGAGACACCTATGGCGTCAAAGTGGTGTATCGCTGAATCTCAAGGGACGTGTGTACCATGCTACAGTGGGGGCTGTTTTGTTGTACGGCTGAGACTTGGCTTGTTCGAGCAGCGGAACTGATACGTCTTCAGGTGTTCGACAATCGTTGTCTCAGAACCATAGCTCGTGTGGGTTGGTGTCGGCGTATCCATAAGGAGGCAATTAGAAAACGAGTTCTCGGTTGTGCATAATGAACTTCCATTGAAGTGTGTGTCCAACACCAGAAGCTGTGTTGGTTGGGTCATGTACTGCTCATGCGAACCACCGTTTGCCGAAGAGTTGTTTTCCGTGCCCAATTCAGAGTGGCAAAAGCAGAGAGGTGGCCAACCCCTGACCTGGCAGAGGGGTACAATAGAGACTGGGAAACGTTTGGGTGCTGTCAGTGGTACTCACCTACCAGGATGGGGACCACGTGATCCCAACTGTGCCTTGTTGGAGACGCTGCAAGAAATGGCTGTTAATCGATGTCAATAGCGTTCTTGTTCAGTCTCTATCCAGATTGCCTGAATGAGCGTTTGGAGATGTAGACACCTCGGAATAATTTCAATAAGGTATCACTAATTTCTTTCCCTGTCCACCTATATTCCTTTCTTCACTATAGGTCTTTCAAATAAATCATGGTTGTACGGCAGCGAATCATCAATATTGAACACTGATGTCACCCTGTCCAAGATGATGATGATGAATGACCCCAGGTTTCTTCCCACATAGATAAGGATACCTTTGCTAAGCTTCCGATATACGGGCTGGGTCCATTCTTGGCCATCTAGATTGGAAGTTTCCTGCATAACCGTTCTATGCAAAGTAAGGACGGATAGAGTAACCTCTCAGAGGCGAAAAAAATCAGCATCGAAGTTCTCCAGACATCTGTGCTCACCACCCCCACTTTCTTCCCCTGTTGATTCCTCTGCAGACGATACCACTATGTGACCTTCTCTACTCCTTCCAGCGCTCCGCTCCATACCAACTGTACGGCCACCTGGCACAAGCCACTACTGTCCCAAAACCGACCTTAACAGTTTCTCGACTGAGGAACCTTCAATATCCCCATGTATCCAGTTCCCTACATAACTGCGATCCTGACCTAAATCTCTTAATAGGATTGTCCACCATTATCCGTTCCTCACCGTTCTTAGCCTTCTTGGCCGACGTCTTGCCGACATATTCCTCTGGTCTTCAAACGCCAAGGTCCTCGCGACAACACCATCCAGGATAGTTGGTTTCGGGTACGTAAATACTCCATCCCTGGCCAAATCCTCCTTCGTAAATCCCGAATTCATCCTATTGTGGGGTACTGTTATCAGGCTTGGGATGAAGTTCCTCCTTCTTATTCATTCCTCATGGACTTTATTCAACGTAAAACTGGAGAGGGTCATCTAAACGCCGTTACCAAAACGAGGAATGTTCACCAAGGATTGCTTCTTCCGTCCCTTTGGCTACATCTTTCGGTCAGATAACCCTTCTTTGCCAGTCCATCTATTTACTACTGCACGACTACTCCTCTTTTTACCACGAAACCCATATCTTTGAAGCTTTGCCACTTCACCTTCCCTGATCCATGATATCCAACTATTCAAAAAAGTCCATCTCAATCCAGTTTGAGGAATGAGTTATTTCATGTATCAGGTTCTGTTGTGATTTACAGGGAGTCTATGGCCAACGGTCTATCCTTCCTCAGTAATCCAAATTTGTTCAATAGAAAAATAAAACAGTACCTCTTGAGTTTATTCGTCAAGTCCCAGTCTGAGTGGAAACAAAGTGGCGGCCAATTGAAAACCTGATCTGCCGTTATGAAACACTTGACCGCACCATCCCACAACATCGATAGGCAACAGTCTTCCACCCGGATAGAAATGCCCTAAAAATTGTAGGAGATACATAGAGGCGTATCCATCAGCTTGCTGAATTACCCTGACATGTCCCGTTTGTCAGTTGTCTTTCGCTTACCCGTCCGTTCACAAGTTTCCTCCCCTCTCTTTCGTTTCCCATCCGGTACCTTCTACTCTGTAAGTTAACTTACTTTAATGGTAGCGCTAAAGCCTCTGTGATTAGGAAAGTGGCTTGAAGCTAGGGCTGACTGTGAATAAAATAATGCACCGATAAGAGTCTTGGAAGTTCCAGTTTATCAACAGCGAGACCTGTGGCTCAAAGCATCGAGGCTGGCCAACCGTTGGAAGCTGCAGGGTTACATAGCACACATAGAAAGCGCTTCTACAAGTCCTGACAACCTATGTTGTATTATGGTGGTCATATTAAATGAGTCTAGGAATGTATCCGAAACACTTACGAATGGCGGGTAAAATGCAGTACGGCCAAAAGAGGGGACCTGGTATTCGTGAAACGATCTTTCGGCTGCTGAGAGTAACACAGCCAAACAGAAAAGACGGTAGTTAAAAGCGGAGCGACAGACCTCACTGTGACAAAGGTGTGTCCACGCTGCACCAAGAAACCGCAGTGCATGCAAAAGCACCGATAATATATACACTGCATATTCAATAAAACGCCAATTGGATAAAAGGCCTGAATAACTTACCGGTAGCCAACCATTTAGTGAGTATATTGACAACGGAAATGATGGTTCCACAAGCATTCTGAAAAATATAAAACAAATAAATTGCCAGTGTTTGGATGGTAGGTGCTAGCCAATCTGAGTGGTGACCGAGGAAACGATTACTGAGAATGACTGAAGATATACTGTTGCTGTCATGTTGGAAACCTGCGTTTTCAAAACATCGTGAATTCACGGACAAGGGTAGATCTTAGTGTCAAGGATCACCACACAAAAAAATTACGAACGAGAAGTCACGACTCCAAAACCTTGAATGCGATTCTCTTCTCTCAGGCGAATCTCGCATTTGGGCGAAATAACAGCAATTCAACCCAGAGGGCTTGGGTTGGTGAACAGTAAAAAGTTCCTATGGAATTGAACGACGGTAACCTATTATCAGGCATCGAGTTACACACATCGGTCTTTCCAAGAGAGTACCTGTAAACAGTAGACCTCCCAACAATAAAGCGAGCACCACTGTCCCTGACACTACATGATAGGATCAATAACGCACACTAGAGAGCAAACAGCAAAGAACAAGCAAACGACTCCACTATGGAAGGCTTTCATTCCTGGGAGAACCCACCGCGCTAGGCATAATTCTACTCATCTCAAACACAACACTGACAAGCTGAAAGCCGTGAAACCAAAAAAAAGCCTTAGACATCAAGAGAGTAGAACCAAGTAGAGTAGTTGCTTTCGGCACCGTCAGATGCGCCGACACTGATCGACTCGATCAGGAGTGAAAAGAAGAAAGAAATTAGTGTTGTCAATATGGAACGGAGAACAAGTGTAAAAGACAATGTCGGCACTAAACGGCAGCCATTAAGCAACGTGAAAAATGAGCTTAAGGTCAGATAAAAAAGGGTTTTAACTCACCGATCCAACGACCACTGCGTTCGAATACTTCATTGGTAATACGGCAGCCATCCCAAAGGTCAAGGTCTGATGAATCCCCACACAGCCTATAAAGGATGGGTACGGGAACAATGTTAGGGTGGACGCGAGCGAGAATATTTCGATGAGACTGTCGCAGTAATGAGAGGGATCATAGCTGGGCAGCCGCATTAGACAAGCGCCGCTGACATACTAGAAAAACTGTCGGACAAATGGTGATGTGTCGACAGCTTCTTCTGTTACATACTCGACCTTAGTAATATAAATGACGACATCACTAGCAAATACTGTGCAAGTACCGCTGCAGTTTAAGAAAATGGGATAGGGATCCAGCTTAATGTCAAGTTAGCAGAAAACAGTTAGGGATGTCTATGTCTCCAAACATCCAAATAGATAACTTCGCTGAGATCGGTTGGCATCAATATCTATCAGTGTATTCAGTCGACTGCTGATCCTAAGCTGAAAAGTCAATCATAGCAATGCCAGTCAGCATGGCAGCTAGGCACCGAAAGGGTGCTACAGCTGAACGATTTTTTTTAGATTCCCCATAATCGACTCCATTTGCTTTTGTCAAGCGGCAGTATTATCACTTCTCATTTCCTTTAACTCAAACCAGATACGGAAGACGATATTCTTACCGTGCAACAGTCTCTGACGCTGTTGGGTATCACGGGACAATGGCTGTCAGAACACGGAAGAAATCATCTGGAGGTGCAAACAGTGATGGCACTACTAAAAAACTGTTCAGCTGTAACATTATTTCGGTGCCTAGCTGCCATGCCACCCGAGGGAAGCACGAGGGCTGGGATATTGCCAGGTTGCCCAAGCCTAGACAGGAGAAGTCGAGAGGCAGAGGTCGGGTTCGAACCACGGACCTTTCGGTCAGTAAATTCGCGCTCTAACCACTTGAGCCATCTCGCACTACTAAGCTAGACACAGTCTAGGCTCAGCTAATTCATCCGCTTGAATAAGACTGGAAATACGTCATGATGAATAGAACTTCATCTTTCTCTGCCTCCACACTTAACGAGAGAGTTCAAAAGGGGTTGGCCTGTGGTTGTTTTGAGTGTTCTTCGAAGGCCAACGAACTTACAGTCCCCTCAGTTCCTAAGCTATGGACGCACCTGGCAACAGGTGTTATGATTTCACTTATTGATGAAAAAGAGAGGAAAAGGTGTGCACCGGAAGCAATGGTTAGAGTAGACTATCGAGGCTGAGATGTACAAGGTGTAATGAAGAGTTAGGCAACTGCAAACTAAAAGCCATGACTGGGACATGAAAATGCTACCTGTTGTAATTTTGTCACGAAGATACTGGACTGTAGTGGTGTAACAACCGTGACCCATACAATGAACCGGCATTTCTCGCCAAAAGCCGTTGTCTTGTGGTCAGGCTTTGGTTGGTTTGGGCTCCCTAGCAGTATCTCAACCCATGTACTATCATACCGCATCCGTTGTCGCGTAATCACCAGTCATACTTGCTGCACATAGCGAGGCGGGTGAGTGAAAACAGGCTTCTTTCTCTATCAAATAATTTCCTCCCTCTATCGATCTCCTTGTAGGCCTATTTGTTAGGACTGACGATCGCTTTTAACCGCGAAATCTGCCCATCAGCTCGGACCGACAGTCTTAGCCATCGCGGGATCCGTCTTTAAGCCTCGACACCCGGGTTGCTGGATTGTTTTCAATGTCCACACTCTGAAGCAAGCAGGAAAACAAGCTGCTCTTACAGCGTATCGGAAAGACCTGTTGACGTCACGCAGATGCACACAGTGATATTTCTCTGTAGGGCTGTTATGGGATAATATCTCGACGGCGTAGCAAACAGCACGCCATCGATGACGCAGTTTCAGGCTTAATGCAAAAAATGGTTGAATAGGTCTAGTACCCTGGTATATGCCACCTAAAAGACATTGGGTTTTTCCAATGGCCCGTTAATGTAGTACTCGACGGTCACGTGTCCCATGCTTCGGAACTTAATCGTTCTCGGGTGGGGCCGCGTCAACTGGCACACGCCGATCTTACGGTTAACTTGGTCACAACTCCCACATCTTCAGACGAGGATACTAGTACACGGAGCAAATAATAATAAGTAAATATGAAGGGTGAATTTTTCGGCATCTCTCTGCAGGAGCGTTGAGGGGGGCGAACTTTCCGTGTCAGTATTGTGAGGGAAATTATGTATGAAACATTTGCTAACGAGTTAGCCGGAATCAAAGCTGCAATTGAACCTCACTCGTCCGTCCTGTCAATTACCGAATACTCACTAAAAATGTTGACAAATACCCGAATACCTGAGAAATTTACAGCAGAACATGTATGATGATCTTCGCCTATGAAAACCACACTGAATGGCTCGTTTGAAAGATAGTAACACTATCAGAAACAGAGGAAAACAAAATTCACAAAAACAGTGCGCGGCAACCGCAAGGAAGAACCCTAGGTTACCTAATTTACGGCGACCGATATTGTCACAAAGTGTATCGCACATAGAAAACAAAATGGAAAACCTGTCAGGACTCACAGTTTATGAGAACCACACTGACGATTGTTATGGCGAAGAAGATGCCCGGATCTGAAAATTGAGGTTTGATGGGAGAACTGAACATTGGGATCAAAATCAACCAACTTTAAAATTGAGGAAACGGTTAGTGGGTAAATGAAGGTCACCTTAAAGTGCCCCCCGTCAAACATTGATACTGCACAGGAAAACAACTTGAATAAGTGTACCTGATTTGTAGAGAGGAAAACACCTAAGCAATTACTTTTGAAATTCACATTCACATTATTCTCGTCTGAGTGGCGATTTTCCTGTCCTGGGGTAATTCGTGTGGTGATTCCCCACCAAGGGGATACAGCACTGGACCCAGACTTTGCTCTTAAAAGGGCTCATTGGCAACGCACATCTGTTGTCATAAGAAAGTTTGAACTCTGACACGCGATGATAGCGTGTTACTACTACTCCACCAGCACAGATTAGGTGCATCTGAATGACCAAGTCTGAAGAGGCAAAAATGATAAACCTTGACTGGTTTGACCGATATCTCGAACGACGACCCAGAACCCGTCCCGATTGTGCCGATCGGTTGATCCGCACTGCCACAATCATCATAATCAACAGCACAACACCATTGTTTAGCACTGATGTTTCACTGTCGTACAACCATGATTTATTTGAAAGCCCTATCGTGGAGAAAAAGGTCAACGTGGACGGGGAAGGGAACTAATGGTAGCCTACCATAAACCTCCAGACACTCATTCAAGCAAACTGGATATAAACTGATAACAAGAACGCTATTGACATCGAGTAACAGCTATATCTTGAAGCGTCTCAAACCAGACACAGTGGTGGCATGGGCAACACATGGCCTAACCGACGCACCTTCTGGTGCTGGACGCATTCTTCAACAAAAGATTCTGCTGCATAACCGGAGACTCGCGTTCTACTTTCCTTGTTACAGACTGGCCGACATCAACCCACACGGGCTATGGTTCTGAGACAACCGTGGTAAAACACCTGAAGACGCCTTACTTCGGCTGTTCAAACAGGCCAAGTCTCACAGCCATACAACAAAACAGCCTGCACTGTAGCTTGAAACACAAGTCCCTTGGAATTCAGGGAATGACTGTAGAGGGTTCCAGGTTTACCGTGCAGGGTTCCATTTCCGCTGTAGGCTGCAGATGATTGACAGCTAGTGGCCACGAGAATTGTTGCTCAAAGTGCCCGGCCCAGCAGCCGAGGCGACCTTCTTTACTGAAGATGCTCACGCCACTGTGATTCTTGATCTTCTTGCTCAAGGACGGTTACCGGTGTAACGGTGGATACTACTGATGAGGCATGTGAGTAGCACGTCTTCTCGTAAATCCGCTTTGATATGGTGCCTGAGTTTGTCGAGTTGAATTACGTTTGATGCCGATGGGGGACATTTCTCCGAGGTTCAAGGATTGCCAATGTTTTATCTGACAGCCAGTGCTGCAACGGACTTCTCGGACCTTTATCAGACCTGCCTGTCAGGACTTCTCAGTCGGGGGGCGCTACGGGTGCTCAAGAACTTGCGGACTTTCGCCTGTTCATAAAGGGTAAAGGCGGACTGACCTTGCGAAACAACTCGTATTTTTCCGACAATCGTCCAGGTGACTAAGCAACAGGGATTTACGGTATCCTCGAGGAAGCATTGTATTACCAACGATCAAGTTGGATTTAACTGTGCGTCTCGCTTGTAACCATCAACTGCCGATTATATAATCAAAAGAATCAGTTATAAAACTTCACAGTTAGTATAGGGAAGCAACTATTATGCAACAGAGATCGTGACGCTTGACTTGTCGGTTGTAGGGATTCTAGAAGCAGACGCCTGATTAACAACCAGTGCAATTTAATAAAAAAAAGCCTTGATTTCATAGTGAATTATAAACACAACCTAACAAGGATCAGTGAGTATAGCACAACATCCATTCTCCACAGCAGGTACAGAATGAAATGTATGTACACAAAAAAGCGCAGCGAAAGATGCAATAAACAGCACGAGAATAACTTACAGCCACTCGTGTCGATCATCGTAAATGCGATTGTGAAAAGAAGCACGGTAATCTCCACCAGCATTGCCACCATGAAACGTAAAACAGGATTCGATGAGCTGTGAGGGGATGAAAAACGGAGGCGACTCCCAAATGATTCAGAATAGGACACAATGCATTCTACCGACACTGGGAATATATATATATATATATAAACAAGCAATGCAAGTGACATTAAAGGATTTCGGATTGACGCATTCTTTGGAATATATAACATCTCTCCGAATCGACAAAAGACTGTCCTTCTCATTATTTGCATCGCACGAGTATGGGACAAAATCTCGAAGCAGTTACATCTGCATTTAGCAACTGTTAAAGGTAGAGACAAGCGATCAACGAATCATGCACCCACACAGTTGTTCCGACAGCCTACGCTATCGTCCGGCGAGGTACAAAGTCCAACCCATAGGAGACCTATGAGCTTGGGCACCTGAGAGACCAACCAACCCACTCTAGGTAGTTCCCAAGTGACAATTCACCAGCCAAAAAGGACAGGAAGATAGTCCTCGCTGATTGTTTTCCTTATGTTTCAAAACTAAGTGCATGACGAGTGGTAATTATTGAAAGCCCGCTCTCAAATTTGCAACACAAGGCCAGTAACTAATAGCTGGCCCAGTGTGGAGATGGCTAAGTGGTTAGAGCGCGAATCTACTGACCGAAAGGTCCGTGGTTCGAACCTAACCTCTGCCTATCAAATTCCCCTGTCTGGACTTGGGCAACCTGGCAGTATCCCAGCCCTCGTGCTTTCTTGGGGTGGCATGGTAGTGAGGCATCGAAAGGGTGCTACTGCTGAATGATTTTTAAAAAAATTTTCTGGTGTGAAAAACAACGAGGCCTCGAGGTTTTAAATGCAGTAGACCCTACAGAGAGTGCACATTAAGATATCACCCTCCAAATGGGACCGCCATGTACTAAACAAGTGGATAATCTGTTAAATTTTATATTTCCTGGAAAACTATTTGCAAGGATCCTATAGTGAGCTCGTTCTTGACCGTGTTTCCACAACATCGTCCTCTTAAAAAGGCTGACATCATCCAGAGAGTTTGCTATGTTGTCGAGTCAGCGTGGGACAACCAGATTTTCCTGAAAGACAGGAAGGCCGATTTGACTGCGATTAGCAGTTAGGACCATCTAGCAATTGTTGATGTTAGCTAATGTTGTTGCTAGCATAATACCACTTGAGCTTCTGTATAACACTGCAAGTTAACTAGCTGATGGGAAGTCAGTTGCACGTAGCCAAAGTGTGTACAAAAAGATGAGGAAACTGAAGGCCTAGATGTTGAAGAACGTCCCGTAGCAGACTAAAGGAAAAAGTAAGGAATCGGCTGAAGAGACGGCGGCTCAGGTGTGGAGTCAAACGTTGTTACAAAAACTGCCCCAGCATGGTAAACTTTTCTTGTGTCGCACGCATAAGACTAGGAAAATTCACAGTCAAATCAGAAAGTAACTTTCATTTGAACGTCTGTCACCAGTGTCAGTTCAGCTGGTATATAGTGCTTCTGAGTGGGTAGCACGGTCATCCCCACTCGAAAGAGGTCACTCTGTGTTTTCTGCAAGTAAAAGTAGGCTGGCTGAAACAACTGCGGGAGAGTTCTGCCTGAAGATGATCCTCCACTGGAAGTAACTTGTTATTTTATGGGTGATGACGGTGACTTTTAAAAGGGCACCTCTATAATGGAAGCTCATGTTACACTGAGCAGTAGTCTCCCTTTGAGAGGATAGTTATCGTTAATTCTTCAGAGCTTGCTTGAAATTCACAAGCCTCATAGCTCAAAAGTTTTAGAATGAGCAATGCGGACCGTTGTAGAACCCAACCGTTCCCTGGGTCAGCTAGAAGAATGAGCATCCGCAGCAGCATGCCTAAGTGAGTCTGTTTCCCAAGAATAATTTTTCTGGCAGAGAACTCTGGCTGATTGCAGAATTGTGGCATCCTTTGGTTACCACGTGAAAGCGTGGAAATAGAGCCAGGTGATCTGCGGGAAACAATTTATCTATGCATGAGCGCACGTAGCGCCGCAGTCAGATAACCTGCAGAGTAAAGGAACTCTTTTCAACTTTTTTTAGCCCTAAGAACTAATATAATAAAAACAAGAATAAGAATCCAACACAACCAACGACGTAGGTTTGATTGTTTTTACGTCAAAAAAGGGTTTCGTTTATAATTGAAATAAAAAAATTCACTATAATGCTGTGGAGTGTATATGTATAAGCTTACCTAGTGCCGCTTTGATAGAAGGTATTCCACGCCGAGAAGCACAGGCTCGGGAAATGGGCAGCAAAACCAAGGTAGCTCATGAAATTTATCCGATAATCAGCATCATAACTTAGGGTTGTGTTGAACTTGTAGTCGACAAAATACTACAAGAGCAACTGAAAATAACGGATATTCATACTTCTTTCGCATTAATGAAGACATTCCATGGTAACAGGAAACCAACGCCGTGTAGTAGCAAAAATGTATACGCCAGGTTGAACCTTTGCGGAAATCCTATGTAGACTGATCTACTTACTTATCGCGTGGCGGGTGAGTATCCAGTAAATCCCTGTCTAAGAAGATTACTCATTGTTACGGAGTCAACAATACCTCCATTCATTTTTTACAGTATGGAGCAGATTTGGACGTCAAAGGGGACGAACGCTCCAATACGCAGCCGGTATTACCTGAAACTGAGAAAAACAGCATGGGATAACCTCTGGGTTAAGTTTACAAGAATCACCAATCTTACAAGAGCACTCTAGGAAGCCGTTACCTTGAGTTTTCTAAGGCTTGAGACACTTACCACCTTCACACTGGATTATTAACTGAGCATACAGCTTAGTAACTGAGCGAATGTCTACAGTTGTGGGAAACAGGGTCACCAACAGCACCAATAACAGCAATACCAGAAGAGAACACTGATGCTTCACCACCGTTCAACCATGTCAATTTATTCCACTGAGGTCTTATAAGCAGAAGAAGGAAATGGAGGGAAGAGGACCTAGGGCTAGCCTACAACAAATACCCGAGGTGCGTCATCCTACAACACGCAGTCAGAAAAACTAGGTAGTCACTAGCAATAAGAATACCGTTGACATCGGTTGGCCACCTTATCGTTCCGTCCAAACAAGCACAGGGAAGGTCACATGGACCCAATCTTGGAGGATAAACATCACCAAGAGCACCCCGGATTTTCGTAACATCCTTCATTCTCTTCTGCTACGTCAAACTCTGTCCACCTCTGGGTTTCTGCTACTCCTAACAGTGCTCGCCTCGGTGGACATCCGTAACAAATGGCTCAACCACCTTAGCTAACAGTGCTGGATGCATTCTTTGACAAAATTACCCAGTGCTTCATCACCCGACTTGAAGTTATCAACATTGGGTAATCAAGAGCTTGAAGAATGACAGAAGGCTGGTGGGTTGTGAACCCCAGAACGAGGTTGAGGTTGCCTGCTTTCGCTACAGGCAACAACCGTTCCCCACTTTACCAGATCCGATCGGCCGGCCAAAAGTGTCAGGGAAACAACCTGCGAGAAAGACCTAACAGCAATTCATTCGCAAAATCGTTGTCCTGAGCGATGGGCTAAACACTTCAGAGAACAGTTCCATCGGCTTCTTTCAACACAATTTCCGGAATAGCCCAGCGGGCCAGAATGGAACATCGACACCAGCCCGCCATCGACAGAAATCGAGCGCAAGATATCATTCTTCTAGAGTGGCAAGGCACCTGACCCAGATGGCCTGCACCACGTACATTTCAAAGGCGGTGAGGTACTACTGTGGAAGATTTGGGAAGAAAACGGAGTATCAGTGGAATGGAGCGCCTCAACCGTCATCCCCGTTCTCAAAAAGAATGCACGAACGTCATGCAAAAAACTATCATGGCGTCAATCTGTCAGCCGTAGCACCTAAGAATTCCTCTGGCATTCTTTTTCGTAGATTGACCGATTATCGAGAGAAACGGGTTCGTGAAAATCAAGCTGGGTTCTGATGGACGAGAATGCATAGACCACGTCTTTACATTACACAACTACTCTTTCAAACGTCCCACACTGGTCGCTTTTCCTTATCTAAAAGTTGCCTTGACTCCGTCAACCATCAGAAACCTTGGTGGTCTGGCAATCCCTTATGAGGGCACATCACGCGAATTCCTGTGGAAGTTTACGAGTACATGGCAAGATTTCGCATGGGTTCGGCTTTCCTCTGAAATCTCAGGAATCGATATGCTCTCGGGACGTTCGGTCACGGATACTGAGTACTCGGACGACGTTGCTCTCCTTGGTTTAGATGCTTAAAAAGGCAAACCACTTTAAATAACCTAAACAGTTCTGTCGCACGACTTGGTATGAGCTTCACGCCTGCACAATGTAATGTGCCGCAACGAGACTGGTTGGGACTAAAACTGAAACCGTATGCTTGCAGTCGAGCCAACCGATGTGGCAGAAAAATCTGTGCACTTTGGCAGTTGTGCAAGTTCCTTTGGAATGACTACAGACGAGATTACTTCTCGAATCGGGAGGGCCAGGGTAATTCTTACCAACCTCCAACACCTATGACGCCGACGTGACGTCAGTTTGTCCGTCAAGGGAAGAGTTTACACTGCGGCAGTGAGCTCCATACTGCTTTAGGAATCAGAAACGTGGCCCTTACGCGCACAGAGCATACGAAGGCTGTCTGTGTCTGAACATCGGTGTCTCCGAAGTATTGGCCGAGTCTGGTGGGAACATCGCATGACCAATGCTGAGGTACACCAGATGGTTTTAGGAAGAATGAACTCCCCAAGATAGATCAACCACTCAGGCTTCATAAGTTACGCTGATTGGGACATGTACTCCACACGCCAGAGGACCATATACCTCGCAAAGCTGTTTTTGCCCAGCCCTGTGAGTGGAAGCAACTGGGCGGTGGACAGTGTATGACCTGGTAAAGGAGCATGAGAACACTTACCAGTCAGCTCAATCTGGAACCCCGGAACATAAGTCACCAATAGTTAATGGCACTGGTAGACATGGCCCAATCGCCCAGTCAGTGGGCGCGCTTCCGTAAATGAAGCGGTGTCCGTCAGGGATGCCCACTCTCTCCATTCCTATTTAATCTCGTAATCGACGAGAGAAAACGAGACCAACGCTGGAAGGTCTTCAAAACCTTGGTGTCCAAATAGCTGCTGCCGAAAACCCTGAAGACCTGAAGGACATCGTTCTCGTCTTCAGAGAGAAGGCGCAGGTGTTTTTCGGTTGAACTGACAAAAGCCATCCTTTGGCATGCGATTTGCACCCGCAGAGTGTAAGGTCATGCTCGCGACCACCGGCGGCACCTAAAAGTCTCGTAATCTTCAAACCCCTCTGGCCACCTCTCTGCTTTTGCCACTCTGGATTGGGCACGGAAAACAACACTCTTCGGCAAACGATGGATCGGGATACGCAGTACATGACCTAACCAACACAGCTTCTGGTGTTGGACACCAAGAACACGACCGAGAACTCGCTATCTAGTTGCCTCATTACGGATTCTCCGACACCAACCTACACGAGCTATGGTTCTGAGACAATGAGTGCCGAACACCTGAAGACGTCTCAGATCCGCTGCTCGAGGAGGCTTACAGCCATACAACAAAACAGCCCCCACTGTAGCCTGATATACAAGTCCCTTGAGATTCGGGTGTATAAGACTTTGACGCCACAGGTGTCTCAAATTAGCAAACGCGACCCGAGCCTTGCAGATTAGTGCGTTAATCTGTACGGCAGTGAAGCATCAGTGTCAACACTGATGTTGCTGTCTTTGATGATGATGATCTGTCACACTATAGTCAGAACTAATACAACTTCCAAGATATGTAAAACGCTCTACAACTTCCAGTACCTCTCCCTGGATTGCCAGTGGCGCGTTCAGTGACTGCATGTCCACGAGCATGAGCGTACACTTTGTGGGTGCAAGGTGCATACCAAAGGACGGGATGACTTTGGTCAGTTCATCTAAAAACCGCTTCGCCTTCTCCTCTTCGAAAAGGAGAACGATGTCATCTGCATATTTCAGATCGACAAGGTTTTCGTCACAGGCTACCTGAACGCCGGTGTTTTGGAGACCTTCAAGCGTTCGTTTCATCAGTTCATCGATCACGAAATTAAATAGGAATGGAGAGAGTGGGCATCCCTGATGGACACCGTTTTGAGTAGGGAGCTTTTGGAGAGCTGGCCGTACGGTCTCGCGCGCCCGGAAGGCTGAGAATACAAAGGGTTTATTGTGTTCACGAACTTCCGGGGCATTCTTTGGTGGACAAGCGCGTCAAGAAGAACAGACCAGTCAACCCATTCGAATGCGCCTTGTAAATCCAGGCGGAGAAGACTGAGGCTGATAGAACGCCAAGGGACTTAGCAGATTGTTATATCAGAGGACTTTATAACGAGGTTACAAGGCCACTCAGGTGGAACTAAAAAACACGGCATAACTGCGCCATAGTAACAGGCTGCCCGAGGCAGTGGCTCAGAAAAGCACGATTACAGAAGTCAAGCAAAAGTTGGATTTTTACTGGCTAACTGTACTTCCTGACAATCGAGATTTGTTGGCTTCGTTGAGAAATTAAGCCAATGGTTATACCGTCTCACAGGGCACAGTGGACAGTGAACTAGCCCAGTGGAAAGTGTAGTTCAATGGGTCAAGGTGAAGAAAAGTTCCGTCCAGTTTATCGGTTATCAACCGTCCACCAAGAGTATGCCAATTCCAGGTCAAGGAAAGCGGGACAGTGGGTGAGATACAACCAGGCAGAGAAAACGACACTATAGTAACTCAGTTGCTGTTGGATCGTCCTAGTCTTCTCAAAACACGGAAAGCTGGGCAGTTGTGCACTAAAGACCATGGCTGACACAGGAACGCTGCCCTAGATATCGACGGTTGGCAGCTCTCCTGACCTTTCGGATCCAATAAAGGATCCCGTCTTTAGCCGGAACTTATAGGCTAGATCTGGCAAATAAATCCATCCACGTCGACTAGCTGGGCTGCATGCATGAGGTTTTGGTTTGATCCCACCCCGTCTTGTGGTGGCACTTTACAATTCGCAGATGTGAAGGGTGTGTCGAATGGCACGGGAAAACTGTTTGGGTTATTTCAAACGGATTGCACTTCCAAGAGAACAATATCATCTGGACGCTCGATATCTGTGAACACCCCCGGGACATTTCGACCCCCCGAGGTTCCATAGGCAGAGAAACTTCCAGGGACATACTAATAGCGAAGTTGACGAGGAGTATTGGGAGAGAAGGCATACCAGGCTTACATGACTTCGCTTGGTAACCTGAGGCGAACGCTTCCAGAACACTTAAACGCGCCCGTAGGAGATGGAAAACAGCAGAAGGGACATCATAGGTCTCCAGGAAACGATGTAGTTCCTGAAATCGGCAGAGTCAAAGGCGAGCTACAAATGAAACAAAACGACGGCCGTCAGACGTTTGAAAGAATAGGGATGTTTGTCGACGACGAGGAGTTATAACTCATCCAATTAACAGACATAGATATATATTTATATATCCAACGGACCAGCGTTCCTTCAGTCACCAGGACCTTAAATGACGTTTGACGTATTTGCGTGCAACAGCGTTGTCGGTAGTTGGTAGTACGGATTTTCCCGCAGCAGTAAGGCCTACTGCTATCGACGAAACCCGGTTTTCATTTGGTTGAGTCGGCCAACAGAAACAGATGATATTGAAATGTTTCTCCGCGCTCTTCCATTCAGCCTCATGCCAATATTTCTCGTCAGTTTGATTGCGCGTTTACAGCAGCCGTTAAATCACACCAGCAAGATTTTATTGAGCTACCCAAATACACTGCAGAGATGATAATGGAGGTATTGAACAGAACCGGTCCATTTCTGCCTGCATACTCCTGAGTGAAAGTGTCAAGAGGCGCAGCGCGACTCGAGAATGAGCGCTAATATCCAGCTGGGGCCCACCAAGTGTACGTAACTAGTAGCTAGGCGTCGTCATGCCGTTCCGACTATTAGAGAGTGTCAGGTGGAAACGCAGATTGCGACTTATAGCAGAGTCACAAGTGGCAAGCAGGGAGGATTGATACAGGAGTACTTATGGAGAACGCACACCACTCTATGGGGTCAAAAGAGAAGGGTTAAAGAGCAAGACACATCAAGTCAAATATTCTCCGGTTCTGATTGGTGCATACTCTGGAAAATAAGGGCATGTATCCAATTGGTCGGCATTGGGTTGGCTACTACAGATTATGGACAGATAATGCTACCAGACAAAACATTAAATAGGCAACTTCAGCCCCCATACTTCTTCTGTAATATTAACCTATTTACCTCTCGCAGAGGTTCTGTAAATCTGATCAGCTGGCGCATGGCGTTATCTCCTTTTAGTGCGCCGCTGCAGACCGAAAGGTTACAAACTATGTATAAAAACTGATTTTCAAAGAAAAGTATCACATCCAAACTTAGTAATGGAACAGGACGAAAAATGTACTCTGAAGGTTCTGAGTGGTAAACTGTCAAATTGCGTGTCAAATCGCCGGCTGTTACCGATTAGCCAGTTGTTACAGATTCTTGTGCCTAATTTGGTGTGCACAGTAGAAAAGATTGACGGGTGAGTTTAACCGAGAAGGTATGGTCACGCCTAATGTTTGCTGACATTACAGTGCTTCGCTACGTGACGAGAGCAGATAGCCGTGTTATTATCGAAGCAGGGCTGTATCTGTATCAGTTTAGTTTTAACTCTCTTGGTCGTGGGTCTTTTCACCCTACGAACAATAGATTAATTAGGTTTTCCTTTATCCATGTGTATTTTTTATCAAGCTAGGCAAAGTTCAGTGCTTGACTATCGTTTAAAGTCACGTCATAAACATGAGCGACCACAATAGCCAAAAGATGGTCATACGTGTACAGTGTTTTCGGGCCTGCATGTTCGCAGAAAATAGGGTGCAACTCACCGATAACCATTAGGGAAAAAGCATTTTGTCGTTCTTTCCTTGACGCTCTAACCTTTGCCATCATCCGAGTCGTATCGTCAACTACAAGCGTTTAGACACATCAACTTTTGTGTGGTTTCTAAGAGGCCAAAGAGATCGGTTGCCACATTTGAACGATGACGACTGATCAATCATTCGAATAGTTGAACCACAGCTCGCAGGGCAGTTCAAGCGTATACTGGCCTGTGCAGGGGCACAACTTAGTCGACATGGCAGTGACTAATGACAGGCTAGATCTCCCGGCATGCAGTTTGCAGTGAAAAATTCAGTGAACCATATCCAGTTTTAATATGGTTAGGTGTGGAATCTCGCAGTGGGTATGATCTAAAGGGAAATGATGGATTATCTTCGACGGTTCCTTTGACAGTGCGCGCTTGTCACTATAGTAGCAGATACTAGCCGTACTGTGGGCAAGGAAGTTACTTTGCATGTCACCTGAGGGCATAATTTTCAACCCAGGGGATTAAAAGTACTTCAGAGGACGTATATTGGCGTAATCGGTAGTTATCAAGATTAAGGCTGTTATTTGGGCAAGCCGTAACTGCAATTCTTCATTATTCCACTGAATAATAAGCCACATACAGGCTCGGTTGTATTGCTGAAAGTAAAGGGATGTGTTCAGAAGGGCCACTTGGGTGAGACATAACCGCGACAAGGTAAGAGCTTGACGAGATCCTTTGGGAGGCTCAGCAATACCCTTCACATCACTTGCACTCCAAACGTATGAATGTTGGCCCTTCCCTATAAAAGGACTTAAACTTAGCTACAGGTTTTCATGTTTCCTCACCATTTTAGTACGTCCCACTGCCGAACTTCACTGAACATCAGGCAGCAGGATATCGTACTGGCGAACCTGATAGTTTACAAGCCTTTCTGCCCATACACAGGATGTTAGTTACGTAGCTACACGCATGCCTTCAACGTGAGTTGCTTCTCCAAAGTTCGCAACTTCAAAGCCACCACACAAAAAGTTTGCTTGTGGAAATTCAGTTGATCACTTGGAGTCGCCGTCATTGTTATTTTAATTAACGCGTGATAGAATGTTGAACTTTTATAGAATCAACTCCCGTTCAGATCGGTTCCTGCGTTTGCACTGAAAATATTTACATTCAGCTGAACGACATTGCGGACTCCCAGGCTACTCACACAGAAAACGAATCTAAAACGACATAACGGATACATCCGTCTTAGAACTCAGAAAAACAAGAACATGTCACCCGTTGCGAAACCAGCAGAAAATATGGATACCAGTTTCAGCTCAAAGAGACAAGCGTCAAACACGGAAACATCGAAAGCTCAAAAACAACCTATGACACTATCGGCTGGCTACCTGATGAGGAACCTATAACATTATAATAGTATTTTTGATACGCCCAGTTGTTTAGCCAAGAAACGGTTGAATAAGCTTAACAGCACCGAGCACGAATAGAATATTCGGTTTTGTGCCTCGCTACTCATGTTTACAGTTGTCAAAAATGCACACGACACAAGCATTTTTCCAATTCTATGGCACTATATGAATTCTTCGACAGTAGCCATTAAAAAACGGTCGAACACTTGATTAGACTTAATGCTGACCTGGTTACTTAATAATAATGATAATTTACTTCCAAACTTCCAAGCGGCATAATTTTTGAGGCGGCCGCTCACTAGACGTAATCCGAAATAGATTTCTCCAAAATTGTGGGATTTTCAAATTTGCTAATTTTCCGGGGGACCAGTCTTATTCGGCTTCAGTTTTCAGTTCTATGATTCACATTGCATTTTGTCCAATTGAGCAACTTTTATTGTCATCAACACCAACGGATTCACATGTGATTACCATTTTACGAGGCAAAGCGCGAAATGAAAACCTGGCATAGTTTAACGCTCCACAGTTTTCTTTAAATGGAAGACGGACGGTGCAAGCAAAACCGGAATGGTCCTCTTGCATTGCGACCGGTAATCGTTTGGAGAACGCCAACGGTCGTCAGACAACTGGGATCGCCACTCCGGCACACTCAGACATACCATACAGAAGGTGACCCGGAACGCTGAGTGCTTTGTACGGGAATATGAGATGCCTAAGTCGTATCAACGTTACCGAATGTGAATCGTGGACGGCTACGTTTTACACGGGATCTGTCGAATGACTCCTCATGCGTGCTGGTAAATGAGCTGGCTTTCCATCAGGTGATGTGGCTCCCCCGTATTCATTTGTTCGGGTATTAAGAGACTAGTTCTTTTCAAGCGGTGAGAATCATTATTTACGTATATTCGCTTCCTCATCCATCAACGGCGGTGTCTAATTACAATCTAACGGGTCAAGGTATGTATATTCTATGTGACCTCAAGCAGCCGTCATCACCGTTCGACTGCCTGCTTGAACAACTTAACCTTGCGGTGGATAAAGCTCAGGAGCTTGAATCCATGAAGCCCGTAAAATTCGTATACTATTGGATCGCTCATGGGCAAATCCTTCTGCGCCGAGGTGTGACGTCTGTGATGGACGACCTGCCGCCTCTGTTATAAGATACTACACCTCAAACCAGATGACTGTCCAGGGATACGCGATTTTTCTGCTACGGGTTCCTGGACCTACAGGCTATTTGTAATGACCGCTGGTGTTTAGCGGATTACTACTCATAGTACGCCGACCTTTGTGATGGTGAACCTTGTCCGCTGTGCGGTAACCAACTTCAGGCTTGTCCCCTAAGCAGTATTTCGATAAACAATCTTATATCTTCCTCACTTCAGAACACTACGTACCAGCCACGCCGTACGCCTCCCGCCAAAAGGCCGAAAAAATGTCACCTTTTGTCTCGCCTAAGTTTGACCACTGGCTTTACACAGTCGAGTCGGATGGGTACTTATTAGTTGTGTGCCTTAACTAAGTTTGTTCAGCTGTCCTTATGGACGACGTAGGCAACATCTAAACAGTTGATTGTCACTATGGGCCCACAGGCGGCTGTTAATCGTGTGCGTCGTCAAGGTCATAGCTGCCGTATTTTGGAAACAACGACAGCCGCCTTCAGTTAGAGTGGGGCTAAGTGGTACATCTCCACGCGCAAACCATGTGAAAACCCCGTGGAACCGGCTACAGAAAGCCCGTTACGCTTCGCCATGTGCACCAACCAACTGTGTCGCCAGTAAACAGGATAGGAATACTTCCAGGTTAATATCGAGCAGTTTAGCAGAAAAATCGACCTACAAGCATTACTTACCGTCATCTGGAAGCCTTACGTTCTTCAAACCTAGTACGATTAATTCTAATATGATTAATGTGTCTTTTGCAGTGACTCGAAATCCGTCTGGTCGAGTAGAAGATAGAAGAGAAAAGTTAGTTGTAGAAGTGATATGCCCTAATATTTTCCATCAAAGGGTACGATGCAGGCTCTAGCAAGTTACACAAGCTATCACGGCCGCAGAACTACGTGCAACTTCGCTCATCTTAAGCGATTCACGGATTCCTCCCAAACCGTTCCTGCGTGACCAACGTGCTCGTATTTATGGACAGCTTAACCCAACCCAAGGGCGCGGGACTCATATCGATGCCATATTTCTCGATTTCCCAAAAGCAATTGATAAAGTCCCACACGTCCCGCTGCCCGATAAACTCGAGTCTTACGGGATTCAAGGGAAAATCCTACACCGGATCAAGACATTCCCATCACAAAAGATCATTCCGAGTGAAAGTAGGCTCAACTACCTTCTCCAGCACCAGTCTCCGTTGGAGTTCCTCAGGGCTCCGTTTTGGGACCTTTTGCTGTTTCTGATATACGTCAATGACCTTCCAGATGTTCTTTCAAGTCCATGTCTACTTTTTGCGGACGACTTGAAATCGTGGAGTTCCAATGCCAAGTAATGGATGTAGACTCTGCAAAGCCGTGGTCGTTGGACTGGTACCTTCCTCTGAATGACGAAAAGCGCGTCCATATGTCACTTGGGAAGACTCAGCGAACGCCTTTGTCATGCATGACGAGAAAGGACCACAAGACCTCACGAGGATAGATGCCGAAGAGAATTTGGGGTTTGGCTCTCTTCAAGCACATCCTTCACTCCCCCATGAGAAGTCGGCTCAAAAGGCATTCATCGTTCTACGGATGATTCGGCGCACCTTCTCCCGTATTATTCGCATGGACTTCCAAATACTCTATGCGGCCTATGTCAGACTGCTCCTTGAATATACCAACCCGATTTTCTTCTCAGGATGCACGAAAGACGTAATCCTCATTGAGCGTGTCCAGCGAGCTGCTACGGAAATGGTTGGTGGCCTCAAGGTATGGGCTGCGAAACGCGTCTCGCGGTGTTTGACCTCGTTCCCCAGGAATATCGTCGCCTCCGAGGGACTTACTTACTTACGCCCTGTTTGAACATGGCTTGGTCGGTGTTTTTCACCGTTGACCCAGCAAACACACGGCGGGACATGGAATTTTTAAGGCTCAGAGCGCACACCTTCATTAGGCAAACGTTTTTCTCATTCTGGGTAGTTGCTGCGTGGAATAACCTTCCTCAGACGGTTGTCCACGCTCCTCTAAAACTCAGTTCAATACACTATTAGACAGTTATTTACGGGTCCTCGCGCTGGAAAACATACTGCCCCGCGCTGAGAACTTAAAGAGCAGTGCTACACCCTTTTTTCACTTGCAATTTCGAAATCATCATCCACTGGGCTACCAACCGGGGAAACTTGGGCGAAAGCCTCGATCCTGTGTATCAACCCATGAATCCGTGAAAATACTGATTGCGATATCTTACTTCATTGGGCACCGTTTTCTAAATCGACGGAATTGGGGACTAAAAAGATTCACAAAATTAAAAAATATACCATAGAGAGAATTCGCAGAAAAACGCACTAGACATAGGCTTTCTAAAATTTGAAATGGTAAGGTCGAAAACGACGTAGTTCCCGAGATCTGGTTTTCATTCGCCGAATTAATGGCCAGCCCTTGAAGACAACGCAAATTAATTTAGTGGAAACTATGGGGAGTTTTGGAGTCTAGAATTTTACTGGGAGTGAGTTTATTCCAGTTGCACGTTCCGTGACACTTTGGTGATGTTCTTCTTCTAAGTGAACCAGTTTTCAAGGTCACCGGCCACCACCGGTTTGCATGCGATTATCAGTTTTCGTAATAGAACACGAAAGCGATTCACAGCATATTCTAAAGCCCAGAGGTGTTCTTCATATGTAGGTAAGTTTCAGAATTTCCATGAAAATTCCACCCAGGTGATTAGCTGAATCATGTTTCGGTCCGTTATATTCGTCAGACGTAACAAATTACGTGTTTATTGACCGAATATCAGCACAGCAGTTATTTTGGAAGCACGCAATGTACTAATGGAAAATAACTTGACGCCTTGTTCAATATAAGTGCTAATATGCGCCTCTTTCAATGATCCCTGCTCTGTGCCATTCATAGTAATTTAACAGATAAATCAGCTGTCAATGCTACATGCTCTCTGTCACGATAAACTTACTAACTACGACGAATTCCACTATCTTAGTTGGCAGGATGCCTTCTGCAATGGTATAGTACTTTTCGCACTTAAGCCGTGTATTACAGCTCTTTTTTGAGTGCACACGTACAGAAACGACGTAGTTATTGCTCATGTACACTTTCAAAGCAGTTTAGAATGTAATGAAGTAGAAAAAATGTGGATAAACTAATGTCTCCACAAAATCATCCACCATTTTCACAGACGAATCATGTTGGACCACGGCCGCTAACAAATTCACGGAGTGATACACAGGATAAAGGCTTTCACCCGAGCTTCCCCAGTCTGGTTTGTTTTGTAGATCATCGACCTCTGTTCACCTGGAAGACACAAGCGAAGAAGGGTTTAGCACCGTTCTTTAAGTTCTCAACGGAGAGCAGTAAGCTGGTCTGTGTGAATTCCGCTCCTAGAGCTGATCTCAAGCAAGCTAAAACAATTTCCAACAAAACTGGGTTTGAGGAGATTAGAAGGCTTCGAATAAATGGCGTCAGATACTAGAAAATTTATAGTAATCTTCTTTGTTCAGAGAAATTTGGGGTGTGCTTCCTTTAGTTTTTATGTTCCCCACTATTTGAGGGATAAACGTATAATCCTTGCCTTATCGGACTTAGAAGCCAGAAGGAGAATACTGGCTATAACCTGTAATGTATGTATCGGATGGAAAGAGCAGACGAGTGAGAAAAGTCTCCCTCAAATCCCCGTTAGCTAACAGAATACGTCTTTCCTTCCAAATAGAAAAGATAGGCGAAACGTGCTTGAGAGCCCGTTTAGTTTATCCTATGATGGGGGTGACATCTTTTCACGCCAAAACAATTAAGACCGCACACTACTGAAGCCAAGTTTGGTATGGGAGGTAATTGCCGGTAGTTTAGTTCCCCGTGCACGGGACCTGCTCCAAGTGGGCTTCAATCTAGAGTTTTGTGACTTAACTGAAGCAGATCAACAAGGACGGGCTGAATAGTGAATTTAGTCGGCTAATTAGTTGGTTGATGGACCTCTGCTTAGAGTAACACCGTCTGTGAAACCTTGCATGTGTACAACGCTTAGTTCTGGATACGCGCCACAGGTGTGCTTCGCCTGCGTGCACGGAGAAACGTCGGTGCTCCGTGTTATAACTCCTATGCACACTGCATGTCACCATGTAAGCCTTTCGTGATGGTTTCCGTATGAAAGATTCATCACCAGCACTATGGATCACCGGCTGCAAAGACGACATTGGCTGCTGCACCTGCTCTAGGTGGTGAGGATGCAAAGAATAATAGCCTATTCTATTAGAGCGGGAGATGTTTTACGGATGCTACTTCCTACTCCAGTGAGTTTGCTTACCTTAGTTGGGGGTTTGTGTTTTGCAGTTAAAGAAGGAAAATGGGGAAGACGAGTAAACCATGTGATTAAACCACACGTACCTTGATGCACTCGGAGTAAGATTAGAAGTACCCAAAAAAATGGACTAAGTGTTTCCTTTCTTTCGGACACTGTGTTTATTGACACATGATATATGTCAGACCCCAGATATGTTGCTCACATTCACAAGATTCGACATGTGCCGGTCGAAGCAGCATTTTGCAGTGGATGACCACCGACTTCGTAGCTTCCATTATCTTGTGCACTAGTAATGAATTCCTAGCCATGTGGGAAATAGATGAACACATTGCAGGCGGACTGACAGGGGGCATCCACAAGGTTCAAGCGGTGTTTATTATGTAAGGTTTCCGAACACTATTAACCAAGGATGGAAATCACTATATGACAAGGCAATCTCAATGACCTATATCCTTCACTTTACACCTAGAGGGGGATCACAGCATCGTTTTCCGGATGTCCCATCGGAGAATATATGCGTCTTCATTTGAGACAGAACAGTATGACAATATAAATAATTGGCTGCCAGTTCCCGATGCTGTCCGAATGATGGGTGAGATTTTGAGCCGATTATTTGCATTTTCTAACAAGTTGCCTGTATTTTTGCCAAAAAGGACGGCCTCTGGTTGTGCCTATGTTGGGCACTTGAAAGCAATGCGTCGAAAAGTGTAAATTCCTTGTCCATAAGTAACTGCAGCTGGTCTCGAAACCAGAAAGCCCAGAATTGACTCAAGGTCAATACACCGCATTGCATTGCCACAAGAAGCCAGCAAATGAAATATCTCCACTAACGTACGACTTTCGCTAGGACATTTTGGTTAGGAAAAGCTTAGAAATTATGGAGTGCCTTGTGACCCTCCTCAAATAAAAGATAACAAAACAGAACGTCACTCCGAAAGGCCACACCGCAGTCGCTTGGGAAGTAAGTATATCCACGATGAAAGTTCGTGACGCACTGTTCCTTATCATTCTTTTAAAGAAGTGCCATGAGGCAAACCGCTCGCTATTTGGAAAGCCATGTATATGCCAGTCACCATCAAGGTAGTACACGACCTATGGGTATGTTTGCAACCAATTTTTAGGAAGTGGGCTATCGGGAGCAGTCAGTGCGGGCAGCATCATTAGAAAGTCTGTACCGCCGAAAACTGGGTGCCACTAAATTATCTAGTCTGTTTAGATGTAAAATGGACCAGAGACTTCCAGTCGGTTAAGAACGGCTTGTAATCATCTAAACCAATTGTGGGTCTTGAAAAAATCCACTGGATGACGAACGGAATTTTCACGTAATTCCATACGTCTATACTGCCAAGAAATCAGCCACGCTGGCCTGAAGTTGAGTCCGTGACATAGTTTAATGTCCAATATCGGTCCACTGTATCTCCCATATAACATAATACCCACTCAGCACCACTTCAGGATATGGGATGGTGCGAGATATGTGGTGCGTGTAAAAATCCCACCCAGGACCCACCAGGTATCATTGCTTCTCTGATACAGTTCAGCGTTCACTATCGGACCACTGATCGTCGCACTACATTGGTGGAGACCCGGCACTATGCAAGAGTGCGGATCTGCATCCGAAAATCCAAAATCAGTTCTTCCTGGTGGCGCCAAATACGCGACGCCGTTCAGTGTTCACTATCTGTGTAATGGCTCACTTAAAAATATAATCAAACTTGCCACTATTCTACCGTGGTGTCTAGCGTTGACTGTGAAACACGGCAAAAATCTACTCGAAGAATTCAAAATAACGCTTGTACAGCATCCCAGTAAGGGTGCATATTTCTGGAAAAGCAAACTTCACTAAATGTGACCTCCGGCCACTTGCCTCTAAAGTATTGAATTTTCGGGCAACTAGCTGAAACCCAAACGACAAAATCACACAAGAAAAAATGAACAAGTACAAAAACACCGAATCTCTGCAGTTGCCACATCGTCCGCTCGCACACCGACGTCTTTGCTTACACAAAAAACAAAACCGCTACTACGCGAGGAGAATGGGCGAGGTTTTCCGACTCACAGTGCACCACGAAGATGAACGGACATCGCGGACCTCGGACATGTCACTTAAGAGCATCAGCGTCTTTCGAACCCACTCCATATTGGAGGGGCCATCAACCAACTCTGCTTTTGCACGTGAATGGCATTTTGTTCGATCATGTCCCCATAAAAAGCATAATTTTCTGGTGCACAACTACCGGACACAAAGAAAACCAGTCGAACACACAGTGGGAAGCAGAGATCACACAGTAGACAAAGTCAGAACCCCGAGACCAACCGTAGGCCGTCTAAGGTAAATAAGTCGAGGCCAGTCGGTATTGCAAAGCAGGGCAAACATACAGTGCCTCTGCAGCTCGATAAGGCTTCCGAAAGTTCTGTCTTTCATTGCATTTAGAGAGAATTGGTAGGCGCCAGTTTGTAACACAACCAGCTGCCAGGCGAACTTGATTGAGATAAGGATAACAGACACCTGTGACTGCGAGTTTAACCTCACGGATATATGTGGATCAATTGTTCGCAGCTTTTATTATTGCCGATCGACGGTTTGCGTACACGTACGCAAAACCAAATTCCGCGTGCCAGGGGCCAACAAATTGTTTCTAAGAACACGTCATAAATGTGATAATTTCCAGTGGTGGCCTTAGATGCTGCTTAAAACCAAAGGTGGTGCTCCAAATACCTTCAACGTTATCCGTAGGCTGCATCAATCCTGTTTGTCAAATACCGAACGGTGCCGTACGGATCTGTGTAGAATAACCTACCGGTGTGAGTAACGGGCTCACCAGTCAAAAGTGTCGACTGCCGCTGCCGGACGCTATTTCTACAAAGATGACCAATTGCGCGTAACATTCAAAGCCAAATTATTCAGATGTCTACTGGCAGATTGAGGTTCACGAAGAATCCATAAAACTGACAATTAACAAGAACTGTGACCTGTTCCTATAAAGGCGACTGTCGTTCAGAGTAAAAACTGTACCAGCAATTCTAGCTAATTATGAAATCAATGTTGTGAGGTGAACAGAGTCGGTATACCTTCAACGACCCCACCATTAAGGGAGTGACTAAGAAAGAGCTCTGATTTTGAGTAGATTCCACCTGTCAACCGACACGCCTATGGTTTCGACTAAAGAAGGATAAGAGATTTAGCGGTGGGTGGTTGCGATACCTATACAATCCACATTCACATCGCCTTCGTTTGAACAGCCCTACTGTCCTGGCGCAATTATGCTTGTGGGTCCACATGAATGGCGAGAACCATTGGACTTGTTTTACTCTTCGCCAGTGAAGATCATTGGACGTGTTGGCGTTTCAACTCCGGATATCTGACATGTGGGTTCAGCGCATTACCACTACCGGGAGGCTTGGTGGACCGGAAAGGACGAAGAAATGAAAGGCGTGTCCATAGGTCGTTCTACTTGATTCACTTGATTGGTCCTCGATAGCCTCTTCTCAGCAAAACCATCAGGGACCAAAGCGACTCTATGATACCCAGCAGAGGAGAACGCTTGGACTCCTAGGCAAATTTCAGTTGCCCACCTGCTACCGTTCTGGCGACCTTCAACAGAAAGGTGTACTGTGAGAATGGATTCCCATCGGCCTCAATATTTTCCGAGAACTCAAGCGGCATCGAGCTGCTGAACCAGTTCCCGTCCAGCCTACTTACGTCTATCGAGGAGAAAGAGGCCATCCCACACAACTGGAGTGACTCACAAATAGTGTCTATTCTCAAAAAGGGATCCTAGCGTCAAATGTGACCACAGAGCATAAGCTTGATCCGCGTTGTACGAGGGCTTCTAGTGTCCCTGATTCTTTATCTCACGGCAGCAAGCGAATTCTTGACCCGCGAGTACCATGAAGGATTTCGATTGGGAAGAGGTTGCTTCGACCACATCTTCACACTCCATGAAGCGTTGGAATAGCGCTATATGTACACACGACAAATAACATTGGTGTTCCTTGAGTTCAAGTATGCATCCGACTCTGTCGATCGGTCAATGCTGTTAACCACACTTGCTCAACAGGGTGTGCCCCAGAATTTTGTGAACACAATCCGATCCCTATATTTACAAACTTCTGGACATGTGTATGGTGAGGCTCCAAAAGCTTCACTACAAAAAGTGGCACCTCACAAGACTGTCCACTCTCTCTCTCTGTTCTTGTTCAATTTCGCCGTCGATTGAATAATGAGGCGAACCCTTGGAAATCTTCAAAACTCCGGTTTCTAGGCCGCTGCTGGCGGGAATTTTACTGATCTGTTGTACAGAGACGATATCGTCCTTATCTTCGAGGACGAAGCATAAGCACTGCTGAATAAACTGGCCACCATCATACCAACTTCCTACATGCACTTTCGAAATGCAAAGCCATCCGTGCCCCTTTAAATTCAAGCAGTCACTGGTTGTCGTGGAGAATTCTACATACCTCGTTAGTTGTATTCGTTCCGATGGAAGTGTGTCTGGTGGAGTCAATGCACTAATCTCAAAGGCCCAAATCACGTTTGCTAATTTACATCATTTGTGGCGTCAAACAGGCAACCACTGGGTTTCCGAGGTTATTGACCACTGATGTCACAGAAGCGTTTGTTTTGTCGGATGGTATCAACGGATTCGTACCGACGTAATCAGCAAAGGAGTATTTGCTTGCGAAGCGGGTACTTCAGTCAGGGAAAGCATCTATAAACGTCCTTTGTGGTGGTTCGGCCATGTTCTATGCATGCCGATATATTGTCTGTTAAGACGAATATGGTTGTCCGTGCTTCCTTAAGATTGGTACACCAAGTATGACTTGGCAGAAAGGTTTGAAAGATATTACGAAAAATTCAGGTGTTGTGGTATGGTCCGCCTTACAGAATAAGGACTAGGTCGTTCCCCACGCTTGGTTGACGATACAGCAAGAAATGTCCGTCAGTCGGTGTCAGTGGTATTCGTGCTGCCAGTTTCTTTTCAAACTCTCTGACTGAGTGCTTGGAAGGTAGGTATAGACAAGCACCAGGACCCCTCCCTCACCCTTTCTTTTGTCTTCACTCTAAAACTTTAAAAGGATAACCTTTGTGGTTGTATGGTAGTGAGTCATCGGTATCAACACTGACTTCACTACCTCTGGTGGTCGTTTGTCTTGTTGAGTTTCCAGTGGCAACATGTGGCCGGTTTTGTCTAGTATATAGAATATCATAGCAGTCTGTTGTGAATCTGCTAAGGGCACTTCAACCGAATTGCTAACAATCCTTCCCAAATACCATGGGTCAGAAAGGAACAGATTTCAAAATTGGTTCGGTTGACGTGCCCGTCTAGTTGATACGGTAGGTCCAGAGGAGAAACGAAACCGTTAATCCCACATTGCAGCTGCCCAAGATCGTGTTATATGAACATCAGACATGAAGTTGACGGGAAAACTCAAGTTTTTATGTGCAGGGGTATTTCCTACAACTGAACTGAAAAACTTGAAGACGTACGGAGGACAAATGATACACTTCAGAGTCAAAGCCCATTCTCTATAATTTTCGTTGAAGAAGCGGGTAGAATGATCCAATTCAAGGACTCGACTAGGAGACTGAATTCATGTGTCTTGTGCTAATAGTCCCCTTATAAGCACACTACAGTAGTGAAAAAGGTTTCTTGACTCCATCCAGAAACAATTATAGAAAACAAGCTTCATAACCAGATTTCTCTAAAAATAACTGGAAGATTGGTAAAGAAAACTCAATTACAACAGTAAGATCGGAACCAAAGTAGGAGGATATCTAATCAGTGATAGAAAAATGCTCGCCAAAATGATCGGAACAGTCAGAGGAATTGATTTCACACGCCCATGTTGAGCACTACCTAATTGTTCACGAAAATATTCTTCAACAGAAGGTGCCGTAAAAGTAGTGCAGTGTTGCGTGCATCGTCTATTCCACAATGTGGTCGACCTTCAAATGTGAGTCCAACCAGACGTAGAGCATCAGAAAGTCCACCATGCCATCGTTGTTTCGCTCGGCTGGAACCAAGCCACTGCTAAATCATAAAGGCAGATAAATGAGTATACGACGGAGATTAGGGGGAAAACTACCATAAGTCTGGAAGTGATGTCATAGTGCTACGAATCTCCATTTTTTTGTCACGAGCTCCATAAAATTGAGATTTCGAAAGTAAAAGTGTTATTGCGCGGAACGAGACAACCACGTTCATGTTTTGGAATGAACAATTTGAGGGCGTCAGTAAAAGGCAACTTGAGATCCGTACGGTCCCCATTGTGCTTCGTTGAAAATGCAACAAGATATGACTGCTACTCGATGTTAGTGGCATTCCTGTTGTCAGTATCTATCCAGATTTCCTGAGTTAGTGTCTGAGGTATTATATGCACCTTGGGATGACTGTGGTAGACGCGCAGTAAGCCCCTTCCCCATCCACCTTTATTCTTTCTTTAGCAACAGGGCTTTCAAACAAATTATGGTTGTATGGTAGCGAGGCATCACTGCTGAGCACGACCGTGTCCTCTCTAACTGGGTTCAGTGCTCACACTGAGCTGGACGAGTGTTCTCTGGTGAATATGCAACGCCCTCCATATCTAGCTCTATGTCAACATCTTACGCGTTCTCTCAGCACTTTTACAGGCCGGAACCACCTTCTTTCGTAAGCTCGCGATTTACGTCGCCCGAAATCTAGTGAACTCCATTTCACTGTGCACCGGTGTCAGGCACTAACTCCTTGTTCATTGGTACACATACTCACATTCACATTTTATCAACTTATCGAATGTGCCGTAAATTTGTAGACCACATTACGGAGTTTCACTCCTATCGGATAAAAAAGGTCACTATAGAAGTAACCTGAAGTCGTCTGGTTGTGGCATTTTTTCTCCTCTGTAGTTGTCACATGACCCGAAGACTAAGAAAATGCAAAGTTGACCAAGACTACACAACAGGCATGGGAACTTCAGGATTAGAATCTAGCACGGATGTTTGATGAGTGGCTCGCGCTTAAACTTTCGAACTGGAGAACAATCATCACAAAACAGGTAAGAGAAACCTTCGTTTTTAATCTTTTCAACTATGGTTACCGTGCATGAGAATCGTATACACGAGGGTAAGGTAAAATTTGTTCATTTACAAAAGTGTACGAGAATTCAAAAGGGTCAACTAACCTGAAATATTGCTTTCATATCGATTCGATTGAGCAGATCATTTGGTAAAGGTAATTTTTTTCGTCTACACTCGTTCCACAGGCAAGTACCAATGTCCCAGTCTGTATACAAGTGAAACATCAGCGTCACGATGAACAAAACCACCAACCTGTCCAAGTTACGAAAATTGCTGTAGCGGCATCCGTCGGTTTGAACCTGCAACACAACTGTTCCTTTTTCTGTTTCAACCAAAGATCGAATTCTTTTAACACTACAGATAGGTCGTCCGCCTTTTTCACACGCTCCTGGGCCGGTTAAGCTGTGGGTAAAGCAGTCGTTGGCAGACACACCTGATGTATTCCAGTTAATTTCGTACAGAAGTCGCTCAATATAGGGTTTTCCGTAGGTCGCACGAAACGTCTGAAGCTATCCACAATACGTCCATCCACAGAGTCCATAATCACAACCGGAAATTCAACTTCTCAGACTTTGATGAACACAATATAAGGACTTACTTATCTCCGGCGACATGGTATCGGATTGATCCTTGCAACAAGTAGATTCAAAGTCCAACACGAAGTACCACCGCACCTCTTCAAACCTCGTAGCTCTACTAAAAAAAGTACTTACTATTGGTACAATGTGGCGATTGTGCCTTGGGTCCGTAAAACGGATACACTGCCCCACAAGCACTGAAGCACATTAGATAATGCTGGGTTCCTTACGCTGCTTTTTGTATGGTATTTTCCATTATGAGGATAAGCACGCCACATCAATTCGGCAGTCTGGGAGTCCTCGCATGTGGCGCACAGGGGAATGTTGAAAGCATATGGTAGTGCCCAGTGTTAAACAAACTCACTGGAAAGTATATGGCAAATATTAAGCTGCAGCTTTTCAAGTGTACCGATAAAAGCGTGTACACTTTGACCTACTACCTACCAATGGAACAAACGTGTTGTTTACTCTCACCAAGCACTGCGATTTTCATGTTGCTCTAGTCCTGCTGTGAGAATTACTTTTTTTCATCAGTTGTTGAGTGGCGAAGTGGACCCCTTCCAGACACCAGCCTGAAGTGAAAAATGATTGATCACACGTTGCGCGTGTGCAGTGCAATGTGACCGAGCATTCCACTGATGTCTGATACGTTGTACGAAGCCACAGAAAAAAGGTCCACTCTGAATGTAGTGACATGTAAAATGCAAGGGTGTCAAGCACGGGTGTTCGTCACTGTTGTCGGCGATGGTGAATTTGGTGGCTTTGACGGTGGCATTGACGATGATGGCGATGACGACGAACACGGTCAAGACGTTTACGATGACGCAAAGAACCATGAGAATTGGTAATTGATCAGGTGGCTGTTGATCAGTTCGCTACCATTTGAATGGTGACGAAACGTTTGCAAATCAATTGCCAAGCTCGGCGAACAGATCAACAGCCACCTGATAAATTACCAATTAATGCATTCGAGTTATCAATATTCCAACAAATAACCATACGAATGTTGGCCATGGTGCGGTTTGTTACGTATGCGTGACGAACCCATAATGAGTCAACCTAATGAGACCTTGCGCAGTAAGCGCCATTTCTCAAATTTTATTGTCACATTGAATAAAAGAGGACTCCGAGAAGGGGAGGACATTATTTCGCATTCGGTTTACGCAGATCGATTACCAGAGACAGCAACATCAGCGTTGACTCTGATGTGTGACTGCTAAAAAGGCACAAATTTCATCTAGTTATACCTGAAGAGTGGAAAGAAGAGAACAGAATGGGGGAGGAAAAGGGCATGGTGCTAGTCTATCGCAAGTATTGTGACGTGCCTACAATTCAAATTTCAATTCAATTTATCAGCTATAAACCGTGTACCATAGGCACATTGGTTCCGGCTGTCACACATTCGAGCACCGGAAAGTGGAAGAGTGTAGCCCACTTTCAAGTGAACGATCGACTATCTTTGAAGCCGGTATTAATCACAATTAACTCAAGATTTGTATTTGGACGTGGTCAGACAGGTAAGGTCATATGCTGCTCTATCCAAATCGATATAGGTCCCGCCTGTCTAAGTCGACGTAGGTGACCGGGCACTCACAATTAGAATGGCAGACGTGATAAGGATCTTTCAGATGTGACATTTTCAAAGGTCATCTGATAACCAGTGTATCAAATGCAACCAACCGCATTCATGGGGGAGCTGACGGCATGCGGTGGACAGCATGCAAATTTGTTCCCATCTCATTCTGGCATAACTGCACACACCTGACAATACAAACGGCGTGTGAGTTAGCAGAGCTGAGCTATGCTAATCTGTGTTGTCCTGCGCTGTACCCTGATAAATCGGTCACACGTGAAGTGCGAGCGCATGCAAGACTGATTATAGAAACCTGGTGTTGCGAACGGTCAAGATATTTTAGCTGGCTTATACATCAATGCGCTGCCACATATTTCCGTAACATTATCAATACTGACACACACACACAGATCACAAGCAAACGCAAACTATTGGGCAGGGATTTTCATGAGTCTCGTGTGCTTCAAATATCCAGTAGAAATCTAAAGGTACCATTGACAAACCGTAACTCTCTGGCGACTTTCAGCTGCACCATCAAGGAGTGATTTCGGATTCGTGTGTAACCAACTAAAGTCTTGCATCACACCGATAAGCACAAATCAAAAGTAACATCGGTGAGCAACGAGGAATCAAATGGAAATGAATTGTCCATAGACCCTCCTTCCATCAGTTAGTTCTGAAAACGGGTAGCTACGCATTGAAGGGGATAGCTTTGTTGCATGAGTACCATCGACTACGTGATTTGGCGATTCCTGCCAGTGACATTACTCATTGGTAAGTTGAGTCCCGGGGTTCCTATCCGAGAAAGTGGTAGTTGTCGACCCGAATAAGTTTACTGGTTAGTGTTCTCATACTTCGTTGCCAGGTCATATACTGTCCACCCCTCGGTCGCTTCCACTCAGCACAGGGCTGAGTGAAAAGTGCTCTGCGAGGCAAACAGTCTTCTGGCATCCAGAGTACATGTCCTAACCAGCGTAACCTATGAAGCGTGAGTAATTCATCTGCAGCGGGAGACTTTCTTCGTCGTAAAACAAGCTGGTGTACATCAGCATTACGTGATGTTCTCAACAGACCGAATCAATGCTTCCGATACACCGATGGTCAAACGCTGAGATCTTTCGTAAGTCCTCTACGTCTAGAGGCCACTTCTCTGATCCATAAAGCAGTATGGATCGGACTGCGGCACTGTAAACTCTGCTCCTGACAGACAAAATGATGTCACGTCGGTGTCGTAAGTGTCGAGAAGTAATCTCAACTCTAGCCACCGGAACTTATACAACTGCCCAGGTAAAAAATTCATCTACCACATCGATTAGCTCGCCCGCAAGCATGACGTTTGGGTTTGATCCAACCCAGTCTTGTAGTAGCACTTTACAATTTGTAGGTGTAAAGTGCACGCCAAATCGTGCGGGAGAGTTGTTTAAGTTATTTAAAATGATTTGCACTTGAGGGTCTTAACCAAGGAGATTATCGCCCGGATACTCAATGTCCCGGAAGCAGTTCGACCCCAGAGGTTTCAGAGGCAGGCAGAGAAATTTCAAGCAGTCCATCCCTGATGAGGGAGGGCAACTTCGTCTTACACCAACGAACGTGATCAACTCAGGGAAAGCTTGTCGTATACTCGCGCGTTCAAACAGCAGTTAGAATGCAGAGCCCTCATGAGGGATATAAATTTGGGACACGTTTGATCGCCAGGCACCGCCAAAGTTTCTGACGATCGACAGAGAGAAAGGCAGCCTTCAGATAATGAAAAATGACCAACGTGGGACGTTTGAATGAGTTGCACTGTCCAAGAACTTGTCTCAAGGTAAAGATATGGTCGATACATACTCTGCTAGGCGAAATTCAGCTTGATTCTGACAATCCACTCGCGACAATCGATAAGAATGCGCAAAATAATGCCAGAGAGCACCTTAGGTGCGACGGATTCGAGAATGATGCCAGGATGGTCTTCGCATGACGTTCTTGCACCCTTATTGAAAACTAGGATGACAGTTGTGGAGATCCATTAGACTGGTATTGTTTTCCTCCCAAATCTTCTGTGGTGTGGTTGTCAAACTATTCACCAGCACATTACAATCCTCTATGAAGAGTTCGAGGTACAGACCATCCGGGCCAGGTGCTTTGTCGCGTTGGAGGATTGATATCATAAGCTGGATTTCTGTTCTTGGTAGCGGGCTGGTGTCCATATATATATATATATATATATATATATATATAGTTGAGTCCGTGCTGCACTAGTATGATATTTCAAGGTATAAGTAATGGCATAAAACTGTAGTTCCCGTCGGTAGAGTAACTAACGAAGATATAGGCAAGAATAAGAAAGACTTCGTAAAACGTCAATCACACCGCAGGACACTTCACAATACAGGTTGCTGACCTCATAGACAGATTCATGTGACCAGCGCAACACACCATGGAAGAATAGAAATACCTGCAAAAGGAAACCTTATGGAAGTGCTAAAATGGTCGCTGAAATTCAGGAACGTGCGCAGCGACCGCTTTAGTTCCCAGAATTTCATTACTCGATGTGTAGCATAACGCTTGGTCCGCAGAAGCCTCGTTAAATATGGCGAGCCAAAAACACGAAACAGTCAATAAATGACTCTTCTGCATAATCAAATAACTGTTATTCGAAGAGTTTAAGTCTCCAGCTTGCAATTTTCGTTTGACACCGAGGTTCATGCGAAAAACTGATTCACAAGCGTTGTACCTTCGTTGGATCGAACCAAATATATGCATCAGATCGGAAAACCTTATGGTCTTTATGGCAAGTGCATGGTCGTGCCTACGCTGGTATTCTAAGAGCGGCAGGCAATGATCGATCCTAACCGCCGGTCATCATCATTATCAGTTGTAAGAACCGCGTACTTGTCAAGTGGTTGTAGCTACCACAGTTTCGTCCACCGATGATTTGGGGAGGTGAGGTAGATAGCTGCGCACTGGTGGCGTGGGATGGTAAATTCGTAGCTCAGTGGTTAGAGCGCGAATTTACTGACCGGAAGGTCCGTGGTTCGAACCCGACCTCTGCCTCTCGACTTCTCCTGTCTAGGTTTGGGTAACCTGGCAGTACCCCAGCCCTCGTGCTTCCTTCGGGTGGCATGGGAGTTAGGCGCCAAAAGGGTGTTACAGCTGGGCTCGTTGAAAAGACTACCTAATCCAAAACCAAGTAGCGCATCCGAGCTACTATTATTTCTACACTTTGCCTGGATACGAATTGCGTATAATCAGAATCCACTATCTTCGAAGGACTCCCATAGCTCAACAGTATCGATCTGAGCTAGCTCAACAGTAAAGCAATACTGTATTGGTAGTGAGCACGTGGGTGAAGCATGGCCAAATGCGAAAACAGGTATTCAAGCGGCGTTCAGTAATGTCTGTCCGACTTTTCCGGTTCGGCCACAAGACCACTGTAAGTCATTGAGATCGCTAGACATGATTAATGCCAGGAAATCCATAACAGCAGTCAGAGTAAGATGTCGCAAGAAAAGCCCTCAAACATCAAGTAGTGAAGAGCCTAAGAAAAGACCGAGAGCTATGGTGAACACTGAAAGCTCGAAAGATGAAGAAGGCTCTTGTTACCGGGAACAGTCGTGCTCTATATTAATTGATACGACCGACTGGCTCTGGGAAAGCAAAGGTCAGTGAAACGATAAGTGGAAATGATGGCTCATTAATTCACTCGCAAAAACGCCGACTGGAAAGATGGGCCGAAGACTGTAACGAACAGTTTAGCCGGCCATCGTAATACAGCCTCTGGAGATAATGCACACGAGGGGAGTGTAAATTTTAATCGACCGCCGGAAGAAATAAAGTATGAACTCCGTACTGAGACGTGAGAAGGCAGAAGGACCGGACATTCTGGGTGGAGCCTTGTTTAAAGAAGACGGAGAAATCTTAGTGACCCATCTAACGAAACTTACTGGTGCGATATAGACAGAGGAGAAAGTTCCTGCAGAATGGGACATGTCGACAATTATTGCTATCTTCCAAAAGGGTACACGAACGCTGCATGAAAACCGCAGTGGCATCAGCCTGGTGGCTGTGGCTTCTAAAGTGCTCCTTGGCCTTTTCCATCTAAGGTTGACTGAACACAGAGGGAGATAAATCCGTGAAAAACAAGCTGGGCTCCATCCTGCAAGAGGATGCATTGATCACATCTTCACCCTCCGACAAATTCTGGAACAGTGACACTGCTTCCGGTGACCAACAATGGTTCTCTTCCTTGACATGAAAGCTGTCTTTGACTCTGTGGACCGTCAGGTACTATGGCAGTGTCCGTGAAACAAAGATGTCCCCCGTAAATTCTTGATCCTCCTTAAGGCGCTGTATGCCAACTCCCGCGGACGCGTGAAGGTCTACGGGAAGCTCTCTTCTGAGTTCACCACATCAAGTAGTGTCAGGAAAGGCTGTCCTCTTTCACTTGTCCTCTTCGGCCTCTTTACTGATACGATTACGGAGGACTCACTACTAGCCTCTAATGCTCGTGGACGTTCGCGCCGATGAAGTCAAAAGACTAAGTGTTTGAGCATCGATGCCTTCGGAGTATTGCCCGCGTCTGGTGGGAACACCGGATAAGCAATGCGGAAGTAAGTGGAATGGTTTCCGGCAGAAATAACTCACCTACGACAGATGAACTGATCACACTCCATAAGTTGTGCTGGCTTGGCCACGTGCTCCGTATGCAAGTCAACAGACTTCCTCGGAGAGGTCTTTTCGCACAACCACACGAAGGGTGAAAACAACCCATGGATGTCAGACAATGACTTGGAAGTAAAGTATGAAAGCCATTACCAGAAAGAACTCAGCTGCGCTGGTCATTGCTCCCTCCCGGGACGGGGACCCCTAGACGGGACACATCAATAGTTAGAGACATTGACAGACATGGCCCAATCACGCCCTCGACGGCGCTCCAAGCGACAACCAGGCCATTGCCTCCAATGCACAGCTCCCCTCCCAATCTCCTCAATGAAAACCCTGCATTTACGCCACCGCCACCAACGCACAGCTATCTACCCTACCTGTCCAAATCATCGCTGAACGAAACTGTGGCAGCTGTAACGCTGTACGGCAAGTACGCGGGCTTTACAGCCAATGCTCAGGAATAAACAGCATCTCCGGTTCGAACAGACCACATCATCCCCTCTGGACACGTAGTAGTCACATCGGAAAATTGTGTATTCGGGTAGGAAGACTTCGGCGCCCAAATATCGTCCCGTGGCTCTTCCACAAAAGCCGATGACATTAAGATGGATTTCGCATATCTCGGTTTTAATATCAGCTCTCCTATGGAACGGGTTGGGAAAACTCGCATATGCCACAACCAGCGTTTTACCTGTTCTTCTATCCACAAAGTTGGGGGCGAGATAGCTTAGTGATTAGAGCGCGAATTTACTGTTCGAAAGGTCCGTGGTTCGAACCCGAACTCCGCCCCCTCAACTTCTCCTGTCTAGGCTTAAGCAACCTGGCAGTAACCCAGCCCTTCGTGCTTCCCTCGGGTGGCATAGCAGTTGTGGACCGAAAGGGTGTTACAGGTGAACGATTTGTCCACAAAGTGGTGGGCTTCTTGATCAGCTGTTTTAGAACTACCTGACAATCCTAGAGCAGCACCTTGGTTTCCCAAAAGACTTGGGATATTTGAGGCGTGTGACAACAGCTAGTCGTTTCTCCCTATCTTTTGGTAAGAGATCCAGACGCACAAACAACTGCATCCCTTTTGCACCAGCATCAAGAGAAAAGTTGTCGATCCTCTCCGAAACTCTTCAGTACAACCTACAATGGCAAAGATTTCTGTAGGTCCCGTTGTTTACTAACCACTTAATTGGTTGATAGTCAATCCTGGCTCACTGAGATTAATCAGCTTCAGAAAAATGCTTTTAAGGAGTGCATATCATCATGCAGTTCACTAAGCATTGCTTCCCTGGTACACAAAACAACACACATTGCTCACGAGGTGGGCCCTCTGGGAGTGAACCAATGCACATGAAACTCTACCTGCGGCCAAAGTTCATTATCATTTGGAGCCTTATGCTCATGACATCTAAATGAGTTTCTGAATACAATGATTATTTCTGTAGCGGTGATTGCTCGGAACAGCTATTCGCGTGTTCCGAAAAACATGATTCTTCTTCCGTCTAGTCGACCGGTAAATACGAGGTCAAATTCGTTTACAGGATTGAAACTCTGTCATGTTTTGCGTCCACAAGTATGACATTGGCCCTAGCCAGTCCCAGAAATTATCACAGCTGCGGAACTACCTGCCAATTCCGCCCATTTTGAGGGGTTAACGTTTTACTTCACGTCGCGATATCCTATTACAGTTATACGCCCTGTTCTAAGTTGACGTAGCAGATCACCCCAGAGATTCGCTCAGTTGGACAGATCAGCCACTGAGAATCTTCAGGATGACCCATTGGACCTAGACATTCTTAACTATGAAACGGTAGCCTTCAAAACACCCTCGTTTTCGAGAAATCGATTCCAATCTGCGAAAACTGAGCAGCGATTGTTGCAACGCCAAATTGCGGGCAGCAATATGGTTTTTATGAAGGATTCCGTCTAAAATATCCCCGAATATCTTGGACCTAACTTGTATTCAGGTGTTCAGTTAGTGAACTCACTCGCTTGCGGATACTCCCTGCCAGCGTCACAGGCGTAATTTTTCGTGGAGTCGGTTACCCTATGGAATTCTATGGTACCGGCGACATCAAAAGTCTCCGCAAGCAACACCAGACTCAAATCAGTCGGTCCGGGGGATAGGATCTGTGCATATATATATGCATTACAGCAGCTATATTTGCCGTAATATGTGTGTGTCGGGTCCGGCTGTATTACCACAGCCTCTGGCCCCCTCCACACTGCACATGGAGCGTGTATCCGAGGTCACCTATTAGGACGTCCATGCGGAATAGTTTTCGGAGGCGAGTCACTGTAAAGGACAGGCTATCGCGCCGACTGCAACGGCACCAGCGAAGGGCTATTCGGGGCCATTCCCTCGTTGGTCAGAATATGAGCCAATCGGGATCGGGCATGTTTAGGTCATACTCTTACTATCACAAAGATTCTGACTTGACACTGTAGAAGCTTTCGTGATGTCCCCTGGCATCGAGATGCAGCACCGCGACTTATGTCACACCACAGAAGCCGGAACAGGGAGCCCCATCGTCGTCGTCACATCCAATCTTGTCACGGCGTAACTACGGGCGGTCTCTAACCGATATGGCACTCACGGTGGAGGACATTCGTCAACTCTTGCACAAGATAAACCCATTTCGCATGTTGATGCCCGACGAAGGCCATCCAAGGATCCTGAAGGAAACGTCGCTTACACTGGCATCTCGATTCTATCGTCAGTCGCTTGACGAAGGCCACCTTCCCTCTGTTTGGAAGGAAGCGATTGTCACGCCAATCTACAAAACTGGTGACCGACTATCGCCTGGCAGCTACAGGCCTATAAGCCTCACTAGCGTGCCATGCAAGGTGATGGAACGCATTCTGAAGCGAGCCATTCTAGATCACCTTACTTCCAACAACTTGATTTCTCAAACTCAACACGGATTTCTCCCAAACCGTTCCTGCGTGACGAACATGCTCGTATTTATGGACAGCTTAACCCAAGCCAAGGACGAGGGACTCATATCGGATGCCATATTTTTCGACTTTTCAAAAGCATTTGATCGAGTCCCACACGTCCCTCTGCTCCACAAACTCGAGTCTTACGGGATTCAAGGGAAAATCCTACACTGGATCAAGGCATTCCTATCAGACAGATCATTCCGAGTGAAAGTAGGCTCGACCTACTCTTCTGCGGCGCCGGTCTCCATTGGAGTTCCTCAGGGCTCCGTTTTGGGACCTTTGCTGTTTCTGATATACGTCAATGACCTTCCAGATGTTCTTTCAAGTCCATGTCTACTTTTTGCGGACGACTTGAAATCGTGGAGTTCCAATGCCAGTGCCCTCCAAATGGATGTAGACTCTGCAAAGCCGTGGTCGTTGGACTGGTACCTTCCTCTGAATGACGAAAAGCGCGTCCATATGTCACTTGGAGGAGACTCAGCGAACGCCTTGTCATGCATGACGAGAAAGGACCACAAGACCTCACGAGGATAGATGCCGAAAATGATTTGGGCATTTGGCTCTCTTCAAGCACATCCTTCTCACTCCCCATGAGAAGTCGGCTCAAAAGGCATTCATCGTTCTACGGATGATTCGGCGCACCTTCTCCCGTATTATTCGCATGGACTTCCAAATACTCTATGCGGCCTTTGCCAGACCGCTCCTTGAATATACCGACCCGATTTTCTTCTCAGGATGCACGAAAGACGTAATCCTCATTGAGCGTGTCCAGCGAGCTGCTACGAAAATGGTTGCCGGTCTCAAGTCCATGGACTACGAAACGCGTACCGCGGTGTTTGACCTCCTTCCCTTGGAGTATCGTCGCCTCCGAGGGGACTTAATTCTTACTTACGCCCTGTTTGGACAAGACTTGGCCAACAGGCTTTCCACCGTTTGCCCAGCTAACATACGGCGGGAATATGGTAAGACTTTTGGGCGCAGAGCGCACACCTTCATTGGGCAAATTTTTTCTCATTTTGGGTAGTTGCTGCGTGGAATAACCTTCCTCAGATGGTTGTCCACGCCCCTCTAAAACCCAGTTCAAAACACCATTAGACACTTATTTATGCGAGTCTTCGCGCTGGCAAGCATACTCCCCCGCGCTGAGAGAGAGCAGTGCTACACTCTTTTTTTACTTGTGCCTTTCAGGTGAACGACAAAAACAAAACCGACCCGGGAAACTTCGGCGAAAGCCTCGATCCTGTGTATCAATCTGTGAATCCGTGAACAAGAAGTCCCGAATTGCAGAAAAAGGTGACTCACTAACAATGGACGGAGCCTTCAGATAGTTTTAGGGCCGAAATTATTCCCTGAACATTCTAGAATCTACATGCTCCCTATGGATGCAAACTATATGGATGTGCCATTCCTGTAAAATATTGCTCAATAGTTGCTCTTACCAGCTAAATTTGCCTAGGCCGCGTCCATTATTGGCAAAAAATCGTACAGGTTTGTTGTTAAGCTGCACAGTCTTCCATTATAGCTTGCGAATTACGCTGCGAAGACCATTATGTTGTTCAATTAGCCACATGGAACCTACGTCGATCATAGCGGACAGTTGAACGAACCTAGCTGGCCGGAGCGCGCCCGTCCATTTCTGCCAGGGAAAAGTCCCAAAATAGACAACATAAAAAGTTAAGCTGTAATGGTCGTTTTGATGAGTACATATGTCCTGCCAGGAGGTGCGTGAACCTCTTCGTGAGGAATGTGCAGTTGACCATTAATGTCCTGAAATGAGAGGAAGATAGAAGATAGGTTATCGAAATGTCACCATCAGGTAGGGTCCATGCGGCGCAGAAGCTGCAGATCTTGCCGGAATATGTGCGTTTGGAATACGGTAAACAAACCTACTGTACGGTGTTTTTCAGTTAGCCATGCCGGCTGAACGTGTCTATGACCAAAAATACATGGATATTAAATGATACATACGTGTTTCCTGGTAGCCTTTCTGATATGAAAGTAGCAAAGTGTTACGTCGCAGCTGAACACGGCGCTTGCCGCCCGAATATGCGCCGCCAACGTGTCCGCAACGAAAGTCTTAACTGAATAATGCTCGCCCATCATCTCCATGAACAAGCCGAACAATCTACGCATAAGAGCAAATTGTTCGCTCTCCACGAACGCATACGTAACCGGACGCCTGGTACCCATGCCTTCAGTTATCAAGAAGGCTTACCGCTTGTATCTACGGGCCGACTATTAAATGCTTTAAAAAACCTACCCAAAACGTTTTGTTGCGTGCGTTCCGTCTATATTCACCACATCTGGAAAGCGTCGGAACGCTATCTGCTGCCATCGGGAAAAACATATGTGGCTACAGTGACCTTCCTCTAACTGCCACACAGGCACGCCTCCGGTACCCCAAAGTTTTGCCAGGACCGAAGGCATATGATCCGCCACAACAAAATCTAAATATGTGGTACCTGCTCAACAGAGCCGGTTGACACTTCCAGCAGTAGTTGTATATATCCTTAATGGTATATATCCTTAGTGGTAAGGATCTTTCCGAATTCATCGGCCACAAACCGCCACACCCCACAAGACGGCATTCCGTATTTCAGAAAGGCCCTGCAGGTAAAATACGCGTCTTCGGTGCTGCCATACCCAGTCTGATGACTTGCCTGTAGTGCACAGTACCCCTAACATTCCTGATCAAACGTTTCATGCACCCACAAGACCGTCCCATACCATTGAATTTGTGCAAGAACTTCAGAGCACTGGCCAGCCTATTGTACTTTTGATTTCTCTGCCAATGAAGCAGCCAAATATTCCAATAGGACTACCAAGAGATCTGTATATCGCGGAAGGCAAAACCCTGCTGTACGCCCGATATATTATGTGCTGACCATCATAAAACAGACTAAAAACTGAACGGCTGTGACAAATTCCTTGGCTATATTTGGCGGGACGCCTGCCGCAACGATAGAAAAATTTTATTATTCGGGTTGTGAGCAGCCATTCCATTTCGGGGAGGAAGAGGCGTGACTATTGTTCATCTAGTACTGAGATTATTTCCAAATCTAATAAAAAAGAAAACACGTGAAGAAATTAGGTTTTCCACAATATTTCGCACCTTCTCGGAGACCTGTGATTCCGATACAAAGCGCTTGACAGTCATTAAAATACGAAGTCGGCGCCCATAGTGTGCCTCAAGTACGCTTAATCAACTTCCAGAAAACTGCTGCCGCATGGGGAGATTTCTTGGGTTCGAATAAATACCATCAAATGCTGAAACATTGTGCTTAAAATTTCTCCGTGCAAACTACCGTTTCCGAGATATTTGGGGTGTGTCTAACGAACGGCTTTTTCAAGCTACCCGCGAAACTTCGTTTAGATACAGCGTCGAAACTGAATTCAATAACACAACATGCAATGATATCTGAGAAGGAAGACGCAGGTCCAAAAGTTTTTGGTGAATTCACCAACATGCCGCTGATCATCACCTAAGTAAGCCTGAGTTTACATTCTTTGAACTTCCTCTTTTGACTCTGGGAAATTCCATGGGTTGCTTTGATGAAACAGACATGGTGATTGTCATATGTGGGGCACTTGTAACATCTGTTGCGACTCTTCACGGATTCACGGAATCACATATTCATACACAGGACCGAGGCCTTGCCCAAGTTTCCCTGGGCGGTTTTGTTCTTGTCGTCCAGCGGCTGTCGTTCACCTGAAAGGCACAAGTGAAAAAAGGGGTGTATCACTGCCCTACACGTTCTCAGCGCGGGACAGTGCACTTGCCAGTGCGAGGACTCGCATGACTATCTAATCGTGTTTTGAACTAAGCTCCGGTAGGAGCGTGGACAACCGTCTGAGGAAGGTTATTACACGCAGCAACTACCCAAAATGAGAAAAAATCGCCTATGAAAGTGTGCACTCCAGGCTTGATAATCATACGATGTCCCCGCCGTATGTTAGCTGGGCAAACGGTGGAAAACCTGTTGGCCAAGTCTTGTCCAAACAGGGCGTAAGTAAGAATTAAGTCCCCTCGGAGGCGACGATACTCCAAGGGAAGGAGGTCAAACACCGCGGTACGCGTTTCGTAGTCCATGGACTTGAGACCGGCAACCATTTTCGTAGCAGCTCGCTGGACACGCTCAATGAGGATTACGTCTTTCGTGCATCCTGAGAAGAAAATCGGGTCGGTATATTCAAGGAGCGGTCTGGCAAAGGCCGCATAGAGTATTTGGAAGTCCATGCGAATAATACGGGAGAAGGTGCGCCGAATCATCCGTAGAACGATGAATGCCTTTTGAGCCGACTTCTCATGGGGAGTGAGAAGGATGTGCTTGAAGAGAGCCAAATGCCCAAATCATTTTCGGCATCTATCCTCGTGAGTCTTGTGGTCCTTTCTCGTCATGCATGACAAGGCGTTCGCTGAGTCTCCTCCAAGTGACATATGGACGCGCTTTTCGTCATTCAGAGGAAGGTACCAGTCCAACGACCACGGCTTTGCAGAGTCTACATCCATTTGGAGGGCACTGGCATTGGAACTCCACGATTTCAAGTCGTCCGCAAAAAGTAGACATGGACTTGAAAGAACATCTGGAAGGTCATTGACGTATATCAGAAACAGCAAAGGTCCCAAAACGGAGCCCTGAGGAACTCCAATGGAGACCGGCGCCGCAGAAGAGTAGGTCGAGCCTGATTTCACTCGGAATGATCTGTCTGATAGGAATGCCTTGATCCAGCGTAGGATTTTCCCTTGAATCCTGTAAGACTCGGGTTTGCCGAGCAGCGGGATGTTTGGGACTCGATCAACTGCTTTGAGGAGTCGAAAAATATGGCATCCATTATGAGTCCCTCGTCCCTGGCTTGGGTTAAGGTGTCCATAAATACAGGCATGTTCGTCACGCAGGAAGGGTTTGGGAGAAATCCGTGTTGAGTTTGAGAAATCAAGTTGTTGGAAGTAAGGTGATCTAGAATGGCTCGATGCGGAATGCGTTCCATCACCTTGCATGGCACGCTAGTGAGGCTTATAGGCCTGTAGCTGCCAGGCGATAGTCGGTCACCAGTTTTGTAGATTGGCGTGACAATCGCTTCCTTCCAAACAGAGGGAAGGTGGCCTTCGTCAAGCGACTGACGATAGAATCGAGATGCCAGTGTAAGCGACGTTTCCTTCAGGATCCTTGGATGGACTTCGTCGGGCCCAAACTCGCAGCGTATTCCCCTGAACAAATAACCGACGAAGGTAGTTTATAATACATGAACATATACATCATACACAGACATTTCACTCTGTGAATTGGCAACCCTGAACATATCGTATCTTTCGAGAAATCAATTCCATTGTGCGAATACTGGACGACCGATTCTAGTGGGTGGCAGATTTACCAGGAGCTCATGTCTTACCGGGTGTGTATGAAACCTCTGAAAGTAAACGGCAAGAATAAACCCGATTCGGGAAGCTTGGACGAACTCCTCGATCCTGTGTATCAATCCATCAATCCATGTATATTTATTTGTTTAAGTCGTTAGGCGTGTATTTACAACTGGACGCACATTTTTAATAAAATTCCAAGTCTTTTCCTTATTTCACTGTATACACGGGATGTCATGTTTAAATGGAGGATACAAAATAGACCTATACCAAAAAGGGCGACGAGTCCCATGTCAATTTCGAAATCATCATCCACTGGGCTATTTTATATCAGATATGTGCAAAAAGGGCGCATGCATCAAGGACATAATTTGTCGAAATAATTATGTCCCATAAAAGGTTTGGTGACCGAAAAGCATGTGCTTTTGCTACTATGCTACAAGAGGAAGCTAAGTGATGGAAATCAGCTCAGCGTTTGACCACGTGACGAGTTTCTCTCAGCCTTGATTTTTTTCATTGACAACCTGGGAGCCTTGATAACTGAGCATTTAATCTGTGCCAAAACGTTAGAGATCACCATCTTTGAGATATGTCTTGATGTGTAAAACATATGGAAACAGCTTAGCTCACCCAGGCTGCCACTGAAATATTCCAGACCGGGCACCGAACAAAGATACGAAAAAATACTGCACTCAGACAAGGCACGTCAGCTGAGAAACGGCATTTTCGAGAGGAATCAGATTACAGTGCAGGACTTTCCACCAGATGCGGAGAGAATATAAAGTGGAGCCGGAAGCAAAGCGCAAACAGGCCCACTTCTTAATGTCCTGTGATATACCAGTTCAGTCCCCAGTTTGGGGACGCACTTAACGATCATGGAAATGAAGAAAATTGTGCGTTCGGGAGCGCTGTCAGTCAGCACACGTCGGAACACTGGGACTTCATGCACGTAGGTCGAGACCACTGACGAAAGTTACACAAAAGCACGAGTGAGAATAGATTAAGCCTGGGAGCAACACCAATATAGCCGGAAGAATGCTGGATGCCAATGTCCTAAGGCAGCGACATGCAGTATTGAAGGCCAAGTTGAGAGCTATACGAGTATCCCCATACACTGAGGCGGATAGATCAACAGACGAAAGTGGAGGACAGTTCTTTGACATGTTCACAGTCGGTTGCCGGATTACCAGAGAACCTTCACCAAGTGAACGAAAATGAATGCGGCAGGGGAAAGCTCAACATACACCAGAGAAGGACTATTATGTAACGTTTATCCGAACGAACATGTGGTGACGCACCGAGGGCATTTCGAAGAGACAGGATACACAGAGTTAAAAGACAAACGGGTTTGGAGCAACCAAGAAGCCCATGCTAAACAAGCACCAGAAAAAGGGATTCTGTGAGCCGGTGCGGCTTCATCAGTTTCAGCACGCGAGGGCCAGATGCTGCCGAAAAGTAGCGGACGCCACGTCAAGGAACCCAAGTAAAAAAACTGCGAATTGAACGTTTGTGGTAAACAACAATGATAGCTGTGATGTAATATTTAGATACGATACTATGAACTTAAATTAAGGGCACGAACAACTTTGTCAAACACAGTTGTCCAATATGGTACATTAGAAAGCCAGTTAACCTGCTAGTAACACAGTGATAATTTTACAAAATTAATAATGTACCCACTGGAGTCAAATGAACGCCCTGAGAAAAAAGGTTTTAAACCTGCTAAGGTTGAACAAAGACCATGAAAGGTGGTGGTTAAATTGATTTTCGAGCCAAGAATCTACTTAGCGATAGAGAAGAGTTGAGGAGAGAACCTACAGCAATGAAAGACGGGGAATTGAGGGTGACAATCCTGGTGATCAACTTCAAAAGACATAGTATGATTAACTTCCTGGTCCAAAGTCGAATTGTTTCAAAGCTTATGAATACAAGGCATCTGGAGAGATAGTATATTTTGCCCCTAGGGGTCGTGGAGAGATTCAAACTGTCACCGTGTTCTACACTCTTGCGTAGCCTGAAGGTCGCGAGTTGGAAACCCCATGAAGTTTTGCGAGAGGCCTACTGCTGGTTGTTTCCAGTGAGAATGAACCAGTTATATGGTGCGCCTCAGTTCTTTACCACAGGCTAAATTCACTCACAGGACAGAATGTTCATTAAATTTCTGGAATCTTGCCGTACTGAAGTACTAATATACTTTTCTGTCACAAATCACCGCTTGGCCGTAGTTGGGTTACCACTGGTGGTGAGTCTTCCTGGTTTGCGTTGAACAGTTTGGTGAAGCTAACTTTGGGACAAACTACGTACTAAAAATCTGTGGCTAATCAGCTATTTTAGCTTTTCTCCAAAAGGGTGCTCAAATCATCGGTCCAAGCTTTTGGAGGCTAAGCCATACTCCAGTTGCAGTAGCTGCTAGCTTCAATAATAATACAACTTTTGGTCTTATTGCGCTTGACGCCATTCCAAATGCACCAAGCGAGATGTCGAACAGGGACCAGCTATACTGACTACATCTTTACATAACACAAAATTTTTATGCAGCGTCACGCTTACTGCCAACGAGCTGTGGTAGTTAACCCTCACCCGTTGATAAGGTGTTTTGTCTGCATATACTTGGTTGACGAGGAAAACTGTCAAAATTTGTAAACGTTCTTCCTACCATTCATTTCACTACCTTTGTTTGCATCAGGCTTAAAAATGAGCTATTCAAAATTTTCACCTCAACTAGTGTGGTTACTCAGGAGTGTTTCTTCCCATTTTTGTTCAAGTTTGTAACTGATACGACTTTGGAGTCCACTTTTCAAAGGGTGACATTATTCCGACTCTAGTTAGTTTCACGTGCCCTTTGGATACTGACATAATAAATTGCAGCACAACTTACAAAAATTTCATGCTTTGGTTTGATAACGGAAACCTGAAGCCTGAGAATAAAGCGTATACTCCAGGAAAACCAAACTCATACTGGAATTTCGCCGCCGGCCTCAGGTTCTAGCTCACTATACACTGTATTCTGGAAAGTATCAAACTATATTAAGCATAAGTTCTGGTGCATAGAGCAAACAGTTGGACTTGAGAAGCTACGGGGTTTGATGCGGAGAAGACGGTTGTCATCATAAATGGACAACGAATACGATTTCTGAGGTCTCACAATGGAAGTCAAGATGCCTGTTTTGTAAAGATAATCGATTCCAAAACCGATTGAAAGCATTCAGTAACTTGGAAAAGACTCCATTACAGCGTGTTTACCGTACTATCATTACGTGGCAATTTGAAATTGTATTTTGTACACGTGTACCATTATGGAGCTATGAAGGCAAATATCACTGTTCCATCAGCTGCTGGACCATAACTTGAGGCCATGTAGAGCATAACAAATGAATGCGCTAATAAATTGTACTTATAAAAGACGCCTGTCCCATTTGTGGTTGCAGTTGAACGATACAGCATCTCGTATATCTACGCGGCACTTCGGAATGTGTTTATTGCTGGGTCAGTTGCGTAAGTTGCGACTGCACTGGAACAGATTGGGTCAATACACATAACACCAAGGCTTGAGTAATATTAGCCAACTCGCATAACCTTTGGCGCCAGAAACGTATATCACTGAAGTTAAATGCTCTTGTGAATAAAATGGTCTTAACAGTAGTTTTTTTTGCAGTTAGGAAGCTTGGCTACTCCCGACCTGAAGACATTGGAAGATTTGAGCATTTTCTACCATTTTTTGACAGAACAGCAGACAAATACTGACCGTAGCATGTATATAATGAAGCAGTCTGTAAGCAAGCATCCATCAATGGACCGGCACCACTGCAGAAACGTATAAGTTTGTAAGGTTAAGATGATTGAGGAATGTGTTACGTTTGACCAATCACGAGCTGCCAGGGAAATCCTTGTTTTTTTTTACTCCAAACCACTGTTTTTTATGGGCTTGTGGAGGATAGGCTATGACGCGGTAATGCAAAATGAAAGTAGAATCTTCCCTTTGTCCTGCGCAGACCCACTTGGTTCTGTTCTCTTGAGGTTTGAAATCCTACAAACCGGCCACATGGCCAATCCAGCTGAAGGGTTTGCTTCTTAGCCGGACAATCTGACTGACACTTGTCTGTTGCTGTGTGCTGGGCTACTTTTGGGTGGGGTTCTCAAACGAAGTTGATCGAAACCCACTGGTGGCATCTTGCTCCAACATGGTACCAAGGCGTGTTACTTTCGATGGTTTCGAAGGGTGCTGGCACTTTTCTGTACGAGCACAGAACCTTTTGTAGTAGAATATCACTTACCCTCTTTTTTCTACTTTTTGCCAAAACCTTCTGCTCTTAGGATTTTATGGCATTTGAGCGTCAGCTTTTACTAATGTTGTGTTGTTCCTGCCGGTGATTATGGTCGTTTAAAAGTGCCATGCCTCCAAAATAATTAGTTGAGAGGCAAAATTACGGGATCTTAGTTTAGCAACAAAAAGCCGACATTAAAATTAAAACATTTTGCGCCTTTGTCCAGGGACGTCACGAGTATTCCCCGAAATACATATATAACATATGATTAATCTGAACGTTGAATTTTTAAGAAGCTCCGTAAAGCCTCAAAAGGTTAACTTGGTAATGAAAAATTCAAGGGGACAAAATCTTACATCAGTGGTGTGGGTTTCTTTGACCGACTGGAATGAAATCGTCGACTTCATTTGTGCAGCACATCCACTGGTGTCTCCTATCGCAGAAGTACTCCGCTTGCGGTTACTCACTAACCTGAGTTTTCGTACGGGAATATATATGTATAAACCTAAGTTATGCACCAATCGCAGCTTAATAATAATAAGAGACATGGAAAGTAAGCCATAACTGATGGACAGTTTGTGATTGGTCTAAAAATCTCTTAACCAGAATCGGTTGTGGGAGGTCGTTGAATCCGTCAAAAACCACAGTTTTCTTCATCAAAGATAGATGAGAAACCCATTTGTTTGCTAAAACGGCACTGCCACCACATGGTTTAGCACTACAAATACATCGATAATGACAAACAAGCAATTGAATGCACTGTTTAGGAATAAACGCACATCTGTTGAGAACAGAGGCGCACATTGGTGCTTTGCAGTATCCCCTCTAAATGCGAAATCAACATCATATCATCTTCATCACAGTGGGCTTAAAAACGCAGTTTTCATTTTCGTAGATGCGTAGCTACTAGTTTACTGCGACCGCAGCTACCTGTCCCACTGGGCTGTTGAATTTGCAACTCAGCCAGATACCAACTCCGAAATAGCCGGTGACTCGGAGATTATAAATAAAACGGTCTTCTAACATTTTGTTACTTGGCACGTCGTCATACAACCGATGCATGTCTATGCAGTAAATGTAAAGAATTAAAGTACTATTACAAGAAAACAACTCGCAACATAATCGCCATGCTCGGAACTCGGCTGAACTGAGAAACGGCCCCAGAAATAGCGAATGCTGAAATGTACCGGAGCAGTCACACTTTACCACCACTGTAACGCCAACCACGAACCTACAAGTAGCTGAAGACGGCCTATGCATCTTAGACATTCCACTAAGTGGGATCGTTCCCAACGATGTCATATTCTTATGACAGCCTAATACAATCTAATAAACTCAAAATACACAACGCGGAAACTCCCAACATCAGCACCAAGCACTCGCTTTTTTGGATAACAAATCCGTCATAGAGTGTCAGGATTTTCCTCGGAAGCAGCTAAAAACGCTCAACCCGCTTAATCAGAGGAGGAATGACATCATTTTAACCTTCTACGAAGGGGATGATCCGAACTATACTACCATGATCGCTCAAAAGTCAAGGAGTACGCGGCTACTCACAGTGTGCTTCCTAGCTAGAGCACAAAAGCAGTTCTTCAGAGGATCCCTTCAAGGAAACCTCTTACTCATTTGAAGCTGGTTGATCAGAAGACTCTGTTCATGGCCATGGACCGGGTGCAACACAGAAGCGTTACTGTGCCAAGAGTTACCACTAATGTACTGGTGTTGATGTTGTTGATGATAGACCAATACTTGAAGAATATTAAGGGCCTTCAGATTCACTTGCTTTTTGACTCAAGAAAATTCAGGTTCCGTTTGGTTGAAACAAAAATGCGCCTTCAGAAAACGTTGCACGCAAGGCAGTCGACCGCAAAGTGTAAAGTACAGTAAGGCCACAACTAAAAACTCGCTTTTTCAGTTTTGTACAGCAACAAAACGGCGAAATCGCCGTCAACAAACTTTCCAACACAAAATAGCGCCAGTTTTTGTCTTTACTTTTTGTTCTTCATTTCAAGCCCAGACGCCCATTAAGTCATTTGGCACAGTAACCAATCGCTGGTATTTGACCCTGATGTTGTTACTGGTGACCATACAAATGTTAATGTTCTTCACCCTCAGTATAAGTACTCAGTTGTTGCCATTCGGTCGGGTGGACCATGTATGGAGGACGTTTCCTAGGGTTACAAAAATGTAAAAACGCAGAAACTCGTTTATTGTTGTATCCGATTCTTTTGGACTATGTTGAGGGTATCATCTCAAAATACCAAACTGCTTGTGATGATAACGAGGTTGTTAATTGTCGCCCTGTTGTGGCTGAAACAAACAGAATTCAGCGGGAGGGCTGTCTTCAGCCGAACACAGTCTGGCCTGGATGCACTAAATGATGATTGACCTTGATCACGAAAGAAAAGAGAACAGAACTCGAGAAATGACTGTAAAACAAATATCCTATCATTACATTTAGAAATCGAGGGTGATTAATGGCAACGTAGCAGCGAATATTTATTCATTGAGGAATTAAAAGCACTATCATTCAAATGTTGATACAAATCAGTACACATCTCAGGAACTCTTGAATATTGCCTACACTTCAATTCAAATTCACAGATGTATTTGAATCCACCTTGGAAATTTTAGTAATTGCGTTTAACCTCTCGTTTTCAGCAGCGGTCGCCGGTTCCACCTATATCATGTTTTGCAGCGAAATATGTTGCAAACTAAGCCTTGACTGGAACAGCCCACAATCTGTGACCACCGAAGAAACTACTATCATGATTAAAAAGATGTCTAGATACCGAAAAACGCTCACATTTAGATTTTTTCCTAGAACTGGATGTGATGCAGTCCGCGTTGGTGCTGAAGTCAGCGAGTTGGAAGTGATTTTCATTCAGATGACCAAAAGCGATTACAATAGGTATGTGGTTGGAGTAGAGAGGTTCACCTTAAAGGACGATGTATTCTTCTGATATAATAAATGCGGTTCGTTCGGAGCTAGGAAAATCTCTGCTTTATCCAGGTAAACATTAGCGTTTGATAGTAAACTCCGAAAAATTGCATTCAGATTATGTTTCCAGGGCAATAGAAACTCTCTGAAGGAAAACGAAAGTAACAGAATTTCGGGTCCGACGTCCGACGTAGCACATTTTGAGGATTATTCATCAATGGATTTTGTATAGTTTTTTGGCGAATAAAATAATCAGCTGGTTTTGATAGGTCGGTAAAACCACAAAGAGGCCCATAATATCCCTAAGGCCTTAGTTAGAAGTACTCATTTCTGGTCTCCATTGAAAGGATAGGGCGAGAAACCCGACCAGAAATCGGCAAAATCTGGGTCAAACTTGCAACATACCTTCATATGCATCCTAGCGGTTGAGCTGCTTACTTGAATTTGCTAGCGAAATGTCTTATCAGAAGGGCTGGTCTCTTGTGAACAGTCAGGGTGTTTGTCCAGACTAATTCCATTGCCTCTTTCCAACTAGCAAACTTTCAAGAACAAGCTCATAGTTTTCTAATTATCGAAGCTCCCTCATACTCAAAGTCGAAGGACAAAACTTTAGACTATAGTCCGGTCAAAGATGGGCGGTTTCCATTGTCGGCCCTGATTTACATTGTGTCACGTACAATTTCCCAGAAGCGAAACTTTCCGGGACCTCAGAAGTACACAACAAAATTGTCATCAAGTTGAAAGCGTATGGAACATCAAACAAACTATTGCTTCATGACCCTTGCCTTGTCAAGACCGATAACATATCTTCTCACCTCCTTCATATCGTTAAATCTCCCTGGAAGTGGGCATACAAGTGATGCCACGTCTATTTTCAACGATGCTTTTAAGAAACCCAACAACCAAGTCGTTAACCATGAAAAACACGAAAACGTTAGTGGCTTCACAGAACAACAAGTGTTTTTATTACGTCGTTCACCACATTTGTTTTGTCCAACAGTGGGTAGCTGGCTATAATCACGGTCAAGACAAATCAGATCTGATCAGCATTTTCTAGCCGTGCACATATATTACGGCATCCTTAGTATACTGATAAAACCCAAAGTAGTCTAACTAGAGGGAACACATGCCCTGCTTTTCTACTCTGCTCTAATCTGGTTAACTGTGTGAATTTCACACATCGCTCACTGTACGTGAACATCTCGCATATTACTGCCAGAGATTCATCCACTAGATGCATAAAACTTTTCACACGTTGGCTCATCACAGAGTCCGGGCACATGTGCCTCTTTGAAAAGAAAAATCAGCACCAGAATGCTGGACATCAGCTTCAGAGTGCTTATGGTGTCATTCGCAAAATTTTTTATTGAAAAAGACAAGTGCGTCATTTGTGATTCTGCGGCAGTCTACATGTCTACATGCGATTGGTGACAAGATCCTCCTGTGTAATTCGCCATCCTATTGTTAATAAAGTAGGAAATCCAGTTTTTGGGCCCATAAACATTGTATTCTTGTACCAGAAACATTTCGGGATACCACAGAAGTTTTATTTTTGGATTACAGCAAGGCGAATTTCGACTGGATTGCACCAAGAAGAAGCCATCTTCAGATGAACTGTGCGTTCAACATGGCATCCATTTACCACATGACATATGCCTTTGGTCACTGAAACGCTCAACGGCGGGTGCAGTTGTTCCAAAATTTCAGTGTGTCAGTCTGGTCCAGATAACCGTGACCATAACCCAAATCGCTGTGATCACTGTTTTATTTAGTTTCTACACATTTTAGGCATACATGCAAGCCACTGAGTCCAGGTTTTTATCGGATTTTTGGAACGTTCTTCACTTAAAGTCTCGACAGCTGTGTCAAAGTGTATACTATATTTTGAGGGATACTGTCGCCCCTTTCATTTCAAATGCACCGGGTCACCCTCACCGTCTTGCGATACCAAAAATTTCCGGCGAATTGGGATTACGTTACCGTGATTAGCTTTCGTTACTTCATGAAGAAGTCTGGTGATTCTATGGTGCACAATACAGCCTGCAATAAAGCCTGGTTTTCTCTTTTGGAAAACGATCAGTGTTTGTAAAAGATCGTTCATTGGGACGAGCGTGCCGTACGTTTTCTGGAACCATCTCTTTTGCATGTTCGCTATTCCTCGCCTCGCAAATCATTCTGGGATTGGATAACTTTGGCTTCTTCTGAATACCTCTCTATGGGGACGCTCGAGATGAGGGGGGCATTGTCTTTAGGAGCTGCCTTCAGTTCATTGACTAAGACAAGCCTCCGCCACGCAGAGCTTTGACCTTTTTGGATAACGTTGCTCTTCATCACCAAAGCGAACGGTTTTTCACTGAGAATCCAGTCTCCAGCCCTGGGCAAAAAGCAGAATGTTTGGCCCAATTTCTTGGTGTCAGCTTCTTACCGAGTAATCAACTTTGATTATGATTCTAGAAGCACTGACTGCAGGTATCTCTGTTAACCAAAACGCACTACAATTTTTTGGGAAGACATTTTCAGCATTCAGAATTTCCAAAATCATCCCAGTGGACCCGGTGGCTTCTCTGATACTCTTCAAATGTCCACTGAATAAGTTTGAACAACGTCTTTGAAACTTTGTTTGCCTCTTGCAGCATATAATTCAACCTAAACTGCAGCAGAGCTCCATAATTTCTGGATCAAGCCTTTGTTTTCGCTTGTTGGCTTCTACCTACCAACTGTTGACAAGTGAGATGTACACCGCCAGCCCAGAATCATCATGATTCATTCAATGTACAGTGTGAGTACTATCATCTAAGCTGGTTAACTGCAATGAAATTGCATTGACGGACATTAAACCAGGCTGAGGCGACCATGTGGTTCTCCAGTTGAAAGTTACGTGCATTTCACAGTTATGGATGCGCAGATTTCTACCCAACGCTTTTATTCCGCCGCTCAACCTCCTTACTACACAACTGAGGTACAGAGATAACGTTTTATTTGGTGCTAGATGCAGTATCATTTGAAATTTCCACTTTGTGCTGAATGTTTGGCTGAGCACCCAGTTCCAGTCTTCATCATTTTTCATCTGAATTCCGACTTTTCTTGCTCGAGACGGCCCTAATTTGGCTGTAGCGAGCACAACACCAGGACTGCTTTTTCACTTGAGATGAGAGTTTTCGCATACCAAATATGGATTCCAATCAGCAATATGCTCGATTTAGGACTCTTTTTGAAGTACGGTTGACAGGCGACTTTTGTTCAGCTTTAATTTATTTCTACCTACTTTTGTATTTCAGCTATTCAACTTAACACCTGAAGATTGTGGGTCCGGACGACCTGGAGACGTTTGTTCAGTCCAAATGCAGCCTTTTAAAGAAAAGTCACACAGGCTGTTTTTAGTCTTTTTGTGGACTACAATCGCCGCTGTAACGACAAACTTTATCTCTTTTGTGTCCCCATTTTGGATTCAGTCCGTTCCTGAAGCTCACAGTCAGTTCGAAAGGATAGGTCTCTGGACAGCGTGTTTCAATGGCTATATGAGACCAGATGATTTCAGCAAGGCTTATTTCGGTTGCTACTATATCTACTTTGTGGAATACGATCGTATCCGACAATGGATCAATCCACGTGAGTATGGTGAACTAAGCGTTTCTTGTCACTACGGTACATCATCCTCTAGCTTTGTTTTGGGGCCGGAAGAATCTTTTTCGTTCTGCGTACGTTGATAAATTTGTGACTGAAAGTTTGGTGAAAACATGGGTGGGCTGAAATCTGTAATGAGTACCTCAGAGTTAGCACTGGAATCCGTGTTCATGTTATAGACAACACGTTTCTGTGTATGACTATGAAATATGCGATGCATTACGCAAACATTTGGATTCATCCGTTCCTCATGTTTGATAAAAAGTGTTATTTTCCTAGATTTTTAGCTAAAAAACTGCATTTCTTGTACTTGTCTGTCCGTTCTGATGTAGGCCCAATAAAGTTACTGAAATGGTACTTTTCAAGTTGCACGTTGGATGTGAAGGTCGGATGGCTAGCCAGTTGAATAAACATGGAGAGTAGAACGTTATCCTGGGACCTTATTTCTCCCCACGTGAAACTGAAGGGATTTTGAAATGTTGAATACAGTGATATATCTTTTTATTTCTTTATATTTCAGTATGGCTGTATGCCATTCAAGTGCTTTCGTCGTTGGGAATACTTCTTCAGTCGCTCGTAACCTTCACCGTGCTTTGTCAAGTTACACACTCTGTTAACCGAGACGACCTAAGTGTGGTGAAGTTCAATCTTCTTGGACATTTCTTTACCTGTAAGTATATTTACGAATCTATTACTGAAGCGACTAAGCTACCCATTCCGAAGATGAAAATCGACATCCAATTTAAAAGTCCCCATGGGAGCCACCCAAGTCTAACCCCATGTTTAACTTCGGGTTTCTTTGCTCTTTTGCATGTTGAAGTAAGCGGAACAAATACCACAGGATGTTGATTTTTGATCCCGGAAGACCCCACAGTGTCCGACTACAGTTTAGTGTTCATGCAGTTGTTTGGGCGACGCCTCAGTGCATCCACACTAAGTTGTTGTCTTCCGCTTCCAATTTTTTTTGGAGCTTCGGACTTCTCACAGCTTGACAAACATGTTAGAAATGGCTATGTACTGCATAGAACCAACTGTTTTACATACGCTAGTTCCTGTGCAGTAGAAACCTATCAAAATCCTACCACTGACTAACCACTAGGCAGTATATTGGTTGTAAATGGAAGGAATTAAGTCTGTCGCTTCAAGGATTGAGAGAGTAGCCAAGATATGATTGTACCTTTCGCAAACTAATTTCAAGATTCCTTTGGTTAATTTTCATATAGACTGTCCTATTTAAACAAGCGAACACTGCCAGTTGTAAGAACAAACTCGCCTATATATTTCTTACTCAACTATTTTCTTGAAAACCGTTGTATCGGTTACAAAAGGTCGTTAACACTGCAGATTATTCATACTTGGCGTTCAGCTTTAGTGGTTCTAGGCGGTGATGATCAATTTTGGATCCTGTCCAAATGAATAAACGTGTACAAAAAAGACCAAAGCTGCAAAAATAAACAGACGAGAGTGAAATAGAAGTGTGAGGGATAACTCGAAGCCTGGAATAATAATATGGCGAGGAACATATATAAGTAGACCAACCATGTTGTGGCCCGCTCTTACTTATGTTCTGCTTCCATGGATCTCTAATCACCGCTAAAGCTTACCGACCGGTTTTCGATGCAGTCTAAGCTGTTCGCGAAACTTGTCACGTGGTGCAACTAATCCTGTCCTGATTCAAGACCATGGATGGGCTAAGACTCCGGACATGAATATTAGGCAGAGTGGGATACGAAGGTTGGACACAATAAACGAAGAAACAGCTGATCAAAAATCACTTCTAAGCAAGCTTTAGCATGGGGGCACATGTAAAAACAAACTGCGTACGCGATAGCATGATACTTCCAGTCATAACCATAACCCTTATCGTCAGCCGTATACCAGTAGGGAATTCCAGGACTTGGTTTCCATACGCTAATATGGAGACCCGCTGTTTGGTGGAAGAACGAAGGGAAAAGAAAGAACTGACATCTGGTCACGTAAATCTTGAGAACTAAGGAGAAACAGCTAGGAGCAAGATTTCAATCCTTGTGAGCTGTCCACAATACACCACCCACCATACAACACCGATTGCTATTCAATCACAACGAAATCTGAAGGCCTCGCATTTTTATCCGTCTAACTCGTTTTTGTTGACATTTTCAACCAGCCGAATATTTAGCGCATTATGTAGTTTTTTGAACGGGTGTTCTGCGTTTCTGTCATAGTAACTCTTCGTATAAAATGCGAATTCTGGACACCAGCTTATTGTCTGTAGCGTGTGGGGCCTTGAACTCGGGTTATGTGACCAATGCTGCACGATTTGCAAATTCGCCAACAAACAACTGCTGGTTTTCCGTGTTTCGAGCTAATCAGGTAGGCGTAGTTTCTTGACCTTGGAGAGCTCGACATCCGAACCGCTGAGAGAGAGCTTAAGGAAACCTCTGAAACCTACCATGAAACCTAGTGTTTTACCACTTCCACAACGAAGTTCAGAGTGATAGTTCAAGAGAATTTTCTAAAATTCTCCGAAAACAGTTCTTGTCTGGTCAGAATTAAGCTGCTCAATTTCTAAGGGTGGAATCCCTTCTTTTTAACTGCAATGCTTGCCCGTGTGAAACGGGTCAACAGAAACTTGAGCAGATTCGCACGCAACACTAAATAAGTTCAGGAGGCTATTTGGAAACTATGAGAGGAACCAAGTTTCTAGCTGCAGGAGTTTGAGCATTACAAAAATTTCTAGGGCACATCAATTAGTTTAACGCGAATCCAAGCTTGTCTAGTGACATCTGAATCTGAGCAAATCATGAAAGTAGCCACACGCATCTAAGGGTGAGTCAGGTTCTTTATTTTCAATGACCCGTTATTCTCTAACCGCAATTCATGTCACTGCGTTCCTGAAGAAATAAAGAAAATCGATTCCTGCTTCTGTTCATATTACAATTTCACTTGAAGTTTTTTCAAGGAATTGTTGATGTGGTGCCAAATCACTGGGTTTTTGGATAGTTACAGCAGTAACACATTCGTACTTGTCTGACTGGAGTTGATGGAGTGTGGAATGTCAGTTAAATGCTGTAATATGTTAGGTTGAGTTGAAAACTCAAATAACAATGGACCTTTTGGAAAAGTTTGAAAGCGGTAGACAAATCGTCGTTTCAGAAAAGTCTGGAGATCAACCGGTCGAACAATGAGTCATCCTATTGTTTGCCAAGTCTTGTTGAGGTACTCGCTTCCATTCTGTTGTGTCTTCCAGAATAGGTAATGTAGGTAATGTAGGTAACGTAACTTTGACCTTCCTGTCTCTTCTTCTGGTTCTATGAAATATCACATTTTTTAGCCGAGATTTGTTTGCCTCCTTTGGTTCCTTCTGCATTTCCTTCTCTTCATCTTCACACAGGTGTAACCTTAGCGGCTTCTCTCGTCGCGTTTGCCATTGCCAGATATGACAGTACTTGGATGCCGTATCCCAGTTTGAATGTGTTATCTTGGGCGTACGCGACCGCTGTGCTCAGTTTCGTGCTCACCCTGGTTGCTTTTATAGCCGGATTTCTGCGGTATATGTACTTGGATGCAATGGCCCAGTTTGAGGTGAACCAGGCGCTACTGGAAAATCAGGACGAGATGGGTATCAGTTCACCGCCTTTGAAGACCGGACTCTCCCCAAGTGAACGGTTGGACAATGAATTGTATTCTGATGAGATGGACCGAGACGATGTGGAAGAACAACTGGACGAGGATGCTAGTGGAAGACCGGCATCAGAGCATACTAGGTGGTCCCGATACACTCCAGGTGGTTATGATCAACACAACCCAACACACGTAGCTAGTACTCCATCATATCTGAACACATGACTCAAACTTTTGTCTTATTTATCATGTTACCTTTCATACAACGCACCTGATATGCAGCTTGTTTTTGCAATAAAATCTAACATGCCAGAGTCCACATTTGGCTGGCCAGAAGTGTCCTCTGGGTAGGCAATAAGCAAAAGTAGTAAATTAATCAATAGACACAACGACGCCAGTCAATACAGTGGAGAACATGGAGCGGCGCAGCCAGGGAATCACTCTTGAAAAGGAAAAAATCAGACCACAACGCAGTGCAAATAGAGGAAGAGACCAATCAGAACGGGGGAGGAAACTACTAAAAACAGGAGGCTTTTGGATGACCAATCGACTTGAAGGAACGCGAACCACAACGCAACAAAGATCACGAACGGACATTGAAGTTACAAAAGACGCTGTCAACCAGCTAGCTAATCACGTTAGGAGATAACAGATAGCCTTTAAATGCTATATAAATGCACGCAGGCAAACAGGAGGTACTCACCCAACTGCGCACTGATGATGTCTCCTCGTATGGTGACGAAATGTTTGCAAGTCAATTGCCAATCTCGGCAAACAGATCAACAGCCACCTGATCAACATCCAACAAAGGGTTTAAATTTTGAGCATCCAAAAGTTCTGTGTACTTTTTGGAAAGTGCAGTTTAGTGGTTGATGAAATAGACACAGGCCAGCTGTTCACCGGGTAAAATAAGACGAAGAAATTCCTCTGAATGGTTGCTTACTTTAATAGGCTGCGTCTAACAGGTGATATGTCCGCATCCTCTGACTAGTTCATGACGTTTGGTGTGAGGCGGATCGGTAAGGCTTTACCCAATGTAACTACCGAAGCCGAGCGAACTCCATCCGATGGTAAGTGCGGAGCCCGCCATCAGATTTTAACCATAGACAGCGGGGACATTCATGGAGCCGGCTCACTTGCGTAGTCATATCCAGTAAAGTAAATTAGTCGTAATCCCATTCTAACCTACATAGTCTAGTTTCATCCCAAAGATTTTTCGCACGCGCCCGAATTCTCTAGCAATGCGACTACTAAAGACTGCCTAAGATATTGGACCTCCTTTACCCATCTGAACAATACAGTAAGAAGATCAAAGATGCGGGGTATCGACATTTTGCTCGTATCTCTTCAGTTGCAATACTAAGTTCCATCAATTCTTCATCATATATAGGGATGATTAACAACAAAACCATGGAACCGAACCAATCGCCTGTTAGTCCGTTAGTCCAATCAACAATTAAGTCAAAAGCAAGATGACGGCTTGTGTTGACGCCTTTTGTGAGCACAAACCAGGTTGATCAAGATGGCTTTACTGAAGGCTAACAGTTTCGAGCTGATATTCCAGAATAAATTTCTGAACGCTGTATCGGTGTCAATTCTGTGTCCAGTAGGTAGGCTGTGAAGGCTACGGAGCGTCTTAAATACCTCGGTATTTGTATTCGCTATGCCTGAAGTGCGTCCGAGGAAATTAGTGCATGAATCTCATGTGCCCGAATCACTTTTACTACTTTGTTCCGATTTTGGCTTCAAAAAACATATCAGGTGTGTGTATCAGGCTACAACGGGGGCTGTATTGTTGTATGTTTGCGAGATATGACCTTTGCGGACATATGGTGCGAGACGTTTTCATGTTTTTGACCACCGATACCTCTGGTTTCTGATGATGTCAAAGGATTTCTTACGACTTAATTAGAAAACGGGTATTCGGTTCTGAAGCGGGTACTTCAGTCAGAGGAAGCATCCAGCATATTCATCTGCGCAATGCATGCCAAAATATCGTCTACCGAGACGAAAACTGTTATACGTGCCTCCTTTAGAATAACGCTTACTTTCGGATGGACTACGTACGACTGGGCAGGAGGGTGTGAAAGAGGTTACGGAGAGTGTGGGTGTTGTTGGTGTGGTCCGCCAGCGTGAACCGTGAACCCATGAGTCCACTGCGCTTGGTGGAGAGATTGCAACAAATCGTGGCTTATCAATATTAGTGGCGTTCGTGGTGTTTCTTTCTTTCTGGATGGTCTGACTGAGCGCTTAGACACTCTAGAATGCTCCCAAGTGGCTAGCACCAGGTCCCTCCTGAGTACTCTGTTTTCTCTAAGGCTTTGGGAACAATTAAATCAACTTTGTCCTTGTATGGCAGTGAAGCTCTGGTGTCATCAGTGATGTTGTCTCTGATGAAGATGGTAATGTCAACGGATAGAGTATGTTTGGCAATGGATCAGGTAGGTTTTCTTCTCGTACCTTGCAGGTCACTGGTTGGCTGATAACTTACCTGACTCAAGTGACGAGACAAATGTCCTGAGACACATTCATAGAGGCTCCTTTCTGTTCCACTAATGTGTACTCCACTGGAGCCACACGTGAATCAGTACGCAACGTGTGAGCCAGAAATACTTGGCAGAGTATGAAGTGCACGACCAAGATTGACTTTTCTTGCCGGTAAATAATATTTCTTGCTGCAAAGAATTACCTACATCATCATCATCATCATCATCATCATCGACAACATGACATCCGTGTTCAACACCGATGCTTCGCTGCCGTACAACCATGATTTATTTGAAAGCCTTATTGTGAAGAAAAGAATAAAGATGGACGGAGAGGGACTTACTGCTGCCTCACTACATTCATTCCGAGGTGCCTACACCTCCAACACTCATTCAGGCAATCTGGATAGAAACCGACAACAAGATCGCCACTGACATCGGTTGGCAGCCATATCTTGGAACGTCTCTAACCAGGCGCAGTGGGGATCACGCGGTCCCCATCCCGGAAGGCGAGTAGCACCGACAGCACCCAAACGTTTCGTGATTTCTTTCACACCCTTCTGCCAGGTCAAGGGTTGGCCACCTCTCTGCTTACGCCACTCTGAATTGGGCACGGAAAATAGCACTCTCTTCCGCAAACGATGATTAGGCATGCGCAACACATATCCTAACCAACGCAGCTTCTGGTACTGGACACATTCTTCAATGGAAGTACCCGTTGCACAACCCAAAACTCGCTTTCTAACTGCATCGTTACGGATTCGCTGACACCATCCCACACGAGCTATGGTTCTGAGACAACGATTGTCGAACACCTGAAGACGTCTCAGTTCCGCTGCTCGAACAGGCCAAGTCTCACAGCCATACAACAAAACAGCCCGCACTGTAGCTTGATACACACGTCCCTTGAGATTCAGGGACACACCACTTTGACGCCATAGGTGTCTCAAATTAGCAAACGCGACCCGAGCCTTGCAGATTCGCGCATTTACCTCATCTGTCACACTACAATCAGAACTAATACAACTTCCAAGATATGTGAAACGCTCCACAACTTCCAGTGCCTCTCCCTGGATTGTAAGTGGCGTGTTCAGTGACTGCATCTCCAGGAGCATGACCTTACACTTTTGGGTGCAAGGTGCATACCAAAGGACGGGATGACTTTGGTCAATTCATCTAAAAACAACTGGACCTTCTCCTTCTCTTCAAAGATGAGAACGATGTCATCTACATATTTCAGATCGACAAGATTTTCGTCACGGGCTATTTGAACACCGGGGTTTTGGAGACCTTCCAGCCTTCGTCTCATTATTTCATCAATCACGAAATTAAACAGGAATGGGGAGAGTGGGCATCCCTGACGGACACCACTTTGTGTATGGAAGCTTTTGAAGAGTTCGCCATTTACTCTCACACGTCCGGAAGTCTTGGAATACAAAGAGCTTATTATGTTCACGAACTTCCGGGGCATTCCTTGGTGGGCAAGCGTGCCAAGCAGAACAGAGCGGTCAACCGAGTCAAATGCGCCTTGGAAATCCAGGAATACTAGAATTGTGGGTCGCTTATACGTATGGCGTTGTTCTAACACCTGACGAAGTGTGAAGACTTGGTGACTTACCTACAAAGTGGATACAACGGATGTTATGGTCGTAAACTGAGCAACCCAGTTTCGGCCTCGCAGCTTTGTAGTGTTCGCGTTGTCAAGATTTTCTGTGGTAAAACTTCTTGTGAAGAATTTTTGAATTTTGGTAAAAATCCAGGCCCCATAACAAACGATCAACAGACACCAGTCCTTTTTGGTTCACCAATTAATCCCAGGCAGTATACTAAAACAGGGATTAATTCTCAAATGGGACAAACCATAGTGCAACCCAAGAAAAATAATCATTATTCGCTGAAAGAAAAACTGAACGTTGAAGTTCACGGGTGCTGTTTCATTCTCGCATAGAGAAGTTAATTTACAGATTGCCAGTGATTTTGTCATGGACAATAAACTGTATGACCTTGAGAAAACATTAATGTTGAACTTCTGTAAAGACTTGTTTGATGGATATCGGGCATTATTCAAGTTTTTCACAAAATATCTCTACAAACCAGGTGGGGGCTACAAAATTTCGAACAATTTTCTGTCTTGGGGCTTTCGATCAAATATGGCTAGTTTTTTCCAATTTGTCACTGGTCTTTCTTGTGAGCTGCACGCTTAGTTGCGTTTTCTCCGCAAATCGGGATAGTTTCAGTTTTGCTGAAGAGATGAGGGAGATATAATGAGCAAGGAAAGACAAGGAGGCAGACAAGTCTACTTGATATATAAACATATCAAAACTGAACATGTATTCATGTCATGAGACAAACGTTCATCGAGCCCAAATGCAATATTCTATTAGTCTGCCTTTTTATCAGCTTGCTTTTGTACCAATATAAGTAGTATGGGATGGTTACTTGAAATCCGCAAATACATCACCCACTTCGTTCACTATATGAGAGCACTTCTTGCAATCCGAGACAATCATCGACCCGAACATTCATTGGGATGTCGGTCGGATTTTGATGTTTGATGTGGAGTCTCAGAAGATTTTTTATTTGATACCTTGGAGACACTTAACAGACAAACAAACTCGAGATTTTATTATAAAGAGTAATGAGTTGCAATCAGTTTGCTGCTCAAGGTATAAGTTAATAGATCTCTGGGCCCTATTCTGAAAGTGGACTGTTTTCGAAGGGCTCTCTGTGGCAGATTATTGTACTGCTTTATTTTTGCGACTACCTCCTTATTCAAGTTCACCTAGGATAAGACAACTCCTGAATCGAAATATCGAATCTTCACCCCCGTTAAAATACGTGAACAATATGTCATAAAGCTTTTTTGTCCGAGAGTTGGCGGACACAACATAATAAAGATAGGTGATTTAATTAGGGTGGTGCTGTGTTCTACCAGTTGACCGCACTCTTGACCAGCCAACTGTAACCGAGTGGTAGTGTCGAAATTATTGTTAAGGAGGTCGCAAATTCAATTCTCCCTGTAGAACCATGTGACCGCCATTGTTGATGACTACCGACAAGAAATAAATAGCAGTACAGTGCTTCTCGGTACGTTACCATCTGTTGGGTCTGCTATCAGAATGAAACCTTGATTAAAAAATGCAATCCGGTCCAGTGAAAGTCAGCTTAGGATTAATACCGCACGCAAAGCCATGTTTCGTCAAACAAAGTCGCCTCCAGACCTCATGCAAGCTTCCACTCAGCTCATAATTAGGACTCTGGGAGAACATGTATACTCTAGAATTTCTTACATATAACAGGAAGTGGGTAACTGGTCGACCATATCATCTGTTAGCTTGTTCCCAAGCTAATGGTGGATACTAAGCTGTCTATGGTTTTTAATGTTTCAGAGTGAAGTGGTCACTGCCTACTTCATCGAATCTAGAACACTAATTGGAATGTGATCATCTGTAGAGAAAACGTGAGCTACAGTAACTTTATAGAAATTCTGTTGGAATTTAGAGTTTGAAAGGGACTGCACAGCCGATCTTAACAGCTGATGGTTTGTTGGTGGCGCCCTATGTGATTACCCACTAGAGGATACGAGAGCTTTCCGGTCTGTACGCCTTCCCCTGCCTTAACCTTCAACACGCGAAAAAAAGTCGAACAGCAGAAGGTCCGCATGTAAGGTAGTGAAGGTCAGAAGGTTATTGACGCTTATACTTGATCAGTGTGGAGCCGATTTCCACTTCATCAATACAACAATGATCTGTAGATTGTGGGGGTTTTAAGTTAGGACGCTACATCACAAGTTTAAGCCGGGTGTTTATACTCACATAAATACATGCTAAACACCGGCTGCCATTTGTTGCATATCTGTTACCCATGAGCAGATGGCGTAAAGTCCATCAGGAAACACATGCTTGTGTCGCGGCCTTTGGATTTGGAGATGACGCCATGAAGCCACGTACTGCTGGGACCAAAAATTGCAATAGCGAGGCTGAGCTGAAATGCGTGAACGTAAACGCAGCTGTATTATTGAAGGGACACAATCTCAACCGACAACTGAGTGCGCCATCTCTTTCTAAGTATTCATCAGTTGGCCTTCCTCTTTCAAATTACTGGAGAAGCACCGCCTTTTTGGACCAAATAAACTTACATGAAGTCGAAAAAAATTTAGAGGCGCGGCCTTTGCAGATCCTTATCTACGGTACTCATCGAGTAACATGTGAGGATGCAATCAGATTATCACACGCCTAAATTTTGGTCTTTAAACAAGCCACTTGTGGCCTTCATCGATTGTGGCATGATAGGTCGAAGATGCTTGCAGCAGAAAATTGCTTGTTGAGGCGCAGTTCAAAAGATCGCTACAACACTCTAACTTAAGCGGATACTATTGATTTCCAACCCATTTACCCCTATAGTTATCCTTGAAAAATGTCGTCTGGCAGCACCCTGTTTCTTGTAAGACAGTGGATTTTTCGATCGAACCGTCCGGCCGTTCGCTTAGGTGGATGGTTCATCTCCAGAGGGCGGGCTTTTGTGAGCACTGTCTAAGAATCCGTATAAGAAGCTGCAGCTGAATACGTGATGCATTCAACATGAGGGTATCCTAAAGACTGTTGACGACCTGCAAAACTGTTAACACCTGTCGCAAGCTACCTGACCTTAAACGCATCTCGTGAATACACTGATGTGACGACTCGTACTGAAAGGCGAAGGTAAAGTAGAATCTAAATCATGTGCTTCCCGTTCAGTATGAATGAGCAATTGTGGTGGCGCCATGACTTTGAGGTGTCGTGGCTAAATTTAGTTCTACAGCTGATTCAGTAGCTACTGGTGCTAGAAGCAAGTAGTTAACAATGTAAACTGCTTTATGGTGCCAATGTGGCCTTTTCGACACATCATCTAGAGCAGTCCAACAAAACACGGGCGTTGATTGGTGGGGAGTCGTACTTCTGTGACTCTCAGTTAGCGGTCCTGCGAATCTCTTGTCAAATGCACGATTGTGGCTAAAACAAACTAGTATTTTGCTGCTGCAGCCAAAAGCTGGTATCGAGTAGTTTTTCCGGTGGCCACAATTAGCTTTGGTGGTCAACCCTTGCATACGTTACTGGAAAACGTATAAATATGACCCGGGTCACCAATATCAAACTGGTACACTACACAACTAATTGGTGTCAAACAGGTTGATCTTAGAAACCTGAACTATGGTTTTTCTGGGCATACAGTTGGAGCCACATGGGACTTTCGAGGTAGTAAGACAGGAAATTCATACTGGCGTTTGCTTTGGAGAACTTAGGGAGATTCTGAAAAAAATTATTCAATGCCAGCAATGTGTGGTTATTTGGATTTCGAACTGAGCTTAGGACTTGATTTGTTTGGCTAAGTGGCGAAAGATTTAGTAAATATTTTTGGAGTATTCTATCAAGAGTTTCGGTTCCTCGCAACGACCACTTGACGGAATCCGCCAGCGGCAACCAAATTAGGATTACTGAGTGGACACAACCTACTGAAGTGGGATGTAGCATACCTTTCGCAAGACTTTTACCCTAGATTCACAATCGATACATGGTCAAAATAATGCACCTAATGTGGCGGCATGTACTTCGCCACTTGGCATGATAAACCGCAAGTAAGCACTTACTGAGTCAATTCAGGAGAGATCCTTATGGGGAATCACCAGGAGCGCCCATCTCACGAAAGTCACTGGAATTTCGAACCCACGACACTCCGACATGTAGTTTGACACTTAATCTTCCGGCCACGAAGGCTGAGCAGCAGTTTGAATAGCTCGCACCAGACAGCTGACACCTAGTAGGATATGGTGCCACTCATCCTTTAAGCACGGAACCCTCATCACGTGGTAAGATGTGTTGACTGTCTTTTCGGGTGGCAGCTTCTTAGAATGCAACCTAACACGTTGTGGGAATTAGTCTTCTGAATCAAATCTCACACTACCAACAGAATGTAAGTAGTTCAGAGGGAGAATTATTCACAAGAAGAGTGACGCCCTCATCCGGCAAGTCGTCACTCAAGGGGACAATCAAAACATGACCACGTTATGTGGACTTCGCGTTTGCGATAAGAGTTAGCCAGTTAGCAGATCAGCCGATCGTGGTCGAACGGTCTTGTCATCAACTGCCAGGTGGGAGCCCGTGGATTTAGATTACCTTGAAAGTTTGCTAGATGCGAACTGCTGATAACACCCTATGATGATGAACCAATTGTACGGGACTTCCCAACCTTCTGCTTTAAACTGAATACGCCCGCAGTAAGAAACAGCTAGCGAAATTTCAAAACGGAATTGTAACAGCAACAAGTGTGTTTATTTTCTGTCTTCATGTGATTGGGGATAGCCTGAGAAATAAAACTCCGAAACTCAAGGGAATAGAGTCTAGTGTAGTCCTCAAGCACTGAACATGTCATCGCTCACGAAAGGAAAATTTATACAAAATTTGGAAGCCAAACCCTACTGGTTCGTTTCAGTATGTGTACATACACACAAAAGCAAGCATAGTATTTCGCTTCATCTGTTCCTCAGTCGCTGAATGAAACCCTGGTAAAAACATCTGACGACAGCGGGTTAGAATAAAGGTGATCCGTTTAAAGCATGGTTAATCAGCTCTCTGTCGTCTGAATCAGTTAAAACTGCAACACTTTACCAATGTGTTTACAACTTGGTCTGTTCCACCCACACACTAACTAGTCAGAGAGAGTGAATCGTTGCTCCATTGCATTATCTCTTATGGAGACGATTTTGGCCACAAGGGACTGTGCTTGATGTTTTAATGCACTGGTTTACTGAAATAAGTTCTGCATCGGCCTGTCATAACTGGGACCCAGGTGCCCTATCTTCGGGAAATCCGAAATTCTGGGGAGCCGATAACTTAGGCTGCATTCTTGTTTTCATTACAAGTCCTTAGTCTTTGGGCTCATTTCCAAAGCTATTATTTGCCTTCAGAAGGAGAAACCTCAACTGGACTAGCTTGTCTCTGGGATTGTTGGTCCGAAACCAGTCAGCAGTAAAAACCTTAAAAATTCAAAACCTAAGTCAGCGTATTGAAGAATACAGTTAAGATAATTTATGTGTTTACTCAGTCGTTAAGACAGTTTCCCACGAAATCAGATTTAACAATTACGTGGATGATGGATTCAAGCGGCCGAAGAACATGCAGATACGGTTTCAGTAACTGTGAGCTCTATTCACTTTATCACCTGCAGGCATGAAATTCACAGGTATCCGCCCATCAAACAGAGAATAGGCAAGCAAATCACAAAATTTATTGAGAAGGGGTTTCAAACAAACATATATCTAGTAACTTTGGCAGCGTATTTCCATGGGATGTGGTATGTACAAGCAAGTGGACGATTTTAACGATTAAGGTGACTGTTGATAGGGCTGCCATTCTATTTTAGAGCATTACCATCAATACGAGAGAATAGGGTGGGGCAAGTACAAAATGGGTTTATAGATGAACGTAATATGAAGTGAGGGCCACCTGAATCTTGCCGTCATAACATTCGGTCCATGAATGACTGTCAGACTGCTCCACGACTTTTGAGCAACAACATATCCAGTTGTCCGTTTCAGTTCAATTTCGAGTTCGTTGGTTGGGGTGATAGTTGAAAACCATTCGGCAAAACAGCGCAACATGTTCTTGATCTGCCTCACATGTACAGGCAACGGAAAAAGCATCGTCAGTGTTGATGTCTACAGGGGGCATCCGGAGCTCGCTTTTCCGAAAGCGTAGAAAACGAGTCTACGGAATACGGAATCCTCCAGTTGTGGTGGGGAGCGGACGATTCGTTGAAGTTTACCGTCAAGAGTGTTCGCATGCAGGTTTACACACTATGAAGTGCTCGTCCCCAACAACTGCGTACATGAAGTTCTCCAGTGTCTGAATATTAATCCTGGTAACGATAAAACAACACAGACCAATGGTTACATGTCAGCTGACTGCTTGTGAATAATACGAGCATTGAAAACTTCAACAAGACTCAAGGCTCTACTCAACAAAATCCCTTAGTTTCATAGGCGATAGTCACTAAGGTGCAAAGGAGCTACGATCGACCAATAACGGGATTCAAGTTCGAGTGGTAATCAAATTGAGTAAAATAACAGACTGAGTGTGATAGCGCAGTCATGCGTGGAGGTGTTTTGCGCGTGTACTGACGTATGGATTGTGTGTGTGTGTGTATGTGTGTGTGTAACAAACCATAAAACACTACGTGTGGCAAACAGAAAAGAGGTTACGGATAAGTATGGCAACAGTAGAAAAATGAATGCAAACTCTGCAGTGTTTCCCATCAGAGCGCACTTAAGCGGAAGGACGCTCAACAGACTGAACATGTATTTCATAAGGCACAAAAATGGAATGGATGTTATGACGGAAGAGGGCCTGTTTGCAAAGTGCTAAATGGGGAGTAGCTTGGTTGAGAGATAGAGCATCGAGGGCTTTTCTTAGGGAAGATGGAATGTTAAGCCTAGTTGTCTGGGTTCGGGAAAGAGGAAATGTGTGTAGATGTGTGGATCTGTAACGTATACAAGTTTCAAACAGTCAACACTAAAATGAACAGGATGACCATTAAGGTCAGTGACGAAGAACGTATCAGGACGATTGACATCTTGGTATAGAGAGTTATGCGGTGGTCATGCTGCTCTGCGAATGTGACCGACACTGCTCATGAGTGGAAATCACTGTGCTTGAATGGGAGTGGATGTTTTCACTTGTCGTTGGTAGTTAAATGGAACATATGCTGCTTCAAACGATGCACGAAGAGCGTGAGATTGAGCTAACCGGAGCCAAGTCAGTATAACCTCATCTCTGTCGGTGTTGGTCGATGTTAGTGCCGAATAGAAGTTACACCAGTGAACCGTTACAAACTTCTTTTGCTCAGTCAGAAAAGCCAAGACTGCTACAAAGTGCTTTAACATATATGACAATGAACAAAGCAACTTCGTTGATAACTCATGAATTACTAAGTTTGTGAAGACAGATGTTTTACTCCACAGTAAACCGATGTCAGATAACATGTGTAAACCAAGAATATGGACACCAAATTTTATAGCGTGAGGTATTGTATCCGAATTTCCTATCTAAAATAATGTGCGCAGGCTCAAACAGTACTGTTAATATCTTTTTTGTTAAGAAAAATTTCAGCCTAAACTATCTAAGTTACGCCTAACAACTCGTGAGAAATTTGAAACAGTGAACCTGAAGAACACTACTGTCTTGAAATCATTTCAAGACAGACATTTCAATGAAACGTAGTTCAGTCAGTTTCACCATGTCTGCTGACAGACTTGTGAGGGAGTAAAGACTGCGGTCATCGTATATGATCGGTCTTTGTTAAAAAACCACCGAAGACGCACTTTAATCAGTTTAATCTTTGAACAGTTGAGGAATAACGTCAGCGGTAGAGTTGGGTTGCTTAATCTGGGAGATCCGCCTACTGAAATCAAGGGATGAGTCTGAATGGGTACTGACACACAGAGCTTCTAATACCCGAAATCACGTCATTGGTACAGTTAACAGACAAACGGATAAATCGGAAGTGCGAAAATGACTACGGAGCCCGACAATTACGACCAACACAGGCAATCGTCCGGTGTACAAACGCTACGATTTCACAGGGGGCCAACTTTCGGACATCTTACCGCTTTTAAACGCCAAAACATCCTATGAAGCTAAAACTCAGAAGCGACTGATTTCTCGGCACAACTATCAAAGAGAATTAAAAAGGCCTTACACACATGTTTCGACATTGTCGTGAACGGTCGGACGTTCAGACAACTCGAGAGAATTTTAGGATGAGGGTGTGAAAGTTTACCGTCCTGCACGGTGAATCAGAAAGCGGGTTTGTCCCATCTGATAAATACACCATATCAGATTAGTCCACTTAAGTCAGTAACTGATGTATCGGTCCATTTCGTGCCGTACGAAGGTCAGCTGTCGAATTTACAATCACCGAAGTGGTTGAACTTAGGTTACCTCCACCCCTGAGACGACAGCAAAAATAATAGCCAAATTCAGATCATGCATTGGGTTATCATCCTCTGCTAAATCCAAGCACATTGTCTGATTTACCTGCATTGTTTAACAAAATGGTAACAAGTTTAAAAGAATACTCGTATGCATCCATATCACTGCCGTTTGAAAAGCACTTCTACTCCCCTGTTGCAATTATTCAGGTAAGTTCCCACCAAATAGTGATGGGTGAGCAGGAGGAGGGCCTTTCAAAGAAGTGTGACGTGGATGGAAATTCCACAAATCCCGTTCTCACTTGCTACAAATAATCCTAGAAATCAGTATCTAGTCTCAAATGAATCAACACGATGAAAAAAGGTATGAAAAGCGAAAACACTTGTGACCAAGAGCGGACAAAAGAATAATACAGTAGATTGTCGTACTAGTGAGAAAGGAACGGATGCCGTGAACTCACTCCGGCACATCACGAGAGACGTGAATCTTCCAATCCCCGCAGTACATTGTCCTCAACTTTGATGCAAGCCTCGATTTTTTCCTTCCGACCGGACATCTCAAAAGAGCAGTATCCAAAATCAGTTCCAGGAGCACCTCTTGCCATTCCTCTGACAAATCAGTTTGCCTAACTTCTGTAAATGCGCACATTGAAAAATGTGACACTAAGCGTTCCGTGGTGTTTGCACTGCGAACTAACCACACATGCATTAGTGTTCGCAAAAAAGTTCCGCTGCTTGCCAGAACAATCGATCGATCGCCAAAAAACGTACACCTCTTCACTTGTTTGTGCTGCGCGCCTGTCTGTCCACTGCCTGTGATTGTGTTGTGTGCACCCTCCTATCGTCGCCCACAAAACGGATCGATAGATCGCATTTGTCAAGCTTGGTGACTCAGGGAGTGTAAAATGTTTCTGGATGCTCTTATACAAAGCGTCTTTCGACTGGGTTCACTCTCATGTTATTACTAGGTAAAAAAATGCAGAAAGCCAATTCAGCGAAAAAGAAAATTCCTGAACTGCTAGCTCAGAAAACTTTGCTGACTTCGTGTCGCTACTCACTCAGAATATGAAGGATAACCGCCCATCCACATTTAAACGTTAGAGGAGGAAAACGCAGTATAACCTAACAGACTAAATTGAGCCAATGTTGAACTTAAGGCGTCCCTAAGCAGTCCAGAGCGTAAATGTTAGCCTAGCAGGATCAAACGACTGCCCTTCCATTCAAATGATAGAGAATAGTCGCATTAATTTTCGAAAAGAAGCAGACAGATGGAGCCATTTCTACTGAAGTCGGATTATCACATCATATTTTGACATACATGTAGTGATGCATTCTAGCTAGCTCCGAAAAATACTGTAATCCATCCGGTCTCGCTATACCCATTCAGGTACAATGGCCCATATGGATGCAGTGAGCGCGCAGTCGGCGCTGGTGCATGCTTGACGGGCTTGTGAGACTTCATCGTTAGCCATGAAGATGAACCAAAGCTCAAAATGCACTTATAACCAGAAAATACGTGTTTTACGCCATGGTGTAGGCATCCTAACAGCTGCAGAGGTACTAGAAACAACAACATTCATATAAGGATATACTAACACTGATAGTTGCGGTTGTCTCTGATGAACAACATCCACAGTACACGGATTTACAGCGTCAGAGAAAGGTGCACCGTAATGATGAACGTGTATCATAAGTGTCCATCGGATCATGTATGAAGGGACAGCTAGAGTTCTCCTCATTTATGAAACTTACACCAAAGTTTTTGCCAAGCCGCGTACCTCTTCCCAGAAAACACAAGTTGCAAGTTAATTCTTGCAACGTTAAGCAAAATGAGAAGTTTTGGGTTGGTTACGTGGACAATAACAGACTGAGTTGGTTGTGATGCGCAAACTAGATTTCGAACGAATATATCACAGAGAGACAGTACCCGTGACAAATAGACTGGCCCGGCCCAAAGAGAAGAGACCTCGTCGCCGTGTGACGGTTTGTCTGCCTCCATAACCCTTTGAGCTATGTTGACTGGAAAAAACATGTGACAATCGCAGATTCTCTCATGACAGGTTGTGGCCAGTGGTCACAGATCTGACGAAAACATCCAGGTTGGGGGTCAGAACATGTGTAGCGACTTGTTCCATAAAAATGGTAATGAAGTTTCACTTCCCTCCAAGCAACGCCGCCTTGCAGTCAGGCTACTGCTGATGCCCTCAAAGTTTTCCCTCTTTTGTGCCACCCCGCCCAAGTTTGATTGCTCTCTCTCCAGGTTCCAGTACTAGGGTTGACCGTTTTTATCAGCGAGCATCACACTCCGCCGCAGCTTCTGTACCTACGGCTTTAGTTACTTCCATAAACAATTTGAAATCTGTTCACAAATACCGAAGGCCTGTATACTTAGCCGCCTTTACTGTTCGCACACTGAAGCAAGCAGGACAGCAGGTGACTTTTGCTGGTACGCTGGATTCCATCTGTATTGATATATGCTGTATGTAAGAAACAAGCATAGAGAACGCAAGTATTGTGACTGAAATGATTGCTCCCTAGCCTTCTTCCTGGTTACGGCTGCGCACTTCTGATGGTGCAGAGGCCGCTGCAGCTGGATATGCTGGGGTGGGTATTGTATTGAGCAACTGAGAAGAAGCGTCTCTGCTTGATTGGATACCCGTTGTTAGTCGCCTCTTTGCGGTCCGTTTGGCAACAGCTGTGAGAGAATCTAGAGGAAGTGAGGTCCATCACCCCTTGATCCTTGTGTCTGCTTACGTCCCAACTGACTAGCCTTGCATCTGCCAAGGACAGTTTCTATGACGCTCTAGGCGCCCTTGTACAGCGGGTTAAAAGCTCAGATGGTGTTGTGGTTACTGGTGACATGAACGCCCGTTGCTGAGGCCCGTTTGGGCGGTCGCCTTGGTTTGGACACGAGACTCACGGACAACCGGAATCGCTTACTTCAGATGTGTTCCAATCACAGACCGTTCCTTTGCAGTACGAATTTCCGGAACATTGGAAATCAATTGATAACGTGGTGTCCACCAACAAACCAGCCCCAAATCCAAACAGACCAAATTTGGCCTTCATATGAACTGTCGGCAAAGGATACCAAACCCAGGAGAAAACACCATGTGGCCAGGGGTGTACACAAGTCCTCATTTGAGGATCTTGTTTAAAAACCCCTCTAGTTGAATGAGTTCACCACGTAAATGATTCTGCCGTCCAGCAAAAAGTGAGGTTTTACTTAGAGAGAAACCGTGATCAAACTGAGAGACCGGGAGTGGCGCGAACTACTGAACAGGAGGCATGGTTTGTAGCCACACAAAATGAGTCTCGTTGGAAATTTCGGAACATTCGTTAAACCCACAAAAAACGAGCAGATAGAAACCTAAACCATCAGTTTTAGCGCGGATTTTTTTTAAGTAAATGAGGCTATTTGCTACACAAGAACCGGGAGTTTCGTAGCAGACCTGAGGTAATAAACCAAATCAAGAAGAAAATCATGCAGAAGACACTGAGAGTAATAACGGCTGGACCAACTCTTACGACTAGAACTTCCTGTTCGAAACGGACAGTGGTTGTCCGATCGAAAAACTCCCTGTATTTATGCACTGATAAGCCAGCGTTCATGCAGCCTAACTGTATCAGTGGTTTGGTATTTTACGAGCTGCAGCGGTTTGGTCAGTCCTTCAGCACTTCTGAGCTACTGGCAGAAGCAGCTCAGCTCTGTGATGATGCTCACATGTTTTCGGTATGTGTATTCTCTAGCGTTTTCATCAGACCTGCAGGCGGCTTTACGTCAGAATGATAGGGGATAGAAATCCTAAAGAGTTGTAGCAACTGTGGGTGCAGCTTAGTATCATAGTCTTGAGAACAACTAGCAAAATATAAGTCTTGCTGGCTCTCTTTAGGTCTGACTGTGGGAAATATTCTATTGAAAGGGTCACCTTAACTCTACGAAACGTTCAAAAATAACAGGTTTATTCCACTGTATATTCTTATAGACAGAAATAAAGAGCGAGAACAATAAGCAAACTCTTCAACCTCAGGTAAGCATCTAGTATGTCCAGCCTTGAGTTGTCACGTGACTGATCTCTTCAAACGAATGAACAGTGATCTGAGATTTGAATCCAAACACTTCGTGTAGTAGCGAATATAAGCAGGTCTCCAGCAACATGAAAATCCATAAAAGCCTATACGGTAGTAGCGAATATAAGCAGGTCTCCAGCAGCATGAAAATCCATAAAAGCCTATAAGAAAAAAATTCTCAATTCAAATTACGGCTTATAGACACCAGTGGTCAATTTATTCGTAAAATATATTTTTAAATATCAGGGTACTTATTTCCTTCTCAGGACATTTTAAAACTCCGAACATGGTGCCCGGTTTATTACCATTCTGAACTGTCATTGAAGCTGCCGGATAATATACAAAACACCAGACAAGTAATGCGCGATGTTGGTATCAGACACATTCGTTGTGAAAGTAAGAGTCGGTCAGTGTTTGCGACTGGTTTGTGAACTGTGGTACAGTGAAGCGTTGAAAACCAATAGGATTGAAAAAAATCACCCGCTGCAAAATAGCTGTTACTCTTGTACAGAACTCACACTTTATTCCTCTCGGAGGGAACAACACTTTTTGCAAAACTAAATGAATGTATTTCCTGAAAACAAATACAACCAGCGGATTTATAAAAGGAGTATCCATAGCTTGGTTATCTGTCGTCTTCAGCGGTGTAAGCAGTTTTTGTTTCTTATCGTTGGTCTTCCGTAACTGAAGGCAGTTAATTCTCTCTAGAACACAATTTGAACGCGGGAACTGGTGGGTTCAAGGATTTTGTATTGTTGCTTCGGTTCCAGAGCCAATAACAAAAAAGCCAGTTTTTATGGAAACTTTCAACTTTCAATGTTTATCGTCCGGATTGGTCAGTCGAGTAGACAGAAAATAACCTATTGCACCTATTGCATCAGTAAGCCAAGGGTAGCTTAAGAGTTACGTCAAGTGGTTTATGAGGGCTGTGAATGATTTATTGCGGCGGCCTTCGTACTGCAGAAACACTACGAAGTGCTTGCATATGCTAATTCCTCCGCGCCCGTTATTTCCCACTCATTTGTATTTATACTAGAAATACTAACCTTTCGGGCACAGAAACTTCTTTCTCAATGGGCATAGAACCACCATCCAACCTATTTTCGGACATCGCTTCTGTACTAAACTTTAGGAGGTTGCTCAAGGTCCTGGCAGCAGCACGGTTGTTTCATATCATTAAAAGTATAAAATTCTTTTTGAGAAAGCATGGCCTCATAGTACGGAGAGGCGGCATGCTGTAAATACCTAGTGACAATAATGTCAATCTTCTGAAGTCGAAAACCATTAGGGTGGCCATGAGTTGTTTATAGGCTAAACTGTTGTGCACGTGATATTCGTACATTTTCTCCATAATGCAATAAAGTCTTCGGTCTACTCACGTTTGAGGAGCTTTCCTAAGCAAGTGCTTCCATCTGAAAAGTGAAAATGAGTAAAATTATTGTCATTTTGTCTGATTTTACGACACATTGATTGAGTGAAATTGTTGAATGAAAACTGTCCGTTCTTTAGCAATGAATGAATCTAATATGTATCTAAATCTAATCTAATCTAAAGCGTGCATCGTGTAAAAAGAAAACCAGTGGGGCATTTGGGAAAATTGCCAGTTGTTCTGTCTGTGGGGCAATTGCGAGTGACTGATGTGATCGATAAAAATTAGCGGAGTGACCAAAACCCGTCTTTTAGTGGAGTAAACTGCCGAAATAATCACTGTGCTGTCTTATATTCAAGGTTGGGCTGACTTCACCGATACATCCAAACATGGACTTCATCGGCAGGATAACAGTCTGACGCATTCTGCACCGCGTTAGCCTGTATCTATCATTTTTTCTGATACGGTTTACGAAAACCGCATGGCGTGGGTGATTAGCATAGCTGGTTTCCATGCGAACTCAAATACTCAGTTCTCAAAGACTGTTCCATATGCGGCGAATTTCAGCTCATGGAATCCAGCATAGTTTGAGACCTTGGAACGTGAGTACGTACACTGGATTCTCGCCTCAGCCTGCTGTTATTGTGGGTTGTTACTCAGTTTGTAATACTAACCAACCCTGATATTTTACTATACCACGTGTGGGCTAGCTCGCGTGACATTCAGCAGTGCTCGGTCAGAACAATTAAGGATAACCTCTCCTGGTGAACAATAGTCCCACCTTGATGGATTGGGTTTCCCTGAAAATTCATTGGCTTCCTCCTCCCTTTCAGGCTCCGGAAGGGCTCCCCGAATGTATCCATAAAGCGCGCTGTTCGCCTAGTTGGTTGTTGGTGTTGATGGTCGACAGAAAATTATTCACCAAAAAACGGACGAATTGAGCTTACGTGGGCTTGTGGCCACTGTTACTAAGAAATGTCGTCCAGATATTGATCTGGGTGTTCAAGTGAGTAGAGCAAAAGCTATTTGTGGTGGTTGAAATCATAAATAGCAAATATATTTCTGGACTACTTTGAGAATATACCTACAATAGCAGTTAGCAGCAAAACCAAGGGAATACGGATCCTGGGTCTTATTATATCTGAAGCAATGGCCCACATTTTATTTGTAACTTTGTGGTACTTGCCCAAACTAAGTAGTCAGTTGTGTAGTTGTAACCATTAACGCATGTCATTGCCTCAAAAAACCTTTCTTGGAGGGTTAATATGTAGAACAGTCGTTGCCAGTTGTTCTGTCTGTGGGTCAATTGCGAGTGACTGATGTGATCGGTAGAAATTAGCAGAGTGACCAAAACCCGTCTTTTAGTAGAGTAAACTGCCGAAATAATTACCACATTCAAGGTTGTGGTGACTTCATCGATACATCAAAACATGGACTTCATCGACAGGATAACAGTCTTAGGCATTTCGCGCCGCGTTAACCTGTATCTATTATTTTCTCTGATATGGCTTACGAAAACCGCATGGCGTGTTCCGGGGTGATTAGCATAGCTGGTTTACATGCGACCTCAAATACTCAGTTCGCAAAGACTGCTCCATATGCGGCGAATTTCAGCTCATGGAATCCAGCATAGTTTGAGACCTTGGAACATGAGTACGTACATTAGATCCTCGCTTCAGCTTGCTGTTATTGTGGGCTGTTACTCAGTTTGTAATATTAACTAACCTTGATATTTTACCATACCACGTGTGGGCTAGCTCGTGTGGCATTCAGCAGTGATCGGTCAGAACGATCAATGATAGCCTCTCCTGGTGAACACTAGCCAATCTTGATGGATTGGGTTTCTCTAAAAACTCGTTGGCTTCCGCCTCCCTTTCAGCCTCTAGAAGGACTCTACGAATGTATCCATAAAGCGCGCTGTTCGACTAGTTGGTTGTTGGTGTTGATGGTCGACAGAGAATTATTCACCAAAAAAACGGACGATTTGAGCTTAGGTGAACCTGTGTCCACCGTCACTAAGAAATGTCGCCCAGATGTTGATCTGGGTGTTCAAGTCAGAAGCTATTTATGGTGGTTGAAATCATAAATAGCAAATATATTTCTGGGTTACTTTAAGAATACGCCTACAATAGCATTGAAACGAGGGAACCAGCAAAACCAATGGAATATGGATCCCGGGTCTTTTTGTATTTGAAGCAAAGGCCCAAATTTTATTTGTAACTTTTGGTACTTGCTTAAACTAAGTAGTCCGTTGCGTAGTTGATCTGACCAGTAACGAATACCATAGCCTCAAAAACTTTTTTGGAGGGTTAGTATGTAGAACAGTCCGGCCCACTTCAGGGATCGCGCGGAATGTTGTGATGAAACAACTTTCAATCGAATTTCATAATCCTGCACCAATCCACTGCTAACTTGCGTTTCGAAGGGGAAATATAAATATCGCTTTTAGTGTGGAATATGCGCAGCGTTGGATTATGTTAGGCTTATATGACAAACTTGCGCGCCTGATGGACCGCGTGAAGTTTTTGACCACAAACGCTGGTGCAAATCCTAATTAGATTAGATGGACTGTAGCATACGCACCAATAAATGGATTGGGCTCATGGAATATACTTTTGCCAACTCAGGTGACTGGACTATGAATTATATTCAACAGCAATCCGCATCCAATCAGTAGTAACGTTGATGACCATAAACTCATAGCACAATTTTCAATTACGATGTCTATATACCTGCATAACACGCGAAAATATCCGCTAGCTGTGGTAAATAATGTTTGGATGTCATTCAAAATGGGAGTAAAAAGCTTGTCTTCGACGAAAACTTTTTTCATAATCTTGGAGGTCACAGTTTGACGCGTAACAGCAAAAAGAACAGATGTGACCATAAAGCTGTCGGTTATAATGTTCACATGGCAATGGTGGGTGCTGGAATGAAAAGAACTTTGCCCTACCTTGCACCACGTTGGATTAGGCCACTGCAATGTCCCTTGGGTGAGGGGCGGAATCTAACAATTAACAGCCACCAATGAGTTCATCATTTTCGAATTATTGCCACGGAGATTTGGAATGGTGATTTAAAACGATAAACCAAACTTACTCAAGAGTCTTGGTTTGTTGACATTTGTGTGGGGTCTGATGATATTCAAAATTACGATCCACATTCCCAGCGTTTGTCGCCACATCTTTAACAGGACAGTGAATATTTCAGGAGAGTGGACGGGCTAAATGGAGTATAGCTTCGCCAGGTTTTGATTTAGAGCGAAGTTGCATGAGCGTTTTGTAAGATTTAGTTAGTCTATGTTGAGTGTTCTGAATCTCCAAGATCACAGACTTTCTTCCATGTTATTCGTCCTGTGAAAAATATGTTGTCCCATCATCAGGTCCGGAAAGTCACTCTTACCGGTCTCATAATTAGACTCCAGAATCTTGGCCGTAAACGTCCACTTTATTAATGATATGGGCTTTTTTGTTTCCATGTCTTTTTGTGATTCCTAAATTGTGCTGCAATGGGTCCCGATACTGGAAAATCTGTTGCTGCTGGCTTATGCAGTCAAAAAGTACTTCATCCATGTTTCTTGTTCGCCAACACCACCATTTCCAACACAACTGTACAAAGAAACCAACTGACCGATATCTGCCTGTGCATTAGAACTGACTGCTGAGCTGTACATCGTTTAAAAAGACGCAAAGTGGGCCAATTATAAAACATGCTTAAGGTCACTTCTGAGCTTCAGTTGTAATCGTCCCAGATAATAGACACTGACAAGACACACAGAAAGCAACAGGGTGAATTTTCGCGCGAAGCACTCAGCTCCCAAACTATTGTGCTGTTTGCCTATGAATGGTATCTAAAGTAAACACCACAGAATCTAGAATGTTTCGATATATCTACCCATAAATCCTTTGTGGGAATAAAATACTACCCTTTTAAACAGTCCTTCAATTTAAATGGTCCCAGGCTCTCCTAATCACTACGGTCACCATCGTCACTTAGGGCCTTCAGTTAAAAGCCACTTCCTCGTGGGGACTGTGTATCATTTTTCAAAATTCCTCTATGTCTTCGTAGGTGGAAAACCTCCGATGAGGATACTCTGGATAACGGCCAGGTTTGCGATAGAAGCAAACCAAACGCAACATGATTCATTGTATAAGTAGTTGTTTCACACACACCAACTACTTGTTTTGTGTACCTCTCTCTTATCAGTCGGCCTTTTGAGATACCATTTAATATGATTATGATGACGTGTGACATTCATTTCTTCTGAGGGAAGCTGCTATTCGGGGACACATTATGCCAGCTTTCCTAAGGAGGTTGCTTGATACTTCAACCGGACTAGATCACAAACAGCATACTCAGAAATTACTATGAAATGAGGAGCAAACAAAACATCTGGAACATATGGCTTTGCACGCACAGTGCTGATGAGTCATCCATCCAGCATAAGGTGGATTCCCGGCACAGTACGTAGGATGCTTAAAACAATATACGATAACAAACAGTGGTCTGGCTTAGTGTGACTTTAGGGTGAATCTCGCGAGGGCAGCCTAAGACCCGAAAAACTTCAAGATAGAGTGATTAGAAGGCCGGCTAAGGCGAGGAATGACTAGGAATCAGTGGTCAGCTTTTCACCTCTCTGCAATCCTAACTGACTTTCTCAGCTTCGTTTCGACTGGATGATATTGGGATTTGAGAATGAATACACTGCCAATACATGTGGGTTATTTAAGGTGTGAACAAACATTAGTGTACTATACCACAACTTCAAAAGAAGTATGATCCTTTTAAGGGTAGTTTTTAAGAGGGGTCCATATACTCTTGTGGTGTGTAAGACCATACTTGGTCGTTTGTGACAAAACGAGCAACCAAACCCTCAGACCACAAAATACACCACAATGATTGCTTATCTTGTAATGGGACAAGCTATTCTCATATGCAGAATACTTTTTGTGTCCCCAAGTGTCAGTTCACTGGAACTGATTAAGATTAGACTGTATTTCATAGGCAAACAGCTGCAAATCTCTAATCTTTAATCGAGTTTTGTGACGGGAGCTGATGTCAGACAGGAGGCCGGAAAACAAACTTTGCGAAGACTTACAAGTTGTTTTGAAGAGGAAGAAGAAGAATTTGTTGTTAGTGTGAGGAGATTTGTTTTTGTGTGTGCAGATTTCACCCCGTAAGGCAAGCCAATCTATGCTGAAAATCCGAGAAGTACTGTACAGCTGGTTCATCCTTATTGGGGATAATCAGCAGTGCGCATCTCACGAAACTTCGAAGGGTCTCGAACCTGTGACCCCGTGGCCGAACGGTTACGTGTTAAGCTACTAGCCAGGAGGTCGCGGGTTAGAGACTCGCCGGAGTTTCGTAAGATGCACACTGCTGATGAACCAGCTGTGCTTCTCGGCTTTTCGGCATAGATTGGCTTCTTTTTTTGAATTTATATGAACACCGTTTTCCGCCACCATAGTAACCTAAAATTTTCAAAGCATAAAAATAGTTCGTAAGATAAATAAAACCAGCAAGTCTCTCTACGGCACGGCGGCCCACTGACTGCGAAGAATTCAGCCTCGGTCACTCACGCTGTTTCTTGAACGGTATTATCGATTTGGGACCAGGTGACAAACAGTGTGTATATCGGAAACCAAATTGGTGACATGCGGTCAAATCCGTATAGCCAGTTCGTAAAGCTCTAAGCCGCTTCTATTCCAGGTGGAAGACGAAACAGTTGTGGCATCATTTCTAGTAAACATGGCATGGAAAACAACACCTACGATGTCTCCCCAGCTTTGTAAGCCCAAGGATCCCATCTTGTTACACGACAAGTTTGGGGAGTTTTCCCGCATTACGTTGTGCTAAGTCATGCCTGCTTCGACTAGGAAGAAAAGCCACTTCATACCCACCTGCATCAACAAGAACCAGGTTTGCGCTCTGCTAACCAACGTTTTCATGACACCAGACTGAAGCAAGTCACGAGGGTCCTATCAGCGGCGCAGATACAGATGGCCGAGACGAAGCGAGCCGGACGTTTTTTCATTGAGGATCTCTTATTTGACGATTCATAGAACCGAAAAGTGGGCCAATCAAAAAAGCAAACATTATTGTTATAAAAAACGGGTAAAACGCATACAATCATGCTCAGAAACTACAAATCTGCTTGGATATCTTAACAGATCAAGGAGAACTAATGGATGGTTTTGCCTGACGCAAACAACAACTTTAATGAGGGATCCGATCCCACCTTCATCATAAAGCAACGTTTGTCTAACTACAACGAGATTTGAGCTGAACAGATAACCATCTAAACAATACGAAATAAGAACACAGACTTTCAAACTTCTAGAAACCTCCCTGGAATATTGCAATCAAATAAGATTGACCTCATAACGCCGCTCATGTTGAAACCTTCGGGAGTGTTTCTAGCAGCTAAGACATTAGCCCACACAAGACACCTGATAACACTGGTAGATTAGTTTGGGCAGTCTAGCTGAAGAAACACAATCCGTAATGCTTCTCTGTTCACAAAATCGTCAGCCTTCAAGGAGCCTGCAAATAGACCATGCAGTGGTTGGCTTCGTTTGCAGCATTCTTCTTGTAGGAATCTAAATGAAAGTTTGACAGTTTCGTGTCCGTTCTGAAGTCCCACTCTTTCTCTGGAACTGCTTTATACATAAAATGTGATTTCATCTGATTTCCCCGAAAACGAGCCAGAATTTTGCGAAGACCACAATGTGGGCCGATTTCACAACACCTAAAAGTTTTCTGTCAGTTCTCCATTCCTTTGAATTAAGTCACTGTTGTGTCATCCTTGAAGTCTTATGGGTTTGGCTTTCTATTTTGAACGGATCGAATGATGAAGTTTTTATTTCAGTCCATGTTAACCGACTTTGAACAGTTTGGCGGACCATCCGTCGTTTCACGAGACTTGACTGTTTTAGACCTGTTAAATTGCCGTTGGTATTTTGCTTTGCGCTGGTGGATCGTCCATGCTGGTTCTTGTCTTCAATTTGCTATACTTGATTCAGTTGGCGCCATTCAATTTCCGACTGGTAATTGTGCAGAATAGTAAGAGAATCTTCTGCACCTTTAAAGTACTTTTACTTTTTTGTGGGTTTCTGACCGATCCATGTTTCTTGAAGGAGATACAGACAGACTTGGATCCTTATGAAAGCGACGATCTGCGTCGGACTGGATTTCGGTTTTGTTCTCAGTTTGAATCCATTTTGGAAAGTAGTGCTTGACAGCTGCGTTCTTGTGATAAGTCATGAACGATCCAACCATTACGAACTGATTTTATCACACCAGCTACCTTCACTGTAAAATCGCTAATTGTGTTCCATTACATCCCATTACTTATCCAATGATCAACGTGGAGTTGGTTTCACCAGGTTTTTGCACCAGCTCAGTATTGTAGCCTACTGACATCCATCTTCATAGATAGTTCAATAACGGATAAGTGTTGTCAAGTTGACGTAAACCATCGCACATGCCCCGTATCCATTGAGATTTCTGTCCAGGAGCAAATAATCACATCAGACGAGATAATTCGGAAGAGCAAAGCGTGCGCTTGTGGATTAGTGGGAACGCACTCCCATCGCAGGTCAGATGTCCGAAGTTCAAACGCCGCGTAGAGACAGGGCTGTGCACAGCTAATGAGCTCCAATGAGAGCGAAACACAAGTTAAGTGCTTCTTCTCTTTTGTGGGACACACCAGACTAATTGCGTCATGACAGGAGGATGACTGTTCATAGGAGTGTCATATGAACTTGAAATCTACAAATCATGTAAACACCACCAGGTAGCAGTGGAACAGAAACGACGGTTTATAAGCCTCACATGTCTATCTCTGCTGGGCGATGGGGTTGTAAAATACAGCTATAGGAATAAAAGGGTCACTATTTGCAATGTGTGTGAGTACATTACGCTCTCCATGATATTATTTCGACAAAGCTAACTAATAAAGACAGTAGACAACTTTCTGAAGTAAAAGGTAGCCCGGTATAATGTTCGGAGGGGACAGGAAATTTCTTTTTATTGTCAGTGGGAAGTCAAGTTTGTGAATACAGCGAAGGTACCAGTCCGCATTTGTCCGATTCATCAATTATAGTCACTGGATGCAGACAATTCATTATAGTGTACATTCTGTTTGTATAGGTTTTCTTCCAACCAGTATGCCGAACACAGTACCCGGATGTAATATCTAAACACTAGCGTCGTCAGTGCCTGGTCTTTTATGCCAAACTCCAGTTTGCAGACACACAATCCTGTTACTTACTCCAAGAAGTAATCACTGCGTTTGTCGTTGATGATTCTTCCAGGTGCTTACTTAAAATCCCCAGCAATCGATGCCCGTAAGCTCAGTAGCACCGGAACGCTTGTCTTGGTTTTCTAATTATTCCGAAGTTTTAACCGTACAAGCCTTTAAAGATTATTATTGCCGGTAAATCTGAGATAATTTGAGTCTGAAACATGATGGATGAGCTGTTTGAGGGTACTGGGAGGAACTCAAAAAGTTTCTTTGCCCGCATTTTTACCTAGCTTCGTCCTTCTGCGGTTTAAACCAAATAGTGCCCAACTCCTTTCGTGAACGTTCACGAGAGTGCATGTAATGTGGTTTGTAATCCTCAATGCCAACTAACCACAGCAAGTTCTTGGGTGTCCTACAAGACGGCCACCTATCATCGTTACATAGTTGAACAGCGGAGTATCTGGCTGATTTGTCATCTACTTTTTTTGCCGTTGCAACACCGCTGCCTTGTTTGCATCATATCGTCCTACCGCAACTGCCCTACACATCTGCTGGCACTTTCTTACAGTTTTTCAACTCTAAAATGATGTTTTTTCTCTCCTATCCCAAAAGCATTTTGTGTTCTCCAGTTCAGAAGAATTTCACCCAAACGCCACTGAGCTCAGTTTAGAGAGCACAAACCACGTAGCTTACACTAGGCTTTGCATAAGGTTGCAAATGAAAAATATGAATTTATATAGTATGGACTTTTTCCCATCTAATTACTCTAATTTCCGTCGCAGTGATCAGAGTGATTCCCTTTGCAAATATCAATGAAGAAGTTAACAGAAGATGCTGGTAATATTTGATATTGCGACAACTAAATTACTGGATGGGGTTTCTGCTATATTATGAAAGATTTTACGGATGCACTTGAGTCTAACATGGACATAGAGAAGGATCCACGGCCTTCGCTGGATACCCGTTAAAAGCACAAAATTGTTCTTCCCTTATATATCGCTGGCATTCGAGTTTGTCTGTGACCCGTTATCTGAGGGTCCTTCATATGGTTTGAGCCCTTGGTATGATCAGGTTAGAAAGTGGTGAAACTTTGCCATGTCCATTAACTGCGAAAATTTTGCGGCCTTAACGATCCCCTCGATTGGTGTTCCAAGCACTAGCATAGCTTCCCTGACTTGCTATACAATCCAAATTTGAAAACATATAGCTTCGTATCGAGTTAGGTTAAAAACTGTCCTAGGTTTCACCCCATCTTTTTCAAAGCTGTTTTAATTGCTCATGGCCGCTGTTATATGATTCTGGCCTGCTGCAATTCAAGACTGCCTGAGCCATCAAAAGGAGTTTGAAACCCTATTTTTGGGAAAGGGATGCAAGAAAAGGAAATTGGACAGCAACTCATTGGTAGTTGTGAAAACTGCGTAGAAAGGCGGAGCAATGTGGCAACAATATTTACTAGCATCCATTGGAAAAGTTGCATGTTCTCCGGGGAATTCAGGTGCCGAAAAATTTTGAAATTGTAGGGTAGCTATGCTCTAAGGAATCTGGACTCATGCAAAGAACTCCGAAGGAATCATTGTGGGTGATACATAAGATTTCCCTCCTCTAATGACAGCTGAAAAGCCTAAGTCTTTCGCATAATAGAGCGAATAACGATGCGTAAACATAGCTTGGTGTTTTGAATTTGATATATATTCGGCATAACATATGCGGCTCCGGAAGAAAAAGCGACGGGAGCTAGAGGGGTGAAGAATATCATGTTGCTTCTGCCAAGCAACACGGTCTGTCGAGGTTTCCGTGTGCTCCACGAAAGACGTGCAAACATAACACACGGATAATTCAGACGACAATTCACTAACTCATCAAAATTGTTGTCTCGTAATACTACTTGATAAAAAAAAACAGATAATGCATCTCCAGATGTTTTGGATAGTTCACAACTACAACCATGAGAAACCGATGTTGCTCTAGCCTTGAGGGTGTCCGTGTGTCTGTCCACCAATCCGAGGCAACTCCATGATACATGCTCATCCTATTAACATAAGTTAGTTACAAGATGAGCAACATTTCCAAAATCCTACTGAGATTTGATTTGCATTTTTAACACGTAGGTACAAACTGAACGTATGGGACATTAAGTGTCGTCTCTCTAGCACTACCGAAAACAACAAGAAACCGAATAGAACTAGACGATTCGTAGTCATGGTGACATTCTGTCTTTATTGTGATATCAATGGTTGTCTAATGGTCTGAATAAAGCCTGTATGTTACCACCACCATCAGTGGCAAAGTGCAAGCTTGCGCCAATTGCGATTCAGTCGTCATTGTGATTGGGGGATTGTTTTCAAGAAGTTTGTTTATGATGGTTCACTCCACCGGGTTGAATGGATTCATGGAGAGCAACAGAGGAGGACACAATTTATGGTTGCTTAGGATGCTACGTTTCTGTTTAAATGTGAACAGTGCATAATCGGCGAAGATTTTCAAAAAATGTACACGACGATGGACATCGAAGTTCAATGAAACCTCTCAACAAAACACTTCGTCGATCCGGTCGCACTAATTCGTGCTTCGTATGAGTCTTTATTTTTCCATAAAGAGTATGTAACTAACTGGAACCGAGAGGCCGCACCTAATGAGATGATCATAATTATTCAAAATGGAACACTTTTGGTGAATAAAAAGAAATCTCTATCATTAGTTCCGTCAAGGATCAGGCAGATATACACTGCTCTTTGGCGCTCCGGCACAAACTATACGTATAAATTGAAGTTTCCGTTGAAATTCCACAAGCCCCCGCACTAGGATTACATTATAGTAAACTCAAAAAGGAGAAACTTCAAAAGGAGAAACATCTCACAAATGGATTGAGCCTTTTGGGTAGGAAAAAATCACTTCAGGATACAGTCAGTAAGTGGCCATGCAATGGAAGTCCCTCGAATGAAAGAAGAGTGGAACTGTGTTCAACCTAAGTGAAAGTTCACCGTACAGCTTATCGAACTCCCAACTCAGAAAGGTGTTGACTTAAACTACAAGTCTGAAAGTCACACATCCTAATCTTAGTGGTATTGCGGAGATACAAACTACTGAGTATTTCAAAAAATTTACAAATTTGTGCCTGCCTATCAGGTGACGACCTGATGAGTGAGTGCTTCTCACACGGAAGACTCACACAAACTGTGAGATGTTTCTCGTTCTAAGGTGTTTCAGGATTTCAGGAAAATTCTATGTGAAGTTCAGTGTGACAGGAGGATGATCGTCCATCGTCAAGTGTACATTTTTTGAAAATCTTCGCCGATTATGCACTGTTCACATTTAAACAGAAACGTAGCATCCTAAGCAACCATAAATTGTGTCCTCCTCTGTTGCTCTCCATGAATCCATTCAACCCGGTGGAGTGAACCATCATAAACAAACTTCTTGAAAACAATCCCCCAATCACAATGACGACTGAATCGCAATTGGCGCAAGCTTGCACTTTGCCACTGATGGTGGTGGTAACATACAGGCTTTATTCAGACCATTAGACAACCATTGATATCACAATAAAGACAGAATGTCACCATGACTACGAATCGTCTAGTTCTATTCGGTTTCTTGTTGTTTTCGGTAGTGCTAGAGAGACGACACTTAATGTCCCATACGTTCAGTTTGTACCTACGTGTTAAAAATGCAAATCAAATCTCAGTAGGATTTTGGAAATGTTGCTCATCTTGTAACTAACTTATGTTAATAGGATGAGCATGTATAGGTTGTTGTATGTCCTTATTAACACAGAACCCGCGTACGCTCAGACCACGAACCACGGCATGTATAGTCTAGGTCGTGGTGACCTTGGCTAGTTTGGAAAATCGAACCTACTCGTGAAGCTCACGACAGTGTAATAGTACACATTTGAGTTGGAACATTGGTTAAGGCAGCTTAGTTTCTATTTTCAGATTTATTAGCTATGGTTTGGCCTACGGACTCATGAACACCAATGGGGATTGAGTTAAACGGGTTTCATATGGAGTTTAAGCGCGAAATAGTCAAAAATAGCGAGACATACAAATGTGTTTCGCGTCTAGAAAACCCATAATTTTCATATCACTACTGGTGGAGTGTTAAGATTAAGAAGAAGTATCTCGGGCATAAGATATATGTTTTTTGTTAGTTTCCACCAAGTTTGAATTGCGCTCCATTTTGTGCAGTTTCCACATGTGACGGGACGATCATTTTGGTTAGTTGACCCAAAATTGGAGAAGGATACATCGCACTTACGCTTCAGTTGTATTCGAGTCCATCAGATGTGTATGAGGTTTACAACGCCGTTGTCCAAAATATAATTTGATCCCCACTTTTTTCTAGTGCAGAAGGAGATGCAATTCCATTGTTTAGCTGAACTTAATTTTTGACGTTCCGTGCACCAGAAGAATGTCGAACAAAGTGTATATTCTAACCAATCACCCCAACACGGAACGTACATTTCAACTGCGGTTAAAGACAAGACACGCTTTTTATGGCAGGTAAAATCAAGTCCAATCACTTCATTTAAGGTAAACAATGCGTTTCGGCAACCCAGAAATTTCAGTAAGCGAGCCGTCTTTAACTGGTCAATGCGCCTCCGCAATGTGGTGCACTACGAACTTGTCTTTCTCGCCGCTTGAGTAAAGGAGTAACTGTTTCGTTAGGCACTACTCTGAGATTATTCTGCACCTCATTTCAGCCACTTAGTAAATGAGTTTTTATTTGTTTGATTTGTCGCGCGAAGTAATTATGAGTGCGGCAGTCAATTTTTCAGATTAGCTGCACAAGTTTAAAACAATGTGGTTGTTTAACTTTAGGACTGAAACGTTTTGGTGCATACTGTCGTGCGTCAAACATAATTTCCAATATGTAGTCCTCTTATCTTGCCATATGGTTTTCTGAACAGTCTTACACCTCCAGCACTCGGACGAATCAATTATTCACCGTGGGACTTAGCTTGTTAGATTCCTCTGGTTACCACAGGGACTCAAGCCAACCGTGTTTGCTGATTAATCTTACTCACATTTTTCCATGTTGGGAAGTTCATTTCTGACCCCGATTTGAAAAGCTATTTGGACGACTTTCCTTTGTGCACAACACCCGGGAATAAAAAATGCAATGGTGCCGTAAAAGTCAGTGTTACCACAGAAGTGTATGGAAATCTATTTTAAATAATCTGTGTTGACTAGTGACGGTGCACCGTTTTCTCACAAGATGCATTATTAACAGAAGTGGTTTCGACCTAGAGGAGAATGTCCCGACAAAAACCACTGGGTCCTCCCTACAAACCCAGATATCACTACACTAACTCACTTGAGTATAACAACAAAAATGCAAAAAAGATAATAAGGAAAATTTTTGTTACAAAATGAATAATGAAAGTAGGTCAACTAAGGTGCCAAATTCATACCAGCTTCCTCTTATTCTACAAAAAGAAAGCACCTCATAAACGACACCCAAAGCTAATTTTTCTTACTAGTAGAAAGAGATTTAGCAGATTTGTTCTCCGTCTGTTGTAATACAAAAAAAATCACATAGTTACATGACCCGATCGAGTTTTTGTATCCGAGTTGAAAAAATACCTAACCATAGTTCTACCGATTGTCTTCCAACCGTTTTGAAACGATGGTCTCTCTGTGGCATTTGATCAAGCGCGTTTTTTAAATTAGTGAAAGCTATTACAGGTTGATTTTGATTAAAAGGTTCTTGGAGTGCAGAAGGCAGTGAAAAAGTAATTTGGCGGAGGCTAGACCTTATCTCATGATACAATAATCATTCCGAAAATATGCTGGCAAATGTTTTGACTTTTGAAGAAGTTCAAGGGCACAGTTTGGAGAAATATACACAGGTCTCAAGAAGTGATCTAACAACGGATCACATCTGCTAACAGGGTGCTATACACTGCGAACTTGTGATATTCAGCAACATATTTGGGATCTTGGCCACCAGTTCACCGGTAGAGCAAGCGGGAGGCAGATGATGCGACTACACAGTCTTCTGCTCACTGAATCACAAACTTTCTGAGCAACGAACATTTATTGTCCTTTCGTCTTCTTTCTTCCCCATGATCGAGTCTGATAACACTCGCTAACACTAGTTTTGCTACTGTATCTAAATGCAGAGTGCAAAATGAAGCACAATCTTTTACAACGTATGGCTTACTACTGTGTGTCTAACTGCACATAACATGAGCCAAATAATGTAATATGGAATTTGGTGGTTTGGAATCGCGATAGAAACAGATAACCGTCTTTGGTTGCCAAAGCTACTAACGAAAATGTTTGTACTGAATTCAGTGACCACAATCTATATAGGACAGCTTTTATTACATCTTGTAATTGGTTTTCAATCCAACTGTCATCACGCTCGAAGGGGTCCAGGAATATGCCTTTTAACTCAGAGACGAATAAGACAACATCTCAGCGAATTGCCAATGAAAGTCAATTTGACAGGTAGATCATGCATATAAAAAGAACCTGGCTACACAAATGGTCAGTGAATCTGCCTGCTTTCAGGATGAGCAAATTTAGTTTCTCTACTATCACGCTCATTGTCAGTGAGTGGCTGTTTACATCTTATTTCGACCCAGGGCCGGCTTTTGTCCGACGTTTCGTTTTGCTCAAATTGGTCACACATTATGAATTTATGATTGTATGTAGTCAAAAATTCGTACATCCAACTAGTTCACCTGTCAGATTTAAACCCAAGGTTGCAGACAGCCTCCTTGACAGAAAGTTGAAAACAACTTTTTGTTCAAAACACATCGGGCACGTAGTATGATGTAAAGAATAATCTCACAACCAAATTATTTTTTGTGATTTGTTTTGCCATTTTTTTAGTCTAGGAGGTTCTCGTGCATGTACTTCCTAGAGCGGCAAAGTTTATTTACGTATATCCAGAAAAAACCTCGATAAGTTTTCGTTGCACATGTTGCACGTATCGGATAATTTTTGTGCTACATGACTCACAGGGAAATCTTCAAGACTAGACCAAACACAAAAAATAATTGTTGCAAACCCTAAACGAAGCTAGTTTGATATGGAATTCTTATATCACCTGCGGCTTGACGAAAAGATCTTAAATCTTTGGTTTTCCTCGCGCATTCTTGATGTGATCATGCGGGCTGCTTTGGTTTTTGACTGGCTTTCATAGTCATATCAATCGCTCTTTATACCGCGATTCCATTAGTTTTTAACTCAGTCACCGAAAAGCCCGGAAGTTTACTCACCATATCAGACCATCTACCACCCAGAAACCACAATGGACTATTTTGAAGCTTGGTATGCGTGCAGCACCATCTGCTTAAATTAGCCATAATAGGGTTATCATGATGTAGCTGTGTATCTCAACGATCTGAGGTTGTAAAAGTGGCAAATTAAGAAACGATGAATGTGCCAATTATTTGGCGGCAATAATTAAGGGCTGTAAATTAAATTATGCTGTTATGTAGACTCTACTTGAATGCCTAAAGTTGTGTAGAAAATAATCACACATGTTTTCGCTTTTATTTCCAGCTATGGCCCTTAACGGGGCTCCAGCATCAGGTGGGTTAACGTAGGTTTTATGAATATTTCTCAAGGCTTTTGTTGATGATTGCCACAGTACTAGAAATCCTTTTGAATGGCTGTCAAAATTATTACTAACACTTTGTTTAGTGTCAAGCTTTAGCCGTTGTTTTATCAGAGGACTTGTTTTTTAGAACGCATTAGTAAACACGACCTCAAAAAGGTTGTTGATTGCAACATCAGGTTGACGCGACAGTGTCGAGTTTGCACCCGATTTTTTTCAAATTTAATTGCATTATCAGAGTGGCCGTCACTATTTTTTACAAGCAAACCACTGAAAAAAATTGACTTGCACTCTGACCCTCTCATTTTCAGGCCAACCACTTTGGGAGAGACAAGGTAATTTACCAAATCATGCAGTATATTTTTAAATTTTATCAGGTTTAAGATCATTCGCACGGACTTTGCTAACAGGCCATTAGTTTATTGCTTTGATGCAAAAGGTCTCAATGCTGCGACCGATTGTGAAAGCCGACATAAAGCTATTTAGCCAAGAACGTGCTGTCTTCATGCTTACACAGTTAGGCTAATTTTTTCGGTAGAATAACATAAAGATAACAGAGAAATATTATCCAGCACTCTTGACGGGAGCGAGTTCCTTAACAGTCTTTGGATAGAGTAACAAATGAATGTGAGCCTGCGACCAGATGAGTATGCGGACCGCAAAAGAAAGATATTGGACCAGTATGGATGGACACGTACGATCGGCAGATGCAAGCAACCATCAAATTGTGATTGTCGCCTGATTTTCCATACAGGTCCCACGGGAAGTTTAGTAAAATGTTCGTACTTAGATTATTCCAATAACAAGCATAACAACTGATAGGGTGTGTAGCCGTGCAATCCGCACATCCTAGAAGCAGGCAGTTTTTACTTCTAATAGATGGATGCCATTTTCTTGACTACGTCGTTGCAAAAACAGGTATAAGCCGGAGTCCGTCACTTGTTGCTTATTCGCTGGTCAAAATGTCAACATGTATATGAAATTTTACTAAGCACACTGTTGTATTGCTGCAAATCCAAAAGTTTATTTGAGAGATGGGAAGTGTATATGAGACTTGAAACGGCCCAGTGGCCCTGTCATAAACCTAATGATTGAATGGTTCATGGTTCGAACCCAACTCCAGCATTTCGACCATTTCTGTCTAGACTAGGTTAACCTGGCAGTATCTTAGCCCTCGTGCCTCTTTCGTATAGCCTGGTAGAGAGGTGCCGAAATGGTGTGATAGCTGAACGATCATCAGTAGGCTTACATCTTATGAGCTAGTGAGGCCTTCATTTTTTTCTGAATCTGCAACTAATGTTCTCCACATTACTCTGTCGTATAAAATTAGATTTCATGGGAGGTACGTATACGATCTTATTCAGACAATTTTGTATGTTAGTGTTTCAGAACATTCTCCGTTTGAATATAGGGAGCAGTTTATTGTCCGTGCATTGTTATGCTTAGGAACCTCCATACCAAAGCAGTTTTATTTATTTGGATTTCTTCTCTGCTTGCATTTTATACGTGACGTTGAAACAATTTACTAGGTTAAAAGCTTTTGTGACATGAACTCCCGAATTTTGCGCTGGTATAAACAGCCCTTGAAACAATTTTAGGACAATAAAGTTGGACAATTATAAATGGTCTTCTGCTGTCGTTGCAGACATATTTTATTGACGCGGGATTTCTTCATGATGACTGTTACGTATTAGAGATTTTGCATGAAGTTACTTGTCTGCTGGGCCATTGAGATTATTTGTTCCTCATCACAGTTTTGTGCACATGGGAAAATGGACAGATATGGCCGTCGGCTACCAACGTTTCCCTCAGCTGAAGTCGAGAGATATTTGGAGAAAAGCCAAAACCTTGCTTCAAGTCTCATTCTTAAGTTGAATTTGTTCGTAAATGTTGATACCATTTTCCTCAAAAACTGTGAGGATCGCCAAACCGCAATCGCTCTTGTTTACTGTAATGTATATGAACTACAGGTTTAGATAGTCCATCGGCCTGGTGTCTCTTCCACAAATGACCTCACACGAAAAGATGTTGAGAAGCTGCAAGAACAAAAATCCGGGTTCAAGCTGTTTTTGTGCAAACCGCGTGATGGGGAATAAAAGAACTCTCCCGTTTTATATTTTATGTGGAGTTGTACTTTTTTTGACAATCTTTGCCTAATTTAATCTATCGCTCCATCTTTCCTTCAATCACTCAAGTTGCCGGTCTGCAAGAAGGTGAGCTAGATCTCAAGCTGGATTAAACTTTGTGGAACTTAGCAACAATTATAATTAACATTTAGTTGATAAGTGACTGAAGTAAAAGCTAATTTGAAAGTGGCGGTGAGTAGACACAAAATATTGTAAAATTTTCCTTTTTGATAACAAGCCTCCATGAGGGTTTCTACCACAATGCAGATAAATGTGCCCACTTGAATTCAAATGTTGGTTTCTGAACTACTGAATTAGTTTTTATTCTTATTCATTTAATGTACTGAAATAATTAGTATAAAATACCCAGAGCAGTTGGAGTTAAGTGGTGAGACTTCGGATTTTTTGGTCGAGCCATATTTCACAATGGCGATCAGGCATTGTTTGGGCTAAAAATAAGTACCCGTCAATAGTCGTTGAGAGAAGTCTTTTTACGGAAGCCAAATGCATTAGTGCCATCTTTCAAATCTTCTTCTCATAAAAGCGTTCACGTTAGTTACATTTTTAATTCTTACACCTTTGAGCCAAAATATTTTCTTGCCTGATGAATCGAAGGGAAGTTTATTCCCGAGTCGAAAATAAACGCGGCCAGGCTGCGTTAAATACCGATACTGTACTGTGTTGCTGTTGATGGTGTTCCAAAATATTCAACACTGAGGAAGGAGGAATATGCATATCAAACTAGCACCAGTGGTAAACTGGAAACGTTTCATTCAAGAAACGCAATGGCATGGGTTGGGTGGTAGATGATAATAATATTCCTCCGCATTTTGTTCACTAGTTGGGTGAACACGTTGAGTTTTTGTAAAGTTTAGCTCGGGTGGGTTTTGCTGTTTTGCCTGGTTGGCGTACATAAAACATGCCTTTGAGTTGATGGAAATGGACAGGCCAAATGAAGAATAAGGTTAAACTTTGTGACATTAAAATGATTTTCAACTTTCACTCATTACTGGCGGTACCATGAGAGAATATTTAAACTACTGCTGTCGGTAGAAACCACACTACATATATTGTGAACGCAACACATGGTACTTGCTTCATTGACGCAACGAAGGTATATCAAAGTAAAAATGAAAACCAAGTTACTGAAAACAGTTTTGAGCACACGTAACGGTAGAAAAACTTGCGCGGAGGCCAGTTGACGCAATAACTCAGTGTGAGTATGTTCTTATGTTTGCCAAATTCGCCCTCCTAAAATTTAGCAAATAAACAAACAGAAATTTGCCTCAACTTATCCCATATATTACAAATGTGCGATTAGTATTTGGGCGTGAAATCATGCTATCCCACAGAAATGCTTACTTCTAATGTCGTCATTTGGATTCAGAAAGAAACTCGTTGTTAGCCATTTCATAGATGAGCGAGTTATCTGCAACATCCAATGGAGTATATAATCCCTGTTACCCTAACCTGTCAACCTAGTCCCCGGATTTGGCGGTAAGTATCCACATTACTTAGGTTAAATTTCTATTTCATATTTTTGGTTGAGGCATAACCTGAGAATAAAATAGGGCTATGTAAAGGGAAATTTCAAAAACCTATAAATGACTTGTATTCTGCCAAGATAGAAGCTTGCTAATCAGTTAATTTTACACTTCAATTGCCAGATTCCTGCAGAGACTCATTTAGCATTTTATAAAATTCATTAAATTTAGAGTAGAGAGGTGAGCTTTTCAGTCAGCTGGGGGGAGCCTTCAAAATTTGTACTAAATATTTGCACAGATCTCTCGTGAGTCTTGTGCTAGGAATAACATAAGTGTACTGTTGGAGTTAAATAGCACACAAATCCTTACTTATATTCCTATTTGAAAAATGATTAGATCTTCCACACCCAAAACCAAGCGGACCTGGTGAGTGCTCAATAATGAGTCCTTCAGCATTTGGATAAAACATTGAGACAAGACGGAGCTTAAAATTAATGGTTAAATGAGACAGAAGGGTGTATGCGAAGTGTTTCGGATCCTAGCTCAAGGCTCTATGTATAGATTGGGCGAACATACCTATTGTGACTCTTTATTTACAGGGTGAAAGACTTGGGACAACCCTTTTTGAATGTCACTTCTTAATAGAATTTGCGGATTAAAAAAGACGATATGATGTACTACTTTTTGAGAAATTGTCACAGGCATTATTTTTTGACGGAATAGGCTGCTCATCTGGTGGCTAAAGCCTTTCAGCAGCCACCGCAGAGTTTCCCAGTGCCTTATGAGTGGCCCATTTAGTCGAGGAAATATACTGCAATATCTCGAATATTGTATCAGCAGAAAAGTGAGGTAGCCTTTGTGCTTTATATTTAGTTGAGAAATACCGTGAACTAAAGTTCCGGCTGTTATTCAGCTAAATCTGCCGTTAGAACCAAAGTGTTCTGCAAATCTCATACAATTTGGGTTCAAGGTTGATGGAATCATAGGGAGAACAAAAAGATCTTTCTGAAAAAGAACACCCACACAAATTTTTAGTACGCCGCCCTGTCAAACTGGGAGTGCTTAAAGACAATTTACTGCGGAAAAAATAAATCCGCTAATCCAGCTGTCAGAATTTAACTGGCGTGACAGTAGTTTTTCAGTGGAGGTAACTAACATAGTTTTAGTGAAGCAAGCATTGGAAAGAGGTGGCGACTAGTACAATATCAACGAAACCCTCGTGAGAAAACACTGGTTAGCTGTTTCGTGAATATTAACCGACAAATTGTATGTTTAGAAAATAACTGCAGTTACGCCATCTGCATTATTAAAATAACTCTACTGCTTAATATATCAACACTGTCGCTCATAACATTCAACTTTTTCACATCTATTCTCCATTCGCGGGAGTCACTAAGCCAAAACTACAATTGCCAGCGGATGTCAAAAGGTCAAAATACATAAATTTTTGAAATGATATGTTTAGTTTCCAGAAAATTAATAGTTTTACCTGCCTTGCTTGCATCTTATTCAATTTGAAGGTTTTTCTGGTGGTAAGTACTTTAGATAAATTACTTTAGATAAAGTACTTTAGATAAAATAAATTAAATAAGAATATAATAAAAGATAATTTTAATGATTTGTGAAGTGTAGATAAACATTTTATGTTGTTGCGGATAATGAGGGTTGTCTGAACTTTTATATAAACGTTCGACCATGTCCTTCTTGTTCAAATGTTGGATCGCAACTATGTCATGCAGTACAAATATCGTATTTTCCGTTAAATTCCCGATTTCGGTAATCACGGATTTTGTCTCCCGCGTCTCAAGTGCTGATGAAGTTTGCATAAAACGTTAAATGCCTGTGAGACTAAGCGTAAAATGTGAACTCGTTAGCTTAAGGCGGAAAATAATTTGATAAGTTTGCCGGTGGACCAGGAGTTTTCGTGAGACGAGGAATACTTGTATGTCAGTCTAGATGTTCGTAAGTTGAACACGATAGTCGAGAAAAGCCCTAGACTTGCTCTGTCAAGTGTCGCAGAATGATACGATTGACTGAAAGCCGCGTTTCGCTAAAGAACTAGGTTTGTAGTTTAAATATTTATTAGTGACATCATTAATTTTCTACCTCTGTATAATATATTAACTGGGCACGCACACTGCTCGCGGCGGTGTTTGGGGAAGATTTCTTCCATAAATTTAGTGAACAGTTCATCTCGTGAGTACATATCTTTTAAAAATCAGCAGCTGTGGGAGGGGCATTGCGCACTAACAACGATTCCCTCGTCTTCATCAGACTTGCAAAACAGAACGACACATATATGTCGGCTTTTTGTCAGAGGCGATTCAAGTTTGAGTTATATGTGGGACAGCCAAAACGCAAGCAGACATTTTCACCTAACGCAAAAATGATGTGCATTCTTAAGAATGGATTTTATAATAATTTGCTTCCATATTAATAAATTTACAGCCGGTCTTCCTGCCCCTGGTCGTAAGTGTGAATATCTTATCAGAACCGTCTTTAAATTTATCTTCAATGTGATGAGTGACAGCTATTGGCATTTCTAAACCACTTGTGTTCATGTTCTTCCTCAGATCGACTGTTTTCTCATATGATTCTTTAAAAAAGCATGTTTGTCAGATTCACTGAGCAAGTGTGCCAAGCATGTTAGAACAAAATGATTACCAGAGTCTGAACATAGTCTAGTATGGTCTGATATAATTTTGTCATTAAAATAATCCTAATTTAAGTACCAAGTGTAGTTTTTTATGAGGCGCATAATTCCGCGTGGCTATGCTTGTGCAGACTTTGGAGATGCAGCACATTCGTCACGTCTGTCTGCAAACCATTACCAAACATCTGGTCAGTTCAGATAAATGGACAAGAAATCAAGGGAATGGTGTAAGACAGCTCTTGCGAAACTTTACGCGACCAATATTGCCACTGCAAGCGCGGTTCTGAAAGACAGGTTAACGTCTGGCTGAACCAAATAGGTGGACAATACCCAGCCCGCCTGCTTAAAGACGTGGCATGTGTCAAGATGCTTGGTTTATTAAAAAGGCAAATTACTAGTTTTGACCCCATCCTGCAAACCTACAGTATCAATATTTGAGCAAGTATATTGTCATCTTTAGTGGGTTGTTTTTGTGTGTTATTTTCAACGAGCATACTAAAACAGCATGTTGGAATTGAACGGGAGAATTTCTTCATAAGTCAACTGATTCTGCCCCCAGGTAACACATTCCTTGAACACAGACTCTCAGGATAAGCGTGGCGTTTGATGTACCGTTTAGCGACGGAGGCTACAGCTTCTGAAACGTTCAATATGAAGTAGCTTTGCACAGCTTAACTTTAGAAAGTAATCGTCGACCACAAACTTCGATGCATTTAACCTGATAAATTTTTGTGCATTGAAGTGCGACGTTGCTCCATTTTGATTGGCGTGTTGCTTTTAAATTCAAAGCGTACCCACCTGGCCGTAAGTTCACTTTAAACAGCCCAGTATCAAGCTGAATCTTGGATGATAAGAATGACACGCTGGAAGTTCTTAGTTTTGGTCATATTGTTAAGTTTTTGGCGTTTGATTTGAGGTTCGTAGAATAAACCTTCTGTGGCCTTCTGTGCCTTTTGTGGTGAACTGCTGGTCTTGTAGCCTGTGCTTTGTTGACTCCAGCACTGAATTTGCAATAAAGTTCTAAGCAAACCAAAGTTTGCTTTAAAACACCAAGCTCACTTTAAAAAAACGTTTATGAAAGCTTCTTCTGACAAGCTCTTGGATGTGTAACGAACAAAATCGTTTTTATTTTGAAGAGTGGGCTACCAACTGATTTTTCATATCACACTACGGAGCATTTGTCGAAAGAACCGTATCTGCACCCGCAAGTTCCGGCATAGCTGCGAATTCCTGGCACTGCTGGTGTCTGTTACACGTTAAGTAGTCTATCAACTCCGCTGGAATTTCGCTGGAAGTTTGCGTACTCCTTTTTCTTTCTGTTTACGCATAAAAAACAGACCGATCAATTCCGGCGTCACTTAACGAACTTAATGGACTATTTGTTTATGTAGTCCTTTGTTCAAGCTCGCAGAGGACAGCATGTAAGCTTATCCATCTAGGTCAGAGCCAGGGTGCGTAATACGGAAATAATTAGTCCCGGCTATTGGTGCCTCCTACCAATATAAATGAGTATGTATTATGTCGTGGCACAATATGCGCAACTATCCCAATATCCTGCATGACCTGGATTTCACTGGTTGGGAAAAAAGCGGAAGTTAAGCTGCTAGAACTAGAGCTGATCCAAACCCCAGTCGTTAACACAGCCCGATTCATCACTTGTAAGTAGGAACCATAATCAGTAACGAACTTGATTATCTAGAGTAGAAACTATGCGCAACCACATACACATGCTATTTTTATTCATCTTACAGCATTCCCACCCTTACCTGGTCGTAAGTGGGCACCCGTTATCAGTAGAACTTTTATGAGCTGTTCGACAAACTAATATTCTCAGGATTCTTTTGCCCTTACTGTCCATTCTATTCCCTACTACACTCAGTTCTATATCAAGTACGGGGCATTCAGTCACCTGCATATGGAACTCGATACATATCGCATGTGCTTTCACCTATCATGCATAAAGTCCGTTAACATAGATCGATGTGACAGGTCAGTTAGAGAAAGACCATTCTCCGTTACAACATATTGTTTTCGTTTTTATAACGGACAACTACTCGGACTGAATTTGGCGCAGATTCGTTTATATTCACGTTTGGCCCTAAAGGATATTTGTGGAACAACATCGCCGTCTGGGAATCACCTGCTTGTGAGATCAACCCAAGGCAGCTAGCCATGAGTGTGGCTTCCTCGAGTAAATTGCCTCATGGAGTTGAGGGGAACGGTATTCAGTTAAACCACGATTATGTTTAGTCATCGAAATCAGATAGGGAACTCTGAAGGATACCCATTTGCAGCCTAGCCTGGGTTGTCCGTTCAAATAATCTATTAGGGTTGGGAGCTTCACTACAGTGGAGCAACTAGTTTTTATGCGGTGTAAATGTCTAAACTAACCAGAAAAACCGCCAACCCCTTAGCAGTGTTTTTTCTCTATCGTCCGGTCCAAGATTGCCGGTGAATCATGGACCCACCGACCTGACCCATGTGGCAAAAAGATAGCATGGTCTGCTGATTACACCTCCCGTGTTTTGTATATAATCCAACAGTCTGAAGTTGGTCCTTCGCATAGCTTCGGAGGCTGGCTCAAGTAAATGAATAAAGAAACGGGTCTCGGTTATTCATTACCTTGTTCCACTAATACCCAGCAGAGTAGGAATAGTGCCGAAGTAGGGCTACCACGAGGATGTTTTGCCTTGTTGTAGAAGCCCGATAAATTTCACGGGAACCAAGTAATAAAGAGCATTTAAATTGGCTCCATAGAGTTGAACAAAGATAGGCTCAAACCAACCACTCGGATACTTTCCTTTCATACACGGGTAGAAAACAATAATTATCTCCCCCACTATTTTTCATTCCAAAGCTTTCCCAACTATCCGACCCGGTCCACGTACGTCTATCTTTACAAAAGAGTTATTCTATTTATTTCGGGGCCTTTGCAGAGTTCATTGTTGGCCGTCGTCTCTCAAATTCAACGAAACTTACAAGCTCCAAAAATACATTCCATTTAATAACGAAGTTTTTGTCCGCAGTATTGTTTGGATGTGAATTCTACAATCCGAGCGACCACCGATAAATTTTGTCATGTTTTCTCTTTCAAGTAAAATAAACTTCATCAAATGGAGTTGGGGGCACTTCCATACGTTTTAAACTTTAGTTTGATTTAATCATCGGATTTTTGCATTGTCAGCGTTCCCAGGTCCACCTACCCGTAAGTTTACATGAATAAACAAACCGTGGTCAAGTAGAAAGATCTATTTTGTTTGTACACCGATCATTCATTTAAACAAAAGAACAGATCATAAGCGAAAGTTTCAGATGTGCATGGGGTGCACTAATACCATGGAAGATTTAACATTTTGCGCCAACGACTATTGAATACTGTGGATCGTATTTATGGGTCCGGTCAGTGAACTGACAATTATGTGGAATTTTAAAGGACTTCTACACGTTTGAAGAGACCTCTAGGAATTTTCCGCCTCGGTACGATAACTGTGCGCAAAAGCGCAGTTCCACAGAAGACTGAAGAATCACATAAACCAGTTCACGGATGGGACCTGACAAACAATGTTGGAAGCACACTAAAAATGTTGAGGTGAAGCACGGTTTTCAAAACATAACAAAAGCTATCGGTTTAAGAAATTCTCTTGCGTAGCAAGCTGTTTACAGTCGAGTTGAATATAACACGGCAGTTCCATGTTTATTCAAATGTTTTCTAACAACAAACGGTGTGCTCACACCGTTTGTTGTTAGAGACTGTAATATGACTTCATTATTGTGTCCGAAAACCCTCAGGAAAGGGCCCAGTTAATCGACAGCCGAGCGGAATTCAGCCATGATTTCGCCCTATAAAAAGTGAACCAAAGAGTTATATCACGAAGAAAAAGCTCTGAGGTTCTAGGGCATTAGTTATTATTGTCGATGGAGATCCTCAGCACTACACTATGCAGACATTCAAGATCCCATCTGCAAGCAGTCATGCTAAACTTATGAAACTGGGGAAAAAAGATATAACTTAGAATGCACCCCAAAATCGGTGGAAATAAACAGAAAAGACCCGTTTACAGAGCCTGTGTGAAAGTTTTCATGGAGGACAACAAAGATTATCCAGTACTGCTGTATAATTGATATAATAGTCTGTTTATTTTATATGGTACTCATCAACTAATTGTGGCGTAAAGAATGCAACCCGTGAGAAACGAACCGATTTCCGAGTGTTAGACTATCTCAATGTTGCTAGTTTTAGTTTTCAAGGTGTGAATCCAATGGTTATGGGGATTTAAGTGATGCATTTTTCCTAATCACACTCGTTTATCCATAACTGTTTACAGTGCCCCCTGCTCCTCGTCCTGGTGAGTGTGACCGATTCTTTTCTGCCTTTTTCACTATGTCGGTATATAATGCGATAAATATCTTGCCCTAAAGTTTGCGAGATGTTTATAAGGACCCTACTGGATTTTTTCACATTTATGGAAAAACGTCATCCAATAGGTATCTATGTCGTAGAGGAAATAATGTCCATTTATATAACTAATATAACTTATCACCAGTGTACGAACATTAGCCCTCCACAGTTAGACAAAACTACAAAAACTGGAGCCATCTGGCAGTTGGGTATTTTGCTTAGTTGTTAGACTAAACAGTCGTATCCAGGTTAGAATGCCTCACAGCCTGAATTCTCAACGCTCTGACAAGTGTTGTCGTCAACTGTAGCATTTTAAAGAAGCAAGTTTGGCTATAAAACTTGGAGCCATTTGAGTCCGGTTTTCAATATTTTTAAACACACTTAAGGATGTGAATAAAAGCTGAGATTCGAGTAAACTTTGTGCCGTGTCCTTTCGAACGGTCTCAAATATGGTTAGATCAAAAGAAGAACAAAGAGAGTCACATGGCCCGGGCAATAAATACACTGGAATTAAGGACAAGATCCAAACGCCTGCGAACTTTTTACAGAACCTCCTTTCTATAAGTAACTATGGGCTCCAGCAAGTTGCCTGGTATTTAATTTTCATGTACTAACCGAGTGAGGTGGATGCTCACACCTCTTGCTACTCTGCGGTGAAAACATCAAGCACAAAATGATTCATTGACAACAATAGATGTTTTGTTTAACAACACTTTTCAAATGCACTGTTTGTAGGCCCTCCTGGTCCCGGTCCCTGTGAGTGAGATGTTTTGTGTAATGCTTCCTGCAGCGTACTAGCCTTCGTTGTTCCCAGTCAGGAGTCACGCAGTTTAAAAGACCAAAAATAGTATTTTAAAGCAATTATACTGAACTTTTACAAATGCATCTAGAACCGATTTTCAGTAGGTAGCTGATTTAAAGAAGAATTTTATAACTGTCCTAGAAAAACACAACATAAATTTTCGACGTTCCCTTGAGTGTGAATTGAAAACAAATATAAAAACAAGGAAAGAAAGTGAGACTTATAGCTACTATTATAAAGACAGATGTTATTTGATTTTTGGGAGACATGCCTTAAATAGTCTTATTTCGCTAACGCTTTGGCGGGAACTAACCTAGTGTCACAACCCCGATTGTCAAATGGCCCGATCCAAAGACTTATCAAGGCAGCCATTGCAGATACAATTGGATGAAAGCAAGAATGGAAGCAAGAGTGGCCGGATGAGAAGATTCATCTTTGTCCACCTGGATTCGAGGATTCAATATGCTGTCGGTTGGAAAAGCCAAAAGACCCGAAAAATTCCTCACCCGACTAACAGAAATACATCACACAAAACTCCATCATCCTTAGCTGGTGGAAGGCAAACAAATATTTAAAAACACTGACTGGAACCGTCAGCTTAGAAACACCAATTTTAAATACAATTCAACTGGGTGAAGGAATGCTAATTCCAGCCATGTTGCTCTCTTATCCCAAGACAATAAAGACCCGTTGGGCTGACTTACCCACGGCCGCTGAAGTGCCATAATTCTATCAAATGTGATAGCAACAGGGGTGTTCATACTGGGACGGTTTGCACTGTAGAAAAATTATTCATATGCTATACACTATTCGGGGGGAACAAAGGGTTTAGGATGAACCAAGGATTCCCTCGGATAAAAGGGAAGATAGCCAACAGAAGGAAGACGGCTACCGCCGACTTGCCTTTTTTTTCACAGGTAGCTTCATTAGAGGTATATCAATCCTTCACTGACAATATAGTAGAAGAATTTCACAAAGAGCTGTGTGAATTTTAAATCGATGGAGAAATGCTTACCTTAATCCTTGCTATGTTCATTTAAACCAACAGTCTTCTGTCAGCATACGCTGGGGATTCAAATAGAAACACCAAAAGATCTGCCTAATGTTTGTGGGCTAGGATACTGCTCAGAGTTCTGTTGTCTTGGCAGCACACTGTCGTCATCGCCACTGACAGCAATATACCAGTAATACATATTGATGGCTAATCGTCACATACTGAAAACAGACCTGACACCAAGCGCTCAAATAAATGCACGAGTCGAAAAAAATCAATATAAACTTTTTGTTTGCCTTCATTTGTAAGAGTGGTCGCTCGAGCGTAGATACAGGGAATGCAGTGTATGGGGCTGTTGTTCTACCTTCACTACTGTACGGTATGGTTAACCGGGCGCTCTGCATATGCCCGATTTTACCTGTAATGTTTTCTCATGGACTGAATCTCCATGAATCCACCATGGATAAGAACTTTCGGAGTTGAGTGCATTCTGAGACATAACCAGCTTTATTAGTTGGGCAAGCGAGTTCTAAGAATGACAACAATGTTAGCTAAATGCTGCAGCGAAAACACCAACGTTATTTTTCACCATGTTGGCGGGGGTCTTTCCGTAGCAATTGCATGGTGCTGCCCTGAAGAAGAGCCGGTATTACAGGAATTAGGTACTCAATGGGAATAAGGTAACTAGGCGTTGGCCTATTGTTATGCCATCGTGTTTGTGGAGCTAGCGGCTTGCATCGCGACTTTACATGCTTGTTGGTCAATTTTATTTTCGTGAAATGCTCTGGTTGGAGTAGAGTACCATATCATACTAGATGTAGTAAGTACATTTCAAAGGTAATCATTACAATTTTTTCACAAAAAACAATTACAGCTCCTCCTGGTACTAGTGAGTGCGGTCGAACTAGCAATGTTCACTCTATGTTGTAGCTATTCTTTATTGTCAGTCGCCGCATGACAGACCTACAAAATTATTCTTTGATTTGAAGATGTGAAGAATTCACCATTTGGTCTTTTTCAATAAATCAAATGTAACTATTCGGTAAACAGTTTGATTTTAGAGAATATCTGTGACTGTTTGTTCAACGGTCAGCTTCTCTATAAAATATGGGAACAAATCTTGTTATCCTTGGGATTATTGTCGTACAAATTACCCTCTTCGCTACTTTTCGGTTCTAAGTGTCTTGCGTCACAATGTGCTCGGATTAAAAGGAGTTTTATAATCGCGATTTATTCTTGAGCAGACGTCAAACACTAGTGGGTCGAGTTTGTAGCATCTAAAGGATATCGCTTGTGAAACCTCAAGCTTACTATATATTGGGTGTAAAATGTTCTTCTTGTTTAAGCAAGAGGTTGAACTGAGTAAACGCGGAGTATGCTTAACAGGCTTGTGAGCTGGTCACTGGTTGAAATCACTTGGCTTAACATTAGCATACAAAAAAAGTGACAATATTATGCTGCTTCGGTTTTACCATGGATCGGTCAAAAATGAAAATTTGGAAGATAGTTTTCTGAAGACTTCAATGTAGCTCGCGCAGTTTTTATCTTTAAATATCTACTGTTGAGATGCTATCGTTTTCAACCAGTTGTTTTTTTAACATTTACATGATTCATTTTTGGGGACTATAGTAGCGCTGATTGTTCCGAAACTAAAATAATACATGCGCAACCTTCATTGGCGGGCATCTCCCATTGATCTAGCACACCTTTAATAAATCTTTTGTGATGATTACTAGTATCGTTTCTGTTTCCGCGATATTGTCTCAGTAGCAAATTCTAAGTTTTTATGCAACGAAATAGTTAGTCCAAAGTGCTCCCTTATATGTCAACCGTTTAGAAATCCGCATATTAGGAAAGCGGTATCGTTGTTCACGGCCAATAAGCATATAAGTGATACCCAGTGATGAAAGTCGCCTATGAGACTTGACAAAGCAAGGACTGAATCTGTAAACTGTGAGGTTTCCATATTTGGCTGAACATATACGTATAAAGAAGCATTTGTTGGGCCATTTTGAACCATTCTAAGCATGCTTATGTTCTTGTAAAGCAATCAGTTTTAAATAGGCTACGAAATTATCTGTTTTGAATTAACGGTCTACGTGCATAGTGGACATCGAAAACCATAGCCAGGTTCTTGCTTGCTTCAAAACAAGTCAGCTATCGAAATTTTTGCCAAATTTGTATCTGAAGATGAATGCCATCTGGGTTATATTTGTAACTTGTTTACAGGTCTTTCATCATCAATGCTATGTAAGTCTATTTTGAAAAGCAGGTTTTACTGCCAAATGCCTGTGTACTTTTTTGCTGAATCACAATGTTGTTACTGTTCTTTGCGATATTCGTGCCCAAAACTTAAGATGCACCGGGGGCTTAACTGGCCATTTACAAATACTCAATTTTTTTAATCGGTACTGCAGTTTAAAGCAGTGGGTCACATCGAACATGGACCTCTCGGCCTTGATCGCCAAACAGTCAACCCAACAATGGGCCAAGTATGAGTGACTATACATGACCTTCCAGTGTAGCAAGCAGAAGAGAGCAAGAGGTAATCTGATAAAAACCATCGTTTTGAATTTATAAACTGAGTTCGCCGTGGTGAATGTAGTGTTTTTCAATCTCTTTCGTGAAAGACAACAAGTTTCTACAAATTGTAGCCAACTCTAGCTAAAGGTCAAAGTACCTTTTGTGGAATGGATCTGTCGCATGTGACCGATGAGTGAAAAGTCCAGGTCTTTGTATTATGAGCGTTTGTCAGTAACATATTTGCGTTAGAGAACCTGTTCAAATTGGTTTCCTTGCTTTCGCTCAAATTTTCTCAGACCAACTGATTTGCTTTGCGTACTACGTAAGTGGCTTTCGTTTTTGTTTCTCCTGTGTTTTGAAATACGCACGCAGCAATGACTTCCAGTCTAGAAGTCACTTTCTGCTGAAATAAGACTTTTGGGTTCAGGAGCATTAGGGTTGTCACAAAGGTTGTCTGTTTACTCAATCTGCTGTTAAAGTCTTGGTTTTGACTCGTGCGCTGAAATCTCTCACATTGCTCCTACTTACTTGTTCGTCTTTTCTCGAATTATTTAAAAAACGGGGTTTGGTTGCCTTATTAGCTGACAGAATGAACCTAGATGTGTACTTCCGCTCTTAAAATCAGCAATAATATTACCAATCATTTTGGTAGTCGTGTTACTGACGGCACCACTCAGTGTTTAGCTCCAATCCAGTTTCCCGTTGCCCACTTTCCAATAATATACATAATACTGACCTATTTCAAATGACTCCTTAATACGCACGTCTTTTGCAGTAAACAGTGCTTTTTTTCATCAGGCGAAAGCCGGTTTGGAACGTAACCTCTTAGCCTGGAACTTGATATTAGGTGAATTGCGAGTCACTAGTTAGAGCATATCATGTTTCAATCACTGTAGATTTGATTGCCCTCTGATTTTGGAAATACCGTTACCCTCGTTTCCAAGTTAGCTTTGGCATTATTGAGTACAAAAAATCATCGTTAATATATAGTACTAGAATCAGTAGTGGGCACCGTAATATATTTCATGCCAGAGAGTGCAAAAAGCCACTTTGATCACAGTAAGCCGACACTGCACTTAATATATCGAATATCTTATGCAGCAACTACTGGCATTGGTGAAATACCTGTAAGTCACAGTATCTTATGTCTGGATAAATCTGATTCATTTAATTCACAGATTTCGGGTAAAAAGCATAGATGTTAAGTTAGAATGTGTATTGTGAAGGTTTCTTCAACAAAACAGACGGATCGCAAAACTAGATGCCAAGTTAACGTTCTTGGGGTTCCAATCTATTCGTAGATTCAGATGAAATGCCCACATAATTGTTGCCACTGTTTCATAAACTAATCGATTTGCCCCGTGCTCTTTTTCTGTTCTAGCAAGCTGTTCTTCCCGGAGTTTCCGTGATCGATAATGGCTCACGAAATTACGTAACAATGTTACGCGTCAGTACAAAACGCAATCTGTGGTCAGTTTTAAAATATACGATTGTCAACCGGTTCAAACTAATGTTTTTTCTTACATAATCTTGAGTCCATACGATTCTAGGATCTGTGCTGAACGAATTTCTGGTAGTTAATTTAGTGGGTACTGCTCCAAAGATAGGCCGGTCACTTAAGTAACAAATACTGCGGAATAATCTTACAAGTTTTGAAACTTTGAACGCTTTTGGGTCTCGAGATTCTGGGTGCAAACCACAGCACCACCCTCAGATAGCTCAGCCAGATCAGGAAAAACTGTTCACATTAAATGGATGCTCATATATCGAGGAATCCACAGATGTTCTGAACCACCTGGTGCCCTTCCACGGCGAGAAGAAATAACCACCTACTAGAATCAGTTGAAGCTAGAGAAGACCATCTAATTTCATGTCTGGTTCACAAACTAAAATGAAGTTATCGCTGTGAGATGATGAGTTTTCTCATGATCAGTGGTAGTTAGTCCCGAAAAAACTCGACAGTTGTCAGAGTTATTAGGGGCCCTATGAAATGGATGAAGAGTTTTAGCATCAGTATCCAGACAAAGGTGAAATGACGTTGTGCTTATCCAGAATAATTTTAACTTAACATTTCAATGTGTTTTTTGGCAGTCTTAAATAACTGATACTAATTTGCAGCTAAAGGTGAAGTTACATATGAACGATAGACTAAACGGTGAATAAAAGTACTGAAATTTCTGGGTTAGCACAACTAATCATCAATATATTCAGTCGGTCCAATCAAGTCGAATTATTCAGGAATTAAGTGAACTCGTTTAAAACTTGGTCACCATGGTTGGAAGAAACAGCTCTCAGGCTAGGCGTGACATACTACTCGTATGGGTACTAAAAAATCCTCAACAGCCCACCACCAGCATCGCCCTTCCTGAAGCTTCCTAGACAGGGACAGTCCTCATGTTACCATTAACCGTGTGCTTTACTTGGAGCCAAATCAGACGAAGTTTACTGGATACTGTTGTTTGTTAGTTCTAACGGAGAACTCAGATGAATCTTTTGCTCATGATCTTCTCCAATTTAATGTGGTGCTCCATACCACAAGAAGAGCAAAACGGGTGGTGGGCACTTGACAAATTTCTAGTAAATTTATGAGAATTTCCTTTCGAAAAAATTTGCTGCGTTTAACCGAGTGTCGTACTAAGTAAAATACCAGGCGGTCTGGTGTAGAGTCCCCCTGTCAGAAATGTGCAAATTAGGTCTGTGATGAAATACAAGTGTACAGCTATATCCTTTTGAAAAGACAAATGTTTATAAGAAGCCAGTTTGCTCCATCATTACAAGCACTACTTCTGAGCGAGGAAGGTTTCCTCTCTGGCAACCCTCAGTATAGACCCTCCAGAGATGACCGATATCGGAAGTCGCCCCCAGTGCAAGTGTGCCTATAACATTTGAGGTTCTAAAGTCCACAAGTGCCCACACCTGGAATCTGACGAAATAATTAGCAAATGTGCGATATACAGTTTTTTGCTATCGCAACCTCAATAACTCAGCGAAAGCAGCAGCGCTTCTGCGTAAACTTTGAGCCAACAGATTGGTGAAATAAGCCATAAAATCCAAGAGCAAGTAATTCACTTTTGGCCTCGTAGGATGGTTGTGTGGTTCAGGAGGTTATCCAGAGTGATTTTTGTTTGAGGCTGAGAAAATAAACTCGACTGCTAAGCGTTTGGGTGAAGTGGTCTTGGTTTGGAAAGGAGTGATTTTTGTGTGGTGGTGATGTACATATGCTGTCTGGGGGGTAGACAATGGTTCTATTTAGCTAAATCATGTTTCGACTTATTGCGCGTGATACTTCGAGACAAACTTCATCCCATTATCATGCAGAGATTTCTCAACTCTGTTCCCGCAATAGGTTTGTAGGTATTGCTTCCTGACTGGCTGTGAACAAGCTGTATATTGCTACTGACACATTTCGCATTGAATGTTTCACCGCATACTGTCATGTTTATCAAGGCCAGTGCTGTTTTTTAACACTGTCTTGAGAAGTAGCGTAGAATTGTCCAAAAATGTCTGCTAACGTTTAGCCAGTAACCTTGTGAATCCCAGGGTTTTGAAGGTCTTCCAGCTTTCGTCCCGTTATCCTGTCCATCACGAAATTTAACATGAATGTAGAGAGTGGACGGAAACACTTGACGGACACCACTTCGAATACGGAAGGTTTGAAGAGCCTTCTTATTATTGTCATATACCTGAAAAAGCAAAAACATATGCTCATAAAATTCCGGGACATTCAGCAAGGATTTTAATGAGAACAGACCGCTCAACGAATTCAAATGCGCCTTGGTAATTCAGGAATACTAAAATGTGGGCTTTTTATACGTATGCTGTTGTTATGTCACCTGGCATTGGGTGTCCCCTTAGGACCCCTTGTTTATTCATTGATGGCTTCCACAAACATAGTGCAGCGCGATTGATGAGTGAGTATGGAATGATCAAATATTACGGGCACTAAGGCTTGAGAACTTCCGGCAGTAGTTCTGGTGCTATGGTCGTGGACAGACAAACGTATCAATAAAACAATGTTAATTCTAGGCGACAAACTTTCTGTCACTGAACGAGGATGGTCGTGGACAGACAAACGTATCAATAAAACAACGTTAATTCTAGGCGACAAACTTTCTGTCATTGAACTAGGATGGCTATACAGGCGAGATGAAATAACGAATGTGGCTTTATCTTGACCCGCTTCTTAAACACTGGTTGTTTAATGAGGAAAACCTGTAAAAAATGAATGTCAACTGGCTGCTCAAGTTTTGTGAACTCCCGAGAACACAAATTTGCGGGTACCTACACCACCAAACTCAGTCTTGTGCAACGGTCCACAACTTAGGCCGACATGATCGTTATTAAAGAACTCTGGCTGCTGAGGATGGTTATGCAGAGCTGGTCATTTTCAGTTTTCTGCAACTTGCACCTCTATTGAAGGTTCTCAGAAGCATCTACTGTACACTGAGAAAGTACAAACCACAGAGTGTAGCGGCAATGGGTGGTGCTCCGGGATTTGGTGCTGTTGAATTCGGGATGATGAGTGGTCTTAAGGCTAGCACATCACAAGTGTTATGTCAGTGCTACACTGACCATCTCTAAGGTAAATCGCCAGCGGCTAAAAAGCATTAACATGAATCTCACAATAACGTACGAATAAGTTTGATAAACGGATGTGTATCTCAAGGCCAAAGAGACAGAGCGTTTTCATTCCGGTTCAGAACCCAATTACGGGCCACAGTGGAGTTTTGATGCACCTTTTATACAATGCTTGTCCTTGAAACATGCACTTCTTGTGACTTCAACCTTGTACGCACAAAGTCTATAAACAAGTCAGCTTCAATTTTGAATCATCTTCATCCATGCTGATCAGGTTTTCTTTTTGAGCAAAATGACCACTCTGTCGTTCTTTCTGCTTTTTCCTTCTTCGAAATTACGGCGGAAAATTTAAACCAGCCATCCTGTATTGAGGCGGCAGGAAGCCAGTCTTCTCTACCTCTAACTATCACATGAATAATCCATAAATCACAGGAAACAAAATTATGCTGCCAAAAACAAGCCCGCTCAACACATCTTGGCAACAAAATTTGTCATCCTTGTACTGATATGCATGAGCATCTGTCAGTAAGCCTTAACTGAAAGCAAGAAGTGTGAAGGCAATAAATATCGCCAAGATTTTCAAACATTTATAGTTTTCTGGTTCTGTATTTCCCATTGATGAACTATTAAAGACGTGAAACATGACAGTTAACGTTTCCTTTCTTTTCCCTTGTTAACCAACCAATAAAGCCGTGTTGAAATGTGTACGTAACTATTAAAGACGTGAAACATGACAGTTAATGTTTCCTTTCTTTTCCCTTGTTAACCAACTAATAAAGCCGTGTTGAAATGTGTACGTTGAGAACTGATAAGTACGTACAAGTTATGTTCCAGAGGATTTAAACAAGCTGCAGTGTTCTCATAAATATCATCTAACTATTGCATTAGTACAAACAAGATTTGTCCAAAAGCTTAAACATCTGCCAACTCTCGGACACTTAGAGTATAAAAGTACTCAGCTTGCTTCAGTCGGTTTTTCATTCAAAATTACCTGGGTCTAAAATTTCCGTCAAACTAGCATTTTCCCGAGTTGTATGTTTTGATTCAAGAGCAGTCCTTTGGATAATTTTGAATAAGTTGAATAGGTTTGAGTTTCCAAACCGCTCAAAGTTGCCACGATCTAGACACTAAATGCGTGCAGTTTACACAAAATGTAACTCAAGGCGACGCTTAATATCTAATAGGGTTATTAGCATTCACTTTTTGGAGCAAGGTACTTACTCCCCACAATCTCAACATGTGTTCTGATTCCACTGTCCAAAACTGAACGTCTAGACTAATGACCTATGTCAGCCAGTCACCAAAGAAAAGATACGTGTAGTAAGGTAGCACTTTGGAGTCGCGGGTAGACACTGTTTCGTTCGCAGTGCACTGTGTTATACACCTTTCTGAGATGAGTAAAGTCGTTTAATGTAGACTGCTTGTTATCAAAAAGGCCAAAAACATGTTCTACTGATTGATTATTTGTTGGTGAGATTGGGTTATTATCCTCTGAAACTATTTATAAACTTACCTGCATAATCCGGCTGATTGAAGGTCCCAAAGCCTATGGAAAGGACGTCCATAGACATTAAACAGAAAAAGCGTTGTTTGAACGTAAGCAGTGCAGAATCTTGAAGGATGTGGGAAATCCGTCTGCTGATACCTTGTCCGCTCCAATGGACCAAAGAATTCTATGCCAAATCAAAGACCTCATTTGCTCTTGAGCTGTTGGTTCACAGCGTTGTGAAGATTACTAGTTTGCTCGTCGCATACAGTACCATTTTAAGATCAACAGGAAGAACTGGCGAGAGAAGTGGCGTTTAAACTTTACGCGTGACTAAGTTGAATAATTTGTATAAGTAGGCAAATCTCAATGCCTGAAGGGGAACCTTTGCATATTTTCTTTTGCACAATTCACGATAATGATTCAGCTAACCGGTATATGCAGCGTTAACATATCTAACGCGTGAAATCAACTACCTTTGGTATTTTTTAAAGCTGTGTATGCTTTCGAACAATACACCCTGGAGTTTCATTACCACGTAAAGTTTCACGTGGATTTTTTGCTGATTTTTTTCATTGCGGATGCCACAAATGAGTGAAAACAACGAAAAACCGAGGGGATGCATAGTGTAACCTAAAACAGGGTATTGCATGAATTTGCATTCCAGCCACATTGTTTCTTTAAGGCAGCAATGAACCAGTCATCAGTTTTTTAACAACACTATATTTTTGGTCCAATTTTTGAGTCCGTTTGATCGAAATGCTCGCAGCATGAGAGCTCCGCTTAGACGGATTTGGCGTGCAGTATAAACAACCTGTGTAAAAAATGGCATCTGATTTGACCTGGAAACTTAAACGCTTAGGGTCAACCTAGAATTTTCTGCGACGCATTTAGCAGCAATCACAGATAGATATTAGCTGACGCTTTCCGAAACCACGTGGATGGTCACATCTTGGAGGCCATATACTCCCGTCCGCGAGAAGAACTTCCGGCTTCCGTGTACCAACCGTGGTAGGCTTTTTCGGATGCAGTTGGGGACGGAAATCCGTTGTAATTCTGGTGCTCCGTATGTTTACTGCATGCACAAAAATGATAGTGATAATACTGTTATCAACGGTAATCTAATAGCGAATGACAAAGTAAGCGTAATGAGAATAAGTACGTAAAAAATCCTACAGAAATATAATTCAGTGTGCTAAAAGTCTACGGAATAGCAATGTGGCAAAATTACGGCAGTGTTACGGGCTAAGTAGTTTCTAGTAATTAATAGTTAGGAATGGTTTCGTTTTACGGACAAGCTGTATGACCAGACCTGCGTTGTTATCGATTGCGGCTTATATCTGCCCATGGGATATGCTCCCAGTATTCACTAGACGGAAGGTCATTTGAATGGGCCAAAAGATGGCATGTTATTCATGGCTGTAATCAACCGGAGTATTATTACAGGAAGCCAACCACTGACGTACATTTAATTCAGACTTACTGAAAGGTAGGACAAGGTAAAGACTAAAGGTGGTACTTCCATAACCCTGTCCAGCAAAATCTGCCTGGTGGCGTTTAAGTTCTTTTGTCCGTGTTTCAAGCCTTATTTTTCTAACTGATCCTCTACCCTAGAACGTGGAGCTGCTGATCGTCTGGGAGAAAGTCTTCTCGGTTCTCCTAATTTCCCGGCAAACCCTTTGGGAATAAGATGGTGTCAATGAGTTGAGCTGATGGTCTTGGAAAATGAACATGCAATGCGAATAGGTATGATGTTTACCCACTACACTCACAGGTTTGCTCCACTTTATCACACGGCACTGATTTAGCATCACGGTGATCACTGTTTAGTCTTGCTTGGACTACACAAACCTAGCGCATGCTAAAATTCGTGATTAATGGTGCGGGTTAAAGACGACAGACGTTCTGAATATCTCGTGAAATACCTTTTAGATCTACAAGAGGAGGATCAAAAATATCTGGTGACGTTAAAAGGGGAATATAGCCACAGATGGTAGCGCAAAGCGCAGTGGTACGTAGTACCCACCAGTTAATAAGTATAGACCAACAATAATGGCCAGTCACTACGTCTAAGGAATATATATATATATATTATTGGTTGAACTGGTGAACGTTGCAGGTGGCGTACAAATTCGTCGGGAAGTCATCTACTGGTACTCGTTTCACATCAAGACACTCTACAACTACTAAGTAATGAACCTTGAGTAGGCTTTATATTGATTCGGATGGAAATAAACATGAGATATAACTTGTGACCCTCTCCTCGCATTCCGATCATTTCAACATGATCCCGACAAGTGTTTCTGCCAGGGCATGCAATAAACAATTACTTCACCTCTCTTAACCCGGGCTTATGGTTGACTAGTTGGAAATGTGCAATCCAATGTGTATAATATACTGTATAGTTACCACTAGGAAGCAGGTATCGAAACCGGCGAATTGTTCGAAAGTGGCTGAAACACTAATCATCTTATGTGAGCGGTGAAGTATGTTTCAGTATCGCAAGTTGTTCTGGTTTGCATCTCATCTGCCAGGATATAGGTTACCTATGGAGTATTGCAAAGGATAGTGTAGACAATTTTCTTAATCAGTGATTCCTTCATTAAGTCATTCGATGCTGTAACTGCTACACTTTGTTTCTCTGTATTTTATATGTGCAAAAGGTGTGGATTCCTGCTGCTAGTACTTCAGTGGTAATAATTACCCCAGAGATAATGTAAGGGAGCACTGGTAGTATGAGGGGTCTGGGAGCTTCATGAGGTGCTTAACGCTGATAATTCCTATTAGGGAGAAAACAGCCATACTGTTATCTTTGGGTTTTCAACACAGATTGTCTTCACCTATCGCATGAAATCCCTAATGGAAACTAAAGCATTGACGTATGCGAGCAGTATCATGGAACAAACCTTCATACTGCTACATACGCGGTATTTCTGTACGTAATCAACGCAAACCCTACCAGTATATTTGGATAATACTCATGATACACATCATCCGACCCTGGGTGAATCCAAAGAGATGTATGTAATTTTCGACTTCTAAGAAACCAAAACACTGGTCCGCTTTATCCACATAAACGACACACGGAGAAGGCGAAAATTGCGAGATCGGACCAGTTTATATGTCAAAATAGATGTAACACAGTCCAAAAATTAAACACCAAACATGAAGGAGCATAATACAAAGTGGAGGGGCTTCACCGATTCACATAAACCATAAAAGGATTAACGCACTTATGGACATAGTGATGGCTTGTAGAGAGCAGCCAATAAAGCCTTAATGAACTACAAACGATGACGCCACAAAGAGGATCAAGATTTACCGCGCTATTAACCAAGTGACTAATTGAAAGCTACCTCAGATGCAGTTGGTTTTGAAGTTAGGGGAACAGGCGAAATTGTCTTCGGTTGCGGGAGTGAAATGATTTGTGAGCGTTGAAAGACCCCCTGTTGGGCTGCATGATGTGTTCACTTCGAAACGCTTTGCAGTCCGTTGGATCCAACTTAACCTTATGATAATTACCTCACTCATTTGCTTACTCCGCCTATGTGCTTTGATCTCCCGTTGTTTCGCCTATTCGTACCCGCCACTCACCTTGCCGCAGAGGCCGTTTCGTCCGACACTTGTGTATTGGCATGTGTGTCTGTGTGCGTATGTGCGCAGCTGACCTACTTACCCATGCGCGTTCATGTCCTGTTTGCTGAGTCTGCCTTGACTTGTTTTCTCATGAGTTCCGTGTGATCGCACGTCCAATGAGAATCATGAGACTATGGTTGGAAGGGACGACCGCAACCCACGCTCCTGAGCCACCATACCGCTCGCCGCTGTTTGGTGTGCGGCGTTGACACTGCACTGTGCTGGTCAGTGACGGACCTGTGAACTTGTTGACGCTACGAACGTGAACGATTGAGGTTTGTTGTACACATTTGCTTACCTTTATGTAAATAGTACCGTAGAATTACGAACCCAATTCTTCCTTTTGACATTCGGGATTGTCGAACCTACGCGTCACTCAAAGTTCCGTATCGGGAACCTAAACACAGTCAAGATTGCAGTGAAGATTTGGGAATTTTATCGTTGAAAAGCACCCTAAATGTGATCGCCATTTTCAGCACACCGTATAGGCCTGCCTGAAGTTGACATCGATCGTCTCTAACAGAATGAAAGTTCACTGAACCATCAAGTACCTCGATCGAGACGGTGCAGCTCACATTTTACCAGTGCCCACGCCCATCTCTTGTTGCTCTTCTGGAGTGTGCCTTGTTGGATGCAACTTAATCCGTCGCATGGTTCTAAGACATGTTTCGAAACATTAGAAACAATACGGAATCAACGCGAGTACGAAAGTAAACCGTTCTTGTTATGTATGAAAGAAATGGTTTTTGTAACCTGTGGCCATGCCAGGATTCTAGTCGATGTCAAGGTCCCCACGAGTCTGGAAAAAAGGCATTAGTGTGAAGAGGGATGTGAACGACTTAACTAACCTGACTGATTCGCCCTTTGTATTGGCCTCAGTGGCCACTCAACTTCCTGCTCCGAATTCTATTTCTGGCTGACCTAGTTCCCGAGGTGGAACGAACTAGCGTGAAAGAACTAACATCTCTACGAAGCCAAAGGTCCTTCTTACATAGAATGCATCAGGAAACCACAAACAATCTGGGTGGATCTGAAGGAGGTAATTCAGATTTTGAACTTGATCATCACGTCTAAATAAATTCTGATTAGGCATCAAAATCAAGTCCGCTTCCCTCCCAACGGATTTTAAACGAGATACCTTCCGGAATCAATAAGAGATTCATAAGTTTGGGCAACCAAAAATTTGTTTCACTCCAGACCATTAACAGAAATTTTCTGACATTTGTGATGCGGCGTGAGGTCAACAGAAACAGAATTTTCCTGTCAAGTTTTACTATATCTCTAAGTACGTCATTTTCATTCACTGAGTATTTACTGATTATACTTCCATTTACCAGGCGGCTTCCACGATGCAGCACCTAAGTACATACAACAGCCATCCGTCCAGCTGGGAGAACAAAAATATTTGGCTATTCATACCAGTTCGTGGTGTAATGTAGGCAACTTCAACGAAGAAACTGAACTCTGGGAAACTAGAGCATCTAGACGGTGGTTAGCTGAAGCGCTGAAACAGACGCTAGATGGAACGTATGAAGAAGTTCAAAAACGATAGATGCAACAGAGTGAGGGACCTACAAAAAAGTACAACGAAACTATCGAGGTTACGTTCGCTCGTAAATGCAAATCCGTCAGCCTCTATTCAGCGTTCCACTGATCAGTATTTTTTGTTCTCTACCCGCAGAAAATATCTTTTATCTGCTCCTTGCTTGCTCAGTTTTTGGGACTAAATGCACACAACCAGAATTCTATGATAAGCATACTCCATTGGATTACTGGATCACATGCTGTATCTCAGTATACTGTAACTAAAGAGGGCAGACCTGCGAACACAAGATCATTATAGGGTCGAAACGTGACGGCATGCCACCTGTTAAGTTGGTTTTCTCGAAAAAGTAAAGTTAACAATTCTTGAAGCTCTACTAGTTTTACCATTAGACCCTAATGTGGCCTTTTACAGCATTTCGTAAAAGCGGGTAGACCAGTTTAAATTCGTTTTGTAGTCTTTGGTCACTCTGAAATGTCCCAGGGCCGCCGTGGGTAAGGAAACCTTAAAATAACTGAAGCGAATTTGAAATCACTTAGCTGATTGAATTTAAAAAGTTGGTCACTAATATATAAGCTACACCTGAATCACCATATTAACAATTCAGACGAGCAGCTCATTTGAACGCGGTCTACACCCAGAAAGAGTAAGCTGTATCAGATAGATTGCCTGGGATACACCGTCTTTGAGGAGTTGAGAGCACCTACTTCGACGTCCTTCATCAAGCCTGACCCGATCGCCGTACGGGACCGCCGAGCGACTGTAATAGACGTCAGTATAGTCTCAAATGGGCGCGGAGTGACTGTGTGGAATGAGAAAAAACAGAAGTATGGTGCTGAAGAATTTTCCCTCGCCATAATCTCAGCCCTACGGGCAATTGGTTGTGATGTCGACTTTGTGGTCTACCAGCCGATGATCATCTCTTATTGAGGGATCTGCTTTCCTCAATCCGCCAATGCTGTTATTGGACTGGGATTTTCTAAGGTCACAGTCAGTGACTTGTGTTTGCTCGCCATTGTGGGGTCTCTGCGTACGTACGGCACTTTCATGCGTGGCACATGGCGTTGAGTGTACATTCTTGCCATTGATTCTCACACCAGACCCAGTATGACGGTTACTTTGTGCCTGATGTGCGAGTCTTGACTGTGCTAGCACTTACCTCGTCTTGAAGAGCATTCAGCATTGTTTGTCCTTTCTTCGGTTGTTAGACTTTACACGCATTTTTCCATACCAAAATTCTTACGTGCGTTGGGATTGATCTTATCTGACTGGAACTGTTGATGGCATGACTTCGAATGAGACATTTCTCTCTTTTATCACACATTTTCCTGTAACCCTTTCGCATTCATCGCTTGCATTCACTTTTTATGTCTGTGACCATGCTCTTCAAAAATAAACAATAAATGGTAACGAATAAAATATGTCATGCGCAGATAATAATGCACTTATTCATATTTCGAACATCAACGGAGGCTGTGCATCTGTGATGAACCTGAAAATTTTGTGCAGCATGATATGTGCCCAAGACGAATGCCTGTTTAGTGAATATTCCTCTCTAAAGCAACAGATATTGCCGTCGAGTCAGCTACTGATGTCCAAGTTCGTCAAAGTTCTGACGAAAAGCTGGCCTTTACGACCCAGACAAAAACCAACAATGTACACTTTTATTTTCAGAATTTGTTGTCACCGGCCCCTCATAAGCATTGCGCCATCAATCCCACACACCTTTCAAGAGTCCAAACAGCATGTGGAGCATTCATAGAACATCCTTTCTGTAATCGACCCACCGTGGCAATCGGAAGCTGAGTGTTTAACACATTTTAGCTTTGGTTAAATCTTAATGCGGCTCCCAGATTCTGCAGAATACCCGCCAGCTTATAAAAGACGGTTTTTACTTACCACAACACTTAGCACAGATTACCTTTCAAGTTGGTAGAAAGATCCCACTTACATCCTTCCGAACCGCAATGAATTTCGCACGACAGTACTCTTGAGAATCCTGCCCAAATGGTCTTTTATAGGCTTTAAGTGAACGCAAGCTTAGTGATGTCGATTTCAAACCTCAAACACTGGTTTATCCCAAACCTTATCTGGTCGAAGCTGATCAACGCTATTACTCTGGTCCTAGCCATCTGTTTTGCACCAAATAATGAGCAGGCAATTCAATAGTCCCTCAGTAACTGGAAGCGGAGAGTTCTGACGCATACCTCTGTTGGTTTTGTCCTTATGCTAACTTGAGAAAAACTGGAATAGGTCACGCCAAATCCAAAACAGTGGTTTACTTAGGGTCTAAAACAGAGGGTTTCTAACTGCTTTTGGATCGATTTAATTTGTTGACTGACCCATGAAAGTGGAACAAATTTAGGCAAAATACAATAATTATAATGTTGCTGAAAATTTTTCGACAGTCCACTACCCGTTTCATTCTTCTTAGTGCTCATCAGTTAGGCGCGGTCCCCGAATTTCCGTCAACCTTATATTTTACTTGAAACCAGATTGCACGAAATTAGCGAAATACACTCATTTGCAAACCAATTTGGTTCTGCGGACATCCATTCGGAATCAGGTTGAATACCTTTTTAATGATACCTGAAACATTATGAGCGAGAAATTCAGCTGGGTTCCAAGTAAGTTTACCCCAAAACCAAATTGGTTTATTAATGAGTGTATTTTGCTAGAAGAAACTTACTCTGGTGCAACTTCTTTTAGCTTTTTCTAACCCTAGCTGCACCTGGATCAATCTGTCTTTGAGATTCATCGGTTTTGGTACTGATAACCATTTTTTCCATTTGTGAGTTCATCACAAAAATGTCCTCATATGCTAGTACTACGGACGCCTGATTTTCGGATAAATACTTGATACATCGTACACATGAACCTCGAGTAAGTGTACGCCCGTATCCGTTCCGTCGCAAAAAATGGACGGTTTTTGCTGCTCAACAGGTGGGAATCAACACCCTGCAAGCTTCAACGCATTTCTTACTTTAGGCTCTCAGTTGGCTTACTCGAAAATTTTTGGGACGTATGTATAACAACAGGGCTAGCCAAGTCGTCCATATATGTCAAGCAGGTCTCATTCACCCGCCATATTTGGATGACTATAACTAAACGTGGAGCGTCCAACGTGGTAATATGCAGTAACACACAAATAATTCCTGCGGAGAGTCGATCGGCTTTAATGACAACTACATGATAACTGACAATGGTGTCGGAATTCCGATAATGGTAACCTATAAAGTGCATTCACTATTTTAGGCAGCCGTTTCAATCCGGATGAGAAGAACAGTTTGCATGGCTACTAACATTTACGGCATAACATATTTTAGGCAGCCGTTTCAATCCGGATGAGGAGAACAGTTTGCATGGCTACTAACATTTAAGGCATAACACCTTATTTACGGACTAGATATTCAATCTGGAAGACAGGAGGACAGGTGGGAAGTCGGCATTTGTTAATGTTTCGGAATGTTTAAACACCGTTTATTCAGAAGAAAACTAATAGGCCGAACAATTTTTGAGTGCTACATTGAATAATTACATTTGTGCAGAGTATGTACACGTTTCATCTAGTTCGCAGTGACCTTGAGAGAGGTTTCGAAATGCATGTTGATCATGTTATTCAAGGTAATGCAAATGAGAGTCAGTGAATCAGATCTCAAAGGCTTGAAACCATCGCTCAGGTTTAGGTTCAAAAGTCTGGATTGAAAAGCCGACCAAAGAGTGTTTGCTGGATTAAATCCAGGTGGGCATGCATAGTAAACTAATGGTACCGGAGAGTTAGCAAATGGCTTTTCTCAACTTCTGTCTACGAAAGAAAGATGTTATTGTTATTAAATGCAAAAATCCCAGGTAAAATTAAATAGGATATTCATAATTTGCAGTGCTTTTCTATTTAGCGTTACGACGGTGCAGTTTGAGCAGATGTGTGGTTGTTCTGTGACCAGTTTGAAACAAAGTTGAAAGAGTACTGCAGTCGTGGTTTGTTCAAGGTAGAGTTCCTAAACGATAAGCAGGGAACGGAAAATCAACCGTCGGCTTATTTTTTGGATTTCTTACAATCGTTGGGTCTAAATTCACAGATACCTCCTTATTCTGGTCACATCATTTAGCTAGGTAGAAGCGAATATATTTTTTGAGAGAGTTAATGTTGGAGGCGCTTTTTATGTGCAAACCGTTTGGCTTTTCATCGCTTCCTTTACCTTAGTCAAAATAAACGATCCCGTTCTAAAACCAATTATTCAAATCGATATTTTTAACCTTCGTGGCACGGATTGATTAATTTAACGTTCGCATCTAAACTTACCCAGCTGTTTTCCTGAAGGATGGGGCATTAATAGGCGTCTGCTATAATGGTGAAAGTTCGAGCAAATACAGTATTCAGGAAAGTGCATTTCTCACCCAAAGTCTGGTTACGTCTTGCCAGGCCTATGAAGTAAATGGATAACGGGTTTTTATCGGGGACCTCCGTATGCCGGTCCTAGTCCCATACTTTCCAGCAACGAAGTGTGAAATAGGCGAAAATTGCTGGTAGACGACGAGCACCCAGTGAGGCTTCAGATAAAATGGGACCCTTAGGGCAGGAGTTTATCCGCACAGCGCCGTAGCGCATGAAATTGAAAAAAATGAATGATACTGTAATTTACAGTCCCATTCATACGGCGTATGTTACAATTGGTTAACCGTATGAGGAGTATTTTTTGAAAAATACCAGCAAGTAAGTCGACAATTATCTGATGCAATCAAGAACATTTGCCAATACTAAACTAAGAAACAGAATTACAAGGAACGGGTAACGCTGTCAGTCAGTCAGTCAGATAGGGCAAGCAAGTCCATGGAAAATCAGTTCATAACTGAGAACTTGATATAATCGGGGTACAACGAACTCGTAATTCATGAAACCGTATTGTTGACCCCCGACCATAAGCATCCATCAAAATGTGTTGATTTCACTCGAGTGCTCGGAGCGCATGTCTATTCATGAGAATCCAAAAAATGAACAAGTGAGTGAATGTTTCACTAAATCTGAAAATTGTGACACGCATTGGTTGCTTCCAAACGAGTTACCGTCGGCAAAACTGCATCTTCGGAAAACAACAGAAAGCAGCTTCGCACGTATTGCAAAGCACACAAAAAATGTGGAAGAGTAGACACTCCTGAAACATCTGCGCTACTTTGGAATGTTGGCTGCTCAGACAGGCTTCATCGGATCGCCTAGAAAACACGTAGGTGCATGAGCAGAGTAACCGTAAAACAACATCAAAATTCGAAGCTCTTTTGGGCGGCTTAATGTGCATACATCTGGCCGAAGTTCAGGGTTGATTTCTAGCACTTCAGGGTTGCCTTTTTCGTACTCACTGGTTTACGGCAGATCAGAAGCTTTTGTGATGGCTTTATTGAGGAACTTCGCAAATAGTTGAAAAAGGAAAGCTCATACAACAGTGAGACCACGAATTTGGTTATCATCATCTTCTGCATGGTATCATTGCTCATGAGTAATTTGAAATTATCAGTAAAACGTTCTGTTGTTTTTTCGTAGGAAAACATAATTTTTTAAGTGGATGCTTCGAATTTTATCAGTTTAATCCAGGCGAAAGTCAAATGTTATTACGTGAACTGCTTTCTCAATAGATAGCGCAGTTCGTTACGTTCATTCCAAACATTAGTTCTTTATAGGCCCTTCTCGAACAGTAGCACATGTCTCCAGAGTTGAAACAAAAAAACAGGCCAGCTGTGGAATTACACGTTTGCTACGTATATTCTCACATCAAAAATGACAAATTATACCTAGACTAGAATACTTACACAAATTGATGGGAGTAGCGACTATGAGCTTAGTCACACGGGCACGTCGTGTTCATTTGGTTGACAGGGAGCATCATTCCTAGTTCTCAGCAAAGTTCTAGATGAAGAGCTTGGGATATAGATACTGGGGCCTCTCGACTTCCCCTGTCTAGGCTTGGGCAACCTGGCAGTATCCCAGCCGTCGTGCTTTTTTCGGGTAATGGCAGCTAGGCACCGAAGCAGTGTTACAGCTGAACGATACAGAATTGCGTCTGACCAATACACAAAGTCCTTTTGCTTTCGCAAAGCCCCATGATTTTAATGTCTGAAGTCAACGATATCAACGTTGGTTGTGGAAGCTAAACAAATAGCTAGCTAATTTTTATCAGTTGAGCCAAAACATTCTGAATAAGCTGAGAAATTCCGAAGTGTAATCGTGATGGAGTGCAAACAATTTTGGTAGGCCAGTCCACATGGCATTTGCCCTGTACTTCTCTAACGGTGCTTCAAATCCACCTCAGGCGCTTATCTTCGTTGATATTACAAGCACCCGGACGTATACCTAACCTCATTATACTCCCTAACCACCTTTTATTTCAAGATTATTAGTTGAAGCGGTATCTTCAGGTTTTTTTAAATTATGAAACCCAGGGGATTGGATTCGAACGTGCAGTGGCCTATTCCATGTAACCACCAGGCATGAAGATTTTAGCGTAGCAATGGGCCTTGGTACTTACCCACTCATAATTGAGGCATCATGACCATCTGTCAATTTATCTAATCCTCGATGTACCAAAAACATTACCTAGCAAAGTATTATACGTGCATATATATATATATACGGTAATACACTTCACCGGGCACAAAGATAGTCACAGTTCTTCCCACTACCAGCAGCATCAAATCTGAGTAACGCAGTCAGTCGATAGGTAGGTTTCAGCCGGGTCTTCGTGAACAGTACTGGTCGATTCATCAGACTTGTGCAACAGAAAACTAAGGATACTAAACGCAGTTGGAAATATCCCCTACTGAAGCTATTAAACTCGCCGTTTTGCCAAATACTAATGTGCGAGTGCACGTTTTCTACGGGTACAGGTCCAACCTGGTTTGGGTTTTCTAGTCACCAGTCGTTTTACCTAATGCATGTGTTTTGGCTATTTTGTATTCTAATTTTTCTTAGCTTTATCAGCAGGCCCTTCACCTTAGTGGAAAACAGATGACCGGTATGCACCCTCTGGGATTGTATCAGTGCAGTCGATGGAAAGAGCGAACAACAAGAACGACTGTATGAACGCTAAAATTGACTCTGAGCCACCAGATTATGCGATCGGAGCATGCCTAGATAATCTACTCGGAAACAAAAAAAACAAGTTGGACACATCATTCACTCTATGGCGCATGCAATTTTTTAGGTTACACTTCTGTTTCAACTACGAAGCATGAATCTTAACAAACGTCAATATTAGCTTCATTTACCGTTGTGTGATGTCATGTTAATTGCTCCGTTCTGGAACCCCCAAACTTTTCTGTTGCGAGCCCGACAATTTCCAACGCGCTATTGGGCTCCTATTTGAGTGCGTTTTGACATTCCGAACCGATTCACCTCATCTTGGTTTTTCGTCCCAAAACTTACTGTATATGAGGAAAAACTCGCGATTGTTTTACTCAAGCAAGTAAGCAAATGCCACTCATTGATTCACGTGGGGCATTTGCTTTTAGCATTTCCTTGTGTTCTGCTGAAGAAAATAGGTCTTTGGAATTCTGCTAAATTTCTACTTGAATATGTGGTCAGGAACTGTGACTCGATGAATTTTGATAACCTTCAAAACCGTTGTTTTAGTTTACGTGTAGTATGGAGGCTTAGTTAAAATATACGTGCAATGTAGACCACACATAACTCGGAACGAAAAAAGACGTTTAGTGATAAATTTGGCCAAATTCACGGAAAGCTGAAACAAACAGCAACCAACCTTCGTGAAAACACGAACAGCTGCAGACCGTGGAACGTTAGAGGAAACTGAAACGTCAATTTGAAATCCATCGACAAGCAGCCGCAAGTTTGACGCTTGAAGAAACCTTCACTAATAGTTGTTGAAGCGAAAGATCTCTTAATTCTATTAGTCAATTTATACGACGATTCTGCCATAGGACCCGAAAGTCGGATGGCGCTAAGAAACATGAACAGGTCTATCTACTCCTATGTCAAAACTATAAATAATGTGGCCAACAAAAGAGTGAAATTACAGCTAAAATAGCCCTGTATGTTCTGTTTTTAGTTGCTGGCCCCACATTGTGATCAAAAGAGATAACGATTCCGTTGCTAATGAGGGCGAAGGTTGGCAAGGAGTTCATTGTCTGGATACCATAACCCAGCGTATTTTTCATGATTAATATGAAGACAGACGTCAGTAATAATCCTTTATAGCATGAGACAAATAGAATAATTACTGAAGAAAATATCAAGAAGGCCCTTACTACTGGGGATATGTTGCATATATTGCATGCGAAATCTAAGTTATTAAAGATGTTCCTTGCGGTCGTGCTGGTTTCCCGTAAGTTACTGTTTACTATGAGTCCTAATGTGGCTAACGCTTGCTTTGATGACATGTGACGATCAGTATGATTCTGAAACCAGTGGTAAACAACATGTGTTCCCAAGCGTTCGGATGCTTAATCAATATGGCTGTTACATCGAGAAGTTTAAACGCATTGGGTTGAGGAACACAGACGCAGAAAATGACAAACGCTAATTTTATTTCTAGATCTTAAGACATGGTATGACCCAGATGGTTAAATGGAATCCGTATCTTAGGCGATAACGCCTACCGATTTTTTGGGTCTGGGGAGGCATAAACTATGCGAATGCGTAACCCCCCTGAGCAGATGAACAAGGTAGCATTTGAAGGCGTTTTTTAAACCTAATTTTGGCACAACCAATGTAGGCCTAGATGTTTTGGACAAAAACCAGCGTTTTTTTATTATGTCCGGGACTCTTAACTGTTACAGTCTACAAAAGTAGTAAATACCGACACTGTGAAGATACAGAAGTTATCTCCTTCATATAAACAACAAGGGGCTAGTTAACTCTGTTGCTAAATAGGAGGCCATTGTATTGAGTATTCTTCTCCATTCATACGATTTGCGACATTTATAGTTACCGTTGTCTGTCAATTCGCCTTTCTCGTTTCTGACTTGCATGTGTTCGCACGTTGAACTTGACATCACACGCCTTGTTGACTTCAGCCACATTAAAACCATTCAGTTCAAGGGGGGGGGTTTCAGGTGTAATGATTATGCGTTACGCACATTAGGCGCAAGTACAGGACTGTCAGCGGATTTAATTTAAAACTGATCCTTGTTTCTACCACTTTATTTGAAGGTGATCTAAAAGAATTCTTGACTGATAGGCCTAAGACATCCTGAATATGTGCATCAATCAACGACGCGCATTGCCGTTCCTCAATTGGGTTGCACCCTGGTACCACGAATTACAAGCCCCCTGTTTGTCAAGTGCAAACTTTGTTGGAATCTGCAATTTTAGCTCCCGTTTAGGCAATGTGCGGCAACAAAATTAAACCCTCTACCCCGACACACACACTGGGGTCTTGGATGTCTTATTGGTGGTGGCTCAGTTCGGAAAAGAGGAGAGGGTAACTCAAGGCAGCACAGATGACGGTTTAGCATATACAGTTGATACGTTATTACCATTAATGAAATCCCTGACGTCAGTTGACCATCGCAGTCTCCAGTTTACATGGATTTGCGTGATACATACGCTGGTTACATTGACTACAAACATGAGCAACAGAGCACCTGATGGAATATTCTGACTTAACATAGAAGAAGGCAGACAGAATCTAGGCGAAAAATAGGCAGCTAGACGAGGGTGGAGAAAAATGTGAACCTTATTCTCTTCTTCAGGTCTTAGGACGAACCATTTGTCCACCCAGACTATAATTCCTTGTGAATTTCGTGCCCGCCTTGTGTGCTCAGATATACCTGACAGTCTTTCCGCGGCAACATTCATTTTATTGATCGGTAATGTTCCAGTTCGGTTCCACAGACGGTTTAACTAAGTTTCCTCTCTTACTTTTGTACGTCCCGGAAGTTCGGCTTATTACTTCGCGGTCGTCTCTCCTATGGTTATGAGTTGTTTCGGAAAGGACGACCAAACATTGGTTTAAACTATTTCACAAGTATAACTTCATGAGGAGGGTTTCTGGCGCTTTGTAGTAGACATTTATTAAGGGCAAAATACAGGCCAAGCTGAGTTCGGTGGCTCTTCAGTATGATTTTCTGACTTTGCAAACGGTCTAGCTTGCAGCCAACCTAATTTGGTTATCACGTTGCTATTCAGTGGAGTTCCAATGACCTTCACGTGGATTTGAGCCTGTGGGATTTAAACTCATACTGTCACACCTGTTCCCTCGGACAACGTTTATGCAGGTATTTTCATTGATCATGAATCACCGCCGTAATTCAGGCCATCCTACGGGATGACTTGCAATATAATGTCGCACTCCGCCGTAGCAAAACACTGCAGCCCGGAATCTGTTTGGCACACAAATGCTTCGTATCTAACTGGGCTGCTTGTTGGTTAAGATATTCAACCGCTAGAGTGCCAATATCTGTAAATTTAGTCAACCAAAGCAGTCAGGACGGAACTTTACAAACGTCATCATATTTGAAATCAAGGCAGCTTATTAATGTTACTTAAAACTAAAGGAAGAACAACAGAATGTCTTATATTTCATTGACTTTGTCTTGACCCAACCCGTCCAGTAAGTAGCAAAAATGTGACGATTTGCTGGTTTTGTTAAGTTACGACGATTTTACCACTGCAAGTGTTTGCGAATTTACGTCGGAAATACAACATCGGGTGCATCCGATTTCTCGGCGGACCGGCGTTTGAAAGCACAATCGAGATCTACACTAAGGTTTTAAGACTGTTTTGCAGCAAGCGAAAAATGTTGGTGTGTACGCAAAACAAACCACCGACTTTGTGTAACACGAATGCAGAACCTGAGAATACATTTTTCGGATTTATACCAGCCCCTTGGTCTCCGTCCGAACGCAGTAAAATTCAACAGTTTTTACGTATTCGCAAATTGATACACAGGATCGAAGTATTCGCCCAAGTCTGCCGATTCGATTTTGTTCTTGTCGTTCAGCGGCTGCCGTACACTTAAGAGGCACAGCTTATTGACTCACATTACAAATTGAGCAGTTACATACAGTTAAAGAACAGAGGAATATGGTTGCGATAGCCTCACTTACCCACTCCAGTAAACAGTAAGCCGGTGGACTGATTCGATTTGCAGTCCTGTCCATCTCTTTTAGCCCAAATGTCTGGCCCACAATGTAACACTGGCCAGGAGCTCATCAGAGAAAGCTGCATAAATCTATTCAATCCTTCTCTTCGGATAAAACAGAGAGAGGAAATATGTACGGTTGACTGGCTATTGGTTTCATTCCTTTAAGGTTTTACAAGGAATTTAAGAGTGCATGGTGACTCTCGAGATAAGGTAGTTTGTTTTAACAGAGTCTTATTAAAGGACACCAATAATACTGTCTTGTTCTGTCTAAACAAATGTCTACGTAGATTGTTTGATTTTCAGTCAGATTATGTCAAAATACAAAGAAACAGAGGAGGGATTTTTTTGCAAAACAAAAATTCGCATCATAAATTTACGCCGCTGCACGGTTGACAGACACTTATTTGCTCTCATTGCTGTTTATCCTAAAGTATTCATAACCTCACAAAACGGTCCACGAAAGCTCACAATTGCGACGGGGCAAAATAAATTACTTCCAACTTACGGAACCTGCCGATATTATAGTGGGTAATGGATTTTAGACCGAATTTATTCACACTAATTAAGTTGAAATTTAATTCTTAGCGCTTTTTGACTACGCAAATTGCAATTTTTATTCTCTCTTTATTAATGTTGTGTTCCTAGCAAAAGTCACAGTGTAAACGAAACCATTTAAAATTAAGTCAAATTAAACCCTTGACAAAAAAAATTAGTTTTCAGCTCAAGTAATCATGGACCGTTGGGGGTTGCAAAATTCGAATTCTGATATCCTGTTGGGTTTTTCTGTCAGATAGTCGTCACTCTGAAGACACAGTATAATTTGTAACTCGTTCGTTAAGTTATTATACAGCTCCGCGTAAATTTATACGCTCAAACAATTTTTTCTGCGGTGTTGGGAAATTTTGTATTTTTCTTTAACCAGTGAAATTGCCCCGTTAGGATTTGGCCTATAAACAGTACACGATCATGAAAGAATCCCCAATATAAGTCGGACACTAAGAAAAGTTCACCTCCGTATTCTTAGCAGAATAGTGTAGCTCTGGGTAGGGCGACATGGTGTGCACAAGGCTCAAAATCTGGTAAATGCAGCCAAATTACAAATCAGTTAACTGGCCTCTTCTAATAAGCAACTCAAAATAGGGAGTTTGAGGCATCTAATATCCTAAAGGTATTTGAGAGGTCTTTGATATAGGTTTTCGATAAGACGCCAGTTACATAGGTTTCATTTAAAATACTTCATCAAAATCAATGGGACAATCTCTATTCAAAGTATACTTGTCTTTCAACCCTGTTAAAATTTAAGTTGCACAAACAACCTGAAAAAATAATATTTCAATTGTAATATATTTCTGCGTAAAAATAAGACAAAATCAACGCATAAAAAGGATGTGTCAAAGACTTTTTTTGAAAAGAGCCTGGTCCTGGTCCTGGTCCTATTGGCATAAACCGTATTACCGTAGGCATAGAAGCAAGACGAAATATTGGCTGAAATGTGCCCAAAATCAGAATAAACCTGAACAGAACTTCCTAGCTTGGTAAGGAGTTTATCTAAGTAACCGGTAGAAGTTCAATAGAAATCTCCAGTAACAGATAAGTCTTTTAGCTGTCACCAAACAGTGCACAGATAGAGGTGGTTTGATGATTTTATTTGCCGTCTGGCTATGTAACTTGAGTGATGAATCAACCCAAAAACCATTGCCGACCATTCGTTCAGGAGAGCGCGGACTTCTAACAGAAGTCTGCGTCTTCAGAAGGAATTTATGTCATTAACCACGTGCAACATCTGAGTACGAACCGGAAAAACACAAAACGGTCATTTTAAACAACATTCGAATTCAGCGAATTTTGAAGTGAAAAATTTGGGCATTCAGAAGACCCCGAGAAAATACCCATTCTAAGAAAACAAGCTAAGCCTGCTATGTCTGGTTCTCCATTAGACTCTAATTTTTACGTCAATGCTAGCTTGACCTGCACATTCTGACTCTTATAAGACTGAGTTATGGGTATCAAAAGTATTAGAATTTGGCGTGACTGTGTGTCACTGCAGTAACATGCAGAGACCGATACATGTTAAATAAATTTTTCTGATTGTACTTGTTTTTCGAAGCATATTTATAGTACATTCTGGTCCAGGTCCTGGAGAGTGATGTTGCAAATACGTTGACTTGCTCATCCTGTTAATAAAAACAAGTTATATGTTAAGTATTCATTTAGCGAAAGTCCATTCTGGTCTAATCAAATATTTTTGAGGGCACCAGAACTCTCCTTCGGCTCTGAGCTGGGTGTATTTCCGTTCTACGAAAATAAGTGCCCAGGCTGTCTGGTACAACATTCTAACTAATTTTTGGTCCTCTTCAAAAGATGGATGCCTGTTACATAAAGCGGTTCCGTGATTCGGATGCACTGGTCTCGTTGATTTAGTTGATGATTCCGTGTCTATCGCACCCGTTAATCTTGAGAAATTTGACAGTCCCTTGACGGTTCATTGAGATAGATGCATTTGTTTAACTTACTTACCTAACATGGTGCTCAGAACAATCTGCCACCCCGGCAGTCCCAAAGCGGGCCCCTCATCGGTCTTAATCGTCGTATTTCCACCTTACATCTTAGAACCATCATTCATTAAAAGACTTGTTTACTCAAGAAACACCGAGGTTTTAAGGACATTTCCAGTCTCTCAGTTTTCGATTTGTTTCTCTACTGTGTGAGTAGATATAACTGGAAACATTCGTTTTCCTTTTTTTAAAATCACACTGACTTGCCTCATTCTCTGTTTCAACTAGAGAGACTTTGATAGTCCAAAATCATCATTATCGACAGTATGACATCAGCGGTAAGTGCATATGTGACGGAACGTCATTGCACATGGCACTAACATTATCATCATCATCATCGACAGCATGACATCAGCGTTCAACACCGATGTTCCGCTGCCGTACAACCATGATCTATTTGAAAATCTTATTGTCAAGGAATGAATAAAGATGGGCGGAAAATCTAATATTTTCCAGCGCACATAGATGAGGCAACCATTCTATCCGATAAAACAGGAAAAAGAACGAAAACAATGTTTTCTTCGAAATGACCCTTGCAGACTCATTCTACTGAGCGAAATAAAATGTTCTGGGTCAATTGAGGGGTAAGCCCAAGGTGGAGAAATCTAATCAAGGCATTTTCTAATTTGCTGCTGTTAGCTCATTGTCAATCCTTTTTTCAAATACTGACTGCGGTTATATCTGTTGGCTTCAAAATGCCTACAGCAGCGGACGGAGGGGAAGTTAACAGAACATACGTCCCCGAGTGTTTACCGCCCCGTTTGGGGAGGCATGCTAACGAGTTCCTATTGCCAGATTGTTGAATTTGTGTAATAATACGGGGTAATTCACCGTAAAATCATCTTTTGGGCTTTAGATAACACAAGCAGCTAATTTGCTGTACGGCCAACACGAAAGCAAGTGGTTCAAACGAAACAATGAGGTTCCCGATGCTTCGGCCTAGAGTTTGACACTGACGCAGTATTTCATCCATCATGCTTTCCTCTGATTGCGTTATTCACGGAAATGGTGATGCAACAGGGAGGCTTTCTCAAACCAATATTCCTGATAACTATGCATTAATTCTCCCAACCTCAGTACTACACAATGAATTTGATAAAATAGTTTTCGTGAGTCTGGCTTCGGGTTTAAACGCAACTAAAAATTGGAATCTGTATATAAGCAACAGTGCCCTTTATTTAGTATCAAGTGTTTCACCGAACATCACCTTGATTTTGGTAAAGAGCATGATTAATGTGTTCTTATAAATCCGTTGCTCATATATTTTCCGCACAAAACGAAACTGCTGCGTAAAATGTAAGATAAACGTAATCCTCACAGCCTTACTCGCCTATGGGATATTTTTACTTTCACCAAATTCATCACCCCAGCTTGCCCGCGTAAACACTTGTAAAACGTTAATTCGATGACATTTTGTGTCATTTCTTTGCACGACATGACAGTTATGGTACACTTCTTATGGCACTATCTGACTGGAATGATTTTTATCAATTTAGAATTTTTCCTTAAGGTGTCAGGGTTTGAAGTCTGCATGCACACGCAAGTCGCCGCTATCAGTTTCTGTGAACGGAAGCTCCACATTTTGCGCTTTATGAGCCCCAAGGTTTGACTTGATTGATCTGGGACCTTAAATTTGTTTTGCTTGGTTAAAAACAGTACGCGTGAACGGATGGGCTGAAATTCATTACTAACCGTTTTTACTCCATACACTTTACAAACCGGTTTGATAGTCCCTCCTACTTCCAGTCGTGTGGAGTGCTCAAATTCCACCGTGTTGGTTTATGTTTTCTTGACTCCAGTTTATACAAACTCAGTGACAGAAATACTGGTGTTTTCCAAAATTACCGAAGACGTGTTATGCAGTGTGTAACTAATTAGAGCATGGCAGTCCAAAGTACCCTTCACTCGAATCTGTGTGTATAGAATATACACAATGGAGTTGCATATACTGGCTATTTGATCGCCCGTAAATGGATTTAAATTACTGCCAGACAATTCAAGTTGACTGATCCACAGAACAAATCCTTGTTGTTATATTTACGCAAGAATTTAAAAAAGTTAAATGCCAAAAAGCTAAATGCTTCATTTATCCCGTTGCATAAATTAGTAGCCAATGGATTTTATGTTTCATTGAAAAATAGCCGATGCGTGCAAATCAGAAGCCCCATCCCAGTGGCAGCGCCTTTATTGCGGGTGTTGTACACACATTTTCACCAGGCATTAAGAACCGTGCCAAGAAACCAGACTAACGACAAAGGACTGATTGCAGCAAGACCTACTAGAAATTTGTCCAGCGATGACAAACTCTATCCGACTCATCTTGTTTACTGGCCCCGTTTTTTATTACTCTTAGGGATGTGAGCGAAACGTAGCATTTCATTGCGTGCCATGAAGGCGCTTACGGTCAGGTAACCTAACGCGGTCCGGTCTCTGCATATGGGCACTCAATAAGGTGTTTGGTTTGTGCGCACTAGCGATTTTTGTGGATAGTATAGCACTGCGGGTACTGCTTGTGCAGTACTAATCTAAGACCAAAATAATTTTGTCTGTGAAGATATTCTTATTCTAAGATCTAAAGGCAGGTCAGCACAACGGTTGTCCTGATCCCAAGTGAGCAAATGCGAAGACCAAGGAGCTTTACATTACATGGACAGTAGACGTACTATACTTTGAAGCATGGCCTTAGTTTATCTTCCCTGAACCACTCAACGCTTGAAAATAAACATCAACCCTCTTCATAAACTTTAACACACCGGATCTAAGCACTTTTTTCTGAAGTTTTCCCAGTTAGGATAATGTGCTCACTTATCTAGACGAAGCTTTGTGTTTTCAGAGTTCCTCAAGTGGGTGCGGAATTTTCCAAAGCAAGATATTTTTACAAACAGTACTTGCAGCTTTGACTGTGATCTAGTGAGTGAAACTAAGTATCCTTGGAATGTTTCATTTTGCGCTTCACACCTTATTTCTAACTACCAACAACTTAAAATAAAATTTTCTTCTCATGTTTGGCCACTTTCAACCTAAAGGCATTTTTACCGATCAAATTTATGGTCAGAAGAACTATTTTTCCTTCAGTTCGTTTGTGGCTCCCAGAAAAAATGCCGAGTAGGTTTACCTAGCGCCTTGGATGCTGGCAGATATTTACAAATATTGTGAACCTATAACATGCACACGTGGGGGGGGGCAAAGACTGTTCTTCGTCTGATAGCTAAATTTTGATTAAACCAAATTCAGTAATCATAGTTGTTTGTTTATACCAGGAAGGTCAGATTCCTGAAGATAATCCCGGAACATGCTGAAACACTGAAACTCCACCAAAATCTCAATAGGGAATTCGGTACGCATTCAGGCCAGTCAGTCACTCAGTCAATTCAGAAGGCACGGATGATTAACAGACACGCCACAAATGCACAACCGACTGTGATAAGCATTTAGGCATTTCCTAGAAGCCTGGTCGATGTTAATGGGTGTTCACTAAACGACAATCAGACGGCTCGCATGGATGCCAAAAAGTGTCCTTTGAATTATATATGTATATATATAGTGTATATTATATTTTGCCCGACTTAGCTCGTTTGGTCAGTAATCATCCGAGTTGTGTCAACATGGAGTATCAGACAGTATGTAAAGGTGGTATTTATAACTTATTTTGGAAACAACCTCAATAAAACCCGACGCTAATTCTGGCAAACGGTTTCTCGGACCAACTTAAAAAACTTAAATATCATATTCCCTCCATCTTCTTCCGCTCTCTAGGTATTGGAAAGGCTGATAAGGGACGGCAATCGGTTGTCCGTTATACATAACTTTTCTTCAGCCATTCTGTACTCAATGTGGAAGAATAACATGAAGGTGGGTGGTCCACGATGATCAGCTTACAAAAGCTAAATAAGGTCACATTTGTAGATTTAATTTCAACCAACAAGAAAACCCCAAGAAACTACCAATCTTCTACCCTACACGCTGCACTGGTTTCCGGTAGATGGTTGTTTAATCCATCTAGAGGGACTGTTTTGTGAAATCTGCCCTGAAGATTCTGGCCATGCGTTGAAGTTTCGGTTCACTTTCCTGTGGTGGATCAGTGACCTGAATAAAAATGCACTATGGAGTATTTCGGAACTTTGGATTGTTTAGCTCATTGTTCAAAGTTGGACTTAGGCAACGGTACTTGCATATATGCAGGGTTTCTGCGAGTCCGTTTCAGGTGAAAATGCCATCTCTCTGGAGGATGGATCCATCGCACAATGGACAAAAAAGGAAGGCGACTCGGTCAGTGTTGGGGGCGTTTTGTATGAGGTTCAGACGGATAGGGCTGTTGTTGCTCTAGAGAGTGGAGAGGAGGGAATATTGGCCAAGATTCTTTGTTTTCGATCGGAAATGGCATGAAAGCCTCGCCTTACTCTCCCATTATTGTCTACACTCTGTCTTGTTCAGCTGGCAGCTGGATTGAGAGCTGCTCAGTGGGTCGGTTCCTAGATTATCAGCATCAACGCAAGAGCCTCACAAGGTTCTGCGCCTCTTTCCCCTTAGTTAACTTGATTTTTTCCCTTTCTGATTGCCTACACTCATTTGCCCATGGTCCTATTCACAAACCCACTTCTTGTTCCTCCCAGTTGTTTCATCCCAGCCCGAATACGGGTCACCAGCACATTTGCGTAACCATTCGTTCAGGAGTTTTGCCGGTTTGGTTGCTAAACTTGGTACTCGTTGTCAATAACTCAAAACGGTCGTTACGTGATAAATTGGCTGGCTAGGCTACGGTAGCTTCCAAGAGCACCAAGTTAGTTCGCTTTTACATAACTTTTGGGGAAAATAGACCGATATGCGAGCGATAAAAATTGCTGTTACGAAAATTGGTTGTGTGGATTTAGGCAACTGCGGGTTGCGTGAAGGTCTTCTGTGTTTTTCAGCTTACCCTTTAACCAGATAATCTCAAAATAACCACCGACTATATGGTCTCACGAATTTTCTTTTGCTGCTTGGTTGAACACAAAACCCATCTTTTGCTCATCAGTTCTGGACCTGTAAAACCAGGAAGAATAATTTTCAAGAAAACTTCGCAAGTCAATTGTTTTTTCCTTCGTAAGCAGTAACAGGAAAAACGTGTGATTAAACACATTGCCATTGACGCACTTCTTATATCTGGTCTTAAGGAAACGATATGTTTTTAACCTAGAAAGGCAATCTAATGCATATCTGGTCACTGCGGAGACCATTTGAGACCCCAAGGGTAGGGTTTGTCCATGCGAGTTTCTCGTTTGGTTTTTAAACACTTGCTGTAGCACTGTGCCGTCACCGAAATCCCTATCCGCCTGGTGCATGTGCTTTCAAACGTTTTTGGTCCCGCGCATGTAAGCAAATCAATAACGGATTTCCTAACGAAAAGTTCTATATTTGCTCTCAGTTATTCAGTAGCTTCAAGAAAGACAGGACATTTACGAAGATATAAGCTTCCACATTCCCGATCAGGATGATGCCCCAGAGTCAATAAACAAAAATGTACTTTTTGAGTATCTGATAAGGTTTCGAAGTATCCGTTCAAATAAACCATTTCAATGTAGATGGCAAAGATAGCAGGCGATGCGCTTTAAAACTATCCCCATCCATAATCGTTTTTTGACAAAAAACGTCCTTCGGATGCAACGTCAATTTATTTTGAAAACACTGCAATACATGATGGGCATTTTTCGAAACCACTCTTTCTTCCAGTTCGTCAGTCGTCAACATAATGGATAGTAGCACCGCCTTGAATAGAGAAGACACAATAATATTAGTGTAGGACCATCAACTAAAGTTGATTCAGTGGGTAGCAAGAAACGGCGCGCAGAACAAAAGGTTTCTGATAAATAGCCAACACCGTTGCAACTTCAGTGCTGCGACCAAGTGTTTTCAAAACTCGTATACCCGGCAGTCCGGCCTAAAGAATCATGATCCTCTATCGGCCTGAATATGCTAGTGGTTTACATCAAGGTATCCTGAGTGACCCAGTTGTCCAAACGGACGCGTTAATTAACCGAAATACGCAAGACACCTGTAGAATTGTCGTTTGAGCTTTCGGACTTAATATGTTAGCAGTAAATTTTGTACACGTTCGGCTTCTTTCGAGCCATACGTTAGATACAGTGAGGCTCTACATCTCCCCTTTCATTCCAGCTAAACAAAAATGAGGTGGACAAAATGCTACATGAACTGTAACCGTTCACAGGTTCTTGCGAACAAAAATATTGCTTGTCATTTTCTTGATCACTGCTTGATAATTTTTAAATCATTTGGCAAATGTAAGATGGAAGAAGTCTTCCAGAGTGTAGCCCTTACTTGCGGTATAAAGTGACTGAAGTCATTCACGTGTTATTCATCTTTCCAACATTCTGAAGTCTTCCCAGTCCGGTGCGCTTTGGAGCAGTATCTGTTTATCCCCTTAGTGAAAGTGCCGCTGATTTCAGTGTGTAGAATATAAACTGCAGGGAAATTTGCTTTTTCTGCCAATAAATGCGGCTAGGAGGTTATTCTAGTGTTTTCAGTCGAACTCTTGTGTTTGCCGATTTCGACCCGATGGTGGTTAAGCACGTTGTATAAATAACTTCATAAAAAGCCACCTTAAAAGATGGTTGCTTAGAAGAAATAGAAATAAAGGCTAAAGATGGCTTCGAGTGTTTCGTTTACCAAATTCTAGCAGGCTTGGATTTATATTATTACCCATAGAGAGATTCCTATAGAAGTGCCTATTTCTGGTTAGAACCTTTGGACCGTCCGGTTACAGTAGGATAGTGCTTTCTAAACCATTTATCTGACCGCCAAACGTGGTATTTCCGCAGCAATTTGAAGATAGCATTAGAAGAGTTAGGAAAATTTCGACGGGGACCTGAGCCTCCAACTGAACTTATTCGATGCTGAAGAGCTGTGAAGCACTATATGAGTGTTTAAAACTTGTTGATTTACACAGGTTGTAAGTCCTTAAGAAATGTGACCACCTGACGCAAACTACGTTCTTGAAGAAGCGGTATTGGATTGTATACATGCAAACTGACCACATTTCTGGTAAACCACTTGTGGCCAAACGGTTTTACCTTCCACTGCTAAACGGAGTTTTGTGAGATGAGCACAGCTGATGGTTTCCAGCAATAGAATGTTGGCTGTGCTCTGCTTCTCAGCATAGACTGACCCCACATCTACAATGAGTCCTTTGTTAAACGTTCCCAAATGCCGTGTTATCAGGATTTGCATTCACCATACTCATAAACGCGTTTCATGTTTGATGACACAATAAGAACCAAGGTGCACAATGTCTCGAAAACTAATGTTTTGTTCGGAAAAATTAAAAAACGATAGTGAAGCGAAATAAACGGGAAAAGAATTCTAGCTGCCTATTCGTGTCATCTGGTTATATTAAATAAATTAGCTCTCTACCGTAAACAATTCAGGCGTCCGAACTCTTTGCTAGCTGGCGGCCCATTTACCCTTAAATAGAGTCTGATTTTGATAAATCTAGTCGCATCATGTAAAAAATCTAAAAATAAAACCGCAAACAAAGTTCAGCTTTACAATGCGTAGTTGAACTTGAACTCACACAAAGGCCGCTAATTTCTCCAAGGACTGTGAGAAATATTTTTTACGAACAGATGTTAATTTTTGGTATTATAACAAGCTAAAGAACTTCCAGTTTAGCTACTCTAACCAAACGTCAATACTGTAACCCAGTTAAGCATTGAAGCTCCCTTATACTATGCACCTCACCCCAAGTTCCTATAAATGACAAATTGTTTGGTTCTTTACCTTTGGCAAACGTAAATGGTAAAGGCCAGCATATTGTCGTGGTTGCACTACTCACAAAGATAACAGTAGTCGTAGTTATATAAATTTCAAGTGACATTCAAATGGCCTATTCTATCATTTGCCTAAAGTGAAACTTTCAGTGTTTCGAAAGATTATTTACACTGTCTTATGTTTATATTCACAATCAAGCGGCAATAGTAAGATATTTGCACTGTGTGCGAGGCTGCACGTGGTTTCCATTAGAAGGTTGCTGGCATATAAACGCGCATCCGGTTGGTGCACTCTCTTTATTGGTACGAACTAGACTACAAGTCAACTGCGGGTGTAAGTTGCAGTAGAGACGCGGCCAAACAGACAGCAAACTGTTTTTCTGTAGGACGCAGATATGAGTTAACTGATGACAACTGAGCTACTGACTAACGAATGTTAATTTGAACTGGCTGGAGTGCAAAGACCAAAGGCCATATTCGTCCGACACTTAGTGAGAGAGGAACTGATGTATTCAGGCTCCATCTATATTCAGGTTAAAAGTCTAAATCTGATATGCTCAGCGTCTTATCACTCTGTAAGGCCCAAAACGGTTAATCACAGATGAGGGACTCAAGAACTAGCTGTCCCTTCCGATGCAGTCTTAAGTAAATCTAAGCTCCGTTATTGGAGAGGAAGGAAAATGGAACCTTTCGGCGATAAGTCATGCAATTCAAAAGACACCCCGATTAGTTTGAGCGTAACTTACCGTGATCACGTAGCACAAGAGGTCCACTGAGGAGAAAAAATGATGGACAAACATGTTATGCGCGCTCTCCTGTGGAGCGGCACCCACCGTCAGTGTTATCTATACTTGAAACATTCAAAGAAAAGTGTTCGCCCACCCGTCGCAAACGTTTTTGCCGGAGATTCTGCCATTTACTTAGGACAATTAATAGATGAACTACTCATGCGAAAATTTGTAACAACATACTTGTGACGGCCTCATTTGCCAAAGATTCCAGTGAACAGGTCATGTACATAGAAACCCCGGGGTAATGTTTGCAGTTACAAATTATTCTATTCATTTAAGTTGCCATTTAAGTTTTGCTTAGTCTTGCTCTGTCCTTTTGATATTCGTGGCCTCAGCGATCTGCATCCTAAACACTGTGAAATTATCTGGTTCAGAACTGATTGTAGAGTCGTGGTGAGGAGCATTCCGATGCTGGGTTGTATATGTTAACAACTTGCAAGTAATCAGTTGCTGATTCAGGTACTCTAGTAGCTTGAGTAGATTTCTGGATATCCAAACTGCATATACATCAACGTATCGTTCCTCAAAAATGGCGTATGATCAGGACCGTGCTAATGAACTGCAGTTTTATTGTCTTCTCTAAAAAACAGCGGAGGCTAATGCGACCAAATTTTTCCTTATGTTTAGAATATATATAAACCCGAAACCATAACAAGCAAACTGAAAATTTATGCCAAAATACTGTTACACTTTTCATTAAGTCCATAACAAAAAATTAAGTCAGAGCAAATCTGCAACCAGGTTGATTCTTTACTTTTCTCACGACTGCTTAATCGTTACCAATGATTTCTAACGCACTTGGTACCCTGAAAATCACCCCGTTCTGAAGCACGGGTAGATCGGATATCAGCCTAAAGGACCAATAATTTTCAGAATCTGGATGGAGCCAATTGCCGAGTTTTCTTTGAGGATGAACAACAACAACAACCAAACGTCCTTTTACCACTTTCGGCCAGTACATAGAATAGACTTAGGGGGTTCGCTTATGAAAAACTGCAAGTGTTGAAACCAGAATTTGGCTTAGTAGCTCATCGTCGAGTTTACGCCAATGGAACTTTCTACGCTGACCGGGAGATCTAGGCTACACATCCTGATTACTTCGCACCGGACTGTGAATAATAACTACTCTGGGTTATCGTCCCCAGCACGCATACTTCGAACAGCACACTGAGAATGAGCTTGGCTGAGACAGGACTCCCGATGAAATCTGGTCCCAGTCATTCGTGAGCGGAATAATAACGTGACTCTGTCTGCTGCACAAAAACACTGCTTTTTAGGTTTCAGTAATATTTCCGTCAGACATAGGTTGTCAGTATTCAAGCTAGGCTATGCGAGCTTACTTGGTAAGCATATCGAAACGAGTCAATTTCTTCTGACCTTAACCAAACACTGGTTGAAAAGTGTCACCTTCATACGGCCCTGATGCTTACATCTCCCGGTTATATCAATCGGCGCACACAATCTGTCCTGTCCTGGGCTTTGGTTCCGTGAATTCACTCACCAATTAGTAACTGCAGGTCGATGATCGAGCTTCACAGTCTAACAGCACGGCACTTCAACAGACGATGTAAGCCTCCACGAGTCCGAAACGCCGCCAGACACATGGAACTCAGCCCTTTGATACCTAATGTAGTAGGCTCACGGTGTCGCCAGACACATGGAACTCAGCCCTTTGATGCCTAATGTAGTAGGCTCACGGTGTATTGGTAAACCGAAGGTAGATTCCCATGGGAACACCTCGCCATCTAGACAAAAAACTACCCTCTGGATAGATTAACACTTTCGGTTGTTGTCGGCCAAACTCACCACAACAAGTTTAGACTTTTGGATTAATACGTCAAGCAAACTACTCGTAGCTTGCCGATTTTACCAAAGAGAATCTTAAATTATAAACCTCACGCAACTAAAGGACCTGAGAATCCCAAATCCCGAGTCTGAATACAATAGTCCCAATACGATCAAGGACCTACATGAGAAGCCGTAATCTAGGGAGTGTTACCGTCTTCCAGGTGTGGGTAACGATTCTTTCTCTTTGACTAGCTGCGTAGATAACAGTATTCCTATCCATACCTAAAGAACGTGTGTCAACAACAAAGCTCTTATCTTCCGAGCCAACGTTTTATCGTTCTTTGAACGTATCCGTCTACGGTATAGGCTGATGGTGACTAGGAAAAGGAATCTTTGCTGCTACCATTGTGACTAGTGAAGACGACGATTAATCTGGGCTTGTGTTTCATACTCATATTGGGTTGCACGTGCTGCGTCCTGCGATAATCTAGTTTCAAAAATACTCAAGAACGGATCCGGTGTCTGGATTACACAGTGGCCAAAGATTTGTGTGAACCCATCTCGACATCCCTAATCATATCTGATGTGTCCGGTTTGTTTGATATCACTCAACTATGATAAAAAACTGCTACTATGATCTCTGCTGGGATTTCATATAGCAATTGTGTGAAATGAAGAAACATAGGACTATGTTTATAAATTTTCCCTCATGAGTATCTATGCTTTGCGTTCAACTAGTCACGTCGCTGATTTTGTGTTTCATGACTCACTGATCATTTCCTGTCACAGAATCTTCCTTGTCCGAGTGGCCAATTTTGCTCATCAACCAGTACTTACTTATCTCCCAGTCAAGGATTTATGTTAGACCACCAGTGTGCGGCTGGTCTTGTTCTATGCATGAAACCACATTTTACGCTTTAGAAGATATCTCTAAATATTTTTGTCTTCTGCGATTTCAATCAGAATGCAGCAGCTAAAGGAGCAAGGGCTCTAAACATAAATTGCGTCTTCTTGAGAATATGTAGTGAAACTTATTCTGATTCCATGCGGTCAAACTAAAATAGTTATTTATGTGATATCAAGAGGCAACAGAAACTCACAGGCAAAGTTGTATTCACCTTTAAAGCAGGAAAACCACAAGACAGTTAGATGCACAGTGTTTACGTTTAGAGTACAATGACTATTTAATGTTAACAGTCGGACTACACAAAAATTTGCGTCCGTGTGCACGCATTCCGCCAGTAAGTGCTTGAGTACATAGACGGCGTGGGCTGTAACTAGAGTGTGCTTGAGCCCTGCATGAACAACGTTGAAATCTATGGTTTCTTCTCGCTATTAGTTCATTCACCCATTTAGAATGGTGGTGTAGGATGTCGGAATTTTTCAGATCACTTCATTTTGCGTAAACACTTCAAACATTACTACCGGATGTGTTCCCAATTAACTCCGTCAGCACATGCCTTCTGACATTTGACCTCCTAATAGGATAATATCATAAAACTCTTGAGTGCTGAATAAGTAAACGTTTTGCAAATATTTTTACCAGGAAGCACTCAAAGAGATGCAAATTGTAAACCAGTTACTTCTGTAGACATTACATCCACAAAATTTAGTTTTTAAAATAAACATCAACAACTACGTGCCTCATTTGGTGGCCAATGCTCAACCATTGCACACTTCTCCATGAAATGACGCAACTGTGATCCGGATGACGAACCGACAGAATAAAGTATTGGAAAGCTTAACCGTCCAACCGAAAGGCCGTGCAGAATAAACACAACTATAACTGATTTGTTCAGGTGACAGTAGGACAGTTATAATAAATATCCCTTGAATCTGTTGCTCTATAGGCCAAGAACCACGATAAAATTGCTGTTCCCTAGTTGTTCAACCTGTACAGTAAAGCATCCTAAAGCAAATGTTGTCAGAATTTTACCCAGGGCCGGTTCATTCTTCCTGACAATAGACTTCTAGGACTACAAAGCCGTATCGGCTGGGAATATTGTCCCATATACCAAAGCAATATCAAAAATATTACTTGCATTTCATTATTATTTATTATCGGTTATCATTTGTTTCACATGGTTTTCTCCATGTAAAATTCGACAGTAAATGCAAATATTTCCCTTCCTATGGCTGTGCATTGACTGGTGCCGGTAATTCGGATGTGGGACTTTCCCAGTAGCGTGAGAAATTGATTCAGTCATCTAAGACAAATGTAACTGCGAGTATATTTTGGCTTCAGCAGGCCATGAAAGACTATAATGATTTGTCTTGACATTTTTTCTACAGATTCACGTAAAAAAATTCAACAAAGGTTTTTCGGTGACCTTTGAAGCAACCTTGTCATAAAGACACAACTTGTCATTCCAGACATGGCAAACCACATCGTACCCCAATCGTATCACAGAACAACTAGCGGAAGCTATGCACTGATTCATCATTACCGCCAAGCCTTTCGCACAGTTGCACTTACAAGGTCACTGACCGAAAAATCCTGTATATTTTCGCTAATTTAGATGCCATGGAGAGGGTGAACACCAAAGATCAAATGCAGAAGTTGAGCGCTGTTCAAACCAATAAAAGATTTAACAAAAGGGCTCTACGCATGGCTTACCTCCTTTAGGTGGTCCAGGAACTTGCGATAATTAAACCGTTTAAAGCCCGAAATTAGTGCAAAATATAGTTTGTAAGTCACAGTGTCTCCAACATACTTTAAGTTAAATCACGAGCACAGTGGCCCATGAATGACCGCAAGATAATGCGATGAGTATAAAAAAGTTTATGGAGCGTCCTCCGTCGGAAGTTTTGGGAAGCCTTTTTCGATATTTTCGCAAGTCAAAAACTGTGAGGTCAACTAGAGTTATACCTGAAAAAAGTGTTGTGTGTATTAACAGTTACAGTTTCATAAGCAGGACCTACACCCTCTATGCGTCAGGTGAGCATAATGCCGATTCAACGCATACCAATGAATTCAACTAATCTGGTTTTTTTGACATTAATATATTTTACTTGGCCAAATCAAAAGACAAGAAGGCATCCCTGTTCCGCTGAGCAGGTTCAGAGCAAAACGTTCTATCATGCGGCCTCATGAGAGGATGTTTTTGCCTAAGAACAGATTGCGGATAATAGCGTAATATCTCTATTGTACCAAAAATTAATGCCGCTTACTTTACCACAAACTGTAGACCTACAGCTAGCATAGATGCTGGGCTTTGTCTTACAAATTTGGAAACCTTTGGGACACACTGTTCTGGAACTCCTTTTGATGAGCGATGGACGGATGATCTTACCCGCTTTGCTTATCATTTTTAACGTGTATTGCACTTTTAAAAGTAAACCTCTCAGCCAAGTAATAACTGATTCTTACGTGAGTATTGCCGATACTTTAGTTCAGGCTATTGGATTAATTGTCGATAGTTAGGTGTTTAGAATAGAACGACATCACCTCAAATACTCGAGAATGTATGCATAGACGGTAGAGCGGCCTTTTGGTAACACCAAACGCATCCAAATGGATAACACTCATTAATTTTGTTTTAAATACTATCAACAAGCTAGTTAGCGAAAACTGTGAAATTGGTACTCACTTGGTGAAGGCAGGTCCGCTGAATAAGTTTACATCTCATATAAATTATTTAAGTCCTTTGGATAGTTTACAAAAGATGCGCTGGCAGAAATGTGATAGGTAAACAAAATTGTCAAAAAACCGTTCGATGCCTCTGCTTGTGTTTCCAAATGTCCTTTTATTGGATTTAGGCCAGCAAAGTGAAAAGTTCCTGTGCAGAAATGGCTTAGTTTTTAAAGGTCTGTAAGGCCTGCAATTCGCTTACGCAAATTTCAACAAAGTAAGGACGTTGTATAACTATTCAAGCTAGTCAGTTTGACCCCAGATGTCATAAACAGACAGAGAACTATACTGACTCAAGATCGCAAAACGACGAATAAAAGTTCCTACTCTAAACTTTACATCCCTTACTCTTTCGGTCATTGTGCCCTTTATCTTACAAACTAGCGGACCTAAAACAACTCAAAGTTTTATGTAAAACTAAATATTTGCGAGTTAAAATATTTCATTCAAACAATCCACAAAACTGAGAATACTTACGGTATACGGGGATTTGTCCATTGCCTGTGGTAAAACAACCGATGTAATGCCATTAATTTGAACGAAAAATAAACGCCTGAGATTTACAAACACTCGTTGGAACAAAAGACCTAATCCCTTAATCTTTTTAGGGAGAGATGCGTAGATTAATTTTCAAGCTTTAATGGGAATAGCTTTTAGTTTTTGTACAAGTGACTGTTTGCATTTGATCAGTGGTTGTGAATGATTAAATGCATATCGGTTCTTGTGTTTGCAGAATGTATCCTTCCCACCTTTGCCTTTCACAATTATTTTTAGGCAAAATTCAAGGCGTTTATCATCAAAGCTTCCAGGAGTCCGTTACACAAACCGCACTCCGTGATTTCATATAGACTGGTGATCAGCTGGTAGCTGATTTTTTCACCGACCTTTGCAATTAGCTTGTCAGTTTCTCACACCTTTATGTGTAACCCCAGGTGGGAAAAGTCATACCTGTAAACATTTACGAGATACGTATAGTTGTCATGTGGGGACATCCCGGAAAGCGAACAGCTTCGAGCGATGGGTCCTTTCGAACAAACAACATTAGAGTACTTGATAATCTATCGAAATATCGATACATTTAGTGCGTTGATTGGTTGCTAACCATGAGGCGGTAATCCCTTCATCAAGCTTCACAATTAGCGTAGAAGCGTTTTTGCCCTACAGTTATATCTTCTCGTAAGGTAAGGGAATTTTTGCAAGCCAGATCGCAAGCCAACTGACATGACCCAGCCACCTTGTGTTCGGAAAGTTGTAAGATAATGATTCAACATTGAGCTTACAGCTCAAGCTTTTCACTTCAGTTGAAGAAGCATTTAAAATGCTCCATAATTTTAAAGCATGTAATATGTTTCTGCAAAATTTCCTCGAATCAATTGAGTACTGACGTGCTCTGAAGTAAATCCCACTTAGTTGCAGAGAAGGAATGTAATGGGTGAGTTTTGTATGTTTAGATTCACGTGAAAATAGTTTCGGGCAAATTTAGGATGGTGGGCCTTTAAGATGTGAGTTTATGCTTGTTATATCCGACGCATTGTGTAAGATGAGGTTGCTCAAATGCCATGAAATTGGGGTTCTTGTGACCGTAGAAACGGGCTCTGTGCTAAAAAATTCCAGTATTCGGAATCATCTGATTCGAATTATGACGAACGTTGTGAATATTTTGTCAACACGTACAAGATGGAAGTAATTTAAATTCAATATAAACTTTGGCACTACAGACAAGGCCACAAAGCTTGATCGCTCTTCAACAGAGCTACTCTTTTTATCTGGCCAATGTTTTGGCCTCTCACTTCGGCAGCCCCTGTTGTACCCGCTATACACGTTATCAGACTGGCTGGCATGTCGTTACGGTAAACGTATGTTACGGAGACAAACCAATACAGCACATATGATTTTATGTCTACTAAAGATGGCTTTTCCGCGTTCCACCAAAATGAGTCTATCCGGTTCCACTCGTAAAACGCTGTGTTGGGCTCAGGAAGTATGCAGTAATATCGACTGTTTCCCAGAAGCTCTGGGTCTTAGGAAATTGTCAAACTCCGAGAATTGTGATTTGCCGTGTGGCAGTGAGCAGTCTGTCATCGAACGGTGGATGGAAAAAGACGAGGACCCTTAACAGAATAATGGCGTTGAACTGTTCATCTGTAAGTTTTCTGACCAGAAAATTTATCCAAAATCATTAAGGCCAGTTATTAGTAGGGTATCGAACTACTGGTAGCTCAAATGTGTTTATTGGTTGTTGATCAGGTGGTCGTTGATCTGTTCGTCGAGCTTGGAAAATGACTCGCGAACGTTTCGTCAGCACATGAGGATACATCATCAGTGCACAGTTAGATACATGCCTCCTGTTTATCTGTGTGGTTTTATATGGCATTTGAAATATACTAGTTGTCTGTTAAAGTGATTGGCTCTCTAGATGAGAGCGGTTTTCGTAAATTTACTGGGGTGTTCCTGATTTTTGTTCTGTTGTGGTCCGTGCTCCCTTGATTGATTTGGTCATCGCAATGCCTTCTGATTTTAGTAGTTTCTTTTTCCCTGTTTGTTTGGCTCCCTTCTCGATTTGCACTGCGTTGTAGTCTGATCTTCTCAAGATTGATTAGCTGGTTGCACAGCCATTCTTCCATAAATTTCCGTTCTTTTATCGTTCTTGCTTGAACAGGTAGGCAAATGTTGCTGCGGTTGAACTCTCGTCCTTACTGATCTTTGTGCACAGAGATGAGAAAAACTTTATCGTGTCTTTTGTACCATGCTTGCCTACGTGTATTCTGGGGGGGAGCTTCATTTATGCTTGTTCTGTGCATCGTTTGTCGCACTCCTTGCAGTGGGTCCCGTATATGACGTTGTTCTCAATCATTGGATCCAAGATCCTTTTGGTTTCTTTATTGTACTCCGCAAAGTCTTCCCACGTTTGTGGGCAAAAGTCTTATTGTGCTGTGGTAAAAGTTTTAGCGTCAATTCAGCGGTGTTCTTGGTTTATGAGAATGTAACCTGATTGCTTCTTTTTTGTGCTGTTTGGTTTCCTGCGTGATCTCTATATGGAATTTCTTGGGTGTCGATTGCTATCAAGCAATTTGTACAGTCGTTTTTCTTCTTTAATCTTGGATTATGTTATGCTCATCTGGATCCGCCTGAGGAGTGTCCGAACTCATCACTGTGACAATTTGGATCCTTGCTGCGGTGGCTCAGAACTAGGTTAGTGTATTGCCTTTGTGCGGTCTAAAGTTTATAACGGTGACTTTAGCAATCTAGTAAAGGGGACGTCCAGAAATGTCATTTTCACGTTGTAATTTTCTACTGTGAACTTGATTTCCTAAAAACCGCTGTTTACTAGTTGGCTTATTCGTTGTCATTCGCTCTTTCTGATGACCACAAAACAAATCGTCTATGTATTAGATCCATATTTTGGGATTCATATCAGGCTGTACAACTTGTGTCAGTTTTTGTTGTGATTTCTTGTTAGGCGGAATTTCACATGGATCCCGCTGTACCGCTCGCAGTCGGGGGCTGATACGGCCGAAAAGCCTATCCCACGCAAGACTGGCCAGAAATTAGGAACGCTTGCCTGTCCGCTATCAAGCCCATATCTGACTGGTGGAAAGTATGGGCCCAACAACCAATCATGATCCATTATTGGCCGAATGCCGGTTGCCAATTGTGAATCAAGAACGCGTCAGAATTTCCAGAAAGCTGTTGTGGCTTACGCTGTACAAGTCTTCTTGGCTTCGTTTTGAGGCGTTAATATACCTTGTGCTCTTTATTGGTTGTTTTGACCTGAACGCTAACTTGGGATGCTCAGACCGAGAACGAAGATGAGCAAAAAAGCGTTACCACGTTTCTGGCTTTACTACATCTGGCACTGGCGAATAACTGGTGACCTTCGTGGTTGCTTGTACCATAATCAGTTGAACTCCAAATGTGTGATCAAGAATCCGGTAACTCGCGGAGGAATTTTGGAGAAAACTGAACATGATATAACAGCGTGAATGTTGGCCTTAATTGAATTGACATACTTGTGAAGAAAGCCCAAACAATCGAGAAGAAAACCCCCAGAAGGAACTTTGATGGAACAAGTTTTTTAGGAGTGCTCAAATATTTTTAGGGTTTAATTACAGTTTATTAATATTTTCAGATATTGTTGTGGTTGGTTTATTTTTGCCATACTTCGCGGACTTCGATGAGAAAAACAAACGATTGAGCAACTCAAGCTAGACCGCTTGAAAATCACGTGAATGAGCATTTCAACCTGATACCCTGACTGAATCAAAAAAAACAGAGGATTGCCCATCGTCATGCTCCATAGTTGGCATCAATATCAACTTTCATGTGGTTGATGTGGCAAATATATAGGACAGTTTGGAACACGGACCCCTCATGAAATACTTCCTGCTGAAAGGAAACCAGACTTACCCCCGGCTATTTCACAGCACAGAAATGAAAGAATGCACAAATAATCATACATAACTGCAGAATTCCTCAGCGGAAATTTGTTCAGCTATCTCCGAGGCATGAAAATGTCGCCCGCTTCTCTGCGGACAATACGGGTTAAAAATGCCCAGTACGGTGCACTTGGTACCAACCAAACGGGGGCTAGTTTTTGACATAACAGTTTGGTCTCATCATTACTCCTTGTCTCAATTTCATTTTAGAGGCCGACAAACTGACGCGCTCCCATTGGAAGTGTGACTTTGTAGAATATTTTATGCGAATCCAAGTGATTGCAATGACGAGGCTTTACGAAGCGTCTCCTTGAAACAATTCACGCTTGCGCTGTCCAGGTTGGTAGATTCCCAGGACGTCTGTGCATGCAGTGAGCTGTACGAGGATTCGGCTAACCCTGATGCTCCACAAAATTTGAAATGCTCACAAACTAAACTGCAAACAATCATTTTACGGTCTTCTCCAACGCTTTCGGTCCCCTAGTTTTTGTCAGGATTATGTTTTACTTGAAACAAAATCGCAATGATTTGGCGAGGTGCGCTAGTTTTCAAAACAATTTGGTTTTTGTGAATGGCTTATCTGGAAGCCAGCTGAATCTCACCTTTATAATATTTTAGATATCATTATCGAGAGATGCAACCTGATTCCAAATGCCTCTCCTGCTGAACCAAGTTGGTTTGCAAATGAGTGTATTTCGTAACTTCGAACAATTTGTTTTTAAGTAAAACGTAATTTATTCGGTAACTCTAGGACTGCGCCTACATGATGAAACCCAAGAAGTACGAAACCGGTGTTGGGCTGTTGAGGAATTTTCAGCAACCTTATGAGTAGTGCATTTCGCATATGCATTAGAACATGTCATTAAAAATGTGAGAATACTTACGAAAAACGGGCACCTGTCCACCTGTTTAAAAGACAATCCGTGAAATTTCGGATGCATACAGTACTCGTGAATTTCTCCGAAGCGCGAAATTAAACGAGCGTTTTTTGGTTATTTGATAAATAACTTTCTTGTGCCTGTTGATTCTGTGATTGACAGGTATGCATATGGATCTTTCCGCCAGGCGAGGAGTAAAGTTTGCTCAACTGGCTCTCATTTTTCACCGGGAGTCAGAAAATTGACAGAATGTCTGTTTTGGAATCAGATGGTTGTGGCGTTGGTTATATGCCATTTGCTATTTCAGGTACCTTCCATATCTCTCTGTATAAGGCTGGGAAATATTGCTTACATCTGCTATGTCATTTGATATTAGCCGTGAAGTTGAACATTACTTTGTGTCGATCGGGAAGCACGTAGAATGTGTGACGCTATTAATATTGCCATTTTCTATTGCCATTATTCTCTGCAAAAACCAATGTATGCTTAATAGGAGAACCAACTACAAGCAAAATTGGACTACGCAACCGCCAATGGAATAGCCTTTCCCGTTGAGATAGATTTAAATGGGTTTTCTCCACTCACCCTCGACAGATGAGTTCTCATTTTAGCATCATTTTTCGCCCGGCTAGACCTTTTCATATGAGCTTTATAAACAGCCCGTTTTCGGCTGCACATGACACACCTGTACGCGTCAATGTTAAATAGATCAGCCGATTCGCACGTTCATTGGCTTTCTGGTTTGGCTAGGTGCGTCAAGCTATCAAGCGGCCATCCAGACTCGGGATTACGGTATTAAGAAGGCATCAAGAAACTGTATTCCACATCATTTCTGTTGCCACCAGACTAAGTTGATGTGGTCGTAGGTTTGTGTTAGCAACATCCAGCGATTGCACGCTGCAATTCATTTACTTGTAGATAGGAACCATTCTACGGCAAGTTCAGAATCAAATTTTGTGCTATGATGTCAACCCATGAAACTAACAAACACCTGATGTGAATCACCATAACTTTTGAACATGAGGATGGTTCGTTTGTGTCATTTGAGTACTGCGAAATTGTGAACCGAGAAAATCGTTCATCTAGTCCGTAGTAGGGATAGGTTTTGCTGTGTACCTATGCAAGCAGGTTTCTCTAGAAGAGATCTCAGGTTAGCCGTTTCATCATAATTTCAGAGAGCATGTGATTGCAGCGCGTCATGAAAAATATATGTCTATACGTAGAATAGAGTGGTAGTCATCCTCCTATAATAGGTCCTATCACAATGCATGGTTACCAGATTTGTAATAGGCAAACACGCTGGTCACCTCTGTCTTTCTTGCAGTTGTGCAAGATGGGAGCTATTAGTTAAAGTATTATTACTGAAGACGCCGTATCAACAAGCCTCAAATTATTGCCTTCACCATTGTGGAATTTACGGTCCATAAGGACGAAAATTTAAATGAATTTATGGCTGCTTCACTAAAGTAAACGGTGTGACGTTCACGTTTGGGAATACATCCGGTTGGGCATGATAGAAGGTGGTCTTTATTCCACATTCGAAGCATTTTTAGTGTGAATCAAAATTAACTAGAGTTTTCATTGGCTGATTCTGAAAAACCCCGACCATGCATCCAAGGACAATTGCAGTGGAAACTTAGACAAATTCTTAACATCTGTTTAAACTCGTTTAACAAACCTTAATACCAACTGTCGTAGCGTATCATTCCAATCCAGCTTTCGTATGTTCTAGCCCAGCATCACTTAATAATATTCACTTGAACAAGCAAAACGCGAAAGCCAGTTTGAGCAGGTTGCTCCTACATTCAAGGCCATAGTAACCATTAGTTAATATGACGAAACTCTCACAGGAGAATCTCATGGCAGAAACGGTTACTATTCCTCAAGCGAAAAGATCAGAATCACACGGCTTGAACTTTATAAAAAGTATTCCAGAAAAATATCGGCGTTGGTATAGAGCGTCCGTAGGGAGAAAGCCTCACATTAGTTTTTGTCCACAGTCATCATGGGCACAATGAGATTACTGTGCTAAAATAATGCGTCGCTGGCATACCGGCCACAGAAAATACGAAGAGGTTCCATCCGCGACAGGCAAATGTCTTGTCATACAAACTAGTTTTGGCCATTATTTTGATAGCAGAGACTGTAATCTTTTAATAAGAAGCAACATTTCCCAACTGGAGATTTACATAGACTCTGGCTGTATAGAGTAAACATACAGTATATCATGCTATAGATTAGTATAACATATATATCACTGTAGATTTGGAAATAATTAGCAAACATATTTTAGAAACTTACCGCCCTTAGGTGGAGGTTGGGCTGTTAAAAGAAACAACCACAGTTCACTGAATACATAATTGTTGCCTAAACAGTAAGCTAAAGATCCTGAAAATCCGTTTCTTGATTCGTGATTCGCGCATACACAATAGACGAACTATCTTATAGGCAAACGACAGGAATATGGAAGTTACATGCAATAAATCTTCAAAGAATAAACCAAACTAAATATCTCATTATTAGGTGGATAAAAATGCATTGCTCAATACACGGATAGTTAAAACAAAGGGCGATATTGCCACAGTGCAACCACAAGAGCACCTTACGTCTACACAGGCCAATACATCTTGTTTAAGTGGACATTCTAATCCAACACACGTAGGTGTTTCAATCCACTCACTATTAGGCAGGCCTAGCTCACCGGACCACAACATACTCGGTTGGATATACCGTGCACTAGAACCAATCTCAGATACCTTAGTGAAGCACAACACACTAGATATCGCACCAAGTTACAATGCAAAGATACTAATGTTGTGATCCAACGCGTGTTACACTCAGACACAGTGTCACACTTAGGAGACCGTACACTGCTCACAATTTAGTGCAACGTTTTAGGATGTTTAAAAGTCAGCTCTGTAAAAACTGAATCAACCATTCTCACTTTGTGTATTGCATGTCCACTTCCCTTTCGGTGGACGATTTAGAAATAGTTCAATAAAGCGTGACCATGCGCTCACTAATATGCTCCATGAATACGGACCATTTATGTCGAAAAATGGAAGCTTAGCAATGGCTAACATGGTAACGCATTGCAACAAGTATGGTGAATAGTATGAGTAGCTAGTTATGCTTGTTTCCCACTAGTTCTGCTTCTTTTATAGGTATTTTTGTATGGCCACTGTCAATGAAGCCCTTCTCAAGCGAGCTAGAAACGGCACCGCGAGAATTAATTTGCATCGCATACTGACGTAAAAATGCCGCCATATCTATGCTCCCCGCATGACGTTCCTTTAAATTCAAATAAAATTGCCCACTACTTTTATGAACTTACCAATATTTGCACCAAATCTAACTGACGAACGTGACAGCCTGAGAAACGGGCTTCGATGAAATGTGTACTCAGAACGATTTCTGGGGCAGGGCGTCACACTAAGAACTGAAACTCAAGCTATATAGACTGCAAACCTTCCTTCCGAAGATTACATAATTAGAAAAGTGCTGGTGCGAAGGCTACGGGAGACACTCATAGCACCGTTATTTGCCGCACGTCTAAACAAGGCTTCCGCCGAACGTCCCACCGTTAAGCAAGGGCTCAAAGACGAATTCCGTCATCAGACCACTTCACCACCACTCGTCTGCTTCTATGGGGACAATCAAATTTGCTTGCTTGAGCAAATACCATCTTCCTGGAAGAGATCACAACTACAAAACTTAAACAGGTCCTGATGCTGGACACACAATGGACGTTATAACCGATTTAAGCTCATGTTATAATGCACACATTGAGGTAATAAAATATTAAGGGCCAAGGTTTATTTCTACCACAAAACCAAGTGACGCACAAAGACCCGTATAATGCCCCTCAGTTCTACCTGGACAAATGGCCATTGACAACTCATGTGTGACTTACCGAACGTGCACCCACTTAATTGCCTTTGTCGCTGACTATCGAGTTGAATCAGGTTAACGTTCGCATGTGGTTTCCATCAACCTCGTTTCCAGACAGTAAAAGGGTTGCCTAGAAAGTCACTTTCTCCCGAATCGAAATGATCTCATTAGATCAGGTGAATGAAACTGTTCAGCATAAGTGCCGTTAACTGTCTCACCATGCTCGTCGTGTGTGCAAGAGTTTAGGAGCATGTTAGTTGGTGGAATCGTCACGTAAGGAAATATAGAAATGAGAAGTAAAGTGTCTGTTTTGGCATCGCGTAGTTTTGTTTATACTCACGGAATGTGGGGGTTTGTCCACCTGCGGTTAACGATAGACGCACAAGTGAAAATGAATAGGCCTCAAAATACTGCTGAAAACAACGAATAAATACAAATAATATTGTATTACCCCTCCCTCCTGCTAAAATCCCTCAGCTCCGTGTTCCGATAAATGAACGGCGAGGGGAGACCCGTACAGAGCATAAGAGAATAAAGATACTGGCACATGGAAATGCAAGAATGTGTAGGAAATTCCGAGAATTATAGGATGGTGCAGTGAATTCAGTTAGTCCACACATCGAATCTGGTCTTCGCTATGCACATCTGAGAGAAAATGCGTGCGACGAGAAACCGAACAATTTGCCAAGATTGGCCATCAGGACAACATAAAGCCTATTCGACACTTGCACACATCCAGTCATAGACAATGCCTACTAAAAAGGCACAAAAATGCCACCTAAACAACCCCTGATGAGAGTCTTCAACTTCTTCCGTATTTCTTTCTAAAGATTCTAGATTACCGCTCCGGGATATAAATCGGAGGATATTGTTTCTTTTCGTACCTTTGGGAGGCTGTAGAGCAATGAGTGACCGAATCACCAGATCATCTCTTCGAATATTTATATTTTGTATTCTTGTGGGGGTCTTAAGTCTTCTGTAAGTTCTCATTGGTTTCGTTTGATGGTTGCTTGATCTGGTCGCGTTCTAAGCGGCAATGCGTAGTTGTATGGTTGAGTGGGTTCCTTGCTTTACAGATGTAGTCCGAGTTGTCCAAGATCCATTTTAGGTGTTCCTTGTCTGACGGTAGAATTTACATGTTGTCGTCCTTCTTCAAAATTTCACTCTTTCATTCTTTATCGGAAAAAATGTGCAGTCGCAGGCACAGTGGATGGACAGGAATTTTGGAGATAAATGAACATGATATAACAGTTTGGTTGTTGGCCTTAATTAAATTGACATAACTACGAAGAAAGGATGAAAAATCAAGATGAACAGTTCTGGCAGTAACTGATGAAACAAGTTTCCCAGAAATGGTCATTTTGCCTCTTAGTTGTTAATTACCGTTTATTAATATTTTCAGATATTGTTGTGCGTATTCGCGAATTTTGTTGGTTTCGTTTTGCTATTGTTTCAGATTTTTAATGAAACAAAACTAACGCTCGAACGACGAAAGATAGACCGCATTCCACAGCTGATGTATAATTATGAAGACCACCGTACGGTTGACGGGAATGTGCATTATAACCAGATAATCTGGATGAATACACAAACAAAAAATTCTACATCGTCATGCTCCATAGTTGGCATCAATATCAACTTTCATGTGGTTGATGTGGCAAATATATAGGACAGTTTGGAACACGGACCCCTCATGAAATACTTCCTGCTGAAAGGAAACCAGACTTACCCCCGGCTATTTCACAGCACAGAAATGAAAGAATGCATAAATAATCATACATAACTGCAGAATTCCTCAACGGAAATTTGTTCAGCTATCTCCGAGGCACGAAAATGTCGCCCGCTTCTCCGTGCACAATACGGGTTAAAATTACCCATTACGGTGTACTTAAAACAAACCGAACGGGGGGCTAGTTTTTGACATAACAGTTTGGTCTCATCATTACTCCTTGTCTCTCAATTTCATTTTAGAGGCCGACAAACTGACGCGCTCCCATTGGAAGTGTGACTTTGTAGAATATTTTATGCGAATCCAAGTGATTGAATCCAAGTGCTTACAATGACGAGGCTTTACGAAGCGTCTCCTTGAAACAATTCACGCTTGCGCTGTCTAGGTTGGTAGATTCCCAGGACGTCTGTGCATGCAGTGAGCTGTACGAGGGATTCGGCTAACCCTGATGCTCCACAAAATTTGAAATGCTCACAAACTAAACTACAAACGATCATTTTACGGTCTTCTCCAACGCTTTCGGTCCCCTAGTTTCTGTCAGGATTATGTTTTACTTGAAACAAAATCGCAATGATTTGGCGAGGTGCGCTAGTTTTCAAAACAATTTGGTTTTTGTGAATGGCTTATCTGGAAGCCAGCTGAATCTCACCTTTATAATATTTTAGATATCATTATCGAGAGATGCAACCTGATTCCAAATGCCTCTCCTGCGCGTAGTGTATAGCATTGCAAACATCTGGAATACGCGTGCTAAGGCGAATCTGGAGGTTAAATGAGCGCTGGAATTTTAGTTTGACTGAGGAATTTTTCAAAAAAACTGTAAAATATTTGATAATACTGACAAATCAAGTGGCCCACGTTTACCGTAATTATCAATATCCCACTAGTGGAAGTGGACCCTCCAAATGGGGAGCTCCATGATATTATCCGAAGATAGGGAAGAAGTTCAGATTAACAGCAATCTTATGAGTAGTGCATTTCGAATATGCATTAGAACATGTCATTAAAAATGTGAGAATACTTACGAAAAACGGGCACCTGTCCACCTGTTTAAAAGACAATCCGTGAAATTTCGGATGCATACAGTACTCGTGAATTTCTCCGAAGCGCGAAATTAAACGAGCGTTTTTTGGTTATTTGATAAATAACTTTCTTGTGCCTGTTGATTCTGTGATTGACAGGTATGCATATGGATCTTTCCGCCAGGCGAGGAGTAAAGTTTGCTCAACTGGCTCTCATTTTTAACCGGGAGTCAGAAAATTGACAGAATGTCTGTTTTGGAAATCAGATGGTTGGATCGTTGGTTTTATGCCATTTGCTATTTCAGGTACCTTCCATATCTCTCTGTATAAGGCTGGGAAATATTGCTTACGTCTGGTATGTCATTTGATATTAGCCGTTACGTTGAACATTACTTTGTGACAACCGGGTTGCACGTAGAATGTGTGACGCTATTAATATTGTCATGAATGTTTACGAATTATTCTCTGCAAGCAATCAATATATTCTTGGTAGGACAAAGAGCTCCAAACGTAACTGGACTACACAACTGCCAATGGAATATCCTTTTGCGTTGAGATAGATTTAAATGGGTTTTCTCCACTCACCCTCGACAGATGAGTTCTCATTTTAGCATCATTTTTTGCCCAGCTAGACCTTTCCATGTGAGCTTTATAGACAGTCCGTTTTCGGCTGCACATGACGCACCTGTACGCGTCAATGTTAAATAGATCAGCTGATCCGCACGTTCATTGGCTTTCTGGTTTGGCTAGGTGCATCAGGCTATCATGCGGCCATCCAGACTCGGGATTACGGTATTAAGAAGGCATCAAGAAACTGTATTCCACAACATTTCTGTTGCCACCAGACTAAGTTGATGTGGTCGTAGGTTTGTGTTAGCAACATCCAGCGATTGCACGTGCAATTCATTTACTTGTAGATAGGAACCATTCTACGGCAAGTTCAGAATCAAATTTTGTGCTATGATGTCAACCCATGAAACTAACAAACACCTGATGTGAATCACCATAACTTTTGAACATGAGGATGGTTCGTTTGTGTCATTTGAGTACTGCGAAATTGTGAACCGAGAAAATCGTTCATCTAGTCCGTAGTAGGGATAGGTTTTGCTGTGTACCTATGCAAGCAGGTTTCTCTAGAAGAGATCTCAGGTTAGCCGTTTCATCATAATTTCAGAGAGCATGTGATTGCAGCGCGTCATGAAAAATATATGTCTATACGTAGAATAGAGTGGTAGTCATCCTCCTATAATAGGTCCTATCACAATGCATGGTTACCAGATTTGTAATAGGCAAACACGCTGGTCACCTCTGTCTTTCTTGCAGTTGTGCAAGATGGGAGCTATTAGTTAAAGTATTACTATTGAAGACGCCGCATCAACAGGCCTCAAATTATTGCCTTCACCATTGTGGAATTTACGGTCCATAAGGACGAAAATTTAAATGAATTTATAGCTACTTCACTAAAGTAAACGGTGTGACGTTCACGTTCTGGGAATACATCCGGTTGGGCATGGTAGAAGGTGGTCTTTATTCCACATTCGAATCAATTTTCAGTGTGGATCAGAATGAAATATTCTTCATGGTTTCCATAGTTTCATAGTTTTCATGGGATTATTCTGGAAAACCCCAACCATGCATCCGAGGAAAATTCAGTGAAATTAGACAATTTGTTGACATTTCTTTCAAGTCGATTAACAAGCCATAGTGCAAGTTGTCGTAAACTATCATTTCAATCCAGCTTTTATACATGCAAGGCCATAGTAACCATTAGTTAATGTGTCGAACCTCTCATATCAGAAACTCGTAGCAGAAATGGTTACTTATCCCTCAAGAAAAAAATATCATTTAGGACGTTACTAAACACCCAAAGACATGTTGAAGTTTCTTATTCCGGTATTGACTAGGCGCCCAATATTTCTTTAAATTCTTGGGCATTTTTGTATCTAGTGTATCTTGTGTACTTGATTAATTACACGTGCGAAAATAAACGTGGGACGCTACTGGAGTCGGAAATGCAAAGCATTGGGTGAAGTCAGTTTTTTATGCAAATAATACGGATCATTTGGCTGTTCGTTTGTCAGTCAGAGCACTTTGATTCGCCTATGGGCTCACGGTAACTAAAAGTTGTCCATGCTGCACAAAGTTTACTTTTTTGCGGGACGCATGGCGCTATTGTGACTTATTAGGTACAAGGAGTAGTGGATTTCCCCATGGTCGAGAGACCTCGTTGACTTCGTGAGAGTCGACAAAATCGTCAAAACACCTTCATTTACCGACGCATCAAAATATCTCCACTGTTTATAAGCTTGAATTTCCAACGGTAAATTCCTACAAACGAATATCGAGCATTTATCTTACTCGTGAAGTTCCCATTTTGGTATCTTGAGTTACATGTATATTTTAGTTGGTTATCGGCAAATTTTAGCATGTCAGTCGTTTTGAAAGACCTTGAATCGTGCTAACACCGTTGCTTAAACCAACGAATATTCAAAGCTCAAGATAAAATGAATAAGTCCGCACCATATCGTCGATGATCACTCTTTGCTCTGCTGTCAGATTGACCAATTTGAACTCACAACACCAACAACCAATCACAGCTAACATCTCTGCATAATCTCATGTCTTATCAAACAGGATCTACATAATCGTTGTGATCGTTAGTATGGAAATTTATGTATAAATGTTCAGGAAGCGACCGCAGTTAATTTGTGCAGGGGAACAGAAAGGCGACAGGAGGGAAATCCTCCAAGGAAATATTCTTCATGCATACCAACGTGTATATTATGAACAAGAATTTGAGTATGAAGGAACAATTGACCAAACAACACTCCTGTCACTGAGAGGAGCAGTATATTTTCGTAAGGCGAATCCAAGAGCTCTTTCCAGAATGCTTGTGAACACTTTATGCAATGTTTGTAGGCTCCATTGAGACCTTCGACCCGAAAGACACAGAGGACCTATAGAATATTTAGTAACAGCCGGACAATCCAGGCGAAGCTTGAAATTAGAAGCTCAGCGATACATACTCGAATGAAACTTCTGGATACGTAACTAAGCAGCAAAATCGACCAAGTTTACCACAGATAGAGGCACAGAACGTGGTTGTGTTATAGCCTCCTCCATTTTCCACAAAGCTAGGCAGCTTTTCATTTCTGATGTATAACGATGAAGACCACCGTATGGCTGACAAGAATGTGTTCTAACCTCATAGTCTGAATGAATGCACAAACAACAGACTGAAAAGCCGACCACTCACGAAATACTTCCTGCTGCAAGGAAACCAGACTTACCCCCGGCTATTTCACAGCACAGAAATGAAAGAATGCATAAATAATCATACATAACTGCAGAATTCCTCAACGGAAATTTGTTCAGCTATCTCCGAGGCACGAAAATGTCGCCCGCTTCTCCGTGCACAATACGGGTTAAAATTACCCATTACGGTGTACTTAAAACAAACCGAACGGGGGGCTAGTTTTTGACATAACAGTTTGGTCTCAATACACCTTGTCTCTCAAGTTCATTTTAGAGGCAGACAAACTGACGCGCTCCCATTGGAAGTTTGACTTTGTAGAAGATTTTATGCCAATCCAAGTGCTTACAATGACGAGGCTTTACGAAGCGTCTCCTTGAAACAATTCACGCTTGCGCTGTCTAGGTTGGTAGATTCCCAGGACGTCTGTGCATGCAGTGAGCTGTACGAGGGACTCGGCTAACCCTGATGCTCCACAAAATTTGAAATGCACACAAACTAAACTATAAACGACCATTTAACCGTCTTCATCAACGTCTTCATGAAAATTCGATTTGAAATTCCCAACATGTAGATTGATGACATCAAACCCTGTTTTACACGTCTATTTCCAATTTGAATTCAATTCTTCATTTGCACTCTCAATGTTCCTTGTGATATCTAAAGCCACTGGATGCTGGATTAAAGCTGACGATTTCTTAGAAGATGAAATATATTATTTAACGATTTTTCTGCGTAGTGTATAGCATTGCAAACATCTGGAATACGCGTGCTAAGGCGAATCTGGAGGTTAAATGAGCGCTGGAATTTTAGTTTGACTGAGGAATTTTTCAAAAAAAACTGTAGCAAATATTTGATAATACTGACAAATCAAGTGGCCCACGTTTACCGTAATTATCAATATCCCACTAGTGGAAGTGGACCCTCCAAATGGGGAGCTCCACATGATATTATCCGAAGATAGGGAAGAAGTTCAGATTAACAGCAATCTTATGAGTAGTGCATTTCGAATATGCATTAGAACATGTCATTAAAAATGTGAGAATACTTACGAAAAACGGGCACCTCTCCACCTGTGGAAAAATAATAGATAATAATAATGATCATTATAAAATAATAATAATAATATTTGGCTGGTTTCATTTTGTTATTGTCCCGGGCTTTCAGTGAAAGAAAACGAACGATTGAGCATCTGAAACTAATCCGCTTCTCACTTCTGATCAAACATGATGAAAAGCACTGTATGGCTGACGGGAATGTGCATTCCAACCTGATACCCTAAATGAATGCACAAACAGAGGATTGCCCATCGTCATGCTCCATAGTTCGCATCAATATTAACTTTCATGTGGTTAATGTGGCAAATATATAGGACAGTTTGAAACACGGACCACTCGTGAAATACTTTCTGCTGAAAGGAAACCAGACTTACCCCCGGCTATTTCACAGCACAGAAATGAAAGAATGCATAAATAATCATTTTTACATAACTGCAAATCCATCAGCGAAAAGTTGTTCAGCTATCTGCGAGGCATGAAAATGTCGCCTGCTTATTTGATTAAAATATGGTTTGAAATGATTCGAAAATACACAGTACGCTGCACTTAAAACCAACCGCATATGGCTAGTTTGTGACAAAACATTTTGATCTCTATACACCTCATCCCTCAGTTTTACTTTAGACTACTCAACAGGTTGCTGAAAATTCTTCGATGGCCCACGACCGGTTGCCCAGGGCTCATCAAATAGACGCAGTCCTCGAGTTTCCGACAAAATTATGTTCTACTCGAAATCACTATGCACGAAATAAGCGAAATCCACTCATTTGCAAACCAAGTCAGTTTTGCGAGAGACTTAATTGGAACCAGGTTGAATATGTCTTGTATAATCTTTTAGGTATCATTATCGACTGCTTCAACCTGCTTCCAAATGAGTCTCCCGCTGAAACAAATTGGTTTGCAAATGAATGTATTTCGCTACTTTCATGCAATTTGTTTGCAACTAGAACATAAGTGTGATAAGAACACGGGGACTGCGCCTATTTGATTAGCCCCAAGCTCGGCGCCAAGGGTTGCGTACTGTCGAGCAATTTTCAGCAACCTATTGAGTAGTGCATTTCGAATATACGTATAGTACCATCTCATTAAAAATGTGAGAATACTTACGAAAAACGGGCACTTGTCCACCTGTTGAAAAAATAACCCGTGGAATTTCAGCTAAGTATAGTACTCCTTAATTTTCGAGGTGGATATTTACGTAATTAATCTAATAAAAGCAACGCAAACGAGTGACAATTTAGGAATGAAAATTCAGTCGGAAATTTTGTTCGAAAAGAGGATAACCAGGAATCTACCGCTAAACATTGAACGCTATTATTCTCCGTTGAATTCTAAATGTGTGATCAAGTATTAGTCGAGTAACTGGCATTGGTCTTTCTTCTTTAGCCTTCCAGTTGGCAAGCCACCGTTATCCACTAATTCTGCCAAAGCTGCCTCTGCACAATGGAGATCTTCGGACGTGTATGGTTTATTTACATTAACTAAGACCATTAGTTCATCCTGATCAGTGTTCATGTTCTTCAGAATTTGTCCCGAATTGCTGGAAGGATGCTGATACCCCTGATGAGAGTCTTCAACTTCTTCCGTATTTCTTTCTAAAGATTCTAGATTACCGCTCCGGGATATAAATCGGAGGATATTGTTTCTTTTCGTACCTTTGGGAGGCTGTAGAGCAATGAGTGACCGAATCACCAGATCATCTCTTCGAATATTTATATTTTGTATTCTTGTGGGGGTCTTAAGTCTTCTGTAAGTTCTCATTGGTTTCGTTTGATGGTTGCTTGATCTGGTCGCGTTCTAAGCGGCAATGCGTAGTTGTATGGTTGAGTGGGTTCCTTGCTTTACAGATGTAGTCCGAGTTGTCCAAGATCCATTTTAGGTGTTCCTTGTCTGACGGTAGAATTTACATGTTGTCGTCCTTCTTCAAAATTTCACTCTTTCATTCTTTATCGGAAAAAATGTGCAGTCGCAGGCACAGTGGATGGACAGGAATTTTGGAGATAAATGAACATGATATAACAGTTTGGTTGTTGGCCTTAATTAAATTGACATAACTACGAAGAAAGGATGAAAAATCAAGATGAACAGTTCTGGCAGTAACTGATGAAACAAGTTTCCCAGAAATGGTCATATTGCCTCTTAGTTGTTAATTACCGTTTATTAATATTTTCAGATATTGTTGTGCGTATTCGCGAATTTTGTTGGTTTCGTTTTGCTATTGTTTCAGATTTTTAATGAAACAAAACTAACGCTCGAACGACGAAAGATAGACCGCATTCCACAGCTGATGTATAATTATGAAGACCACCGTACGGTTGACGGGAATGTGCATTATAATCAGATAATCTGACACCAACAAAAAATTCTACATCCTCATGCTCCATAGTTGGCATCAATATCAACTTTCATGTGGTTGATGTGGCAAATATATAGGACAGTTTGGAACACGGACCCCTCATGAAATACTTCCTGCTCAAAGGAAACCAGACTTACCCCCGGCTATTTCACAGCACAGAAATGAAAGAATGCATAAATAATCATACATAACTGCAGAATTCCTCAACGGAAATTTGTTCAGCTATCTCCGAGGCACGAAAATGTCGCCCGCTTCTCCGTGCACAATACGGGTTAAAATTACCCATTACGGTGTACTTAAAACAAACCGAACGGGGGGCTAGTTTTTGACATAACAGTTTGGTCTCAATACACCTTGTCTCTCAAGTTCATTTTAGAGGCAGACAAACTGATGCGCTCCCATTGGAAGTTTGACTTTGTAGAAGATTTTATGCCAATCCAAGTGCTTACAATGACGAGGCTTTACGAAGCGTCTCCTTGAAACAATTCACGCTTGCGCTGTCTAGGTTGGTAGATTCCCAGGACGTCTGTGCATGCAGTGAGCTGTACGAGGGACTCGGCTAACCCTGATGCTCCACAAAATTTGAAATGCACACAAACTAAACTATAAACGACCATTTAACCGTCTTCATCAACGTCTTCATGAAAATTCGATTTGAAATTCCCAACATGTAGATTGATGACATCAAACCCTGTTTTACACGTCTATTTCCAATTTGAATTCAATTCTTCATTTGCACTCTCAATGTTCCTTGTGATATCTAAAGCCACTGGATGCTGGATTAAAGCTGACGATTTCTTAGAAGATGAAATATATTATTTAACGATTTTTCTGCGTAGTGTATAGCATTGCAAACATCTGGAATACGCGTGCTAAGGCGAATCTGGAGGTTAAATGAGCGCTGGAATTTTAGTTTGACTGAGGAATTTTTCAAAAAAAACTGTAGCAAATATTTGATAATACTGACAAATCAAGTGGCCCACGTTTACCGTAATTATCAATATCCCACTAGTGGAAGTGGACCCTCCAAATGGGGAGCTCCACATGATATTATCCGAAGATAGGGAAGAAGTTCAGATTAACAGCAATCTTATGAGTAGTGCATTTCGAATATGCATTAGAACATGTCATTAAAAATGTGAGAATACTTACGAAAAACGGGCACCTGTCCACCTGTTTAAAACATAACCCGTGAAATTTCGGATGCATACAGTACTCGTGAATTTCTCCGAAGCGCGAAATTAAACGAGCGTTTTTTGGTTATTTGATAAATAACTTTCTTGTGCCTGTTGATTCTGTGATTGACAGGTATGCATATGGATCTTTCCGCCAGGCGAGGAGTAAAGTTTGCTCAACTGGCTCTCATTTTTAACCGGGAGTCAGAAAATTGACAGAATGTCTGTTTTGGAAATCAGATGGTTGGATCGTTGGTTTTATGCCATTTGCTATTTCAGGTACCTTCCATATCTCTCTGTATAAGGCTGGGAAATATTGCTTACGTCTGGTATGTCATTTGATATTAGCCGTTACGTTGAACATTACTTTGTGACAACCGGGTTGCACGTAGAATGTGTGACGCTATTAATATTGTCATGAATGTTTACGAATTATTCTCTGCAAGCAATCAATATATTCTTGGTAGGACAAAGAGCTCCAAACGTAACTGGACTACACAACTGCCAATGGAATATCCTTTTGCGTTGAGATAGATTTAAATGGGTTTTCTCCACTCACCCTCGACAGATGAGTTCTCATTTTAGCATCATTTTTTGCCCAGCTAGACCTTTCCATGTGAGCTTTATAGACAGTCCGTTTTCGGCTGCACATGACGCACCTGTACGCGTCAATGTTAAATAGATCAGCTGATCCGCACGTTCATTGGCTTTCTGGTTTGGCTAGGTGCATCAGGCTATCATGCGGCCATCCAGACTCGGGATTACGGTATTAAGAAGGCATCAAGAAACTGTATTCCACAACATTTCTGTTGCCACCAGACTAAGTTGATGTGGTCGTAGGTTTGTGTTAGCAACATCCAGCGATTGCACGTGCAATTCATTTACTTGTAGATAGGAACCATTCTACGGCAAGTTCAGAATCAAATTTTGTGCTATGATGTCAACCCATGAAACTAACAAACACCTGATGTGAATCACCATAACTTTTGAACATGAGGATGGTTCGTTTGTGTCATTTGAGTACTGCGAAATTGTGAACCGAGAAAATCGTTCATCTAGTCCGTAGTAGGGATAGGTTTTGCTGTGTACCTATGCAAGCAGGTTTCTCTAGAAGAGATCTCAGGTTAGCCGTTTCATCATAATTTCAGAGAGCATGTGATTGCAGCGCGTCATGAAAAAATATATGTCTATACGTAGAATAGAGTGGTAGTCATCCTCCTATAATAGGTCCTATCACAATGCATGGTTACCAGATTTGTAATAGGCAAACACGCTGGTCACCTCTGTCTTTCTTGCAGTTGTGCAAGATGGGAGCTATTAGTTAAAGTATTACTATTGAAGACGCCGCATCAACAGGCCTCAAATTATTGCCTTCACCATTGTGGAATTTACGGTCCATAAGGACGAAAATTTAAATGAATTTATAGCTACTTCACTAAAGTAAACGGTGTGACGTTCACGTTCTGGGAATACATCCGGTTGGGCATGATAGAAGGTGGTCTTTATTCCACATTCGAATCAATTTTCAGTGTGGATCAGAATGAAATATTCTTCATGGTTTCCATAGTTTTCATTGGCTGATTCTGAAAAACCCCGACCATGCATCCAAGGACAATTGCAGTGGAAACTTAGACAAATTCTTAACATCTGTTTAAACTCGTTTAACAAACCTTAATACCAACTGTCGTAGCGTATCATTCCAATCCAGCTTTCGTATGTTCTAGCCCAGCATCACTTAATAATATTCACTTGAACAAGCAAAACGCGAAAGCCAGTTTAGAGCAGGTTGCTCCTACATTCAAGGCCATAGTAACCATTAGTTAATATGACGAAACTCTCACAGGAGAATCTCATAGCAGAAACGGTTACCTATTCCTCAAGCGAAAAGATCAGAATCACACGGCTTGAACTTTATAAAAAGTATTCCAGAAAAATATCGGCGTTGGTATAGAGCGTCCGTAGGGAGAAAGCCTCACATTAGTTTTTTGTCCACAGTCATCATGGGCACAATGAGATTACTGTGCTAAAATAATGCGTCGCTGGCATACCGGGATTATTCAGGAAAAATCCGACCATGCATCCAAGGACAATTGCAGTGGAAACTTAGACAAATTCTTAACATCTGTTTAAACTCGTTTAACAAACCATAATACGAACTGTCGTAACAGGTCATTCAAATTCAGATTTCGTATGTTTTAGCACAGTATCACTCAATAATATCCACTTGAACAAGCAAAACGCGAAAGCCAGTTTAGAGCAGGTTGCTCCTACATTCAAGGAGCAACCGTAGTAACGCAAAACCGTAGTAACCATTAGTCAATGTGTCGAAACTCTCATATCAGAATCTCATGGCAGTAATGTTTACTTGTCCCTCAAGCAAAAAGATCAGGACCACAGGGCTTGAACTTTATAAAAAAATATTCCAAACAAAATGCCGGCGTTGCTATACAGCATCAGTAGGGAGAAAGCCTCACATTAGTTTTTTGTCCACAGTCATCATCAAAGAGATTAGTGTGCTAAAATAATGCGTCGCTGGCATACCGGCCACAGAAAATACGAAGAGGTTCCATCCGCGACAGGCAAATGTCTTGTCATACAAACTAGTTTTGGCCATTATTTTGATAGCAGAGACTGTAATCTTTTAATAAGAAGCAACATTTCCCAACTGGAGATTTACATAGACTCTGGCTGTATAGAGTAAACATACAGTATATCATGCTATAGATTAGTATAACATATATATCACTGTAGATTTGGAAATAATTAGCAAACATATTTTAGAAACTTACCGCCCTTAGGTGGAGGTTGGGCTGTTAAAAGAAACAACCACAGTTCACTGAATACATAATTGTTGCCTAAACAGTAAGCTAAAGATCCTGAAAATCCGTTTCTTGATTCGTGATTCGCGCATACACAATAGACGAACTATCTTATAGGCAAACGACAGGAATATGGAAGTTACATGCAATAAATCTTCAAAGAATAAACCAAACTAAATATCTCATTATTAGGTGGATAAAAATGCATTGCTCAATACACGGATAGTTAAAACAAAGGGCGATATTGCCACAGTGCAACCACAAGAGCACCTTACGTCTACACAGGCCAATACATCTTGTTTAAGTGGACATTCTAATCCAACACACGTAGGTGTTTCAATCCACTCACTATTAGGCAGGCCTAGCTCACCGGACCACAACATACTCAGTTGGATATACCGTGCACTAGAACCAATCTCAGATACCTGAGTGAAGCACAACACACTAGATATCGCACCAAGTTACAATGCAAAGATACTAATGTTGTGATCCAACGCGTGTTACACTCAGACACAGTGTCACACTTAGGAGACCGTACACTGCTCACAATTTAGTGCAACGTTTTAGGATGTTTAAAAAGTCAGCTCTGTAAAAACTGAATCAACCATTCTCACTTTGTGTATTGCATGTCCACTTCCCTTTCGGTGGACGATTTAGAAATAGTTCAATAAAGCGTGACCATGCGCTCACTAATATGCTCCATGAATACGGACCATTTATGTCGAAAAATGGAAGCTTAGCAATGGCTAACATGGTAACGCATTGCAACAAGTATGGTGAATAGTATGAGTAGCTAGTTATGCTTGTTTCCCACTAGTTCTGCTTCTTTTATAGGTATTTTTGTATGGCCACTGTCAATGAAGCCCTTCTCAAGCGAGCTAGAAACGGCACCGCGAGAATTAATTTGCATCGCATACTGACGTAAAAATGCCGCCATATCTATGCTCCCCGCATGACGTTCCTTTAAATTCAAATAAAATTGCCCACTACTTTTATGAACTTACCAATATTTGCACCAAATCTAACTGACGAACGTGACAGCCTGAGAAACGGGCTTCGATGAAATGTGTACTCAGAACGATTTCTGGGGCAGGGCGTCACACTAAGAACTGAAACTCAAGCTATATAGACTGCAAACCTTCCTTCCGAAGATTACATAATTAGAAAAGTGCTGGTGCGAAGGCTACGGGAGACACTCATAGCACCGTTATTTGCCGCACGTCTAAACAAGGCTTCCGCCGAACGTCCCACCGTTAAGCAAGGGCTCAAAGACGAATTCCGTCATCAGACCACTTCACCACCACTCGTCTGCTTCTATGGGGACAATCAAATTTGCTTGCTTGAGCAAATACCATCTTCCTGGAAGAGATCACAACTACAAAACTTAAACAGGTCCTGATGCTGGACACACAATGGACGTTATAACCGATTTAAGCTCATGTTATAATGCACACATTGAGGTAATAAAATATTAAGGGCCAAGGTTTATTTCTACCACAAAACCAAGTGACGCACAAAGACCCGTATAATGCCCCTCAGTTCTACCTGGACAAATGGCCATTGACAACTCATGTGTGACTTACCGAACGTGCACCCACTTAATTGCCTTTGTCGCTGACTATCGAGTTGAATCAGGTTAACGTTCGCATGTGGTTTCCATCAACCTCGTTTCCAGACAGTAAAAGGGTTGCCTAGAAAGTCACTTTCTCCCGAATCGAAATGATCTCATTAGATCAGGTGAATGAAACTGTTCAGCATAAGTGCCGTTAACTGTCTCACCATGCTCGTCGTGTGTGCAAGAGTTTAGGAGCATGTTAGTTGGTGGAATCGTCACGTAAGGAAATATAGAAATGAGAAGTAAAGTGTCTGTTTTGGCATCGCGTAGTTTTGTTTATACTCACGGAATGTGGGGGTTTGTCCACCTGCGGTTAACGATAGACGCACAAGTGAAAATGAATAGGCCTCAAAATACTGCTGAAAACAACGAATAAATACAAATAATATTGTATTACCCCTCCCTCCTGCTAAAATCCCTCAGCTCCGTGTTCCGATAAATGAACGGCGAGGGGGAGACCCGTACAGAGCATAAGAGAATAAAGATACTGGCACATGGAAATGCAAGAATGTGTAGGAAATTCCGAGAATTATAGGATGGTGCAGTGAATTCAGTTAGTCCACACATCGAATCTGGTCTTCGCTATGCACATCTGAGAGAAAATGCGTGCGACGAGAAACCGAACAATTTGCCAAGATTGGCCATCAGGACAACATAAAGCCTATTCGACACTTGCACACATCCAGTCATAGACAATGCCTACTAAAAAGGCACAAAAATGCCACCTAAACAAGTGAAGCTTGTTGGCAACATAACTACGTAGCTTAAGGGATAAAACGTGAGGCTAAAAATGTTGACCGGAAGACCAACATCTTCTTTGATTTCGGACAGAAACCCTTCGAAATATCGCGTTCTACACAATACGAGCGGTTGGTCAACGTCGTGGTTAACTCCTAGTTAAGCAGGATATTTTCATCCTCATCCTGCAATCGGAAAGCCATATCACGAAGCCACGTTTTCACTAGCTCCTTGAGTGACCACTTCTCGGATGGAAGTTTCACTGATCTAGTGAAATTACTCTTGCTCTTACCTATTGAGTGACACCATATGCTGCCCGAGTGCGGGCTGCTCACAATGGTGATCGTTCTGCACATACATAAAAATGGAATCATTGTCAAGCGCCCCAGTCAGTTCTACTAGCATTTCTCTCGAGATGTCATTTGTGGCAACTGCATTTAAGGGGATCACAAAGCTATGCATATTCAACTGTCTTCATCTAAAGGGCACATAACTGCGAAGAAGGGATAGAAAATCAAGATGAAAATTTCTAATAGTAACTCATGAAACAAGTTTCCCAGAAATGGTCATTTTAGGGGCACCTTATACTTCTGGTGGTCACAGCACACAGGGGGTGTGGAACTACAACAACGATTCTTCCGCTATTCCAACGACATAGAAATTCTAGCCATATGATCATACAATCTTCAGTTTGTTAGGCTACATTTTCTTATGGGACACCGGAAGGTGCTATATAGCGTGCTTTGTTCGCCCCTCTCAGTTAACATTTTAAATAAGCATGTGGAGCAAACACTAACATGACAAGATGTACGACTGTGCAACTAGATTTGATTAGATCATATCCGCAACGAAACTGGGGTGCTAAAGCAGATAAATTCATGCGGTTGTATATCGTGGTCGAATCTACACAGAACTGAAACCGATGCGTACCCGGTTGTTCTGTTTTGTTGTCGCAAGTGGTTGTTTGCTCGGTATGCTCCATTTTTATGCTGCACCGCTTGATACATTCATCGTCTGCGACACGTATTAGATGCGAAACATATACGGCGATTGGAAACTGTTTTTTTCGCAGAATCCTGGGTACCAGCGTCTTAGTTAAGTTTATTCAAGTTCAACAATTGTGCACAAACACCCACGATATACATTCCCTTCGATTGTACAAACAACATTCACTTATAAGCCTTTCACCTCACAAGGAAATGTCAGATACTTTGTAGAATCCGTTAAGAATGACAACGCAAGCAAGCGTTGCAAACGTACCGGAATATTTGTACCTCGGTTGCTTTCATTGGTGGCGGATCAAATGACTATTGATCCGTTGGTTAAGCTTGGTAGTTAGCTTGCAAACGTCTCTTCAACATTCAAGGTAATATCATTCATGATGGCACTGATGATGTCAACTTGATCGTTGACGAACCACCTGCCAGTGAAAGGAAGAAGGCCTTCGCTGCGGAGTTGTTTATTTGAGAACACCAACTTAACAGTTACAGACTATTGAACAGGGGAGCAAAACTCTCACATGCATCTCGTTTACAAAACTGAATATCCATCTTCTCCTCGAACGCGTCTTCTTGAACCTTTCTGGATATTCATTGACTGCTACTCGAATGCAGACAAATGCTACAAAGAGACTCCACAGATTCCGTGACAGATCTCACTTTTCAAGAGACGCAAAGCGGATTTACGAGAAGACATACTACACACATGACTCATCAGTACTATCCACCGTTACACCAGTTAGTTGCCATGCTCGGGTATTGGCTGATTTTAAAAGTACTGCAAAACACGTAAAGACAGGAAACAATACACCCAATGTAGGCTCCGCCATGTCAAACGGCCAACATTTGGGCGCCCATGCCTAAGGCTGAATTCAGTTCACTGGCGCACCAGAATAGTGGAAGCAAATGAAGCCATGGTCGGACTGATGTTTTAAGTTCCGACCTTAAAAAGTCATCATAAGGATGGCAGAATTATCTGAAAACCATTTAACTCTCCCTTTAGGAGTGAGGTCCCAGAAAAAAATGAACGTTTCAAGAATGTGAATATTGCGATGTTACGCCGAATCTAAAAACCATAATGGATGAGAGTGATTCGTCGATTAAAGACAGATAACAGATGCCGGTACCCATTTTTATGCTGTCGTGCTTACGCCTGCTGATAAATTGCAACAGCAGTCAAACTGTGCTTAAACCGGGCTGCCGGGAAATTTGCCGACTGTGGCAAGAACTGAATCCGCTATGGTGAAGGGTCAAAGCACCGCTTTGAATCAACCGGAGCTAGTCAAAAAACATATTACACAGAACAAGTGAGTGGAATTCCTCTGGCTTGATTTTAGTTGGCGGACAGATCTGATTAGACTGGCAGGCATTTCACCCATTACGGTGGTCGTCAGCTGGGTTGTGATGCAATTTCGGGGTGAAATGTGCCAAAGATTTGGGTAACTGAAGGACTGAATAAGGTAAATAGGGAATTAGGAGGTTGGAGCGCAACCGGAATCCGCAATTATACGACCAGGAAAACGAATTAGTCAAGAGCTTCAGGATTGGTTTCAGGTCATCCAAATACGCGAAGAAAGTTAAAAAACTTACCGCCCTTCGGTGGAGGCTGGGCTGTGGAACAAAACAAAACGGAGAATTCAAGTAGATCCAGGAGCAGCAAACGTGGATACCTCACGCTTTGACTGATTATTAAGTGACGACAATTGAAGGATATAGCAAAAGATTCCTTGGATGCATTTGCCAATTCATCATTTATGAACACCTGAGTTTTCTTCAGAAAAAGAGATAAAAAGAAACTGGATGTCTCGGTTGAAGTGAGTCGGAGACCAACGCCAGATGGCAATTTTATCCTAAAATACCAGAAAACTGGGTAAAAATGGCACACGAACAAGAAGAGCCAATCTCTAAACACTCGAAAACAGGTTCCTAGTAAAGAAAGGTAGTCGTTGAGACAAAGGTAAATTTCGATCAAGAAATTTAGGATAGAGGCAGGTGTGACGCAGACCTGAGAAAATTTCAGCTCACGCAATTTGCGCATCATTCGAGGTCCCCTGCTACAGCCACCTGGGACGGAATAAACCGGAACCACCTCACTGCTCGACTGATCAGATTATAGGCACAACGAAAAAACCTTGTGAAAACCCACTATTATAATTTGCGTTACTTCGTACATCCAAAATCTTTGAAAGGCTTGTCGAGGTACCGATAGAAACGACTGTTCGATTCAAATCGACTGAACTGAGACTACCAAGCCTTGGTCTAGCTGTTCTAGAACACCTGCACTGAATGGCAGGCTATATGTCCGCAGCCGTTCAGCTTCAGATTGTAATTTGTGTAGCTGGACCCATCAGTTTTTCTTTCGATGTGTAAAATTTAATCAGAATTCGAAAATACCTTGAATTCACATGAGCACAAAATAACGTGAGCACAAAACCTCATTTCGTTTGATAACACTCCTTCAATGGGTACAGAATTGTTAACAGTTTGCGATAAGCAATCCATCGACGACAGTCCTTATAACATTAAAACATGCTGGAATTCGAACACGATTACGCAATCCCATATACTTGAATCCCCAATCCGAGGTACTTATGGAAATATTCGATTTCAAAAACTGCAAATTGTTTTATATATACATAGATTGGGTGATGCTGAGCAACAGTTCCAGAAAGCATAAATGCTGCAGGCAGTCTCGCCATACTCAAAGTGTATACATAGCTTTCGAAACATCTACGTTGGTTGTAAATAGCGATTCACAAGAGAAGTAAACTGTATATTTTGACATTGTAGAGGTTTGTTTATACTCACGGAACACTTTGATTGGATCACCTGAGGTTAACAATAGACGCACATGTGAAAACCAATAGGTATAATGTGCCACACAAACAACGAAAACTGTAATTATGCACACCAAGAACACCACGAATGGGGAGCATCAAAATAACCAAGGTCTTCACAATAAGACATGCAACACAGCATAGAATATTCCAAGAATTATAGGGTGATGCGACGGATTCCGTTAGTCAACCTATTGAATCTGAGCCTCTTTTCACGTTTGAGAGCAAACGTCTGCCGACACAAACGGAACATCTTGTGAGTGTCGGCCCTCAGAACAATAACTCGGGAAACAGAATTGCCGGTGAAAGCAGAAGGAGCAAGTTTTAGGACCACGTGGCCAAAAATGAATTTTGTTGCAGTTAGGTAAAACCCAGCACATCACATCACTCAATATGGGACAAGAATCAGCATGCATTAAATTTCATCGCTCCCGAGGAATGGCCCACAGCAATCCAACTACGCGCAGAAATCTAATGACTTATTCTATGCTGACGGGCAAATCTGCCTATTGTGGCAAGCACTTAAACCACTGTGGTGTTGAGTCAACGCGCTGTTTTGAAATAGCTAGAGCTGGTAAAAATATACATTATGTCACATTCATCGATACTCAAAGTGTATACATAGCTTTCGAAACATCTACGTTGGTTGTAAATAGCGATTCACAAGAGAAGTAAACTGTATATTTTGACATTGTAGAGGTTTGTTTATACTCACGGAACACTTTGATTGGATCACCTGAGGTTAACAATAGACGCACATGTGAAAACCAATAGGTATAATGTGCCACACAAACAACGAAAACTGTAATTATGCACACCAAGAACACCACGAATGGGGAGCATCAAAATAACCAAGGTCTTCACAATAAGACATGCAACACAGCATAGAATATTCCAAGAATTATAGGGTGATGCGACGGATTCCGTTAGTCAACCTATTGAATCTGAGCCTCTTTTCACGTTTGAGAGCAAACGTCTGCCGACACAAACGGAACATCTTGTGAGTGTCGGCCCTCAGAACAATAACTCGGGAAACAGAATTGCCGGTGAAAGCAGAAGGAGCAAGTTTTAGGACCACGTGGCCAAAAATGAATTTTGTTGCAGTTAGGTAAAACCCAGCACATCACATCACTCAATATGGGACAAGAATCAGCATGCATTAAATTTCATCGCTCCCGAGGAATGGCCCACAGCAATCCAACTACGCGCAGAAATCTAATGACTTATTCTATGCTGACGGGCAAATCTGCCTATTGTGGCAAGCACTTAAACCACTGTGGTGTTGAGTCAACGCGCTGTTTTGAAATAGCTAGAGCTGGTAAAAATATACATTATGTCACATTCATCGATTGGGTGCCCCTTACTGAACATCAACAAGTGATGAGAGGAAACGTCCTACGTCAGATCAAGAGCACCAATCATGTGGGAGGACACAGCATGCAGCAGACGCTTCGAAGCCATGAAAAATCACTTTTGCGACCAAACTTACCGCCCTTAGGTGGAGGCTGGGCTGTGAAAAGAAACGCATATTTGTAATTTCATTTGATGCAGATATACGCAACTGGGGTCTTGGGTGATTGGTAAAAATACACAAAGGTGAAATACAATAAACCAGGTTTAATTCATGTCGTGGGGATGCACATAACTGGGGTTTTCAGCAATTAGTGAAGATTCACAAAGGTAATGATTTACAAAGTGTTCGTTTGCATTTGATTTTCACTTATGTCTGCAAACACTATTTTGATGGACGCATGAGCTTCATCCAAAAGTATACGAACAATGGGAAAATTTAACAAGTATATGCAGTCTTTATGGCGGCACATTTCGAAATCGAAACTAGTTCACAAGATTCTTTCCAGTTGTATATTAGATGGGGCACCGGCTAGTCCACCGCGTATGCCAATCAATCTTGGCTTATGCGATTCGCGCATCATTCGAGGTCTCCTGATACAGCCTTCTAGTCCAGAGAACACTGGAACTACCTCATTGCTCAACTGGTCAGAAAATAAGCACAACAACCCAAGGCTTTGTGAACACCCACTCTCATCATTTGCTTTACTCCATACATGCAATCTCTATGGAAGGCTTGCTAAGTTATCGATAGAAACCAATGTTCCATTACACTTGTCTGCACTGAGACTAACAACACTTGGTCTAGCTGTTCTTGCAAACCTGCACTGAAGGATAGGCTATAGGTCTCCAGTCGTTCAGCCTCAGATTGTCATTTGTGTGAGTGGACCCATCAATTTCAGTTTTAATGTGTTCAGCTTGAATCAGAATTCGAAAATACTGTGGATTTCCATGAGCAATTAATAGTTTGAGCACAATACATGATTTCGTTTGATGATAATCCTTCAATGGGGACAGAATTACCATCGTTCGTTTTGTGGTAAGCAGTGATTGGACGGCAGTCCTTATAACCCTAAAACAAGCTAGAATTCGACCACGATTAAGCAATCCCATATACGTGGATCGCAAATCCGGGCTAGTGATGGACCTATCCAATTTCAAGTAATGCATCCTGTTTTATATATACATGAAGTTGGTGATTTTGGGCAACAGTTCCAACAAGCATAAATGCTGCAGGCAGTCTCGCCATACTCAAAGTGTATACATAGCTTTCGAAACATGTACGTTGGTTGTGAGAAGAAATTGAGAAGGAAAGTAAACTGTCTATTTTAACATTGTGTAGGCTTGTTTTTACTCACGGAAGACTTTGGTTTGATCACCTGAGTTTAACAATAGACGCACATATGAAAGCCAGTAGGTATAAGGTGCCGCACGAAACAACAAAAACTACATGTAATGTTATACACTTATTCGTTATTGCTAAGAACACGAATAAGAAAAAGAACAGCAAGCACCAAAATTAAGATGCTCTTGGCATTAGGACCTGCATGAATTTATTGAATATTCCATGAATTGTAGGAAGATGCGACGGATTCCGTTAATCAACCTATTGAATCTGAGCGCATGTTCACGTTTGAGAGCAAACGTCTGCCGACACAAACGGAACATCGTGTCAGGATCGGCGATCAGAACAACAACTCGGGAGACAGAATTGCCGGTGCAAGCAGAACCACGTGGTCAAAAATGAATCCTATTTCGGGTTATCCAACACCGAACTCATCATATCACTGAATTAGCGTGTATTAAATTTTGTCGGTCCCCAGGAATGACCAGCAGGAATCCAACTACGCGCAGAAATCTAATGACTTAATCTGAGCTGACGGGCAAATCTGCCTACTGTGGCATGCACGTAATCCACTGTGGTGTTGAGTCAACGTACTGTGTTGAATCAGTGGGAGCTGGTAAAAATATACATTATATCAGAATCATCGATTGAGTTCTCTAAGGCAAATGAAAGTGGACCGTAACTGCTTACACGTGCTTATCATATGACCTAACTTGTGTGCGTCTCTCTCCCTAATACAGGAACACCCGACAAAACCCATTGACTGGATCGACTGTTTCCACATCATGTTGTTTTACATTCTTACACTTTCGGTTTCGGTTTTGGTGTCGAATATACGTGTGTCTGCACCGCGGTCGTTCTGCTTTCCTATCCGTGCGTCGTGCTTGCTATGTCTCCACGTGCCGCTGTGTCTGATTTAACCCTGTGTATCCGTTGCCTTCCAGCGTACTGCGTCGACTCACCCGCACCACAGTACCATTTACTGAACATGAACAAGTGATGCGATACTTCTGAGAGGAAACGTTCTACGTCATATCAAGAGCACCAATTATGTGGGAGGACACGGTAGTGCGGCAAACGGTTCAAATCCATGAAAAACCAATTCTGCGACCAAGCTTACCGCCTTTAGGTGGAGGCTGGGCTGTGAAAGGAAAAACATATTTGTAAATTAATGTAATGCAGCCATACACAACTGAGTTCTTGTGTGATTTGTAAGGATGAACAATTTAGTGTTTTGCAAAGTATTCTTTGGATTTGGATGACTTCCTTTTTCTGTTCTATCTTAATGCAAAATTATAGGCGACAAGACACGGTCTAAACATTTTTTCCACCGGCTACAAAGCTGCAAACCATGATTACACGTCACTTCCTGCCATCGGGTTCAGTGCATTTCGTTACTTTCGGTTTTCTCCTAATTCGGTGACCGTTGATGACCGTTTTGTGTTTTCACTGAAATATGTTTTAATGAGATCTCCTACGCGTTGTATTGTGTAATCCGGCATGTCTGTATCATCCGACTGAGCAAAAATGACAAGCAATCGATACCGGATTCTCTCCGCTGTCTCTCAACAGAAAGCAATTTATACTTGTGTAAAATATCTATGATAAAACCTTTATTGCATTAAACACCAAATGCAACACAAATCCTGGCTAACCTTTGTCCAAGCAAATAATGAGCTAGATGTTGTCTACAGGTGTAACTATTAGGGAATCATTTCTATAAACGTCACAATAATTCAGGAACTGAGACATTCTGTTCCCGTCAGAATTACTTGCACTTACACACAGACCCGGTGTTTAAGCAAGCCGGACCTATTTTAGAATGCTTTGTATTCTGTAAGATCCAGTCAGCGATACGCTTTTGAACAGTTTTCTCTAAACCCCAAATTTCCATCGGTGTGTGCGGGAATCAGTTCTTGGTTTGAAATGTATGTAACATAACTTACTGAAGTGAACGACCACCATCAACAAACACACTCAGTGAAACTAATGGTCTTAGCTAAGACGGAAGAGAAGAAATTTTACCCAACAGTAATATAACAAAGTTATTCCTTACAAAAAAGTTGGCAATTGACTAGATGATCGCTGTTATCGATTCCATTATCTGATAGCTCTAATTCAGGTACTGATACGTCGCCAGGAGCAAAATGTCACCAGCCGAACTCAGCCATCTACTAAAACTCACAGCTGACACCCTCCATATATGTACAGTAATCGTCATCATCATCACCGAGAGCATGACATCAGTGTTCAACACCGATGCTTCGCTGCCGTACAACCATGGTTTATTTGAAAGCCTTATCGTGAAAAAAAGAACAAAGATGGACGAAGAGGGGACTTACTGCTGCTTTCCTACAATCATTCCGAGGTGCCTACACCTCCAAACACTCATTCAGGCAATCTGGATAGAAACTGACAACAAGCAAGATCGCTGCCACAAGATCTGTTGGCAGCCCAATTTTGCTGCGTCTCCAAACAGGTGCAGTGAGGATCTCGCGGTACCCATCCTGGAAGGTGAGTAGCACCAACAGCACCCAAAAGTTTCGTGATTTCTTTCATATCCCTCTGGCAAATCAAGTTTTGGCTTCCTCTCTGCTTCCGCCACTGAATTGGGCATGGAAAACAGCACTCTCTTCGGCAAACGATGGTTAAACATGCGCAACACATGTCCCAACCAGCGCAGCTTCTGGTGCTGGACACATTCTTTAATGGATATACCCGTTGGACAACCCAAAACTCGCTATCTAACTGTTTCGTTACCTATTCGCCGACACCAACCCACACGAGCTGTGGTACTGAGACGAGGATTTTCGAACGCCTGAAGACGTCTCAGTTCCGCCGCTCGACTAGGCCAAGTCTCACAGCCACACGACAAAACAGCCCGCACTATAGCTTGATACACACGTCCCTTGAGATTCAGGGACACACCACTTTGACGCCATAGGTGTCTCAAATTAGCAAACGCGACCCGAGCCTTCCAGATTCGTGCATTGACCTCATCTGTCACACTATAATCAGAACTAATACAACTTCCAAGATATGTAAAACGCTCCACAACTTCCAGTGCCTCTCCCTGGATTGTAAGTGGCGTGTCCAGTGACTGCATGTCCAGGAGCATGACCTTACATTTTTTGGGTGCAAAGTGCATACCAAAGGAAGGGATGACTTTGGTCAGTTCATCCAAAAACACCTGCGTCTTCTCCTCCTCTTAAAAGATGAGAACAATGTCATCTGCGTATTCCAGATCGACAAGGTTTTTGTCACAGGCTATTTGAACACCGGGGTTTTGGAGACCTCCCAGCATTCGCCTCATGATTTCGTCGAGCTTGAAGTGAAACAGATATGGGAGAGTGGGCATCGCTGACGGGCACCACTTCGTGTACGGAAACTTTTGGAGAGCTCGCTGTACACTCTCACGCCTCCGAAAGTCTAGGAATACATTCCTTGTGGACAAGCGGGTCAAGCAAAACAGACATGTCAACCGAGTCAAATGCGCCTTGGAAAACCGGGAATACCAGAATTGTGGGTCGCTTGTACATACGGCGTTGTCCTGGCACGTAACAAAGTGTAAAGATTTATTACACAACCCCCTACCAGGCCGGAATCCCGCTTGCTGCTCTCGAGTCACGAGCCACTGTAAGGCGACGAAGCATCAGTGACGCCAACAGTCTCTTTACGACCGGAGTCAAGCTAATCCCTCTGTGGTTACCACACTCACTACGAGCCCCATTTTTGAAAATGGGCACTATCACCGACTCTCTCCAGTTGTCTGGGACAGATTCCTTCTCTCAAATGCAAGCAAACAGATCACACAAACGCTGACTGAGGATTTCACCCCCATCTTTGAACAATGCGGGTGGGAGGTCATCCGGATCAGAGGCTTGGTGGCGCCTAAAAGGACATTTGCAGTCATAGACCTCCGATGTCGTAGGCAGTTCCACGTTCACCGTCCAGGGTTCTACGTCACCTATGGGCCCCAAGTGGGTGCCAGCTGGTGGCCATGACAATTGTTGTTCGAAGCATTCGGCCCATTGTTTGCGGCGTTCTTTTTTACTCGAGATGTTGAATCCATCCCGATCCTTGATGCTTTCGCTCACAGTTGGTTCCCGGGGACCGGTCGCAAGGATCATCTGGCGTGCTGCTGGAGAACACCATGTGGCCAGACGACTTCGGCTATTTCGGAAGTTAATATTGCATAAAAACAGTCTGCGGTCAGCACACAGCTGAAGCAATTGTTCCCTATATTGTTTCCGTATATTAAATTCAGCCAAAGAGGCAGGAGAATGTGGGACGTTAACGAGTTTTTACCGTGATCAAAAGGTTTTCGTGGGGCCATGAGACACCGTGGATGAGAACTAACGTCGCCCACCTGGTTGAGTCAGATTGGGCACAGACGACGCCTTAATTTTTACGTTTTGTAAGTCAAATTCTCAGCGTAACAGCATAGCTAATTTGGGGGGGCGTTAAAAATATTCTCCTCCTGAAAGATCCATAGAGTGAAACTGGCTAGTGCTTCCTATAAGTCAGCAACGTTTGTCTTGTCGTGAGCAGTATCCGGCTTCTTTAGAGAGAATGATTTGGAAGTGGTAAGTTGCCGGGTGATGCCGGTGGTGGAGAAGTTAGGACGTATGAAGATGTAGCGGCTTGAAACTTACCCGTGGATGGATCTCAATAACACAGTTGTAACTTCCGCGCTTATAATGCGGCTAACATTTTGACCCATGATGCTTAGTGTTATTCATCTTCTCCAAGCTTTTGCAATGCTCAAAATGTGTTGTCGAATAAACCCGCCTGAGAGTAAATGTCTCATACATAGGACCGGTGAATAGAAACCAGCGTACACAGCAGTTCATTAGATTATGTTTCCGGACCTGACTACATCAGAAGAACTCTATTGACCAAACAGAAAACAGCGATTCTAGGCCATGTGACGGAAGTTCCTAGTCACGTCATGTATATTACACACACCACCGTGTTTTATCAAGACTTACTTTACCAACTAAGCCTAGAAGCCGCTGTGTTCAGTGGCCACCAGTGGGTGGTACTCTCTCAGCCAGCAACCCGGGTCGCCACTAGTAAATGTAGTCATATCTGCTCGAGTTTCGGCATGTATGGATTGAATTCAAATAGCCAAAGTACAGTCAACCTACAATAGGACCAAGCAGAATATACAGAAGAGGTGATGCTAGCTGTGAGCTCGACTTCTTTTAGGTGCACCAAAAACTGGCAGGCCTTGACATGCCATGCTTTGGAATATCTGTTCCTGTATACAAATATTAGCTACCGAAGTAGTGCATCCCTTCTGTTGGTCATCTTATCATGCGCGTTTCACACAGATACTACCGTTCCATGAAGACAAGCTTTTAAGTAGCCGATAACTATAACGCATTCGTTATAATGGCCACCACCATAAGCAACTACTATGGGAGCATGTAGCCAACACAAGACAGGAGGGAACTTTTTTACCTTTTGGAATTGCTTGCTTAAGTCCGTAGGCGTTCGCATTAGGTTTTGAGTTCACTTCAAGTGTAAATGTCATTCGCTTGTTCATGACAATTTACTGTATACTTAGGCCTGAATGAAAACTTAAAGGATGAGTAAGCTGACCATGTTGACATTGCAAAAGACTGTTGGTACCCACGAAGGTTAGGAATTTGTCCGCCCAGGGATAAAATAGGCGTGCAATTAAATTTCACGAGCCCCAATATTCAACAAAAATGTGCAACGCCTTTTTCGTACCTTCTCCGGCCAAGAGAGTTTTGCTCTTTACCTCTTAAAACCGAACTTCACTGTATGAACACGCTGGTTATGGATGCGCATCCTATTTGCGATAAGCAAAGAAGGAAGGATGAACAAAGATGCTTTTGTATGATATTCCGTTCAATGAATCAAGCGGGTTTCTGTGAAGTTTGGAACAATTTTCACCACACATTTCCTAATGTCTACAGAAAGCATCCCGCTGATGTCGTCACGTGTGGACAGAATTCTCACTTGCGTTTGATTGTTTAACTTTAAAAAAGTGTAGACCGCAATCATTCCCAAAAGCCACGGCTATTTTGCACTATATGTTTCAACTCTCTGCTTTCGCTTCACCTTTCTCAATCGTTCTTCCTCTCTGGTATGTGGCACCCACATACTATCATCACTAGAAGTGTATTGTTGTCCACATGAATTCTGTCTGCGCTAATGCATAAGACACAGATAACTAGGCAAGTTTCGAACAAATGCCCCGCAAATAATCACGAACGTATGGTTGTGGAGCCTAAGATCAACGAGTCGAAGTAGTGTTGGGCACGAAGACCTCAGGGTTGATACGGTCCTCGGTAAGTCAGGGTAACTCTGTACTCACTTAGAAACGACGAATTTTTGGATTTGAGGTTCAAATTCACCATCTGATTTCGCTGGGCTTTGAGCACCTTAGAACAGCTCTGCGAGTTGGCTCATGCCCAAAACGTTGCTTCCAGTTTCCCCAGGAGGTCGATTTTGCCCCCTTATGTTATAGTTCACGATCTTCATAGCAATACTGCTGGGAGAAAACCTTCCGCAGCAGTGTGTCCTCGGTTAAACTAGGAAGCTTCAAGTAGCTCTTTCTCTCAGATGCTTTGGGCTTGATCTGATTGAGTCAGCACAACGTGCTAAGTGTATGAATAAATCTTCGAAATAATGCCAAAAGTCTGCAACGCTTTACTGTGAAAGGACCGCTGGCTTTGCGCGTTTCACGTGTGATCACCGAAATAGGCAGTTTTGGGCAACATACTGTTTGTTTATTAACCAGACTGTGAGCCTCCACGAGGTTCACGAGATGTGCACTATGCATCATTTCAAACAAGGACTTTGTCGATATACAGTGATTCTTGCGTTTTTACGAGAGCTTGGCAACAATTTCACGATTAGATAACCATAAAAACCGAAGGCTGAGTTTTCGGCAGCCCTGTGAGTAGTGTATTGCGTCTATAGATGTATCGCGATATCTCGAATATCGTGCCAACTGAAACATAAAACACCCTGATGCTGCACATTTAGTTGCTTAAAAACACCATGAACGAGGGATTCAGCCGGGTTGCAGCCGAATATCCCATCAAAACCAAACTGATATGCAAATGAGTGTATTTGTCAAAACCCATACTCTTTTAAAATGACATTATATGAATCGACAATTCCCTTTCGTCGGTTTGATTGCTTCATTATTAAAGCGAAAGGTACATCCAATGAGCCAACAAAATGTGGCTGATTTTGGTTAATATTCACTCGTAATCTGAACGAATAAATTTCCGGTATGTGCTTATTTAGGCGGTAGTGCATTGCAAATAAAGTTTGTCAATAAGCTGGAAAGTGTTGCTTATTCAAACTTTTATGCACGAATCCTGTCCACCGGGCTTAATATAATGAGTGAGAAGACAGAGGTTCATCGGTCAAACAACGGGGATTGTTGGATATGGCTTCAGAAACAAATATTGCTTTAACTGCCATGCTCTTAGTTTCGATTTCTAATTTCTTTCTATTTCTTGCAGCCGTTTTATCACTTCCCACGGTAAAAATCTCTACTTTACTCCGACATGCGCTCCAAGAAGACAAGCCTGAATATCCAAAACATATACGTGTTCGAGTCCTACCGTGTCGTAAACCTTAGAACATAAGATAGATGGGTCAAAGCACCCAGTGAATAAGACCGTAAAAGAAATGCTGCGTAAAAGTAGACGTATAGAAAATAGCAGGTTTGAGCAATTATCAAATAATGTTAGACAGTCTAAACTTCTACTTGTTTAAGCCTTTTTCTTTAACTATTCTGCGATGGCATTGAATTTCTTTGACGAAAGTCACGTCAAGGCACAAAGTGCCGTGTTAATTTTTGAACGCAAAGAGTTAACAAAATACGAGGGGAAATTGTTCCTTATCAAGCGGCTCTAACAAGTAACTGACTATATTTATGGGACCGCTGGTTTATTCTTGAGATTCTGTTTACTTTTCAACTCCAACTAAGGCAAAACTATTGTGCTTCTCTGACTTATTCAAGAAGAACTCACTTGGTACGGAGCGTATTCAGTTTGTATCAGCAGAATAGCTCAGTCCTTCGTCGAAAAACGAAGTGCTTCATTCAGGAAAAGCCAAACTATTTGCATACCCAAGGAACTTGTCAGTGTTTATCTAAATTTCTAACGGTGTTATGAATAGAGAAATGTTCACAAAAATCTGCATCACTCTTGCATCGAGTTTGCAGTATTTCTTAGCCTTACGTATACAGCCAGCAGTCATTGATATCAGGCTGTTAATATGTGCAGGCATCATTAACGCAAAAGCATTCAAAAACAAAATGAACGAAAACTCGTACCTCTGATGAAGCTCAGTTAGCTTCCGGATTTGGTAACTGCGTTTCTATGTGCCGTTTTAATTAAACCTCATTTTGCGAATGCCCCTTATTGCTTCCTCTGTGAAACTCTGTGTTATATAGGCACCAGGACCTCTAAACTCACCGAAGTTGGGAAACACGGGTCCTTCTAAAGCCAGAGCAGACAAATGTTGGAAAATGAGCTGCTTGAACTAAATACTGCTGTATCCTGAACGTTTTTAGGCATTATTTTAGTTCTACCCTACTAAATATTATCGTTTATTTTTGAAGAGCATGGTCACAGACAAAAAGTGAATGCAAGCGCTGAATTCGAAAGGGCTGCAGGAGAATATGAGATAAAAGAGAGGAACGCCCCATTCGAAGTCATGCCACCAACAATTCCAGTCAGAGAAGATGAATCGCGAATTAAGTAAAAAAAAAGTGGTATGGAAACACGCGTGTAAAGTCCAACAACCGAAGAAAAGGTAAACAATGCTGAGTGCCCTTCAAGGCGCGGTAAGCGCTAGCACAGTCAAGACTCGCACATCAAGCACAGATTGTCCGTTATACTAAGTCTGGTGTGAGATTCAATGGCAAGAATATACACTCAACGCCATGTGCCACGCATGAAAGTGTCGTACGTACGCAGAGAGCCCACAATGGCAAGCAAACACAAGTCATTGACTGTGACTTTAGGAAGTCCCAGTCCAATAACAGCTTTGGCGGATAGAGGAAAGCAGATCCTTCGATAAGAGATGATCATCGGTTGGTGGACCAAAAAGTTGACATCGCAAGCAATTGCACGTAGGGCTGAGATTATGGCGAGGGAAAATGCATCAGCACGTCCAAAACTTCTGAAGAATGGTTGACTGAAATCATCTACTGGGAGGCACCTTGTCGTCCTCTATGCATTGTTAGATACCAAAAACAACATTTTAATTTTGCAGTTGGTCCATTGCTATAAGTGAATTCTAATAAATCTAGCCTTACTCCACAAAGTGGTGGAAAGCAATGGCCTTTTGCTCATTTAGGCATGTATTACACCTAAGTCTCTCGAGCAACCAACCGTAGGGTTCAAGTTTGTCTTGAACTTTCCGGTCAATGTAAGTGATCAGCTAGGCAGAAATGCAATCGCCTCTAGGCGGCTCACGCCTAATTTCGTCACGTTACTTGTTCTCCTCACAACATAGTACATCCTTCGCATTGACAGGATAGCTTAGAACGTTAGAAGCAACTGTAAACCAGGGATTGCTGTATGCTGGCTCCAAAACTGTCGGACAGGGACAAAATACAGTTGGGCATCTCAAAATCTAACAATTTCTCATGCTGGACTTGAAACCAGAGTTTTATAGTTTCATTTTGGGTAATCTGTAAGGTAATGTGATTTAGTGATTTTGAAACAAGAACTGGGAGTCGCTCCAACGTCTGAATTTTCTCGGTCAACTTACGCGGACCACCGTCAAACCCTGGGAAGTCTGAAATAATGTGGGATACCTTATTAGGCTAATCAAGGTAAATGTAAATGCTGCTTGTTGTAATTATTCCTTGTTATATTATGTTGCATTGAACTATATTCTATTGTACTAGATAGCATAAAAATATAGTAGAGTAAAATGTAGTTTGTTTATTCACTAATTGGAGGATCCACTGGTTGATGTAAATTGTGCTCACTTAAACTTATCAAGACTAAATACCAGCCAGACGATTTTATGTCATACGTTATTTTGAAAGAAAGCCCAAAGATGACAAGTTGGATGCATCTATCTTTAAACATGATTATCCACATCGGGAAATCAAACACAAACGCGTCGTTCGTTGAAAAGCTTGCCACGAAAATGCGTGTTTGAGGATAAGCCTAATTGTGAGAAACAACAATTAACATACGCGCAAAAGGAATTCAGGATCCCGCAAACGGCAAACGGTTATGCCATGCACGGAATTTTTTTATGCATGTCCTGAACCTAAATCTTGAGGCGCCCCATTTTACTTCTAGCTTGACCAAATCGACCGACAATTTGCTATTGTGTGTTGGATTGCGGTAGTGACATGTTTTTCTGCAGCCACTTGATGCAAATTTAGCCTATTAATTATTCTGTTTGGCTGATCACTGTAATGCGGCTTGGTGCTGCATTCACAAATTCCACGAAGTAAACACTTACTTACAAAATAATCAAATGTTTCCGACAGGCCAGCTGAATTTTCTGATGGCTATACATGCTTACCAGATGTGCCGGACAAAGAAACTTTGTGTTTTATGTGGACCTATATAGAGGCATTTCTTCATCGAAGCCGTTTTGTAACCCGGTGCTAGCTTTGGGTTTCCGAGAATCGTCACTTTGGTTGAGTTTTCTACTTCTCTTTAGGTATGTAAAAAGGACAATGAACGTTTGTGAAGTTCATTACACTTGAAATGTAAAGTCCACTTCTGACGCCAAATAAATCTTCGTTTATTCCAAATGCTATACAGAGGCGCCGCGCCAGTGCTCCTGCATCATTAAAGTTGGCTGACATTTGAGATGCCAAAGTAGCACTTTTGCTTATCATGAGATTGCAAAGGTTTTTTTTGATTAAACGGTCTGTCAACGGTGGGCAGCCGGTGAATAGTTTCCTAGAAGCTTACGGTCACCTAGTTTACTGCAGAGTGAGGTGTTTAGTTCTAAAACTGCAAACCATTGAGGTATCGTCGTTAATTGGACAGCCCATCGGTCCGATTTGTGCAGTTCTTCAATTAACTACGCAACAGTCTGCCTATACACGAACAAAAGCTGCGAAAAAAGTCCAGATTAGGTCTTAAAAATACGATTCACAGTGTAACTGATGGCTGGACCTCCAAGAGCTTCATCAACCTACCTAACCTATACGCTTGAAAACAGTGAGCCATGTATACGTTGTGTTTAGAATGACGCATGTATCAGTCATACAGCTCGGATGATAATTTTTGTTTCCCATAAGAAAGCCAGTAAGATCCTTGGCTTTCCTGACAAACATTCGCCGAAATAAAGGATTATAGCTTAAAAGCGTGTCCTGTAGTATTCGCAACTTCACTGGCCGCTGTAGTGGCCTGAACTTCTTTTCTGTTCACAGTAAAGCGATGCTAATATAGGTGTCCACCTCAGATTGTTCAGAAAATCAGATTGAGATACGATGCATTTAGAAGCATTAAGTAAGTTGATCCCAGCATGAATATATCTGATGATTGATGGCTTTACAGAACAAAGTGACAAACTAATTGGCATTGTTTACAGTAACTTACCAAACGCTGTAATTTTGAATAAAACTTATCAGTTAGTTTCCACTACGAATCAAACGATACTCATCCACTGGTGAAAGCAAATCTGTGAAATCTTAAGGTGTCAACCTTTCTATTTGTTGCAGTAAATAAACGTCTGATATTGCTGAATAAAAGTCGAACCTTTCTTCCTGCCCTACACTTTTTTCCCCGAAAATCCATATTTTGCTTTTGAACAAACGCCTCTTTGAATGTGGATCGATTGCGTTTGACTGAGACATGCAGCAGCGAGTGTAGCAAGCTGAATGCAAGTTTACCGTTACGCAACTTCATCCTGTTCTAAACGAGCACTGTACAGTTTCGTGGTCATAATCATGTCGGATAATACTTTGCCATCGAAGCTTCACATTTGAGACAACATTGTCACTGACCGTATATCTTGTATTGCCGATGGAACGTTTGCATATGAGTTAACAAGCCCGATGAACGATCTGATATCGCATTTTGAAACATTGCACAATCGTACTGTCAGTATGGTGGACGATTACGGCAAGAGCTTCAAAGAACAAACATGCTGTGAGTGAAGAATTTTTAATACATTTCGCAAGCAGTCTGCGATAGTTTGAGCACTTTAATATGCAAAATCCTGGGTGATATCGGAAGTAAAACTATTGGACGTACGCATGGGTCCCCCACCTGAAAGATAAAAAATGTGGATTTTCTCTGCAAAAACCTTACAGTCCAATGAGAAAAGGCACACACAAAGGTTTACTGATTGGCAAAGAAATGGTTTAAAACGCTGTGTATTTATTTGAATAAATTCGCGTATTTTCGCTTATTTTAGGATTCACTTTTATCTGCAATTAACCAGCATTTACTCGATAATAACTTTATTGGACTGATTTATCTGAGTAGTCCTGGGAATGTCCATTAAAGCAGGTAAAAAGTTATCTAACAATGAGCATTCATCCGCCGAAATCAAATAACTTTCATCGTTGAAGTTTTGTTTGGTGCAAAATGGCGAGAGTTTACAGCGCAAACAGGAGAAAGTTTGACTAATCCGACTGCGTATATCATCCTGAGGAATAAAAGCAGATAGACAAGCTCGCCCTGACCGTACAGCCGATGTTAGCTTAAGTCAGCAGAAGGCGGACACAGAAGATCCCTTCTGCTTGCTGGTTGGAATTTGTAACGTAACCTATGTGATCTTTGATGTAGGAGCTTATTGCACATGCTGGCTCGGCGCGGCTTCCTGCATGGGTTCCAGCATCACACACACTTGAACATGCCTGTAACTCACACCGACCCATGGTTATGTGTTGGACTGATAGCCACATGAGGTAGCCAGTATGGCATTTCTTGCTCGGTACAAGTGAATGGCTTTCCCACTTTCTGTCAAATCACTGGCTGGCTAAATATGTAAGCTCCTTCGGACTTCGAAATGATGCCTTCAGGCAGCAAAAACTGTGTTCGCCCCAGATAGAGTAACACGCTAGCTATCCGTTTAAGTAGTTATAGACGCCACACAGCCAAGGTAGTTTCACAGTAAGTGACTGTAATCGTTGGTTAAACTGAGATTCGCGTCTTCCTTCCATTTCTAGTGATCCTCAATTAATAGTCTAGAATAAAGGCTGCCTTGGGTTTTATTTACCAGAAATTCACGACAGCGAAGTATACCTCTATTCATAAGATCTGAACTCAGAATATCCTAGACAGAATTGGAGCTAAGCTCTATAAAATTACGTCCGTGTGCGTGCGCGAGCATGTGAAGAGCCCTAGTTCAGCAAGTGAATTTGAGTTCATCCGTGTGCGTGCGCGAGCATGTGAAAAGCCCTAGTTCAGCAAGTGAATTTGAGTTCATCGTCTTTACTTAGGCTGCCTCGCATCAGAAGAACAGTCGGTTCACTTGCAATCAACCTAAACTCCCCGAGACACATTCTGGTTGGTGAAAATCACGACTCTTCTGTTAATGGTTTCCAGCTTCTAAATGAGGGATTGTGTGGAATTGCTAACAATATCGACTTATTAATTCTATAAAAATGTTCGTGTCCACGTCCTTATAGATTTTTTTATTAAAATTCGGTGGGTAAAAAATAATGGTCTCTTAAAATTTTTCAGCAAAAAATACAGAAATCGACGTACAAATCTTGGCCGTACAAATATTTCATCCCAGCTGTGACATGATTTTGCGGTGAGCAGAAATTATCCTTTTGGAACTGACTGATGTACGATTAACCATGTACCTCTTCAATAAAGTCATGCAACGAAAAAAACATTCGTTCGACTGACAAATAAATAAGCAGGCGCATAGTTCCGACGCCTGTGACGGTAAAATATTTAGTCGTATATTTGTGACGCTAGAACAAAATTCATTCGAGATGCTGAACTTGTAGCCTCAGGTTTCCCATTACAGTGTAATATTGGTTTTACCGTATGTCCTAAATTTCCCCAACAATTACGTGCAACCGAAATAAACAAATATGAACTGCCATAGTGAATATTGCCGGAGATCATACGCTTAGCGTAGTCCGTTTCAAACTACCGACAGTGATATGTCGAAGAAAACGGCCTCTGGCATAGCTACTAATCATGGACAGAAAAACAAACACCTTCTTCAGTTTGTCATATTCATAAAATCTGTGGCAATCGTGTGAAGCTGTAGCCATACTGGACAAGCTGCTCTTCAGTAGTATATCTGCAGCAACATAACTTATGCCATTCATGGAACAACAATTAGAATGGGATAAGTCAGCGTACATAATATCTCAACAAAATGCCACAAACGTGTAAACCTACCACCGGCTCCCTGGTCACCTTAAGTGTGGAACATGAGACAAATATTTTCGAAATACTGTCATCACAGACATCAGACGTTAAACTTTCTACCGTAAACTTTCCTCTAAAAAATTTTTAAACCTCTTCACCCTATACCAATTTGATTCCTTTAGGTTTTCACACATTTGAAGTTTCTCATACAAGACCAGTCTGAAGGTGTGAAGGTGTTGGCGGTTAGGCATTAGGTAAAACAACCACTAATTGTTTTTCCAAACTATGGTGCACTCACAGAGTCGGCAACTTAATTGTTTCATTTGCCCGTATCACCCTAAATGTACATTCAGTACTTGATACAGACGAGAAAACAAACTGCTGTTGTTTTTTGTTTGTCGGTACTTGTGTATGCAAGTTTGCATTTACAAGCAATGATAACAAAAACCAACTTCTCACTGTCACGCAGCAAAAATATCACCCTATTAGATAAAATTACTATTGTGGTTGGACGGCTACTTTCCAAATTATCCATGAAGATAGGGAATGAAATGCGTAGTTTGCGAGTGCATTGAATCACCATTGGAGTGGAACATTTGCAAGTAAACAGTGGGCATATCGAAGTTCTCCATGTCATTTTCCGACAATCAACAGCAGGAAAAATGTATCGGTATTAAACCAGTATTCCCTGTTGTTGTCAAAACTATGGTTCTTCTTCACAAATTGTATTGTAGCCTAGATGTTTTACTTAATTTCAAACACTTTCATCTACTTTTAGCGTATTCACCTTTCTCTTAACAGTAGTATTTTACCGAGTCTGTAATTCTTAACATACGGAACCAGAAACGCACTGTAGGACGAATTAACTCAGCAATTCGTGACTTTATAAACACCTTAAAAAAATATCCAGTCTGGTGTAAAATCGTAGCGTCTTCTTTTGTCCGTCTGTATAAAGCGAACGGTGCAAATAATTTGGTGCCTGACGCGATTTTGTATGGGTTTGAATGTGACCTACCATCACTGCCTAGTAGACGTTTTATTGGTGTAAAGTGAAGTGACGTCAAACCTAATAAGGATTTCGTCCTGGTAAAATGTGATTCGTGTTTTGCCAGAAAAATCAACCCAGGTATTTCAACCGAGTTTACCGAGGGGATATATCCACCAACGAGAAAGGATCCATAACCACTAAAATATATGAATGTACCTGTGTAGTTCCGTCAACAAACTCGAGGCATTCAAGCATGAATTTTGTCAGTTACCACGGCAAATAAGGCTGGCTGTTCAAACATTGTCGCCGACCTGCCAAGTGATCTATTCTCCCTATAGTCGGATTAATTTTCTCCGGAAAAAAGTCGCTCAGGAGAACCCACATGTCAAGCAACAGAACAGCTCTTTTCAAAACAGCTGTGTTATTTACCAGCTACTGCAATAATTAATATGGTACACAGTATTTGTGCTGCATTCCAATGAATGTATCAAGTATAGACTTCCTTTTTTCCAAATTCTGTCAGTTTTAAGGTGATTAAACCTAAAAATAGGTTAATAGCTTAAATACGTGGCAGAATTCTTTGAAAAACCATCAAGTTAAATTATTTATTGGGAGATATATGGCACCGAAGTACACCCACGCGTGTCATTGTCAGCGTGGATGGCCTGGTTCACTGAATATATTCCGAACGGAGAACACTATCCAGTAGACAAACGAAAATCTTCGTTTCGGGAACAATTTTGGAACTGTTTTTATCAGTGTCAGTTATGCATTTGATCCCAGCGAAATTTATAGTCTTTTAGCTCCAGGTGCTTGACTTCATACCGCACTAACTGTTTTGCAAAGCAATAGACTTTACAATGTTCCACATAAAAAGGCATCTCGCAGTCAGAGATGTTGAAATGCCCTGCGGCGCATGTGATTCTTCACAGTTTCCAAGTAAAAGTAATCGGTCTACAACGTTTTCTCTGAGATATTTCACACAACCGAACACTGCTGCCCTCTGGATCTGATGCTCGAAACCCCGAAAGCAAAGTAATTTTTTCAAGATGCGGAACCAGTAACAGTGGATTTCATTTGCAGCCTATTTGCTATTTTATCACAGGCTGCAGTAGAACACTCATTCATGACGATCAGATACTACAAGAACGGAATAAAGTTAAAAATATGGCCCTTTACAGGAACCTCGGGATCTGTCAAGATTTATTTGGGCTGTTGACAGATGTTTTAGGCGAAACTATTTCGAAGTTCTACGCCAACTAAAAGTTGAACTTGATCGGATTATTCGTCGATGCTCTATGAAGGACCATGCAAAGCTTTATTAATGTGAGAATGTCTTCGCAGCAAGACCTGGACTTTTTGGTAATGTACCCTGGCTAAACAATACGCTGTCTTTACGTTTGATGGCAATGCGTTCCGTTGCAAATCCTAACACGAAGTGTTTCTTTGTTCAACCTTAAGGACGGTCTTTTACGAATTGCATGTAAACTCTTGCCATGTACCGGGTGGAAAAGCAATATCATTTCGCTGGGTAGATTTGAAAAGGTCTGTACTTACTGCACCTATGTAAAAGTAAAGTGGTCACACTGAACAACGTTGTACTCCTTTGATGTGGTAAGAACGCACTCTGTATCTCATAATTCTATATAACGCCTAAACCAATCTGATGCACATTGTTGAGGACGGAACTGTCACTAAAAGAAACTTATGATATTGCTCATGTGTTTGAAACAAGGCTTCTGCTGGTTGGAGATTGTACAGCCTGGGGATTCAAATCTATACCACATTTTGATCGGCAAAAACGCTCACCATTCATTCCGGTAGGTTGCGCATTTGTACAGAGTTCTGCAATGAAAGTGTAACTATTCGTTAGATGGCCGATTTGAATTCATGGAATACATGTTGCTAATAAGTGGTGCCACATAGGTTCTGAAGCACTCTGTCGTTTTTCAGAAAATGACCAGTAGAACGGAATATAATCACTGATAATTCTGTGTCAAGCCGTTTTAGCAAATTACAGGAAATGCTCCAAAGATCTCGCTTTCACCCCGTTCTCCTATCCTGGTGCTATTATTCTAGCGCTGTTATTAGAGCTTTTCAGCAGCACAAATCCTTGACTGTACCGGTGTTCGAGGCATTCGAGGCAAACGTATTACTACTACACCACCAGCGCACGCTAGACAGGTCTGCAGTTTCACGTTTGAACAGGCGATAGTGTTTACGCTTCCACAATGCGAAGCGTTGGTTAGCCCAGCGCTTAGAACGACGACAGCAACTGCCCTGCTTTCTATCGATTGACTGGCCCACCTGTCAGGACTTCCCAGTCAGGTAGCGCCACAGACGTCTGAAACCTGCTGGTCAATTGCTGACTAGTTGTAAGTGGTTGAACAGTGTTTTGAACGCAATAATAAACGCAATTATAGAAAGGCCTACTGACCTACGACTTTGAATCTTCTGATCTGTCACCGAGCTACACCACTCATCTTACTTCCATGCGGATATTTTGTGCATTTATCTCTCCCAAACTAACCTAGCAAAAACCAGACTGTCATTGCTTCCAGCTACACTCTGCCCCCATAATTGATGGTTCTTTCCCTTTGGCATTTTGCCACTGTTTAAAAACATTTTCACAGACCAGCTTACTTTCACAGACTTTATTGTTCTAGTCAGTTCTTCCGTGATGCCACCTTTATATTCTTTCTAACTTCGTGTCCACACGAAAATGCTTTTCTTATTTAATGAAAAAATGTTTCTCCTGTCGAATTGCTGCAAATGGAGTGGTTTGGTTTTCAGTCAACTTTTTGCTCAAAGACCTTGGTTCACATTTACGACTGTACTTTTTTGCTCGACCCGTCACTGACGAATCACCCGGTAGAAATCTCAATGCACAGAATGAAAGTATTCGCCTACTCCAGCTCCTCAGGCTCAGCTGCACATGCCGGAGCATCATTTTCATTCTAGTGACTGGTTATCAACAAGCTTGCAATCTGTTACCGCCCAAACCGTACCGAAATGAACGGAAAAAACGTTCAGCTGTAACACCCTTTCGGTGTCTAGCTGCCAAGCCACAGGAGGGAGGCGTGAGGGCTGGGATACTGCCAGGTTGTTCAAGTCTAGACAGGGAAAGTCGAGAGGCAGAGGTCGGGTGCGAACCACGGACCTTCCGGTCAGTAAATTCACGCTCCAACCACTTGCGCCATCTCGCCCCAAATGAACAGATCCGTCAAACGATCTTGTTTGGTTACAGTACCTTAGTAACATATCAGGGCAGTTAATAGCTATTCGTCGTTCCATAGCTTAATTTCCGGCACACACATTACAAGCTAATGCTACATATCCGTATCAAAAATCTCCGAACACCGCCGGCTATCTGTCACTTGCCCTCTTAAATGTAGTACGCTACACGACTTGTCACATTTTCAAGGAAGGTCGGGTCACAATATCACGCTGTTACAGGTCACTTGTTTTGACCAAGACAGCTTTTTTGAACACAGCTAACCACCCTTTCGTGGCATTCTAAGGCATACTAATGGGGAGAAACTTTCATCAAATAGACAGCGCATGGTGCGGAGTATCATCTCTGGCTTACCGTGCTATGCTAGATCGGTGAATATGGCAGCTGTGTGTACTCCTCGTAAGAAAGTTAACAACACACCGCTTGCGCTCAATTTAGTGTCGTGCTGCTGAAACAAACAAATCCAATTCATTAGTTCAGCATCAACTTGACATTCGAATCTGAGCTCATTTCTTCTCGACGGTGGCCAGGAGGATGGGAGTTTTCCCACTGTGCGTTATGAGTCTCGATCAAGCCAACTATATAGTCTTCCTGAATAAAAATTACCCGTTGGGCTGGAAATACACACTAAAGTGAGGCAATTCAAACTGCTAAAGTTGCCCATGATGCCACGGTGTCAAAAGTAGTTATGGCCCGACCTTGCTGCCGACTGTGTTTTGGGGACAACGGCACCCCGGGATGCTGACTTGTCCTTCCAAGAGAGATTGCCGGAGTGGAATAATTAAGTTGATGACAGTATACTAACCGGCTAATATACACAAATCTACAAAAAGTGTTTCTATGCTAATTACTTTGGGGATTTTTGAACAGATCCCAGAAACTAGTGTGTATTAAGGAGCATTCGGAGCTTAAGTGAGCTACTTTCGATTAGACCGTTTGACTCCAGGTGTTTTTTATGAACATAGAATCTTGCAAGCAGTGAATAAAGGTGAGCTACAGACAGAAGAAAACTCACTGTGAGCAAACACAATCAGTAACAGTGCAGTCGGCCCCATTTCAAAATTGAAATGCTGAGCAACTTAGGGTACCTGGCTAATTTATACCTAGGTTTTAGCTGTCATACGTGTCCAGCTAAAGGTGCATTATTCTTATCAGTCAGACATAGAGACAACACCGTATCCCCCCAATTTCTGGCTTTTCTTTTCAACAAACGAGAGTATACGTACCTCGATACTGGAAGGACAATAAAGTCGGTGTATACAGAAAGCTTTTAACGCTGTGGCCGGACTAGTTTTATCAGCCATGCGTGTTCCTCTCACAGTTTGTCATGACGCACGCCTCGCACCTTACAACTACCAATGGACTGATACCTCTAACCAACACCAACCCTTATAATCACCGCAGACGCGGTTTGTAAAATCGACAATAAAGGCTACATTGTCCACTTTTCCGACAAGATAAAAATGTAGCGAAACTGGGTAGAAATGGCTATCATTTGCTCAATGTGTTTAATATGTGTGTTGTAACCGTCATATGAGAATACAACATTGTTGTGTAGCGAACGGTTTGCGTTGAACAGCTTAGTAGAAAATCAACATCTCTCCTCATACAGTGAGTGTTAGGTTTGAGGATAACCAACTTTTGTTCGATTTAATCACGTAGTTGACAAAGACTTCTGCTATTACATAAGTGCTAAAGCATATCAAAGTTCACATGTACGCACGTCCCGCTTCGCTACGCTTCGCAGTTTGCATTCTCATATGAAACAATAAATCGTTCCAGCAAGCTATCCCCTAATAGATACGACCTATCCAATGTAAAGATTCCACTCTTATTCCCTGAAATTTGGTTTAAGCGTCTCGGCTTTCGATATGTCACATACGTACTCGACATAAAGGCAGCCCTGGAAGTCCGCATGAAGTTTATTGTCCCCAAACAAAGACCAGGACGAAAAATGTATGCTTTGAGTCTTCCTGCTTTATGATATAAAATAGGTAACTTGCTAATTGCAGCGCACAATTTTCTTGTAATGTAATTCCATTCTTCGCGAAATTCAGATGTAGGGGTAATTACTTAGACGTAGATCTCCACGCAGTTAGTCTACCGCCACGAATAAGAATTCTCGGTCATTCATGATCGAGAGGACAAGCCAAGCTCCGTTTCGCTATTCTAGTGGATTGTGGGAACCTGATAACTTATCTTTGTGTCTACATAGATCTACAACACGCAGCTATAACGAATCCTTTGTGGTGTGCTTGGCCATGGATGAGAACATTTCAAAATACCCGACATATCGGTGGAATACCCAAAAAAGAATGGAGCGGTTTGGCCACGTGTGTATTACGCAACAATGGGAATATTCATTTGAACCGCTTCTGTCCGTTATTCCACCACTTTTCTGTTGTTCTGGTTGGGCCCGAATGAGTGCGTCACTTAGATAAAATGTCTTTGAATTGTGATTGTGGATACTAAAAGATTCAGCGACATTCTTGTTGGCGCTTGTAGATTTGGACGGTCCTCATACATGCTTTTACGGGCTGCGTCAACATCCACCGGGTACCATGTATTTAGTAGGCGAGCCCAAATTGAACTGTTCCCTTACCACACGAAACTTTAAACACGGAAATATGAAATATGCTCAGAATATTTTTCTCAGTCAGTTTCCACAGAGGTTGACGATTGTCCTTCAAACGGTCCGATTTTGTGTTAAATCATGTAGAAACTGTCAAAATTTTATCGGTTTCTCAAAATTTCCGAGTGCCTACACTCCGCAGCGAACCAAACTTGATGAAAAAGGATAGGACGGACATTCCCGAAGAAGAAAATTGGAAGAAAATTGACTGATGGTTTAAATGTGAGTAGATGTCCTGAAATAATTTATTGACTTTGATTAACTATTTACAATATCAAAATGGTAACCTCATGCTAGTTTTTGATCCTTAGTATGAGTTGAGAACCAGGTTTTATAGACAAGAGGAATTAATCACGTCACTGACCCTCTATAGATGCTGATTCCACCGGTTGTTTGCCAAACCTCCCTTAAAGGTAGACGGCAGCCCCCAAAACCAAACAAGCTTCATCGCTTGAAGAGAACTGCTCCTGAGGTGACTAAAAACACTTGGATGGCCCAAACCTTTTTTGTGGATGAGTGTGTTCCGTGAGTTATCAGCGCTTTTCAGTTGAGCAGCCAGAAGATGTAGCCTAAAACAGACTAACGGAACCACGCTAACAGGCTTACCCAAAGCAAGGAAAAACGAGATCACCTGGAATTTTTTTTATAAAAACACGAGCAGTGTACAACAAGAACGAGAGGTTATCAGAAATAAGCCGTAATGCCAGATGTGTCTGGAAATATTGAAGAAAAATATCTTTCCCAGTTGCGACGAATATTCCAGCTTGAGACACCACTTCTCATAGCAAGCAGATCATTCTTCATACATCTCACTCTGATTCCAACGCCACTTCTAATGATATCTTTTGGAACTTTGGAACTTCCTTAAGTTGTCCTGGGAAAGTTTTGCTTCTTGATTCACTTGGTTTTTAAAAGAGGTTATCGGCCGTGGATATAACTATCGTGTTTTCTAGGACAGAGCAAAACTGGTACAAGAAAGATAAAATCGTCAGTTCTGCTGCATGACTGACGCAGAAATTATCCTCCTCACGCGGTCGGCGTGAACAGAAGTGCCAATTTTGAGATGAACTAATCGAGTACAGAACAACTTCAAGAGACCAATTGTTTTCTTCTTGAAAATAAGTGATAGAATTCAGGAATGTGATCACAAAGATCAAGAACTTGAACATGAATGACGTGTTGAAAGGCTAATTCAAGGTGGTATACTCCTAGCCGTGATCCCCACGAAAGGTTTCATTTTCAGTGACATCTCTCCATCATTCCTTACTTTAAATACTTTTTCACTCACCTCAAGAAGTGAACCACTCCTCGTCGTGAATGATTTTCATTTTTCCTAGTTTGTTCGCTTATCTGAAGGCTAAAATACACTTCGGTTTCCTTTATCTTGTAAAAAAGATTAAGTTTGATTGTGCGTTGAAAAAAACAGTGCGTGCATAACTGTAGCATTCATATCAGCTTTCTGTTGACAACTGGAGCTTGGTTCTTTTCTTCCACAACAGGATCTAACCTCCTTTCCGGAGACTGCCTCAGACAAACGTTGCTGAAAGTAAGCAAAAAGAGTTAAGGTCACTAAGTAGGCCACACGTATGTTGCTAGGCTGTCTGACCACTAGTTGGTTGCTAAACCTAAATGAGCTAGCATTGCTTCTGTTCTTCTTTACTTCAATTTTTTATGCACTTATTTATGGATAAAGTGTACACATAGGCTTTGAAGACTTAGTTTTCGCCACCAAAATCCGACTGCATATACCAGTCGCACAAAACGGATTTCTCGCATTGTGTACTTTTTGGCCAGGAGTGATTGACCTAGCAATATGTTTAGCGTTTTGGCACTCTCTTCCGTAAATATTTGTTAATCCATGATCTGCTTGAAACCCCGTATACACTATACATGCTGAAACCATTCAGATCTTCATTACACGTTGAAACCTCATATATTGCCCACTAAATCCTGCTTATCTTCTACATAACATCTCCAACTGTGAATCCTGAAGAACGTATTGAGAAGTTTTGATAAGTCTGGAAATGAAGGGTCCAAGTACACATAGCATGAACAGAATTACTCGTCTGTGAGTGGACTTTTGTTCGGGTCACTTTAACTTGAACATTTTGTTTTGGATTATCAAATCACCCCGAATTTTCTTGCAAGTTACACCAAAGCCCTTTGATTGTCGGGATAGTATCAACCTCTAGCCGGCTGCAACCACAGTGTCGGTTTGAACTGTTGCTCGTTTGCCATTCTGTCCACAGGATATCCTACAACTCAGAAAACAACGAATCCCTCGCAGGAGAAACGCTCTCAGATTTGCAGGACAACAAAAACAACAACGGGCCTATGCACTTTTCCCCAAACTTTCAACACCAAATCATTCTTCCCAACAAATCTATCAACTCTTGACTTTTTTCCGTCACTGATTACACATTCAGCCTCATCAATCGCCCTTCATTCTCTGGTGAACATTTGTTAGTTGTAGTTGCCGTGGCTCTCATCCAGTCTTTTTTTCGGTAACCCAGTTGTTGGAAACTTCTAGAAAAACCGACGTCCATTCTGGCTCATCCTTTCAGTCAACCCTGATGGGTAGGTGTTATTCACCTGGACTACGGTAAAATGGAATCAGAGAGGAACGGCCACCTGCTGTTCACCAAACTTTGTTGACAGCAAGAACAATTCAAAACAGTTCACCTAGATTATACAAACAAGAAACTGCTTACTTATTAACTCTGAATATTTAGACACCATAGTAGTGTTTCACGAAATCCAAGCAAGCTTTTTCGACGGATGGAATCGTAGGTTCTTACACAGTTTGCAGATTCTGCCCGTGTAATATGTCACGCAATAATTTCACGCATAGTAGAAACAATTTCACTCACGTCAGAAAAAGATTGGTTAAACGAACCTTATTACCACTATAAAGATAAAAAAGATAAGGAGGTATGGATAAGGGGAATGAGGGAAAACCCCGTAAGTGATATAACTCTTAAATGGGGAAGGATAGCAAATTGAACCGCATCGGTAAAGTAGGCGAAACTGTACGGTTCAAAAATGAAAGGGAACAACAGACGAAAATAAGAAGGTCAAAGTCTGAGCCGACGGGTTTGTACGATGACAATGAAAAATAAAAGTGAATGAACAAACAGATGAATCGACATGACTCTTGAAGGCGCATCGGCAATCAAACACACCGTGGAAGCATGAATTAACAACACATGCTTTAGACTGGCCGCTAAAATGTCGGCATTACAAGCTTAGTTACGGGGCAAACATCTACCTTCTATGGAACCAAGTGACAGTAGAACAGTTTGGTGCACAGCAATCAGCTTCCACCAAACAAACGGACCTTATTTCAATCTCTTGGAACTGTCCTTTTGAAAGTCCTAATGTGTACTAGAAGGAACCTTTTGGCGGCGCTTGGAAACTATACTGGCACGAATCCAATCAGCCACACACCCTTTATGGACGACTGATCTATCAACAGCAAAAACGGCTTGTCAGGTGTTGTACCGGCTTCCAGACCCGTGTACTTCGCTGGTGCAAGCCAAACCCCACACTGTTAACCCCAAGAAGTGAAAGTCGTTACAACTGTGCTGCCCTCTATGTCCGGTCATGGCATATGGAAATCAAAAGTCTGTTACTGCGGCTTCTTCCTATTCCAACTAATTAAATAGCAGTTCGTCGGTAACGGGCTATCATTGTGTTACGGCTTGCAAAATGGGTCCAAATGGGCCTATCCTGAGCTTTAAAACCCTCCTGCGGCCCTAGACTCCGGACGATTCGAATTTCAGAGCATTTGGCATTGTTACATACACCTTGCTGCTTTATTTGGATTCACAGTCGGGAACATTGGACCGAATGCCGACACCTGGTATCAATAAAAGCGTTTCCATTGCAGTCAGATATTTTCTTTAATGCGCTATGGCGCCCAATTATATACGACAAACGAAAATGATAGCGCAATTTCGCGGCGTGTGCCCTCAAGCAGTCGAAAAGTACAAATAACTGTCTTCAAAATGCGTCGGAGCTGTCACACCACCAGAGGTTACAACTAGTTTGTGCTCATTGAAACGAGGGGATGAAGACCTGGATTGACTATAGTCTTTGCCCATGGTGACATTATTCATGTACAAAGTTTGCCAGGTCGTACGCAACTGTCTACGCATTTTTACATTATCTTCTACATCGCCGAGACTTGTCCAAAACTTCTGTACCATCGATATGAGCACGTGCAACACTTTTATGTTTCACTCGCTGATGGCTTTTGTGGATAATTTATTCCATGGCGAAACATAGCACACCTACTCGGGCAGTCGAAATGTCAGAGGGTTTAAAGCCTTCCATGAACTCAAAGGGGCCATCAGTGAAAACGGAATGTAGTGTGCGCTCTAGACTGCTCTTCAGGGCTTTATCCTGTGGCATGGACATATTATCTGTTTATTTAAGGGAACATTCCCTTTTAACTTGTCGCATTACGGCTGGTATTTCACTACGAGTATTCTCTGCCGTGATGGAGGCTGACTGCACATATCTCGTTTTGTTATGCATCATGAAGAATAAAAAGGCTTAACCCATGAAATTAGTATCCTATTTCAAACCTGAGGCACCTGAAGCCATGTGGAGCTGAATGCTCGGCTCAGGTGAATACACTAAACGGAGAGCTCTTGAGTAGGATGTCACGCCGGTACTTCGTAACCATTTTCTTCAGATTTTGTCTCCCGCCTCATGGTCTATGTCTCGCGACAGATGTCCTGCAATCACTTGCTGTCAGAGAGAAGAAGCGAAACTACGCAATCAAATAAACCGTAAAATAATACTGAACAAGCGAACACTTCTGTCGTGGTGATCAGACTTTCCCCCTACCGCTCATGACTGTCTAACTGTCCTAGCCTAGATGACCAGTACGTTTTGTCGTTGGAAACTCATATAAGTGGACAGTCACATTATCAACACTCTACAGCCTGCGTTGTTTTAAGTCTGCTTTAGGTTTCCGCCAGTCAGTGGTGTGCGGCTTCCCCCACGCATGTGCATGCGCATCATCCATTCTCATCCACCAGATAACATCGGTGCTTCATTTCAGTACGATGTGGCATGAGATTATCTATAAGTGTCCAGTGCATTGTTGTACATGGCCGTGATACCGCTAGGCCGCCCAGGCCTAGAAAGAAGGAAGATTAGGGTCCTCAGCCGTAAGTTTTGGCTCAAAAGCCTTAGAAGAAGACAGCTAGGAGTAGCGTGAGGCCGTTAGACTAGTCTAAATTTTTAGGGAGAAGTTCAACACGCATGTCTCAACATTCAACTAGGAACAGCAGAAAACTACGTTAATAAGACCTCTACCAATTGACCACACTGATATGAAAGGCTCTGTGACTGTAACACATGCGGTTCACATTGTAGCTTAATAGGTTATGGAAAAATGTTAACTGTCACACCACGATGTGTTCCAATCGCCTCGTGACGGATGTGCATGCTCAGTATTCTGCGAAAGCCAGATGAGTTCAAAATAAAAAGTCATTATGATTCCCAGCCTCAGCTCGTCTAGTTTATGGACAAACTGACCAGCACAGCCTTCAACACTTTCAGTGAGTGATGCATTGTGCGATTACCTGCTTCGCTTGTTCAGTGTCTGTTTAATGCCCGAAGATGTAGGCACCTCGGAATTGCCCTGGTAGGCTAGCACTGAGTCCCTTACCCATTCTTTTCTTCACAATAAGACAGTGAAATAAATTGTGGCTTTACGGCAGTGTTGAACACGGACAGTGTACTTTAGACAATTGTAATAATGACACCTAGTAGACACCCGTCAGATTCAGAAGGACTGCATCTGACGGGAACCCGTTTTGGCATTAAAGTGAACATTTTTAACGGGCGCACTAGCACTAACTTCAGCAGAACCATTCCGGAAACCAAAAAGATTGTGTTCAAAAGATACTTCCCTCCAGTCCATTATCGACAAGTGCGTGGTTAGTGATGCAGCACCCGGAAACTTACCCTCTCTGGGCCAAAGCATAGCAAATCCACTGTATCACTCGATGTATCACTACAAATGCACACGATATTCTAGAAATCAGGCAGATCATCGCAGTATCTCAGTGTGTGATGTTGTCTGCTACAGTTCGTCCCACCGAATTTTGTGAATACCTCGCTCCTATTATATGGCTCCAGACGTTGGAAACATTGCTTGTCGGTTCTAAAAGCACCCGAATTTCCGCCCAAAGAGCTACCTTCGAACTTTTTGCAAACTTCCATTTGAGGCGTATTACTCAGACTTCTCTATTGATGCCACAGGTAAGCCGAGTCCATTGTCGATTAACCGATCATTTGTGTCTACCAGGTTGGGACACCTTTGCACCATGGATCAACATCTGGCCGAAAATTCCACTACTCGGCAAAGCGCTTCGTCCTCAACTAAAGTAGGTCATGGAGAATGACTATCACCGTGTTATCATGCAGTTCTTTCTGATATCAGTTTTTTAGTCCAATTATCTTTAGTGGCCGTTTTGCTATGCATTCCACATTTGTCCAACGTTTGGCCGCATCATTTCTACCAACCTCCGGTGGTCATCAGCCTAGTACATAGGTTTTCGGTTGAACAACGTGGTCTCGTAATATCTTTGATTATTAGGACATATGTTTCTATAATTCCTGCATCAGCGCTGCTATAACAAGATGAGGGAGCTCAAACGATTATCTAGGCAGTGTGACAGCTTGTTTTTTAGCTTAAATCACAAACCACCACATGGAACTAGTTTGACACCGAATTAAGCCACTAAATTCAGACAGTGTGCAGAACTGTGAGCATCTTTGTGTATTTTCACTGCCTCATTCACCAAAAGATTTTTGATGAACCATCACTTTGTTGGTGGTGATCAACTTCACCTGAGTTTTGGGCAGGGGAATATCCATACACGGAATGGCTAATACAGTCCATGTTAGGTGATAAAGTATGGAACTGAGGACACTGATTACTTGTCCCTTTGGTTTATCCAAGGCGCTGGTAGCGGATGCCGACCGCTTCTTGAACCGCATGTATCTGTTTGTTAAGCAGGAAACGTCATACATGGCAAGCCGTTCCTAAGCTCTGTACGCCAAAGCTAACTCCAACACACCAACAACGGACTAGAACTGTATATTTTCCCTTCATAGCCTTCAGAAACCTATCCCACGTCCAACTGCAATGCATTCGTCTGTTACGTACTTTCGTCTACATACACTGTCACGGCTTATCAGGCTTAATGCCACCCTCGGAGCACTCGAATTTAATACGGTCAACGACGAGAAGCGGGAAAAAATGTGAAAATAGGCTCAGTGTCCACGCATTCAACTGCGTGATTCGTATCGTCATAAACTGTACTATTGGAAGCCCCGGCTAGTGTGGAGCATTTGATAAATGTCCCAGAAAGGATTAGCGTACAACTAGTTGGATTTGACCACGATTCGTCAAAGGGAACAGAAGTCTAATGGATTTCAACTGCAAATGGACTTGGTATCATAACGATAAATAGGTCACCCTTTTTACCAAATGTGGAACAAGAGGGCGGTGGAATTAATCGCTAGGCGACTTCCAAAATGCTTCAGCCAGTTTAAATCTTTCTTAAAAATCAAGTCGTTGCAACGAAACTGGAGTTCGAAGGTTGTAGGAACTTTTACAATGACGCATCGACAATAAAATCAAAAGATGACTTGTTAGACGGATTTTAATACAGTGTCGGAGATAACACAAAAAGGAGACAGAAAATGAAAATGAGGACAAATCTCAAAATTGAATTTAATTATTAACGGGTGGGAATATACAGATTTGTAGCGCCATCAGCGTCAGACGCAGCTGTACTGCCCAACAATAAATAGGAAAATCAGAAACTATAAAAAAACTTTCCACGCCGATGAGTTTGTGTAGAGGATTTTGCAATATCAAGGGCATATCAAGTTGCGCATGAATAAACAAGCCTTCTGTTGGGTTTCCCGATACGGAATTTTGAGTGACGCGTAGGTTCAACAACCCCGATATCAAAAGGAAGAATTGGGTTTGAAATTCTACGGTACTATTTACACAAGGGTGAGCAAATTTATACAACAAAACTCAGCTGTCCACGTTCGTCTGTCAAGTCTGTCACTGAGCATGGTGCAGTGTCAACGTCCGCGGACCCAGCAACGTTGGGCGAAATGTCTGCTCGGTAGCGTGGGTTGCGGTCTTCCCTTCCGACGACAGTCTCGTGATTCTCACTGGCGGTGCGATCATACGGAACTCCTGAAAGAACAAGTCAGGGCGGGCTCAGCAAACAGGACACGATCGCTCATAGGTTAGCTGCGCACAATCAAACACAGACACACGTGCTAATACACAAGATTTGGAAGGAACAGTCTTTGCGGCAAGGTAAGCGGAGGGTACAGATGAGAAAAACAAGTGGAGCTCAAATGTAAATAGGCTGAGTAAGCAAATGAATGGCGTACTTTTCATGAGGTCACGTTAGATTCAATACCTTCTAAAAGCGTAATGACAGCAACACATGCCAAATGTGGTCAACTCAGTCACACATGTTGTGCAAGAAGAAGTGCTTCCAGATGCACAAACAATTCTATCTTTGACGTTAACAGAGAAGCAAAATACAAGCCTTTCATGTATAAAACCAAAACGTCTTTCTAATCATATATAGAGACCGACTACCCTTTCATAGCTGTAAACCGCATACCACTGCAGGTCATATTTTGATTTCGACCACATATTGTCTGCTGAATACAGGACGCTTTTTGACACTGCGTCGTACAGCAAGCAAAAAGCCGTTCATGCAGATCCAATGATTGAGATATCCAACGTGAATCATGACATCATTGCAGCCGCCAAGTTTAGATCAGAATCTGGCCTTGTGAGTAATGTTTCTTCCATACAACCAGCCTCACTTGAGGTGGTGCTGACGATATTTAATATAAACAGTCAACGTGAACAACTTCTATTTACCATTTTTGTTTTTGTTCTTTTGCAATTTTCGTCTCGCCTTTCATTATAAATACATATTTTTTCTTTATTATTATTTCCATCCTCCTGTTCCTGTGTTCCTTCTTCATTTATTCATCAGTCTGGATATTTGATCTAATTTACAGAGTGCCCAAAGTGAACCTTTAAAAGGCAACCAAGCCTATCCAATCTACGACCTATCGTGCGGAAGCAGCGTCCAGAGAGCAAGTTGAAAATGAGTTTGGATACCAACGAGATCGTTTGGTGGGTGTCTACGGACGTTTTGCACTCCGTCGCGCGAAGCTTATACAGCCTTACAATGAACCACTTAGAGGAAAAACCGGAAGATTGAAACTGATTAAATCAAATGCGTCAGCATTTGGTGAACTGAGATGGGCGATGACAGGTAGGGAATTTTCGCCCCAATGTTGCTTGATAGTAGCTCGATGTTCTATAGCAAGATCATGACAAAATTGAAACCGTTTTCGTTTAACTTGAGGCCATGCCACGGTCGTTCAAAAACCTTTGGTTTCTACATCGACAAAAAACAACTTTGTCACGGGCATAACCGTTATATTTTATTGGTTCTGCGGATCGTGTCACTAAGTTACGACTAACTCTCAACTGCAGACCGGAATCCTTCTACAGTCTCGCCCTCCAGACTAATTCGCTGAATTTCTTAGTGATATATCCAAGGTCTTCGGTGGCTTGAACCTTGATTCTGAAGCTTTATCGCCGGTACGAATCCCAGCAAATGCTGCTAGCCTCAATCATGCGGTCACGGAGCCTCCCGAAAGTATCCGGCATGTAGAAACATAGGCACTGCTTTTTGTCTTTCCCGAAAACTTAACATATTCCACCGTTGGCATTGAACGGACGAAAATCTCTGCTGGGGCATTCGGACTTTTGAGGCTTTCTGCTTTCTCTCGAATAGTCTTTGATGCGCAACACGGTCTCGCCCATAATGGTTTATTTCACGGTGAACACTGAGCGGCTTGGACAAACATGTCAAACTCTACCACTAAGATGCATCACCTCACTCCGGCCTCTGTTCTTTTGCAAGTCTTATTCCGACTATCATCTTTAGGCTGCATGCGCCTGAATTTGTTTTCATGAGGGACGACAACGTATGTTACCATGATGTGGTGTTTGCCATGGGCTGCGCTGCGTTGCCAGGGCGTATAGGTTAAAACCGTTTATACGGAGTGACCAAAGCCAGGTGCCATGAGGACAAACTTTGGAGCATAACTTCAAAGATGAATGTAATAACCCTTTGACAACATTCATCAGACCGCTCTCGGTTGCCTTCAGAACGTCTGTGCAAACAATTTCAGTACCATCCTAGAGAAAACTGTCTAGGAGGAGACATGACCAGTGGTTTTTTAGACGCGCAAGAATTGCCCGAAACTATTAGCTTTTTTGAGGTTCGTGTATTCATTGGACGACTGATCTATACTAGTGGGTTTCAATTTGAAACCCACAGATTTTGGCCCGTGGATACAGAGCTAAACATCTGTCCTCTGTCCCTCTAGGCAGAAGATTGGAAACTGTGAGACGGCTCGCTACTTAAAAAAACTTACAGTACTGCAGTAATAGGTAGAACACCACTCGCTACCATGTGGTCAGGACCTGAATAAAAACCCTAATACCCCCTCTGTCTATGTGCGGGTGCTCTGACAGTGTAAAGGGCCGAGTATAAACTAGAACGGTACAGTGAAAAATAAAGTTATACCACATTTTTTCATTACGTGTTGCCACTAACCAGGTTGTTTTGTTTACAGCTTGGGGCAGCGTGGGTCAGAGGTTGTGGATTTTGACAGCTTTTACAAGCCGGGCCAAGCACTGCTACTTCCAACCGAAATCTAGTTCAAAGAAGGTAGATAGGAAATTGTGCGCCTACGCAATGGGAGAAGACAAAGTGGCCACATGATCGAGGATAGTTTCGCCTAAGCGCCTACACCTTAGGAGATTATTGGTCCAGTGTTATCGCGTACAAGAAGCAGACCGGTTGTCCCCCGGTCAAAGAATGTGACCGGCTGACCGACGAAGCTGGCTAGATGAAGTGAAAGAGATCGTTGGAAGAGATTTCGGAGTATGTAGACCTGTTTAACAACGTCAACGTAACCTCGGCGTTTCACACGCCGGTGACTTGTTGAACTGCGCTTAATTTCTAAAAGAAACTTTGGAGCTTTCCCGAAATATATCTTAAAGATTATGCTGTAAGACCTTTCTGCATTTTCTGATCACAAGCTTCTGCAGTTTGGTAACCTGCACCCACGTCGCTAGAGACTTTGTGTATGTGTGATGAACATGACTGATACTCTATTCATTGCTCTATTCATTATTCTCTTGTTTTAATAATTCAATTGCTGTACATGTACGCCAATTTGAATACATACGTGCTACCTGTTACGGTGTGCTGAATTCTGAATTTCTAGTTCGTCTGGCCATACCGATGTACGTGTCGAACCTAATTACCACATTTTGGCATCGCGATTGGAACAATTCATCATGCCTACCGAAATGGAACCACTAAATGTTAATTTAACTGCGCGAGACGTAGAGGATTATTTGGAACGGTTTGACAACTGGTGTCTTACAAAATCCGATATGGATGATAAGAAACTCACGGCATATTTTCTACATTTTGTCGGCAAGGGGGCGTATACACTGATCAAGAATTTAGTATATCCTGAATCTCCAATTGATATTTCCTACAATGCATTGCAGAAGAAAATTCTGCAACACTTCAAACCGATTAACTTCGTAGCAGCCGAAAGAGCCAGGTTCAATATGTTGACCCGCTCCCATTCTCAGTCGGTTCGTGATTTCGTAATTACAGTGCCAACTGCGTGATAGACGCATTGCTAGTATTCAGTTGCCCGAATTACAACAGAAACTGCTGCTCTGTCCAGATCAAAAGTTTCAAACTATTCGGAAAATATGTGAGCAGTATGACGATGTGAAGCATGTAACGAAGATTGAAGAAGCAGTGTTGTTAAATTATTCTAAAAGAAATAATTCAAGGATGCATCCGGACAACAAATTCAAACCTCAAACAAATTTTCATGCCCCAAATCCACCAATACGCCACTTCGCAAATCGTAACACTAATTCGGCGGTTCAAAAATTTGGGAAATGTGAATCTTGTGGATGAAATCATTCTAGATATTCACGCCCTCACAGGCAACCGAAGTGTTTTATATGCGGGAAAACGGAACACATTCAACTTGTCTGTAAGTCCAAAGAAGTGTGTCACCTAACTTCCGATCCAAATACTGACGTGAAAGCAATAGCTGAAGACATCTCTACCCTTTTGTTATCTGTTTTGCCCCAGAATTCATCGCATGTCTCTAAAACTTTGACATCCGCTTCTGGTCAAAAACATGATTTCATTGTTGACACTAGTGGTGTTGAGTCCATTATTCCACAGTCAGATCTAACTGCATTTTACCCCAGTATTGTCATAGTGCCTACAGATCTTAATATCCGCGGTATCACTGGACACTCTGTACCTCTAGTTGGTAGTTGCACCATTCCTGTGCGATTGTCCCAACGTACCACTGTCGACCGTAATTTTCTAGTTTCAACCTCGGGACCATCGATTATCAGACTTAAAGTTCTTCGCTCACTGCAAACTAGTATCACCTTACTAACTTCTGTGAATGAGAATGACCTCAAATAACTGATTCTTAGATGTTCTAAGGCTACAGGTGGCATGCAAATACCCAAAGTGAAACTCGAGGCTACAGGAGATCCTATATTTCTTAAAAGACGAATTATTCCATTTGGCTTACGCGAGCCTGTTCGTCAAGCATTAAATTTTAATGTGTGCGAAAGGAATACTGACTCCTATCGAACCATCGAATCGGACAACTCCGATAGTTACCCCACTGAAGGCTGATGGTATTACTCCGAGAATTTTTGGAGACTACCGGCTAACGCTAAGTGCGCGGTTACTACAACGTAATGCACAACAGAAGAGCCCGAAGATGTACTGTATCGTTTATCAGGTTCAAGAAGGTTTTCAAAAATTGATCTAAAAGATGCCTATCTTCGAATACCACTGGACGAGGCCTCTAGCAATCTTCCCGTGATCAATACTTCTTTTGGGTTATTCCCACATAATTGCCTTCCCTTTGATCTAAACGTTTCAACAGCTGTATTTCAACAAGCTATGAATACTATTAAAAAGATTTGGAGGGTGTTGAGATGCACCAAGATGATGTCATAGTGCACGCTGCTGATAAAGCTACTCATGATATGCGTCTGTTGTCTTTACTGAAGCGATCCACTTTAGGCATTCACCCTGATAAATGCACTTTTAGTGTTCCATCATTTTAATGCATGGGCTATATTTGGATGGCAGTGGTTTTAAACCCGATAAAACCCGTCTCTCCTTTGGTAAATGAGCCATCACCAACCGATCTAAAAGAACTGCGTTCTATTCAAGGAGCACTTCAGTAGTATTCTCGTTTTATTCCTACTTTTGCTAGACAGACGAGTTGTTTGTTTGACGTCATATCTGTCAATCAGTTTTCTTGGTCCTGCAACCATGAAAAGACGCTGCGTGCATTACTTGGTTATCTTCAAACTTCAGCTGTTTTGACACCATTTTCCACCAAAGATGATTCGACCGTCATTACTGATGAATCACCCACTGGAATAGGAGCAATCCTTGAACAGTGTGGCAGACCGGTGGTCTGCATTTCCCGTTGACTGTCAAAAGCCGAACGTGGGTACTCTCAGACTCGAAGAGAAGCACTTGCGGTATATTGGGCTGTCAAACGGCTCCATAAGTATCTTTTTGGATCAAACTTTACCACTGCTTCTGATCACGAGGCTTTAAAGTTCTTGTATCATCCTACAAAATCCCTGGCGAAGTCATCTGCCTCTATGGTGCAACAGTGGATTGTTGAGCTGAGTTCGTACACTTACACGATTGCTCATCGTAGTGCAAAAATGATCCCCCATGCCGATTTATTGTCCAGAATCCCATCATGCGACTCCGATTCTAACGATTCAGATTGCTTATTGACTCAACCATTACCAGCCAAGCGGGATACGCTTGTTGCGGATACTAAAAGATATTTTGCTCCCATTTTTTCTACACTGCGTAGTGGCTGGACACAGCAAGAGCGACGTTGATTTCCTGCATTTTACTGTCGCCGCGAAAGTTTGTCCACTACACCGGATGGTTTGTTGTGCTTTGAGGATACAGTTATCATTCCACCGGCTCAGCGAGCGGCTGCCCTTGCAGATTTGCAACCTCAGCAACGGTCTTTAGTTTTAATTCATATTGGCCGTCCAGATCACTGCAATGCTCGCCTTCCCCTCTTGGTGTTGTTACCCGGCGTCTTCATATTGTGCAGCTTTTGTATTGCGTCAATTGTATTTTTCTCACAAGCTGGCAAACAACAAACTGTATTTCACCGTCCCTAGTATTCACTGGGCTTGAAATTTGCCAGTTTTTGCAAGGTTTCCTAATTTAAGGTAATATATGCTTTTCAGACGACTGCCCAGCTTCCACGCTCTGCCGCATCCACAACTCACGTCAGTCGTGCATTTGTTTGACTGTATCATTATGATTATTTGTGATGTTATACAACAAACCATTTGGAAACAAACATTATTGTTATTCTTCGAGACGAGAGATGCGAAAAAGCATCGTTAGTAAAATCGTTGAATATATAGACGAGGCAAACCGAAATTTTAGCAGAACACACGGATAGTTGAGTCCAAAGCACGAACTCGCCTTAGAGACGGTTGGGATTAAACAAGCAATCTTTTCGGATTTTTAATTGAACGTCCAATGAAGCGAGGAAAGACAATCGTAAGCATGAAGAACAGGGTTGCGAATGTGCAATCGAACTTTGTATGGCTGTGCCGTGCCATCACTGCACTGACGTAACTCGGGTTTGGACAGCCTTATAACAGACGTTCAGGTGGTCGGACACGGGATACGCAATTCGCTTGGTGGTAGGATTAGACTTAGCCCGGAAGACACCTGCTGTTAGAATCAAGCCTATGTTTGGTCACAGGTAATCTCGGTTTAGCTAGACATCCGTTGGGATATAAAGCGCGGACGAAGCAGGGTTGCGGCGACCATACGGGTGTTTTGGGCAGCCGTGCCAAGGATCAAAGCCTTTAGAAGTGTATGGAATAGGATGGGAGCAGTAGAACCTGGTGAGTGAGGAGAGGTATTATGTAAACTCAGACAGCAATAAAAAAAAGCCGGCATCGATGGTTAGGGTTGTGCATGAGATCACGGCGAGATTAGTTTTGTAATTTTGGCAATGTGGTGGTTAGCCGATGTATATTGAGCAAGGGGCTGGTCGTCGGGCTATTTGGTGGGTGCGCTTACAGGGTGAATTTAATAGGTAGCGGGGGCAGTTTTTGGCTGTTGCACGACACCATCAGAGGGACTCTTCTGTGCAATGGATCGGTTATTTTGAAGATAGAAAGCAGATAGATGAGGAATGATGGAAGGAGAAATTAGTATATGGTAGACAAAAACAAGTTTATCTGAAAATTGCAATAAAGTACAAGGATGGATCGTCACCACAGTTAGCTCCAATCAAAGAGTGTCACATGGCGAAAACCCAATGTGCACTAGGTGTGGGTGCTAGTATTTAAAGAATGTCGAAGTCACCATATTGTTGTCCGGATGCAACCACTGGTAGGAATAGAAAAGTCGAATATTTGTGTTGTTTGGTTGAAAATTTGAAGCTGGTATGGTGCGACCCAAACAATGACAAAACAGCAGATTAGCATGTCGATGTATACCACAATGTTGCAAAGTATCTCCAGGTTATCCCATGCAGTCCATAAGGTATCAGAAAAAAAGAACAGCCTTCCTTCGCTTGTGATTCACGGCGCTGCAGGATAAACTGACACAACCGGAGCAGCCTTAATCCAGCAGCTACAGACAGAAGCAGTAGTGGTTTTTCATGAACCCAGTAATTTAAAGGCTAGCTGTGAAACTGCCGGTAACAGGCGAAGCCCCCGTGCTAATGGAGGGGTGATGTGTGTGCAAACGCACTATGGTGCAGTGTAAAAAGGACGACTCCCCTTGCATGCTTAAACCAGCCACCACATTAGTTTTTTATCCCTCGTGCTTAATACCAGATCTGCTGGGCGGCAGGCAACTTAGAAGGCATAATAGCGGCTTGTGTAGTAATTAATAATTAGTTATTTTGTCCGTTCGGAAGAAAGTCAGGCCGATAAAATAGCTCAGTCATTTCGAAGAGGAATGGAGCAGACATCCGCTGAAACTGGTCAGTCGCCGGCTAGCCAAGTGAAATGAGAACTACCGCTGTGGCCATGGGAGCAGAAAAGAGAGATTCAGTACATGCATACTACGGATAAACGACGACGGAGCGTTGGTGTAAATCACCATATCAGGCAGAGACCCTCAACAACTTTGTGTGCACTGTGGGACCAAACAAAATTTCTATCCTTTTGAGCATTTTTAGACTGAATGTTTTATGCGCATGCAAAGCGTTTCATTAGATTATGTAGTATGGCTCTCAGGAATAAGCAACTCTGGATTTATTTCGGGTTACATTGGTCAGAGCTTTGCACAGTAAAGTATCGGGCATTAAACGTAGCTGAGAGGATAGTCCAGGGGTGAAACCCGGCTTAAAGGAACTAGGCATACTTGGTCTTGGCACGGAAGCTCAAAGTCCAACGTAAAGAAAAATAACTGTGTCATTAGAGCTGGGCAACAGGTATGCACTTCGGCAAACAAGTGCAGCCGGAAGTGAGACCTCTGCATAAAAGTCATCATTGGCCAATAGCGCTCGAAAAGGAAGCCACCGCACGTGTGTTTTAACACTCAGTGGTTCACGCTGACAATTATACATGCTAAAAACAGGTGATATGAGAGTTTGGATCAGAGCGTATCTTAGAAGTGTTAAAGGACTCTTTCAAAAGATATGTCTTGTGTAAGCAGTGGAATGGAGAAATGCCCAACTCCCCCAGTGAAAAGAAGGAAACGAGGATGTTCCGAAAACCTGCATCAGAGATCATAGTATGGATAAGGGAGGGCAGTCTGTACAGTCGTTCAAAATACAGGCAAAGAAAACGCTTTGTTGAGAGACAGGTAGACAGGTCAACTAGGGGAGGCTTGGTCATACAATGCACAAATACTAAGTTTCGAAAGCAGAAAAAATATTTGCAGAGATCTTTGTCCCGCATACGTTAACTGATCATCTGGCCATAGACCCATTATGTCGAGCGTTAAGAGCCTTGGTAGTGAACAGGTAATCCATGAGACAAGAGGGTTTATTAAGGCGCCATAGAGTACAGAAAATTGTGGTGGATGCCACGATGGGTAGCTGGAGCAGTTTGTGAACCTGACTTGTGGTGTGAAGCGATCTTGAAGTGCTTCAACTGACTTGGAACATTGCTATTGAAGAATGAGCTATTCAGGAAATAAAGGACAAAGCTAGAGATATACGGGCCATTAGATTTTAATGCCAGCTCGTTACTGTCACAGTCCATAACCTCTGAATCCTTAGCACCATTGCAAGAACAAGTCTGATTTGTGTGACTGAAACATGGCCCACAGATGAAACTCCAGACGCGAATGTTTCCAGTCGTAAAATTCGGAACCGCTCTGAGTCGGAAATACGCCAATGAAACATACGAAAACAAGCCACCATTCTGGACTTCGCCCGGAAAAACAGAAATGTGCTGTTCAAATACATGAGACCGCCGCAGAAACAAGCCATCCGCGTTCTCCTTGAGGGACAGGAACGGGGAACCCACAAGTGACCCAATAGCGGTATCTAAGTTCTACAGATAACACTATGCAGGTTTGTATTCAGCCCCAGCGTCCTCGTCACATCCAACCTTGTCAAGGCGTATCTACAAACGGCCTCTACCCGACTTGGTCTTCATGGTGGAGGACATTCGTCGGATCCCGCAAAGATCAACCCATTCTACGCGTTGGCGCCCGACGAAGTCCACCCAAGGATCCTGAAGGAGACGTCGTATACACTGGCAACTCATTTCCATCTGCTGTTTCGTCAGTCACTTGACGAAAGCTACCATTCTCCGTTTGGAACGAAGCGACTGTCATGCCAATCTACAAAACTGGTGACCGACTATCACCTGACAGCTACGGGCCTGAAAGACTAACTAGCGTGCCATGCGAGGTGATGGAACGCATTCTGAAGCGAGCCATCCTACACCACTTCCAACAACTTGATATCTCCAGTTCAACACGGATTTCTCCCAAACCGTCCCTGCGTGACGAATATGCTCGTATCTATGGGCAGCTTAACCCAAGCCAAGGACGGGGACTCATATCGGATGCCATATTTTTCGACTTCTCAAAAGCATTTGATCGAGTCACACGTCCCGCTGCTCCACAAACTCGAGTCTTACGGGATTCTATGGGAAATCCTACACTGGATCAAGGCATTCCTATCAGACGGATCATTCCGAATGAAATAAGGGTCGACCCACCCTTCTCCAGCGCCGGTCTCTATTGGAGTTCCTTAGGGCTCTGTTTTGGGACCACTGCTGTTTCTGATATACGTCAATGACCTTCCAGATGTTCTTGCAAGTCCATGTCTATTTTTTGCGAATGACTTGAAATCGTGGAGCCCCAATGCCAGTGCCTTCCAAATGGATGTAGACACTGCAACGCAGTTGTCGTTGGACGGGCACCTTCCTCTGAATGACGAAACGTGCGTCCATATGTCATTTGGAGGATACTCAGCGAACTCCTTTTTCAGGCACGGTAAGAAATTACCAGATGACATCACGAGGATAGATGCAAAAGGATTTGGGTATCTGGCTCTCTTCAACCATGTCCTTCTCTCTGCACCATGGGAAATCGGCCCAGAAGGCATTCGCTGTTCTACGGATGGTTCGGCGCACCTTCTCCCGTATTAGTCGCATGGACTGCCAAATACTCTATGGGGCGTATGTCCGACCGCTCCTTGAATATACCGACCCGGTTGTCTACTCGATGAACGAAGGACGTACTCCGCATTCAGTGCGTCCAGCGTGCTGCTACGAAAATGGTTGCCGGCCTCACGGCCGTGGACTACGAAACGCGTCTCGCGGTGTTTGACCTCTTTCCCTGGAGTATCGTCGCCTCCGAGGAGATCCAATTCTTACTTACACCCTGTTTGGACACCGTTGACCCAGCGAACACACGGCTGGGACATAGTATGATTTTCAAGCTCAGAGTGCACACTTTCATCAAGCGGATCTTTTCTCATTTCGGGTAATAGCTGCGTGGAATAACCTTCCTCAAATGGTTGTCCACGCTCCTTCCAAAACCCAGTTCAAAACACTATTAGACACTTATTTATGCGAGTCCTCGCGCAAGCAAGCGGACTGCCTCGCGCTGAGAACTTAAGGAGGAGTGCTACGCTTTTTTACTTGTGCCTTTCATGTGAGCGGCAGCCGCTGAACGACAAGAAAAAAACCGACCCGGGAAACTTGGGCGAAAGGTTCGATATTGTGTATCAGTCCGTGAATCCGTGAATCCCCGATTGTAATAATCACCGCACTGACAGGAAGAACTCAAGGAATGGCGGCTGTGCCATCTACGTTAAAGCAGACCTGCGTGCAATCCCCATCGATGATTCTACGCTGGATGAGATTCCAGAGGCCATCTGGATCTCCACAGAACGGACTAAACGACCTGTACTGGTAGGCTGTGCCTATGATCGTTGGTTTGTTCGCTGAGCTGGGCAATTTGATCGCAAACGTTTCGTCACCAATCGAGGTGACATCACCAGTGCGTTGGTAGGGGGCGTAGAGATGGGTTGGTGGTTGGCACAACCCATCTCTGCGCTCCCTACCAACGCACTGATGATATCACTTCGATTGGTGATGCGTTTGCAATCAAATTGCCCAGCTCAGCGAACAAACCAACGACCATCTATACTACCGAGCTACCAACATTCCCCTCTATAGCAAAGGTTGTACCTATATACAGCCAGCCCCCTCACCCGCCTCTATTGCTGACCGTTCCCGTATTATCTCCGCTGCCCACGCCTATCCTCATTCGTCTGAATTTCTGCTGAGTGGCTCCAACCTGCCGGATATTTCCTGGTCCCCCAACACGCACCACCCGTTGTGCCGCGCTGCTTGCCCAACTTAGTGTGAAGGGATGGGCCCAAATTGTACGTAGCCCCACTGGTGGCTTACATGCCCCGGACCCAACGATGGCCATTTGGCTACAGCTGCAGTTTGTACATGCTTCCCAAGAAATGATCATTGCGTCGTTTCCTACAACGCAGTCAGCTATGGCCAACCTGTTCCTCTGAGTCCCTCCCTGTTACATCTACCCTCTCTGGGTATTTTACAAGCCAAAATGCCGCTTTGTAGGCCTTTCGCGACGCATCCGAAAAATAATGAAGTTCGTAAGATTATGAAACGGTATCTACAGGGGACATACATTTTTGGATTCTTAATTCGGTGAGGGCAAATACGAATCGTCCTTATTTTTGCCACGCTTGCGCGATTCCGGCGCTCATTTTCTCGTCACACTTAACCTGTAGCCTGCAGTATCCACCCAGGCGGCAAAGCTGGGTAGACGAACCTCACTGGGTCACACACAGAGGCATTAATCGACAGAATCCTTCGTTTTGTGTGAGCTTCGAATCAGGTATTACCTTGAAGCAGGAATTTTTCTGTCAATATATCCCACTGAACTCAAAGAGTCCGGTGCTACGAGGGCAGTCTCAGATCTATATCGAGGTTTTGCTGTGCGCAATCCTCGACAGGGATTTCGGCCAGAAGCGTGTTTCGTTTGTCGACCGTCCCCTCAGTAGAAATCCGCGGACTGCAATGGTTGCCTTCGGAATAAAAGCGACGGTCGCAAGAAGTATTGGAGAAGTGGCGCTAAACAGCAACCCGTCTGCATAAAATACCGTTCCGCTGCCAATATCTTAGCGTGGATCGACATCCCGGCGCAACTCGCGATGGCGTGCTTCAGGTTAAAACTGGCGTGGGAAAGAGATAAAGTAGCTCCAAAGGGATGTACAGTCATACGGGCTTGCTTGACGTCGCCGTGCTCCCAACACAAGAAACGTAGGACATCTCCTTCGGGTTCCTTACATTCACTGCATGAAACACCGACTGAATATCTGCCGCTACCACGTGCCTATACTGGCAGAAACGAGTAGACTGTTCACAATGTCTATACTAGCGGACTGCTTTGAGTTCAGAGAGTTTCCCTGGAATTGACAAGCACCATCGAAGACAACTCTTACCTTATTTGGCTTGTAAAGGTAGGCCACCGGACGGTGCGGCAAGTACTAAACACGTCCAGTTCCCCTGGTCTTAGGGTGACAAGTGACAGGTTTGACGCATCGTTTTAACAGACAATCAATAATTGCTGTCATATGGAGATCGTGTAGGTACCTGTCCTTGGTAAGCCTCTTACCTGTAAAGTTATGTCTTCGACGAGCAACAATCTAGTTGAATGGTAAGCTCGGGCAAGCCATTTTCAAGGGCAGAGCGACTCTGCAACAGCTAGCGCCTGTTCATCGGCCTGCGACGTGGGGTACTCGTATGATGGTGAGTCACCAAACGCTACGTTTAACACGGCCCCTAACTTTGAATTCAGGCTGTCTTCCACATTACTGCGGAACTGGTTGATTCGGACCAACCTATCGTTTGCGTCATTTACCGGCCCCAAAAGGACCAATCCGAGTGGCGTTTGGTCAGTGTAGAGCTCATGTGGGATGCTCTTCCGGCACCCAGCGGTACGTCTATCCCGATAAAAAAGGGGTATTGACTGGCTTCCGGAGTCTCAGACGAGATTCCTTTCAATTGTTCCCACTTAGGCCACTGCTTTCTCGTTGGCAAGGCCCCAGTAATCGACCGAAGTTGGCGAACGGTGCATGCCTTGATAGATTGTGGCGTCGCAGCCAGCGGCAACATATCTGCAAAAAAAATGACACAAATGGTCGATATCTCATTCTGAACGTCAAGAGTAGCAACGTTTATGTTTGTCGGCAATCATGAAAACCCGAGATTTGGGACGAACTACTTTTGCAGGATCGTAGAGGCTGAACCTGAGATTTAAGGCTACATCCTCTTTCAACATCGTGGAGTGTGAACCGCTGTCAGGAAGTGCGTTGACTCTGCCAACTCCATGGGGGCAACGAAGAGTAACAGGCAATACAACAAGCGCCGCTATCGTCCGGCTGCAATGTCCGCTGGAGCAGTGGACGCTGAGGTCTGAGCGACATTCTTCATGGCATGTTGGCCTCATTGACCTGGCTGAAGGTTGAGTGTGCTGGTGGAGCAATTAGCGGTGTAGATCTTTGCAGCCATGGAGTCCGCAACATCGCCTCGATCGGCAATGCTTCACGTTGTCTTGGCTTGAGGCAAAGTTCGCAAATTACAGCCGAGTGGACGAACGTTGCTCGCCCGTCAGAGCCCAGGCGGTGCGATTGCGTGCACTGATCTAGATAATGCCTTTCTTCACCGTGCAAGCACTGATGGGGCACTTTCGTAATACGTCCATTATTTCTAGATTTATTAGCCGCGGAGGTCGTCACAACTGCTGCGAACCTTGGTGATGGTGTTGTTACGAAGATGCAGGGGCGTTATGATCTGGTGATCGGTAAGGATGCACTCGGCAAATAGGATTCTCTAACCGATAACGAATCTGCTGGCTCTTGAACATAAACTGTCAGATCAATAAAGCTGGAATCTTGGTTCTTTCTGAGAAGTTCCGAGGCTCGGTCGAACCACAGCAATTAAATGCTGGTGGGCAGAGGATTAAGGTTAGCACATTGAGTTCTTCTGGTTTTCAGATCAGATAAATAACTCGGTTGTGAAACGCCTTTATTGTGTCTCCTAGCTTCAGTGGGTAGCTGGCATCATTCTGCCTGATTGGTGGCCTGGTGGTGATAGACGCAGTATATTCCCTTGCGTTAATCGAGGCGTTGCTAAATCTGTGACCCAGGATCCTTAACGCTTTCTGATAACCGTGTTTCGCGTTTTGCATCGTGCAGGGGTTGACGGGTTCCCTTGCCCTGCGTTCTCATGCGTTCATCGAGGAAGCCAAACAAATAGTGGGATCCTTAACTTATTGAGCGACCGCTCTGGTGAAGCCCCTGAGGAACTTCTAGTGATTTAAAGGGTAACCGTCAAATTTTAGTACTTTTCTATAATGCATGCCAACGCAGAGATTAGGTAGTTCAAAAAGATGTTGGTATGAGAGAGACGAAGAAGAAGAATAGTTAGAGGAGTCCCGGGGTCTCCAGACTTTAGCAGTAGTAAAACCCTTAGGGCGAACCCTCTTTTTGACCGTCTCTATTTCCAACCACTCAGTTCTGTCCTCCAGACTGATAGGAGCCAATAACTCGAGCGTCAAGGGAAAGTAATCTAGCTGAGGAAGGCCAGGATGTTTACCGTAAGGTTAGCCAGACATGGCAGAAATGTCGTCAGGACTTTCCGCTGAGCCTTGTGATTATTGACTAACTGTGTAAGCCCCGGAGAACCAAAGATTTCACGATGTGATTGCGATATCGGAATATACGCAGTTTATATGCAGTAGGCAATAGGAAAAGTCGGAAGAAAGCAGTAGTTGATGCGTTAAGAACTACCAGGAACTGGTTCTACAGACAAACGGGCTGATAAATATCGGCATGAGCAGAAAAATGTCAAACAGTTAGCAGGGCTTTCTGGAAGCAACAGTATGAAGGCACCAGACGACGTGCAAACGTATATTTACGGGCAGTCAGTGTAAATTAGTCGTACAGGCAGATAATGGCACAGAAAACAATCAGTACTCCCGGGAGGTAAGGAACTACCTTTGGTTGACGGCGCGATGTGACAGCTCTTGTCACGTGACAAGTCAAATTAACGCTTAAGTCCGTTTAAGACAGCTCTCAACGAAAGCTATCTGGCAGATGCGGTATGTAGATAATGAAAAAACTAGGGTCTCATGAGGCGTCCAGTTGGTGTAGTGGATAATACGCTCGCCCGCCATCCGAGGAGCTCTAAGTTCAATTCCCGGTTGTCCGTTTTCCTCTCAGAGCGGGCGCTCGAAAATAGGTGTAACTGACACGAACTCACAAGCAAAGACGGTCAGACAATAAAATGTCGACACCATTTACTAGAGGAGAAGCAGATGTTAGGCAGGCGGATAACCGGGAATGCGAGTAGCAAGGAAACAACGACGTCATAATAAATAACTTAAAGTGCGCGATTCATGAGTGGTTATAACACGAACATATTATTCGCTTATCATCGTTGATTCACAGGAGGATTCCACTATTCCCTTCTTCAGCCAACATTGACTCCTCTTTTGGTTCATCCCCCGATATAGCGACCTTGGGCATAAGGCCACTCACTCACACTGCAGCCAACTTGCGTGGTCAAAATTATTCACAACAGATATAATGGTTATCTCATGCCTTACTTCCTCCCCACCGCACTACGGCTCCTCACCAGCTCCCTGCGTCGGTTGCCAGCGCAACACCGCACTTTTTATTCCGACAGTGTGTTAAACACAACTTAGAGAGCGTCCATTTGAAAACACAGAAATTTGTCAGATTTTATGAAACCGCTTGTCCATTTTTAGTCGCAAATAGTGTGCGAGGCGTACCTTGCCGGACGGCACCCTCACTGGTGCGCACTTGCATATTCTAATATCACTCTAGTAGAGGCAACTATATATGCGTAAACCTCAGCTTTTCCACCCAATAGACTTCCTTAGAAATATGCTCAACCCACGCTGACAAACAAGTATAGGTGTGGATTATGTTTATTCGTTTCCGGCGAATACCGCTTAGGGGCTAGAACTTTGTGGACACATTTATTTACCTTGCCCTTGGGGTGCACATATCAAGCGAAAAGTAACGACGGTTCAAAAGGAGTCGCAGAACTCATGGATTGATACACTGAATGGACACACTTACCCAAGCTCCCTGTTTGTCATTCAACAGCCATTTTTCAGGAAAATGACATAATTGAGAAAGGGTGTAGCGGCGCTCCTTAATTTTCCAGAGTTCGGCTGTAAACATGCCAGCGCGACGACACACAAAAAACGACTCAAAAGGATTCGAACTCATTGCTTATTCAGCGTGGAAAACTGTCTGAGGATGACTTTTCCGCGCAGCAACTACCCAAAAAGAGAAAAACCGTTGTTTAATAGAAATGCGTGATGTAATCTTAAAAAGATTCCCACCATTCTCCGCTTGCATTAGTGGGATCAAGGGTGAAAAACCCATCTGCCACAGTCTCCTTGGAGGCGGACGATGGTCTAGGGTGGTGACTTCAATGACTTCCATCCGCGTTTTGCAGTCAGCGGATTTGAGGCCGTCTACCATTTCGGCCAAACATGAAAGCTGCTCACAGCATTGTGTAGATAAACAACTTATGATAGGTGAATTTTTCAGATAATCGATCACCAAAATGTCCATTCGAGTGTCTCTTTGTGGGTTACGCAACACAGCATGTAGCGTATTCGCCGGAGTAAGCGAAACTTAGGTATCATTACTTTTGTATACCGCCATTAACTGACACCAAGATCATCTAGACTGGGCTGGTTCTTACCACCTTACTTCCATTTGGTGCATGCAGAAGCAACAGCTACCGACAGGAGTACTCGCGCCTTCGTTTTTCTTCTGAGGTATTTACCTGCCGAACTTAATGAAGATGTTGCTTGACCTGGTAACCGAATAGCGATCATAATTCTAAATAGGCTGAACTGAAGGCTTTTGTTTTAATGCCCTAACGAGGATTATTCTGCATACTCACACCACCAATTTAGAACCAGACCGCTGTGTTCGGTGGCCCGATGGAGTCGTCTGTTAATAATGGTGATAGTTTTATCGGCTCGTACCGGCACGTCGGAGAACTTTTTGTACTTGCGGTATTATCATTCGTTGGCTACTCACTCCTGAAAAAAATGTTCCGTGCCTATAAACCCGAATTCCTAAGAGCCGGGTTTGCGGGCGTTGACCTGAACAAACCATCGAAGCCTACGCTGTGAGTTTGTATGCTTTTTGTGATGACTACTGTTACAGTCCTGAAGCGCAAGGCGTTTTGGCGGGCGCCGTCTTTATTGCAATCATGTTTGTGTTTATCCCCATTCCCTTCTGGCGCTATTTGTTTGGCAAAGACTACGTATTGCCTCTATGGGACGTAAGTGAACTCTGCCATCGTCAATTTCTTTTAGGTCGGCATTTCACCCGCTACAGATGAACAGCGGGCCTTGCTATTCAAGAGTCAAGTAACTGTCCTAACATTAGTCAATGTATTCTCAGTTTATCCATTATCTAGCAGGCTTGCTGTGCATATGCTGTATGGTTTTTCTCGGTTTCGCGGACGATGCCCTTGACCTCCCGTGGCGTCATAAATGCATCATGCCCTCAATAGCGTCTTTGCCGCTTCTAACGGTATACCTTGCGAACGAGGGAACTACGAAAATAATGGTCCCCATTATCTTGAGAGACATTGTCGGAACGACTGTCGATATCGGTAAGTACGTCACTCTGCTTGGGTACATGTGCTTTTAAGTAGTTTTTGGTTGACTGACGCTCTACCACTATTTTTGCAACCGACTTGTTTACCCAGGGTGCCACGGCTTTCAACGGTCGGTAATGGTATCTCTTGATCTGAAGTCTGTCTTCGGTTCTATGAACCATCACCGTCATCATCATGGACGATACCACCACTGTTGACACTGGTACCTTACTGCCGTACAAACACAAAGTTGATCTAATTATATTTGGATGAACAGAACACAAACGAGTAGGTGATTGACGGACCTGGTGGTGACTGATCGCAAGTATTCTCAGGTGCCTGCAGCTCCAAGCGCTCTGTCAGAGAATCTGGACAGAAACTGACCACGAACGCCGCTGAAGTCGATCATCCGCCAGTTCTTGCAGCGTCTCCAGGCGGGCGCAGGTAGAGTCATGGGAACCTCATTTTAGAAGACGGATCTCACCGACAACACCTAGACGCTTCGTAATTTCCTTCACACCCTCTGCCAAGTCAAACGTTGACCGCCTCGTGGTCTCCCTCATACTGAAGGAGGCACGGAGAACAACACTCGACTCGGTAGAGTTTTTGGCATGCAAATCACATGGCTGAGCTACCGCAGTTGATTGTGCTGGATGTTTTCCGCGACTGAAGTACCTGCTGCACCAGCAAACACCCGTTTTATAATTACCTGGTTACCAATTCGTTGACGCTATCCGACTCCACCAGAGCTTCTGAGGCGTCGGTGGTCAAATAACCGAATACGCAGCACGCCATCCGTCCGCGGAGACCATGTCTCACAACCGTACAACAATGTAGCCCTTACTATAGCCTGGTATACGCGATTCTTGGGATCCAGTGATATGCCCTTCCGACGCCATCAGTGACGCAAATTAGCAAATGCGATTCGGACTTTGAGATTCGTGCACTGACTTCGTCAGGCACTTGCGTCAGAGCTAATATAACTATCGAAGTGTGTAAACTTCACAACCTCTGGCGATTCTCCTTGGAATGTAAGCGGTTTGTTCAGAGACTGCACGTTCTGAAGCATGATTTAGATCATCAGACATTGTGATAAGTCCTATCTATATTCCGGTATCCTACGTGTACCTAAGGCCCGTTGTGATTGACATCTGGGAGGCATAGGCATCAAAGCAGCAAAATAGTCCTTGTCTATATTTCGGATCAGTTCACTTGCTAGATCTTGGACAAGTTTTCCCTCAGTATTCTCGGTTCAAATTGAAATGTCAGGTGTTATGTCCTTAAGTCTCCGAAGTGTTCAACAGAATTGTTGTTGGTCGCCGGCACGAAATCTGTTAGTTAACAGGGGTGTTTCCGCGTTGGCACCATCACTTTCCAAGGCCACGAGTATGGTGCCGCTCCATATTGCAGGCCGTTACTCAACAGAGGTCCAGGTTGATACTCCTCTGTAAATCCTCTGTAACCAAAGGGACAGGGCAAGTAAGTAGCAAATGGCCTCATAGCAAAGGGAATGAGTGATGTCACGAAAAGCTAGCATGCTGTTAATGCTGTTCGCCTTCCAGGATAGAGTCCACATGACCATCCCTGTGCTTGGCAAGGGACACTACGATGCGACGGCTAACCGATGGATGGTATCCTTACTGTCCGTTTCTCTCCAAACTGTCTGACTGAGTGCTGGAGGTGTAGACACCTCGGACTTTTGTTGTATACTAGCTCCAGGTCCCTCTCCCTGCTTCATTTCTGTCTGCTTCCCACTAAAACTCTATTCATGGCTGTACGGCGGTGAAGCACATGTTCTCTTACCGTATTGCTGTCAGTAATGGTGATGGAGGGCCCTCTGGATTTGCTCTGGATGCCACATATCACGTAGCCCCGATAGCTATATGAATTACCGATTCGTTTCCGACTTTTCTCAACCCCCACAAGAGGACAAAGTCTGCGCGACATTCGAAGTTTCGCAGACACTAATACCTTGTGGACTACCTCCCAAATCGACTATCGTTTCGACAGTAACAGCGAATGAGACGATGTATGGTCCTAAGCAGTCTAAATTCACTTGTCTGTAAGGCCTGTCAAGACGACAACTCAGGTCCAACGCAGTCATCCAGACACTGGATAGAAACTGACTACAAGGACACCGTTGACATCGTTTAGCAGACATCTTGCAGCGTCTTCAACCTTACACAAAGGGAGCATGCTGCGCCCATCCTGGAAGGCGGATCATTGACGGTACCCAGACTTTTCTTAATCTCTTTCACACCCCTTTTCAGAACAGAGGTTGACCGTCACTACGGTTGCACCACTTGATAGGGCACAGAAAACGGCATTCTCATCAAACGATGATTCGGCATGTGTAGTATGTTGCCAAACAGTCGGTTTTAGTGCTTGGCACATTCTTCGATTGGAGTCTCTGGCACAACCGAATGCCCGTTTTCTAATTGTTTCGTTGTGGATTCGCTAGCACCAGCTTACGCGAACTGTGGTTCTGAGACAATGGTCGTCGAAGGTCCGAAAACATCTTAGTTTCGCTGCCCGCAGAAGCCACGTCTCAGCCATACGACGAAACCGTTTACTGTAGTCTAATACACACGTCCTCTGAGACTCAGGAATGTCCCGCTTTGATGCCGTAGATGCCTCAGATTAGCAAATGCGACCCGAGTCTTAGAAATTTGTGCATTTACTTCACCTGTCACAGTACGACCGGAACTAATGCAAATTTCAAGATACTTAAAACGCTCCACAAATTCGACCACCTCCTTGGATTATGAGTGACTGCAAAATGCTTGTTAAACGACAGGATCACTTGTCAGTTCATCCAAAAACGCTTGTGCTTTTCTCCTTTTTGAAGACGAGGACTATATCGTCCACATACTCCAGGTCGACAAGGTCTTCGGCACCACCTGTTTGCTTTTTTGTCTTATGGATTACCAATTTGAATAGAATTGGAGAGTAGACCTTTTTGTCGGACAACACTTTGTGTACGGGAGCCTTTGGAGAGCCTTCCATACAGTCTTACACGCCCACAAACCTGAGAATAAAAAACTTATTCACAAACTCCCGGCGCATTACTTGCTGAGAAAGCGTCCTAAGGGCAGACCGTTCAACTGCGCCGGACATGTCTTTGAAATCCAAGGATACAAAATTTGCCGCTTAGGACTTCACTCCCATCCTTAAACAATGTGGGTGGGAAGTCATCCGGTCCAGGAGCTCGGTGGTATCTGAGAGAACGTACGTAGTCATAAACTTCCCAGGCTGCAGGGAGTTCCAGGTTCACTGTCCATAGTTTCGCTGCAGATCCAGGGTCCGATTGAGTGGCAACAAGTGACCGCGAAAATTGTCGCCCAAAGTGCTTGGCCCAGTGATTGGGGCATCCTTTACAGGAGATGGTCATGCCACGTTGCTTCTATTCGCTCACAGGAGGTTTCCGGGAGCCACTCGCACGGGTTATTTGAAATATATGGAGCAGCTATTATCAGCTCTTCCATTGCCTTAGCCTTACGTGTCCACCAGGCTTCACGGTCGGCGCGCTCGCTCAGTTTCAGTTGGCATATAATAATTCATCGGGCCGAATTATTTTGGGACCGGGCGGGGGACAGTTTTATGAAATTGAAGCAGTGCTACCAATCTGCTGAACATCTGGTGCTTGAGCAAAGCTGGTAGCTCTGTGCCGCCAGCAAGACTCCGGGCACTGAGCAGTGATGTGGTGATCTTGTTTCTGTGCAAATGGACATCAGACGATGGAGCAGTTGGGAAAGTCCAGAAGGCGGTTGTGGTAGATTCGTTTAACTTGGGGATCCGCCAGCTTAATTTCTAGGCGATTTGTGTGGCCCTGGAAAGCGAACAGGAAAGTGACATTGGACAAGTGCATTGTTTGACTCTACTAGGGGGCAAGATGGCCCAGTGGTTAGAGCGCGAATTCACTGACCGGAAGGTCCGTGGTTCGAATCCGACCTCTGCCTCTCTACTTCCTCTGTCTAGGCCTGGGCAACCTGGCAGTATCCCAGCACTCGTGCTTCCTCTGGTGGCATGGCAGTTAGGCACCGAAAGGGTGCTACAGCTGAACGATTTTTTCACTCCAATAAGTGTTCTGAAACATGCGGTAGTCAGTTATGATGCACGCCGTCGGCAACCAATGGCGATATGATCAATTTGGATCCATGGCTGGCGCGCCGTTGAAGGCCACCATGTGGCCAGAAGACTTCGGTTATTTCGGAAGTAAGTGCTGCGCCACATCCGAAGCAGTCGTTCGTCGCTGTCCGTACGTACCGAGTCTAATCCAAGTCAACCACCCAATCGAGCCTCAAGTGCGCTAGGTATACCCACCTATGCATGTAATGTTCTGGCAGGCACAATGATATCGGCTTTTAGACCCCAACAGAGCAATCGAAGCGTCGTAAAACTTGTCTCTGATTGTGTCCGAGATACAGTCGGCAGGGCGGAAGCGGATAAATTCCCGCCTGTGAGGTCCTTTCACGGACGAACCAGACGAGTCGTACAGAGACGACTACCAATGGGCACCCAGTCAAACAAGGATACCTCGGCCAGTGGCTGGGAACGATTTCGACTCTTTTACATCCTGCCGCAGCAGCCTGTGGATTGCCGGAGGTTCGCACCCGGAAGCGAATAGAGAATGATGAGACAGTTAGCTCAACCACTCTGCTTGCATCCTGAATTCTTGCTTCTGATACACAGCACACATATTCAGACGGGTCCACTGTGGGAGCAGGAGCGTCTTCCTATCCTACTAGCTTCATAATACGACCAATAGACCGGGAGTTGGGGCTTCACTACTGTAATCCAAATGTATGAAACTGTCAGCACCGGCTAACACGTGGCTGTTGCGACCAAGACCATAGCAAGACGACGTGCCAGTTGTGAAGTTTGGGCCCACAAGAAGAGAGTTATTGTTGAGATGGTGGGACGGGGAAGAAAAAGCGTGCGAAAGAGAATGAAAGGAGGTGTCAGCAGCAACCTGTTATCTCATACATGCTCTACTGTATCCAGCAAGTAAGGCGGATGATACCACGCGACGGCCTGTGTGGTATGAACAACTTTTTTTATTTGCAAGAGTCATGGTTGTATGTGGGTTGGGGTCCTGTCAGGGTGCCCAGACCTAGAGAGGAGGACGGTTAGAATCCTCAACCGTAGCCTTTGGCTCAAAAGCCTGAAGGAAAGGCAGCGGTGCTTACCTGGGGATGTCAACAGATCTCCTCTTTTTTAAAGAACATGTTCCCATCCCCAACCTAGAGGAGCAGAAGACTGTGTTGGCCACCTATTATGAGAGGCCGGTTGTCGCGCGAACATCCCCCAATGTAGCTCAACGGGTCACGGAGGCACACAAACCGTCATACCGCGGTACGGTCCAGAATATAATCGTGGGGTCAACACATTTTCCCCCGAGGGTAGGCTCTTTCAGGTGGAATATGCCATTGAAGCTACAAAAGTAAACTAATTTTTCAGTAAACCTGTATATTTTTAGCTGGGATCAACTGGACGCGGCGGAAGTATCGGATCAGTAATGTTGAAGTACATTAATTAGTTTCTTAAAGGGAATCACTCACCCGCGATGGATGCGCTGATCGCAGCCCATAGGCACTGCTTAATTGGTCACTTTCTGCTTGTGCAACTGGACCGACTTCCTCGGAAAGTACTCCGTGCGATCACGCATAGGGTTGTAACGAGCCAGACAGTATGACAGTGAAGTATAAAAGCCGTTATCAGCAAACTTAGCTAAGCTGTTCATGCCAGCGGATCGGTGCCATTCAGTTCCAAAGGCCTCGGGTCGTGCAGATGTGTGTGTCTGAGCTAACGTTGCGTCTTATTCGAGCTCCAGAATATTCAGCGATTAAGGCCGTGGTTCGAACCGAATCCTGGCTTTTCGACTGCTCTTATTTAGGCTTGGGTAACTTGGCAGTATGCCACCCCTCTTGCCACTCTTGAATTACATGGTAGCTGTTGACTGATGTGATGCCACAGGTGAACGACGCAACTCGGGTCATATTTTCTCATCCACCTGAGACTATCCAGGTCACTGGTCTCATCCATCGTACAGTCCACTCAATTGTCATCATCAGTGACATCAACACCAGCGAGAAACACTTGTGTTTCTCCGCCGTACAACCGTGTCAATCTATTTAACTAAAACCAGCTTACCGGAGGAAGAAAACTGAGATGGGTAAGGGGTTTAGGGCTACCCTACCGTAAACATCCGAGATGCCTAATCCTCCAACGCCCCTTCAGAAAATGTGGACAGAAGCCGACAGTATTAGCACCACTGACGTCGGTTAGCCGCCAAAGCTTTCAATGTCTCTCGAGGGTACGGTGATTTGCGGCAGATTCACTAGGACGATAGTAGGCACTGAATTTCGCCCCGCTAGCTTAAGATCCGGGTAATGCAATCAAGTGTCTAATCACAACAGCGTCCGCAGGGGGTTAAAAAACGAGCTCGAAAAAAGCCCCAAACTTCAGACCGAAAAGACTGATGGACCCAGCGTGCGGTCGGAATGGAGCATGCACCCGTTTCGGAGAATTTACGGAAACTCGGCTTATTCGAATCCGGTGCAAAGAAGCCTCTGTCAGGGAAACTATGTCGGTAAAAGATTTTGTATAAGCAGCGGATTGAACGGTGTGTTTAACTTTTCATGAAACCATTTACCCATCTGTTTATTCCAAGTACCCAACATCAACCTATGCCTCAGCTCGTCAGTTTGGAACCTCTATCTTCGGCTGAGTTTATTAGATAAATCCGATCTTTCAAGCACCCGTGGCTCAATTTTTCCGGTCTTGTCTACAAAGAGACGGACTACTCTACAGCCAGCGATAACAAGATTGCCGCCAGAAAGGCCATACCGGTAACTAGTGACTGTGATGGCGCACGCGGATCCCTCAAAAGTGGGTCACTCAGGAGCTTCAAGAATGACAGAACGCTGGTGGCTTTTGAAGGCCCAGGAGATGGAGAAGGATTTCGCTATAGGCAACTGCCGCCCCATCCTTCAACTGATTCAGTCGTTTTTCTTGATCTGAAAGCTTCATTTGATTCTGTCGATCGTCGTAAACCTTGGCGGTATCTGGCGATCAAAAGTGTCCCAAATTTATATCCCTTATAAGGGTACTCTATGAGAACTCCTGTGGGCGCGTACGAGTATACGTCAAGCTTTCGCCTGAGTTCATCATGTCCAGTGGTGTAGGACTAGGCTTCGCTCTCTCGTCTTTCATTTTCAACTTTTTATTGATGTGCTGCGTGAAATTTCTCTGTCTGCCTCTGAAGCTTCGGGGGTCGAAATGCTCCCGGGACGTTCGCTCACGGACATTGGGTATGCGGACGATATCGCTCTCCTTGGTCCAGATCCTTTGACATTACAAACCAGTTTAAATCACCTAAATAATTTTACTGCACGGTTCGGCATACACTTCTCACCTGCAAATTGTAAAGTGCTCCTACAAGACAGAGTGGGATCAAACCCAAACTGCATGCTTGCAAATGAGCCAATCGACGTGGTAGATAAATTTGTTTACCCGGGCAGTTGTATAAGTTCCGGTGGACTGGCTTGAGATGAGATTATTAATCCAATCGAGAAACCCAGGGCAGCTTTTGCCAACCTCCGACACTTATGGCTCCGAATTGACGTGAGTTTGTCAAAGACAGAGTTGACACTTCGGCAGTGCGATCCATACTGCTTTATGGATCAGAGACGTGTTCTCTACAAAGATGTCAGTGTCTCCGAAGCATTGATCAGGTGTGGTTGGAACGTCGGATTATTAATACTGAGATACGCCAGATGGTGTTAGGAAGAAGGAACTTACCCGCGATAGATGAATCATTCACGCTTCATAGGTTACACTGGTTAGGACATGTACTCCGCAAGCCAGAAGACCGTCTGCCCCACAGAGCACTTTTCGCCCAGCCTTGTGTTGAGTGGACAGTGTATGACCTGGCAACGAAGTATGAAAACACTAGCCGGTAAACTTAGTGGGGTCGACAACTGTCGCCTCCCTGGACGAGGACCCCGGGACTCAACTCACCGATGTTTAATGACACTGGCAGAGATGGCCCAGTCGCGCAGTCAGTGGCTCTTGGGCATCAAAGCTGCCCCGTACAATGCGTAGCTACCCAGCTCCAGAACTAACTGAAAATATCGCCTCCGTGGTTTGAATGTATATGTAACACTCCCACTTTCCGGTGATCGGAACTGTAACTGCTGGAACCAATGTGCCTATGACACACGGTTTATACCTGACATTGAATTAATAATAATAATAATAATGGTTCAGCTGTAGCCCCCTTTCAGGACCTAGCTGTCATCCCACCCGAAGGAAGCATGAGGGCTGGAATGCTACCGGGTTGCCCAAGTCTAGACAGAGGAAGTCGAGAGGTTGAGGTCGGGTTCGAACCACGGACCTTCCGTGTACTGCGCTATTTTAGGGTCATTCTAAGCTGATGGTGCGATACTTTTCTCGGGCAAAAAACGAAACTTACTGTTTCATTCACATTGAAGATATTTCCCGGTCAACAGATCCCAGCTTCCCCGCTGATTTTGACGGTATATAGGGTGCAGCTGTGAACTGTCTTACCACCATTTAACCTGACTACTCAACGAAAGGTTGAAGGCAAGTTAACATCGAAGAAGTATCCAGAGTAATTTATCGGTAGAAGACAATAATATCGTTTATCGCCTGTGTCACTCGAATTCGAAATTTAATCGGCGTTGCAACAGCCACTAGGGGGCATGCCCTGTTGTCTGGCACTTAGAGTGCGCACCTGTACTGTGTTGGTGACATTGTCTTACTCTGTGAAGGCATGGAAGACCCAGCAGATATTCTCGGTCGAGTTCCTCTGCAGAGTTTGTTGAGCGGATAGTGAATGCTAGCAGAACAAATTTCTTCCTTCGGTAGAAATTCATTGGAATGATGGAACAGAACAAACTACTGGACTCAGGTGCTTCGGCTCTGACACCCGACAGGGTACCAAAAGGTCTTACCTTATCGGTGTAATGTGATAAGGCTTTTTGTAACTCTAAGAACTTGCGGAGAGAAGTGGATTCGACATGTGCACAAATTTTCGCACATAAACCCACCGCCTCTCTCCAAACTCGCACGCCTCTTGGCTTATCAGACATCCTGAAACTCGAAGTTCACGATCCGCAGTATCGAAGACGTATCCTGAGGTTTCGAAATTTTCCGCGAAATATGCAGCTCCGTAGTCGATGAGCCATTGCTTGACACACCCATGTGCATCAGCGACCCGAATAATTCGGTAGCATAATCTGTGCGCAACTGAACCGTGCGGCTACCATGACCTCCTCATGACCTAGACGTTTCTACGGTAGCACGGAAACAGGTCTCTGCCTGCGCGGACCTAACCTCCAACCACTGCAACTGCACGGGACATCCTTGAAGATGACTTCCCGTCACTGGGCTTGGTCATTGTGGAGTAAATGGTTGGAATCGGTAGTCTGATCATGAGTTAGCTTTGCACACATGCCAATCGGTCATGGTATCTAGTTCAATATCAGTTTGTCGCATCCAACGCTTTAGGTAGACTTTTTCCCCTTTAGAGGTCTTCCGCTCGGCTCTAAATTCTGAACCGTCTAACTCACCCGCCAACCACACAACGTGCTGTTACAGTGCTTTTTTGGCAATGAATATATTCTCAAAACTGCTAGATTGTCCACCCATAATTAGAATAGACGCATGTTTTTTTTGCGCGAGCCAACTGTTTTTGGGTGCTTATCGCCAGTGTTTTTGCCCGTAACTGATACGTCACAACTTCTGATAACCAACGTCTGCTTTTCGCTTGTTCCTTACTAGGTCTGACAATACCACAACCCTCATGTACAACACCTATACACCGAAGTCGTGCTGAACGTACGGCTAAACACAGTTTATAGCCTCAGTCAGACGTATTAGGACTTCCATACTTAATGAACCTTTTAACCGTCTATTTTGTCACTGTTTGTTGAACGTCGAAAGTTCTTTCCTCGACCATTATTTAACGGGCATTTCAGCCATTCTAGATCAGGTGCAGTAGTGGTCTCATGCACTGTTTGAATTCACTGTAGCTTCGATTTTACGGAACCTTTTGATGTTATAACGGATGGTGAACTATAACGAAAAATCTTCGTGCCCTTTTTTTGCAGGGGTATTCTACTATGTATATATGGGTTTACTGACAGTGTTCTGCACCAATACCATCAACATTTACGCTGGAATCAACGGACTGGAAGTTGGTCAAAGTCTGGTAATTGCCGCTTCAGTGGCTGTCTTCAATATTATAGAATTGCGTGGTAAGTCCGTGGCACTTACTGTGTAGTATATTGGTTCTCCTGATAATACAGTACATTGAAACACACTTTCGAAAGCCAGTGTTGACGTGTTTGGGATACTACTACTGACACCAGTAACAACCTCTGATCGTCGTTTTTTTTGTAGTTTTTAAATGTCATTGATTTAAGGGTTTGTGAGTCTCAGTGGGCGAGATGGCCCAGTGGTTGGAGCACGAATTTCACCATTATCATCATTATCAACTGTAAGGACTGCGTACTTACTTACTTACTTACTGCGTACAGTGGTTATAGCTGCCACAGTTTCGCCTCCCGATTTGAGAAGGTCAGGTAGGTAGCCGCTCATTGGAGGCTTAAGCTGATAAATCGGTGCATAAATACAGGACTGACAGTAGGCATTTGGGGGATCGAGAAGGGAACTATGCATTGAAGGCAATAGCGCCATTGAGTGCGCGATTGGGCTATGTTTGACAATGTCCCTAACTATTGATGTATCCCGTCTCGGGGTTCCCATCCAGGAGGCCGGCAATGACCAGCACAGCTGAGTTTGCTGGTAATAGCTTTCATAATTTACTGCCAAGTCATCGCTTGGCTCCCTTTGGCTCGTCTCCACCCTTCGCGGGGTTGTGCGAAAAGAATCCTTCGAGTAAGTCGGTCGACTGGCATACGGAGCACGTGGCCAAGCCAGCGCAACCTTTGTAGTGTGATCAGTTCAACTATCGTGCGTGAGTTATTTCCTCCGAATATCATTCAACGTACTTCAGCATTGCTTATCCTGTGTTCCTACCAGACTCGGGCAATACTCCGAAAGTGTCGATGCTCAAACACTGGAAGTCTTTTGACGTCCTCGTAGCGCAGCGGCCGGGTTTCTGATCGGCACAGTAATATGGAGCGCACCGCAGCATCGTAAACTTAACCCTTGACAGATAAGATGATGTCACGCCTACATCACAGCTGAAGCAAGTTCATAAAAGCTGATCTGGCCTTCCCAATCCGGATGGAAATATCATCTTTTGCGAGACCACCGGGACTGATAAAGCTGCCTAGGTAGACAGACTTATCTGATACCTCAATCGGCTCAACCGCAAGCATGAGTTTATGTTTCAAGCACTGAGCATGATTGAGCTGAATAACCGCACGGCGCAAAGACGACTGTTCACTCGGAATTTACTGGCCTCTTTGGCCGTTCAGATTCCTAACTCCCATTTTATGACGAGCCAACGGTTTCTTTTCCCGATAGGGCCAAGTTGGTAATGTAATGTCAATTCCTTTTCCATTACACTGTTGATTCGGTGTACTCACCACTTCCGACATTCTCGCAATCTTTTTGCGCATATACCACCACAAGTTTGTCATGCGCAAGTCACGTGATCAGCAGTGTATTCAGATTTATGCTTCATTGACAGTTCATTTGAAATTTAATCGCGTGACTAGGTCACTACTTGTTGAGAACATGTGGTATTATCAAGATTCCTCCAACTGTGTGTTCACATATTCTAGGATAATCGTAATGGTCGTCAACAGAATGACCAATCACCCTCACTTGTCAAAACGCGACGAATTTATCAATTCTGAATATCTTATCTCTAATTCAATGAGCACTTTAATTGTGAAACTCAGGTCACTCAACCCTTTTTACGACAGGTCACAAACTCGGGCTTCCGGCCGAAGCAACGGGCCGAACTTTCGATGCGTTAACTCTTCTATGGTAGTTTAGAAAACTGCGCACATTGAATATTAACAGATTGCCAGTTGGGAAACACGGATTCAGTTTTTAAAGCAGATATTGCTCATGGTTTCTTAACAGGTTGTCAATAATTCCGGCATCGTGCATAGGCACTACACATTCCTCTGCTGCTCACTACTACATCCCGAATAATCTCGATAAGTTTCAAATTCATTTTTTAAGCTATTCATTTCATAAGTCGAGGTTGGACGGTTGCCCCGAGACGTTATCCACCTCATTCATCTGGTGGATAAGGCTGCAGAAGGTCGTCAGCACATTGACGTATTATTTAACAGTTTCTGCGCTATTCAACATTACCTGTCCACTGTAACTGGCGTAACTTGTCTTCCTCTAAAAAGAAAAAGTCCCGCCCTAAATGCACTTAAATTGTAGGAGAGACAATGCTCCCTCCAAGAGGTTTTTTTCCAAGCCCATGACATTCCGGTCTTTGAGGTTGAAAGGTATTTTTTATACACATGATATACCGCACTCAAACCATGACTTTGGCTGCTCAGCTGTGGTGATAGTTACGGATGTCCACTCAAACACCGTTGATTCAGACGCCAGTAGTGGTATCAGTACTGTTGAATATAATCGACGGAGCGTTTTGGTGTAAAGCTACTTCCGACAGGACGCATCCAGCTCATAGAACTGAGATTCTAGGGAACTTATAAATGGGAAAAAGTGCATCAATGTATGATGAAAATTGAAGTAAGATTACTTTGAAAAATGCGGTCTTCTCCAGGCTTCCGGGGCTTGGCAGAAGGTGTTGGTGGAATTCTCGTGTATCTACTTCCAGAAAATATGAATGTAAGTTATAGTCGGGTTTCGATATGTTCCAGCGTACCCTCCGACTGCTCGTTTGTTCAGTGACGGAATAAATCAACGAAGATCTATACTCTTCCGCAAGAGTCAATAGTCATCCATCCACTGGATTCTTGCACATAGTAGGTGGACCTTAAGGGACCTGCGCGGAACCGAAAATGATGCCATATACAAAACGTCGATGCTGATGTAAGTCTCAAGGAATGGTATCGGCAGGCAACTACGCAGGCCTGCTGAGAGAAAAGCTGGCCTTGATGTATGTTGTCTGTCAGAAACAAGGACGCAGGACTCAAGTACTGTGATTGAAGTGGCTGCTTCCTCGCTCTCTTCCAGGTTCCGGTTGCGCACCTCTGGTGATGCAGAGGCCGCTGCAGCTGGATATGCTGGAGTGGGTATTGTATTGAGCGAACGAGCGGAAGCGTCTCTGCTTGATTGGATAGCCGTTGATAGTCGCCTCT